>CM042387.1:18855455-19467955 GCA_023634145.1 Thymallus thymallus
ACTGCAACGCTTCTATTGGCTAGATAAATTAGTCCCTCACTCACACAAATGTACCCAAATACTCCCAGACTCTCCTACTGGCTTCATACACATTTTCTTACTGTGTATGAGAAGAAGGTATCCACCACCCAAACTCTTATTTTTTTCTATTCTTCACCTCTTTATCTCTCAATGAATCACTGGTCATGGTTCACATTCAAATGTTCCTCAAAATGTTTTCATTGCAATATCACAATACTGAGCTGGTGTCAGGACATTGTTATTGCTAAATCCTCATGGTGGAGACTGGAGAGACTGTGTGTGACCAATTCCATCATTAGTAATTCTGGTTCAGCAATCGCCTCTTGTTGTATTACCAATTACTCACACAGATGTTTGTTATAGTGATACTGAACCACAACTTTTCCACTTGTTGTTGTAGAAGATGATTTGTTTGGTGAGAAGAACGTTGAAATAGAGGTTTAATAAATGTATCTCTCTACTACCCACAGATTCTCCAAAGGGGGCAGGAGAATCCTCATTGGACGAGGACAGCAGTGATGCGTTTTCTCCAGACACTCTAGCCAATCACGACTCTCCACTGGGTCCTGTCTCCCAGCTGTCCCCCTCTGACATGCTCACTCAGAACGGGGGCATGTCCCCATCACAGGTACAGACCATTCTAAAAATGTTATTTATTATTGTACAGTACTTATAGCCACAGAATGGAGGTAGCCATGTAGCCACTGGTGTTTGTGCATGCTTACATAGACAAGTAATCACATGAGTTGTCCCATTAATGACGCTTCAACTGACCAATCAGATGTTTTCTTAGTTCCTTACCCAGATCCCTCCTCCCCCTCCTCCGCTGTTGCTGAATGGCCATGACTCCTTGCAACCACAGAAGCTGACCAATGGGACAGCGACGCCTGTTGCTTCCCGCCCTGCCAGTGGTCAAACCAAGGTGAGAGACATCCCCTGTCTGAATATCTTGCTATAAAGGTTGGAATACAATACTTTCTGTATATAAGCAATCATATCTTACTTACTCTTTCCCTCCCTCCCTCCCTCCCTCTCTCTGTCGGTCTTGCTCGCTCCGTCTATCGATCCCTCTCTCTCTCACTCCCTCCCTCTCCATCTAACTCTCTCCCATCATTTCCAGTCCAAGCCCAGCTTGGAACGCCTCCCCCAGAGGCCTAAGAAGGCCAAAGACGTGAAGCCCAAGGTGAAGAAGCTGAAGTACCACCAGTACATCCCTCCGGACCAGAAGACTGACCGGGAGCCTCCCCCTCAGCTGGACTCCACCTACGCCAAGATCCTCCAGCAGCAGCAGCTCTTCCTCCAGCTGCAGATCCTCAACCAACAACAGCAGCACTACAACTACCACACCATCCTTCCTGCACCACCTAAGTGAGTGTGTGTGGGAAAGAGTTGTGTGTATGTGTGTAGGCGATTGGAATTGGCGGTGTGTTCACTCCATGTTGTCTAATGGCATGTGGTTTTGTGTGTAAGGGCGACTGCGCCACCCTGTGTGTGGTTGTGTGTGTGTCGACTGACTCATCTGTTGTTTCTTGTCTTAAGACCACCTGTTGAGCAGCCACCTTCAACCAACCCCAGCCCCTCCCCTTCGCGCAGTGTTCCCCCGACGACCCCGGCCCCTTCAAATCAGCATGGGCCAAGTCGTCAGAGCCAAACAGCTGTGGGAGGGGCCAAACCTTTGACGCTACCAGCCAACCTGGATGACTTCAAAGTGAGTACATGTTTATAGAAATACACTTAGGTTGCGTTCCCTTGCTCAGATGTTGCATGCATCAACCAATGGTTGCATGCCATGTCATCGACTGTGGTTCGCTAATACGAAAAATACCTATCCAGGCATGGTAAAATCTTATAGTTCCTTTTCTTTTTTATCTGCACTCATCTGAAACGCAAGATGGGTGAAATCAACATGGTGGATACTTTCACCTGTCCATTTCTTTCAGATCAGTGCTGATAAAGGAAAAAGGATTAGGAGAGTCCCTTTTTAGACTATCTATGTACTCATAGACAGACAAACACACTACATGACCAAAAGTATGTGGCCGCCTGCTCGTCGAACATCTCATTCCAAAATCATGGGCATTAAAATGGAGTTGGTCCCCCCTTTGCTGCTATAACCGCTTCCACTCTTCTGTGGCTTTCTACTAGATGTTGGAACATTGCTGCGGGGACTTGCTTCCATTCGCCCACAAGCATTTGTGAGGTCGGCACTGATGTTGGGCGATTAGGCCGGCCTCGCAGTCGGCGTTCCAATTCATCCCAAAGGTGTTCGATGGTGTTGAGATCAGGACTCTGTGCAGGCCAGTCAAGTTCTTCCACACCAATCTTGACAAACCATTTCTGTATGGACTTCGCTTTGTGAACGGGGTCATTGTCATGCTGAAACAGGAAAGGGCCTTCCCCAACCTGTTGCCACAAAGCTGGAAGCACAGAATCGTCTAGAATGTCATTGTATGCTGTAGCGTTAAGATTTCCCTTCACTGGAACTAAGGGGCCTAGCCCGAACCATGAAAAACAGCCACAGACCAATATTCCTCCTCCATCAAACTGTACATTTGGCACTATGAATTGGGGCAGGTAGCATTCTCCTGGTATCCGCAAAACTCAGATTTGTCAGCATGGGCCAAGTTGTCAGAGCCAAATCCCTGTGGGAGGAGCCAAACCTTTGACGCTACCAACCTGGATGACTTCAAAGTGAGTAGATGCCAGATGGTGGAACGTTATTAATCACTCCAGAGAATGCGTTTCTACTGCTTCAGAGTCCAATGGCGGCAGGCTTTACACCACTCCAACGGATGCTTCGCATTGCGCATGGTGATCTTTGGCTTGTGTGCGGTTGCTCGGCCATGGAAACCCATTTAATGAAGCTCCCGACGAACAGTTATTGTTCGTCGGGAGTATGGAACTCGGTAGGGAGTGTTGGGAGTGTTGCAACCGAGGACAGATGATTTTTACGCGCTTCAGCACTCAGCAGTCCCATTCTGTGAGCTTGTGTGACCTACCACTTTGTGGCTGAGCCATTGTTGCTCCTACACGTTTCCACTTCACAATAACAGCACTTACAGTTGACCGGGGCAGCTCTAGGAGGGTAGAAATTTCACAAACTGACTTGTTGGAAAGGTGGCATCCTATGACGGGAGTAAGGATCAGAATCATAACTACGTTTTTACCTTCTTCTCCCCTTCAGGTTGCTGAGCTGAAACAGGAGCTGAAACTGCGGGGTCTGACTGTGTCTGGCACCAAGATGGACCTGATCGAGAGGTTGAGGAACTACCAGGAGCAGAATTGTGGAGCTGGTGCTACTGTGACTGTAACCCCTAAACCCAGCCTACCAACCACACGGCATGCCTCAACCCAACCTGCTGGCTTCACCATCCCTGCCCCCCCCCATGCTGGGACCAATACCCTCACCCACCAATCAGCAGAGGCTGGCGGGAAGATGCCCTCTTTCTCAGTGACTCAGAGAGCTGCTCCGGCCCGTATTATGAGGTTTGGCAGTACGAACTCCTCCCCTCCTGTGTCCCCCACCCCGTCAGAACGGTCACTGGCGGTAATGAACCCCGACGAGACCAGCTGTAATGGAGACTTATTTGGGGAGATGGTGAGCTCTCCCCTGACCCAGCTCAGCCTGCACTCCTCCCCAGCCTCCATCAAAGAGGAGAAACAGGGTCACTTGCCCACCTGCAGCCTTTCCCAGTCCCGGCTTTCGCCCACCGCGCCTCAGCCTGCCACCCCACCTCAGGAGCCCCTGGCTGGGGCAGCCATGGAGGCCTCCCCCTTGGACAAGGACCAGTTGCTCCAGGAGAAGGACAAGCAGATCGAGGAGCTGACACGCATGCTGATGCAGAAACAAAGGCTGGTGGAGACCCTGCGCTCCCAACTGGAGCTGGGGAAACAGACAGGATTGAGAGAGATGGAGGGAGTACAGGGTGTGGTGGTGAACGGTTATGCCCAGGAGGCCCAAACCAAAACCACCCCCATCAAAGCCTCAACCATCCTCCATCCCTCTCTCACCAACGGAGAGATGGTGAGGGTCAAGAAGGAGGTAGAGACGCAAGATGAGATGGAGGGAGTGGACGAAGCTCAACCTAAGGGACAGCCTCAGCCGACACAGTGCTCTCAGCAGACTTTGCTAAAACTGCAGCAGATCCACCGGATACAGGTTCAACAACAGACACAACAACTACTACAGACACAACAGCAGACACAACAACAACAGCAGTCCCAACAGCTCCAGCGACAAAAACCACAACAGACACAGCAGATGCAGCAGCAGAAGACATCAGCCCAGTTGTTACTCCAGCAACAGCAGCAGCAGCTGCAGCAGCTGATCATCCAGCAGACCCAACAGAAACAGCTGCAGGCCCAGCAGAGGAAGCAGCAGAGACGGGCCCAGAGACCGCAGCAGAACAAACAACTGAGTCAGACTGTCGCAACACAACAGGTACATTCAGTCATTGCAGCTCTATATCTATATATCTATATATATCTATACCACAGACGGTCACAGCACATCAGGTACATATTTAATATTTAACGGAATAACCTTGTCTGAAACCACACATACATATTTAACAGAATAAACTTGAAGACTCTTTACCTCTGTCTGGCACGCGGGAGACCCAGGTTTGGAACCAAGTCTTTCTCTTCCCTGTTCTCTGTTGGGCCGTTGGTTTGAATATGTCTGTGCTCTACTCCTATTCTCTCCAGGTCACTCCAGTCTTCATCGGCCAACAGAATGGCACCCAGGTCCCCGCCCAGACCTTCTCATTGGACCTCCTCAAGTCGGGGACCACGCCCACCCTTGTCACAGACGGCAACGGCAACCACTACCTGATAGCACTTACCAATCACAATGCAGAGGGCCAGAACGGCATGACCTCATTGGGCAAAACCTGTGGATCACATCGCGTCACACTGCAGGTACAGTTTAGCTGGAAATCTGCTAATAAGTGTTACAGGTCTCTATATTAAGATGTGAAATGATTGTGTAAGATGGTAGCACAGTGCAGTAAAATTGCTTTGAGCTGTTTTGTCCTTTTTGACCCTGTCGTGGAAATCCTTTTACACGTGGACACTCGATTGGTCAGACGGGAATTTCCCTCACGCTTCATAAAATGCACCACCGGTTTTCCTCGCAGACCCCCACTGGAAAGCTCCGCAGGCAGAATCAATCATCCTGTTCGTTGACGCCAATTTGTTGTAGAAATCCTTATACACATGGACACTCAGAATCTTAAATGAATCATTGTTTATTAACAGTTAACTGGAGAGGTTCCAACCAACTCAATACACCAAAAACACATAACGACCAGGAGCTCTAACGGGGCAGTCCCGTTAGTTCCCTTATATACTGGTTACAGACACGTTACATAGGCATAGTTCATAGGGTTGGTTTCGGAATGTGTCTGGCATCGTCTCTTAACTTATAGAACATATTCTGGGCGTTCTGTCAGATGGTCCTAAGGAGGAGGTCATGATGCCGCCCCCCCCCCCCCCCCCCCCCCCCATATCTTTACCAAGCACAGGCAGGAACCAAGGATTGTTTATGACACCAAAGACGAGATTAATATTTTCAAGACTGTTTCTTCACACATAATAACACACAATAATTTCCTTCACCAACCCTTTGAGTGAATTTCTGCGGCCACGTGGAAATCTAATTAGCATTAACAAAAAAAAATCCCCATAAATCTGTCAGTTTAAGTTAGACATGTTTTTTTGCATCGGATGTGTCTCAATCCACCGCATCCGCCGATCCCACTTCCGCATAGATTTTATACACCTGTCAACAACCAAGTGTAGCTGAAATAGAACAAACCTCCTTCCTTTTAGATTTGTTTTGGGGGACTATCTGTTGTTCCATGTAGTGAATCTGTTATTCAATGCGTTTGTATGGACTAATAGCTGTAAATCAAATAGCTAAATGATCCTTGGTATGACCTTCTTAAAATAATTCCATATAGCTTAGTACAGTGGTCACCAACAGAAGGACTGGTTGATCTCTAAGCCATTCCTAGTCGATTACCAAACATTTCTTTAAAACATTTCTGCGTTTCTAGTTTTTTTTTATTTTTATTTTTTTTGAAGGCAGGTGCACTTGAATCAACAGCCCTTGTGCCGGGAAGGCAAAGTGTTCCTATTTTGAACCATTTCATATGTCTGAAGGTAGAACTCTGCCTACCCAGCAGGCCCAGAGAGCAAATCAAGTGCACCTATAGGCCTACTGCTGGCCAATCAATTGCTCAGATCACTGTGTCTGCAGTTTACTCGTGACATAAACTGTAAAAAGAAGCCATGTACGCACAGCAAAGTTGGATCATGTGAGATTTCAAACCTTGACTAGAGAGAGACTAATACAGATAAGTACAGAAAAGAGCTGCTGTTTGTATAAGTTCATGTTTAAGTTTTTCATCTCTGTAAACACTTTGTTCAACAGTTTTATAAGCCATAAAATGTGCGTTTTAAGAAAAGCTTCCATTGTTATTATATGCGGCTTGTCTTTTTTAATATAGAGGAATATTTCACTTTCTCTGGTCATAGGAGTAACAACATTAATTGGTGCGTGAGGCAGAAGTAATGCAGTGCGACTTAAGTTTTGCCATCAGCTGGAAGACTGTGTCCCCTTTTCTCAGCTGGATGTCGAATAAGGCAGTCCCCCGCACCTCTCTGATTCAGAGTGGTTGGGTTTAAATGCGGAAGACACATTTCAATTAAATGCATTGTTGTACAACTGACTAGGTATCTCCCCTTTCCCTTTTTCCTCTGACTATCAAATGCAGTCCAGTAAAAAAAATAAAGAAATATTATTATGATCACTCAGCTGTGCCTCACAAGTAATACAACAAATGATATACAGTCGTGGCCAAAATTATTGGCACCCTTGCACTTTCTTCAAGTAACTCACAATTTTCCCTAAAAATAAGTTGGAAATGACCAAAGTATTTGGTCTCCACAATTCTTTATTTCACTGTTAATATTACAGAAAATCGACAAATGGCATTGCCAGAATTATTGACACCCTAGACTTAATATTTGGTAGCACAGCCTTTGGTCAAAATAACTGCAATCAAACGCATCCTATAGCCATTGATGGGCTTCTTGCACCTCTGTACTGGCAGTTTGGCCCACTCCTCTTGTGCAAACTGCTCCCAGTTTTGAAGGGTGCCTTCTCCCAACAGCTGTTTTCAGATCTATCCACAAATGTTCAGTGGGATTTAGATCTGGCCAACAGTCCAGCGTTTTGTCTTGAACCATTCCTGGGTGCTGTTTGAAGTGTGTTTGGGGTCATTGTTCTGCTGGAAGACCCATGACCTTCGACGGAGACCCAGCTTTCTCACACTGGGTCCGACATTGCGCTACAAAATTCCTTGGTTTTCTCCTGATTTCGGGATGCCATGCACACGGCAGCAAAACAACACCTCTTCCATTTTTGACTGTAGGGAAGGTGTTCTTTTCTTTGAAGGCTTCATTTTGTTTTCTGTAAACATAGAGAAGGTGTGCTTTACCAAAAAGCTCTAATATGGTCTCATCTGTCCACAATACATTCTCCCAGAAGGATTTTGGCATGTTCAGATGTGTTTTGGCAAATTGCAGTCAGGCTTTCTTATCTCTCTCTCTCTCTCAGCAGTGGGGTCCTGCTGGGTCTCCTACCATATAACCCCCTTTCATTGAGTTGGTGACGGATGGTGCAAGTTGAAACTGTCGTACCTTGTGTCTGAAGGTTAGCTTGAATCTGTGTGACAGTTGATCAAGGTGCTTTCTCTACCATTCAAACAATCTTTCGCTGCAATCTTCCGTCAAGTTTTCTCTTGCGGCCACATCCAGGGAGGTTGGCTACAGTGGCACTTAAACTTCTTGATAACATGATGTACGGTGGAAACAGGAACATCAAGGTCTCTGGAGATAGACTTGTAGCCTTGAGATTGTCCATGCTTGGCTACAATCTTGTCTCACCTCCTCAGATAATGATCTGGTTTTCTTTTCTCCATGCTCTTGGTAGTCTACACAGTGACACAAAACAGGAGAATGAGTCCTTTTCTCTATTCAAACTAGTTGAATGAGTGATTTTTATATTGCAGGCACCTGCTACTGACCAGAGGTGAGTTCAATTCCAAAGTAAATGAGAATCACCTGCTTGAAATCTAAATATTACGAACTACTTCTAGAAAGGTGCCAATAATATTGTCTGGGCCGTTTTAGGATTTGTTAGTAAATTATTCAGATTTTTCTTGTTTTGTTCAACTGCAAACCAAAGACATACATATGGGGATTCCAATATGTTTTAATTAACAGTTTTCTGGAAGAAATTGTGCATTTAAAAAAAGTACATTGGTGCCAATATTTTTGTCCACGACTGTATTACCAGTGTGATCATATACAAAAAATGTTTTGTATAATTTCAAAATGGTCTGAGAAGAACAACATTCGCAGGGCAATTCAAGCGTAGCCAATATAAAGTGATAATGTAAATAAACCTTCATTGCTACTGTTTTTAATTGGTTAATGTTGCATAGGGTTATGTTTTTTTTTTATCTGAGCGGTAGATCTTACTGTGAAATACTCCACATACTTAACCTACGTCACTTTTGTTTTGAGACGATTTCAACGTCGGCCAGAGCGGCCCGGTCCACCCGGTGCAGCTTAATCGAATCCCATCAATGGTTAATGGTGAATTCAATCTCCCATTTCTTCCTCTAGCGATTGCAGTCAACTCCAAGCAAACTCCCTAGCCAATCGCCAGCTGAGATACTTAGCCCTGACACCCAGTCAAAACAACAGTTACAACCAGGCACTGTCAACCAGCCTATCAAAAAGGTATGAGAATTACTACAAATAAAAAAAAAACAAGGTCTGCTCTCACACACGCGCACACAACTCTAGCTGTCACTGTCTGGCAGTACTCTTAAATTCATTACTGTCCTTCTTTGTCTTCCAGAAAGCGGGTCTACATCTGGAGACCAATGGCATGACCAATGGAGTGCCAGAGCCTAGTCAGTCTATCTCCACTCCGCCCAATCTCCATCCTTTCTTTGACGAGCTGTCCAACTCGTCTGAAAGCCAAAGCACCGCTCCCCCCTTCCTCAAGGTAAGACCAATTCTGCAATGATCATTCATTGGATGTCAACATCTCATTTTTGGCTTTTCATTAATCTGCGTCTACATTTTTAACTTTCATTTATTCTTTCTTTGTAGCCTGTTTCTTTCCCTCATCCTTTCTTTATTCTCTCCTTCTATCCTTTCAGAGAGAGGTGTGTCCGACCTTTGACCGACACACATTGTTCACCCCTCCCTCTCCTAAACAGACCTCTTTCTCCTCCACTCAGCGCCTCAAAGTATGTCCTTCTCTCCTGCCGTGTCCCTCTGCACATGTCTATCCTTCTCTCCTGCCGTGTCCCTCTGCACATGTCTATCCTTCTCTCCTGCCGTGTCCCTCTGCACATGTCTATCCTTCTCTCCTGCCGTGTCCCTCTGCACATGTCTATACTTCTCTCCTGCCGTGTCCCTCTGCACATGTCTATCCTTCTCTCCTGCCGTGTCCCTCTGCACATGTCTATCCTTCTCTCCTGCCGTGTCCCTCTGCACATGTCTATCCTTCTCTCCTGCCGTGTCCCTCTGCACATGTCTATCCTTCTCTCCTGCCGTGTCCCTCTGCACATGTCTATCCTTCTCTCCTGCCGTGTCCCTCTGCACATGTCTATCCTTCTCTCCTGCCGTGTCCCTCTGCACATGTCTATCCTTCTCTCCTGCCGTGTCCCTCTGCACATGTCTATCCTTTCCTCTTTTCTGCTCTCTTCCGTCCATTATTTTACATCTTTTCGTTTCTCTCATTTTCTCTCTGTCCATCTGTCTCATCTGAAATTTGCTCAAAGTATCTTAGTGATGTTATAGTACTGTACATGTTTGCCGGTTTTGTTACAGCCATGAGTGTATTAAATGTCTTCTCTGTTCCCAGGAGAACGGGCTGAGCAGTCAACAGATGGACGACCTGTTTGACATCCTCTTGAAGAGTGGAGGTAAGAGAACAGAGCAGCACACAACAGAACACTCACACATAAATATCTTCGTAATGTCTTACTGCTAATACATGAGCGCAAACCCATTTGTTTGATCTGTTAATATTTATGCTTTTTCATTCTCTTCCCCACCCAGAAATCTCTCGATTCCGAGCAAACCCAGACCCTTCCCTTGCCCACCTCCACTCCAACCCCCCCACCCCTCCCTCGTCCCCTCTCCACCTGTCGCCCCCCACTCCCCCTCCGGAGCCATCCCTACCCGCCCTTCCCTCTCAGCAGCCCTCGCCATCGCCCTGCACAGGAAGTGGTCGTCTGGAGGATTTCCTGGAGAGCACCACGGGCACGCCCCTCCTGGGGGTGGAGCCTGACGGTAGCCTGACTTTGATTGACGACCTTCACAGCCAAATGCTGAGCACCTCCAGCATCCTGGACCATCCCCCCTCCCCAATGGACATGGACACCAGCGACCTGGGCTTCTCCCCCCACCCAGCAGGGCTTGACTTCGGGGACACAGCCCTGGACAGCATGGACTGGCTGGACATCTCCATGGGAGGTGGAGGGGGGACGAGTCTTGCCCCTCTGGGCCCCCACACGCCCCTCAGTGTGTTCTCAGCAGACTTTCTGGACAGCTCTGACCTCACTCTGCACTGGGACTCCTGTTTGTAGCTCCTACAGAGTGAGGAGTGGTAAAGACTCAGACACAAAGACACATACTGGCTCTCTCTCACACACTCTTACTCGTTAAGCAGGTCCAACACTCTGGAGGTTCACTGGCCCAGCATCATTCACTGAGACGGGGTGCCTTGCCCTGCGTTCACTCTGTTTGGACAGGCTAGAGACCAATCTCACTTTAGATCAGAGGCAGTGGGTGAAAGGGAATACTGCCCCGATGTGTCAGTGCTTATGCTGAGACTGTTGATTAGTGGAAAGCTGTAATGAGCAAACCTCATTGGTGGGAACCTAATGAATTGAACTTCATTGGTTTGAACAAGTGGAGTGTTTACAATGGTGTTTAATGTTTAACTCAACGGAAACTGCACTGTACGACCAGTGGAAGAACGGTGTGATTATGGTGGCCCAGAGGGAGATTGTGTATGGTGTGTGCTGCACGAGTTTTACAATTTTAAATGGTCACACCCACATTGATCAACCACACTTCGCCGCACCCACCAAGCAGGAGCAAACGTACCTCAAAGGCTGTTGAAGAACGGTACACACCGTTTTGGGGAAGCGTGTCACTTCACTACAAACCGCCACGCAACGTAGCAAACGTTGTATTGAATTGAACGCACCACAAATGGAGGTGTTTGCTAAACCACTATGCATTTCTGTATATGGGGTGTTTATTATCAATTGTCCATATTTTTCTTCCCGGTTGCTTAGAACAGCAGGTGGGGAATAAAGGGGTCACGGCTTGGTTTCCAAACAACTTGGACCTTGTCATTTTATATGAAAAAAATATATAAAATAAAAATTCAATAACTTGAAAATTTGTATTTTTTTTGTTTGTGTTTTTATTATACCATCACCTTTTTACCTTGGTCTACCTTGGTACAGTGTTTGTGGTACTGAATATAGCCACTGGAGGGTGACATTATCATTGAAAAAATACTGCTCCCATCACAGATCAGCTGCATTTCTTTTCCCTTTATTCTATCAAAACTATGCACTCTCACTTTCACACTCGCTCACTCACCATCTACATTTTGCTATGTTAGTTATTCACCCTCCACTTCTTTCCATCCCCTTCACTCTCTCTCCCTCCCACAAATCCATACTCAGTTCCAGTTCATGACACATTCATTCTATCCTAAAATAGAGTACCAGTCAAAGGTTTGGACACACCTACTCATTCAAGGGTTTTTCTTTATTTTTAGTATTTTCTACATTGTAGAATAATAGTGAAGACATCAGAATTATGAAACAACACGCATGGAATAACCAAAGTGTTAAAAAAATCAAAATGTATGTTTTTGATTCTTCAAAGTAGCCACCCTTTGCCTTGATGACAGCTTTGCACACTCTTGGCATTCTCTCAACCAACTTCACCTGGAATGCTTTTCCAACAGTCTTGAAGGAGTTCCCACATGCTGAGCACTTGTTGGCTGCTTTTCCTTCACTCTGCGGTCCAACTCATCCCAAACCATCTCAATTGGGTTGAGGTCGGGTGATTGTGGAGGCCAGGTCATCTGATGCAGCACTCGATCACTCTCCTTCTTGGTCAAATAGCCCTTAACCAGCCTGAAAATGTGTTGGGTCATTGTCCTTTTTAAAAAACAATGATAGTCCCACTAAGCGCAAACCAGATGGGATGGCGTATCACTGCAGAATGCTGTGGTAGCCATGCTGGTTAAGTGTGCCTTGAATTCTCAATAAATCAGACAGTGTCACCAGCAAAGCACCATGCTTCACAGTGGGAACCACACATGCAGAGATTACCCGTTCACCTACTCTGCGTCTCACAAAGACACAGCGATTGGAACCAAAAATCGAATTTTATCTCATCTGACCAAAGGAGAGATTTCCACCGGTCTAATGTCCATTGCTCGTGTTTCTTGGCCCAAGCAAGTCTCTTCTTCTTATTGGTGTCCTTTAGTAGTGGTTTCTTTGCAGCAATTCAACCATGAAGGCCTGATTCACACAGTCTCCTCTGAACAGTTGATGTTGAGATGTGTCTGTTAATTGTACTTGTAAACGCATTAAGAAGGAAAGAAATTGCACAAATTAACTTTTAACAAGGCACACCTGTTAATTGAAATGCTTTCCAGGTGACAACCTCATGAAGCTGGTTGAGAGAATGCCAAGTGTGCAAATCTATCATCAAGGCAAAGGGTGGCTACTTTTAAAAAACAATTAACTTTTTTTACCCACTTTTATCCCCAATTTCATCATATCGAATTGGTAGTTAGTCTTGTCCCATCGCTGAAACTCCCGTACGAACTCTGGAGAGGTGAATGTCGAGACCCGTGCGTCCTCCGAAACACAACCCCGCCAAGCCGCACTGGTTCTTGACACAATGCACGCTTAACCCGGAAGCCAGCCGCACCAATCTGTCGGAGGAAACACTGTACACCTGGTGACCGTGTCAGCGTACATGCACCCGGCACGCCACAGGAGTCGCTAGAGCGCGATGGGACAAGGTTATCCCGGCCGGCCAAACCCTCCCCTAACCCGGACGACGCTGGGCCAATTGTGCCTCGCCTCATGGGTCTCCCGGTCGCAGCTGGCTACTACAAAAGGGTGGGTACTTTTTAAGAATCTCAAAAATTAAATATATTTTGATTTGTTTAACACTTTTGGGATTACTACATGATTCCATATGTGTTATTTCATAGTTTTAATGACTTCACTATTCTACAAGTCTAGAAAATAGTAAAAACTAAAGAAAAACCCTTGAATGAGTAGGTGTGTCCAAACTTTTGACTGGTACTGTAGGTTCATTAGAAATGTAGTCATGGGTTCAGGGTAGTGATGTGGAACAGGAGTGGGCTAGAGGGCTCCAAAAAGAGTCTGGTCTGATGGGAGACCAGGGCTGCGTCCCAAATCTCACACTCTATTGCCCATTGTTACAAAATAGATAGAACTATCCTACTAATTGTTGCGCTCGCTAAGTCTAGGGGTCTTAGGCCTAGTTAACTGATCTGTAACCTAAATGTGTGCATTTATGTGAGAAGTCAGCATTTGAGAACTGTTTTGGATGCACATGTGCCCATATAGATGGCAACCTTACCTTAGGGCCAGTGCTGTCTTGATTAATTTGGGTCGGCAAGCCCAAGCTGATTATTATGTAACAGAAACAAATATATACAAAAAGGAAAACTACAAACTGACATGCCTAAACTAAAGATTGCAAATCATGGCCAGCAAACAAACCCAGCAGCCTCACGGCTTACGAGCTGGGACATGACTGACCATGACCTTAATTGGCAGCACTTATGTGCTTATCAACCAGGCTCAGTAATTGAACAAGGTTGCTGCTGCCCCCTGGGGGAATTGAGTGGAAGTGGTAGTGTGCTGTCTAATCTTCCATAACACTATACATTGACTTTTACATCACTATTGACAAGAGCCCAAAAGGGCCCAGGTCAGAAGTAGTGCACTTTATAGGGAATAGGATGCCTTTTAGGGTTGAATTGCGGGAACCTGGTTACTGAGATGTAACGTGAATTACCACCCAAAACCACTCCCTTTTCCCTGGAGAAACCAGTAAATTAGAATAAATGATTTATAAGAACAGCATGGCGTGAAATGGAACTTAAATTATATGCAATGTCTAAATCTGGCTTCTCTATGGCCTCTGCACAATGAATCATCAACGCTCAGGGGGGGAAAGACAGCCCATCTCAGTATGGAGTGTAGTTCACAATGCATGTAGACTTAACTTTTTTTATTGTGACATGTAGACCGGCATTTGCTGCAGCATAGTCTATGCTACAGTAATATAAAGACCGAAGGAATGTCTAATTTACCCATCTGCATCTGCAGATTTCTGGGGTCAACTTATCTTTTAATTGTAAAGATTATTATTTTATTTGCAGCTGCAGAGTTTTAAAACAGCCTATCACTCGAATATCATTGCTTTACAGCAGTGCACACGTGAGTACTCTTACAGCCTTTCTCACTCTCCATCAACTTCATTAAAATTGCAACAAAATATACTGTTATAAATAGCCCTATACAGTGCATTCGGGAAATATTCAGATCCCTTCCCTTTTTCTACATTTTGTTACGTTACAGCCTTATTCTAAAAATGTACTAAATAAAAACATTTCCTCATCAATCTACACACAATACCCCATAATGACAAAGCGAAAACAGGTTTTTAGAAATGTTTGCAAATGTATTAAAAATAAAACAGAAATACCTTATTTACATAAGTATTCAGATCCTTTGCTTTGAGACTCGAAATTGAGCTCAGGTGCATCCTGTTTCCATTGATCATCCTTGAGATGTTTCTACAACTTGATTGGAGTCCACCTGTAGTAAATTCAATTGATTGGACATGATTTGGAAAGGCACACACCTGTCTATATAAGGTCCCACAGTTGACAGTGCATGTCAGAGCAAAAACCAAGCCATGAGGTTGAAGGAATTGTCCGTAGAACGCCGAGACAGGATTGTGTCAAGGCACAGATCTGGCGAAGGGTACCAAAACATTTCTGCAGCATTGAAGGTCCCCAAGAACACAGTGGCCTCAATCATTCTTAAATGCAAGAAGTTTGGAACCCCCATGACTCTTCCTAGAGCTGGTCGCCCAGCCAAACTGAGCAATCGGGGTAGACGGGCCTTGGTTTCATTGAACTTTTTGGCCTGAATGCCAAGCGTCACGTCTGCAGGAAACCTGGCACCATCCCTACGGTGAAGCATGGTGGTGACAGCAGCATGCTGTGGGCGAAGGTTCACCTTCCAGCAGGACAACGACCCTAAGCACACAGCCAAGACAACGCAGGAGTGGCTTCAGGACAAGTCTCTGAATGTCTTTGTGGCCCAGCCAGAGCCCAGACTTGAACCTGATCGAACATCTTTAGAGAGACCTGACAATAGCTGTGCAACGACACTCCCCATCCAACCTGACAGAGCTTGAGAGGGTTTGCAGAGAAGAATGAGAGAGTTGCCCAGTGACGCGAGCCTACCAGACGAGCTAAATGCCTTTTATGCACGCTCTCGGTAGCCGATGTGAGCAAGACCTTTAAACAGGTCAACATTCACAAAGCCGCAGGGCCAAACAGATTACCAGGACGTGTACTCAAAGCATGCGCGGACCAACTGGCAAGTGTCTTCACTGACATTTTCAACCTCTCCCTGACCGAGTCTGTAATACCTACATGTTTCAAGCAGACCACCATAGTCCCTGTGCCCAAGGAAGCGAAGGTATCCTGCCTAAATGATTAGCACCCCGTAGCACTCATGTCGGTAGCCATGAAGTGCTTTGAAAGGCTGGTCATGGCTCACATCAACAGCATCATCGCGGGTTCCCTAAACCGACTCCAATTCGCATACCGCCCCAACAAATCCACAGATGACGCAATCTCAATCGCATTCCACACGGCCCTTTCTCACCTCGACAAAAGGAACACCTACTGTATGCGAGAATGCTGTCCATTGACTACAGCTCAGCTTTCAACACCACAGTTCCCTCAAAGCTCATCACTAAGCTAAGGACCCTGGGACTAAACAGCGTCCTCTGCAACTGGATCCTGGACTTCCTGACAGGACGCCCCCAGGTGGTAAGGGTAGGCAACAACACATCTGCCACGCTGATCCTCAACACTGGGGCCTCTCAGGGGTGCGTGCTTAGTCCCCTCCTGTACTCCCTGTTCACCCACGACTGCGTGGCCAAACATGACTCCAACACCATCATTAAGTTTGCTGACGACACAACAGTGGTAGGCCTGATCACGACAACGATGAGACAGCCTATAGAGAGGAGGTCAGATACCTGGCAGTGTGGTGCCAGGATAACAACATCTCCCTCAACGTGAGCAAGACAAAGGAGCTGATCGTGGACTACAGGAAAAGGTGTCCCGAACAGGCCCCCATTAACATCGACGGGGCTGTAGTGAATAGGGTCGAGAGTTTCAAGTTCCTTGGTGTCCACATCACCAACAAACTATCATGGTCCAAACACACCAAGACAGTTGTGAAGAGGGCACGACAACACTTTTTCCCCCTCAGGAGACTGAACATTTTTTGCATGGTAAAGAGTCTGGTAAGTACTGAGTAAAGGGTCTGTATACTTACGTAAATGTGATATTTCAGTTTTTTATTTTTACATTAGCAAAAAATCTATGTCTAAGATCTCTTTTTGCTTTGTCATTATTGGATAATGTATGTAGATTGATGAGGAAAAATATGTATTTAATCCATTTTAGAATAAAGCTGTAACGTAACAAAAGACTGAATACTTTCTTAATGCATTGTATATGTATTGGATGACAATATTTATGTACTTTATAATGCTTTTGAATGACACTTCCGGTATTGGCAGAAAATACTGGGTTACCCAGGAGAAAAGTTACTTATTCTCGGGATTTGTAAAATACCGGGAAAATTTTCAATCCTAGTGCCATTTGAGATGCAACCCAGTTCTCTCTGTGTTTCAAATGAAATACATCTCCCTCTAATCTCTTCAGACAGTTATTTTTTGCGCACCTCATCCCATTTTGTCGTTTAACCATTTTCTTCTCCTTACAGGGCTTGTCATGGGATTTCAGTGTGCATTCTAGACCCTCTCTCTCTCTCTACACACACACAGGCATAGTGCAGACATTGCTAATAAATTGCATCACCCCTCTGTTACCAGAAATATTACAGGACGTGAGACAGAGACTCCTTTTACTCTGCGACAGAATATTACAGGACGTGAGACAGAGAATCCTTTTACTCTGCGACAGAATATTACAGGACGTGAGACAGAGAATCCTTTTACTCTGCGACAGAATATTACAGGACGTGAGACAGAGAATCCTTTTACTCTGCGACAGAATATTACAGGACGTGAGACAGAGAATCCTTTTACTCTGCGACAGAATATTACAGGACGTGAGACAGAGAATCCTTTTACTCTGCGACAGAATATTACAGGACGTGAGACAGAGAATCCTTTTACTCTGCGACAGAATATTACAGGACGTGAGACAGAGACTCCTTTTACTCTGCGACAGAATCAGCAGGTCTGGATGTAGTTGGTCCTGTAGCTAAAAACATGAAGGGCGGGTTCCACAGCTAAGGCGAGGCGACACAACAACCAATGGCTGCATAGTGTGTCATCGACTGACAAATTTCCATAACATATATGGTTAGAGGATACTTAAAATGCATTTACATTTAAGTAATTTAGCAGACACTCTTATCCAGAGCGATTTACATACATTTTCATACTTTTTTTCCCCATACTAGTCCAATTCAAGCACTTATCAAGAAAACATCCTTGATCATCTCTACTGCCTCAGATCTGGCGGACTCACTAAACACAAATGCTTTATTTCTAAATGGTGTGTTGGAGTGTGGCCCTGGCTATACATAAATCTAAAACAAAAAAATTGTGCATTCTGGTTTGCTTAATATAAAGAACTTTAAATGATTTATACTTTTACTTTTGATACTTAAGAATATTTAAAACCAAATACTTTTAGACTTTTACTCAAGTAGTATTTTACTGGGTGACTTTCACTTTGTAATTTTCTATTAAGGTATCTTTACTTTTACTTAAGTATGATAATTGGGTACTTTTTCCACCCCTGCCGCTAGGTATAGTCTACGATACCGTATACTGTATAGACAGGGAGAGGGTAGACAGGCACTCTTGCACAGTTAATTGTCTGTTTTTGTCTGTTTGCACATACATTTTTGGTCTACATCTCTATGCTGCTCTGTCACCTGGATTAGGGTTGGGGTTATGGCTAGAGTTATGGATGATCCGGGGTGTGGACATGACGCTAACGTTATGGTTGATCCGGGGTGTGGACAAGAAGCTAGGGTTATGGTTTATCCGGGGTGTGGACATGAAGCTAGGGTTATGGCTAGGGTTATGGTTGATCCGGGGTGTGGACAAGAAGCTAGGGTTATGGTTTATCCGGGGTGTGGACATGAAGCTAGGGTTATGGCTAGGGTTATGGTTGATCCGGGGTGTGGACATGAAGCTAGGGTTAGGGTATGGGTAAGGGTTCCGAACAAACAAGAAAGTCTGGAAGCCGAGGCTAGGGTTAAAAAGCATTACTCATTCATTACTGAATTACATAGTCGTCATTGTAATTCATTCTTATGGTAATTAACCTAGAATCAATGCATAATTTGGATGAATGACCACGGTGAGAGTTGGGTTGAGAGGGAAGGTGTCTTGATTTTAGGTGGAGATGTAATCGTGAAGATTTTGTGAGCCAATTATGAGAATTACTAACAATTGATTCAGGTCCTACGTGATCACAACTATGCCCATGGGCTTGAAGCAGGAGAGAAATAATCTGTGGTAAAACCATGTGTAGGGTTGAACTGTTGCCAATAAACCACAAATGGTGGTGTAGACTGCAGGAGGCAGAGTCTTTACATTTTGCTGGTCATATTCATTGATCTCCAACACCTGAATGTGCAAATGTATTTTCCCCTATAAATACAGTCATTCCCATCCCCAACACCCAACTACTAACTTCCTCACCACCATTTCAGCACAAGACAACGACAACCAGAACCCTGAGTATCTTCTCTGCTCCAAAATGTTGACTTTCTTTTCAAAGCTGCGATTGTTCGTTAATGAGCGAGTTATTAATGTCCTCATTATCAAAGCATGCTAAACTCTGGTGGGGATGAGGGGGTTGAGGGGGCTGGGGGGTTGGGGGGATGAGGGGTTGAGGGAGCTGGGGGGTTGGGGGGTTGGATGGGAGAAGCTTGAGGTGATGCTCTTGGTAGTGTTTTGGGATGTTTCTTGGCTCCTCTCTCCACTCCCAATGCACACTTACTGTCAGACTCCCCTATTTGCTCTTCTCCTCCTACTTCTCCTCTTCCTCCTTCTCTTTAGATTAGTATTGATCTGTTTTTCTCCAGGTCCTACTGCTGGTTTCACCTTTCCTTACTGCTCCTGCAGGGGTTCAACCTCTTCTCTTCTCTTTATTTCTGTCTATCTCTCACTCTCACTTCCTTTCTCTCTCTCTTTCTCTGCCCCTTCATCCTCATCTCAGTGCAGTTTGCCTTCTCTCTCACTGTGGCTGTCTGGTATTAAACTCTCCCTCAGAGAGAGAAAGAAGCCAAAAGGGTTCAAATGCTCGATCTCCAGCGCAATGTTAAACTGGGAGGGAGGAGAGAGGAGTGTCTGTGTGTGTGTGCTGACAGGGCCATCCCTCGCCTCTCGGTTACCCTGGGGTGTGTGTGTGTGTGTGTGTGTGTGTGTGTGTGGTGGGGTGGGGGGGGTCTGCATTCCTGTGTGTGTTTTATAGACTTCTGCACATCACTCGTCAAAAGCCTGAGAGAGACAAATAGATGGTTACTGTGTAAGCATAGCAGAGAGAGAACGAGAGAGAGAGAGAGGTTTGGGATATGGATATTGGCATTACCATAAAATAGCAGCTAATGACATTCAAACAGCGTTCCTCAGAGACTGAAGATCATTAACAGGAGAAAGAGAGAGAAAGAGAATGGGAAGACAAGAGCTAAAATGAAGAAAAGGAAGAGTCAAGGGGGGCCCTAAAGAAGCCTGAGTAGAAAATAGTGGGAATCTACGCTTTACAGTGATTATATCTGGGGAAACAGGATGCTCCCTATTAATAACAACTAGTCCAACTGTCAGTCTACTACTTCTGATTACAGTACAGTACAGAACATAATGTCCTGTATATGCTGAGTATTGTAAGAGTTGATGTGCAATAGTGTTTGATTAAGGCTTTGTCCAAAATGACACCGTATTCCCCATGTACTTAAAGGAAAACACCACTCAAAATCTTTTAGTATTTGTTTCATGAGTGCACTGTTGATACAGTCCCAAAATGTTTTGCATATCAGCAATCAAGTTTTTTAAGATATAGACTTTCAAAATACAGAACGTCTCAAATAAACGCATCATACTTTGACACTTTCTGTATTTTGAAAGTTATACATGTAGAAAACTTGATTGCTGACATGCAAAACATTTTTGAGTCAGTTGAGTGAGAACCCCAATGTATCTTCGGTCAAAAGTAGTGCCCTTAACTAATATTTAATATTGTGATTTTTGCTGCAAACTAAGATGAACAGCTGCCCAAACATATCACTGCCAGACACCAACTGACCTTTACACACACACATACACACTAATCTTATTTGTTTGTGTGTCTTAAAGACACAGAGCGCTAGAGACAGAGCTTCGTAATTCACTGTGACAACCAATATTTTACAATGCCTCCTACCAAACCCAATCACCACTCTCAGCCCTGCTCTTGCCTCAATCTACCTCTAGAGTAAAAACTCCTGAATACATGAAGCCTCCCTGATGACAACACAGTTCTTAAACAGCATAGCTTAGGCAGGACTCAATACACCACACAAATCATTAGTGGTCAATGACTTCATACTGTATCTGAATTATCTTCATCTCCTCCTTTCAACATCTCTCTTGTTTTTCTGCCTCCCCACCATCCTCACCATTCACTTTTCTACCTCCTTGCTGTGTTATCACATCCACCTCCCTCCCCCTCTTCCCCACTCCCCATACCTCTTCTCTCTTCCCCCTTTTTTCTCTCGTTCACTGGTTCTCGTTAAACTTCCTGTTCACAAGAGTTGATGTTGCTGGGAGGCACTCCAAATCTCTTCTTGTGATTGTCACAGCAGGTGTGTGTGTGTGTGTGTGTGTGTGTGTGTGTGTGTGTGTGTGTGTGTGTGTGTGTGTGTGCGCGCGTGTGCGCGCGCGTATTAGTGTTAAGCTTGACATCAATGATGGAACTGTATAAATCCTCTACACTGATTCTGTGAGTTAGAGGTACAGTTCAAGAAGTCCGTAGAAATTGTACCTTTTGCATGTCATGTTGTGGTAGATACAGTGGGGAGAACAGGTATTTGATACACTGCCGATTTTGCAGGTTTTCCTACTTACAAAGCATGTAGAGGTCTGTAATTTTTATCATAGGTACACTTCAACTGAAAAAAAATCCAGAAAATCACATTGTATGATTTTTAAATAATTAATTTGCATTTTATTGCTTGACATAAGTATTTCATCACCTACCAACCAGTAAGAATTCCGGCTCTCACAGACCTGTTAGTTTTTCTTTAAGAAGCCCTCCTGTTCTCCACTCATTACCTGTATTAACTGCACCTGTTTGAACTTGTTACCTGTATAAAAGACACCTGTCCACACACTCAATCAAACAGACTCCAACCTCTCCACAATGGCCAAGACCAGAGAGCTGTGTAAGGACATCAGGGATAAAATTGTAGACCTGCACAAGGCTGGGATGGCTACAGGACAATAGGCAAGCAGCTTGGTGAGAAGGCAACAACTGTTGGCGCAATTATTAGAAAATGGAAGAAGTTCTAGATGACGGTCAATCTCCCTCGGTCTGGGGCACCATGCAAGATCTCACCTCGTGGGGCGTCAATAATCATGAGGATGGTGAGGGATCAGACCTGAACCCAATAGAAAATCTTTGGAGGGAGCTGAAAGTCCGTATTGCCCAGCGACAGCCCCGAAACCTGAAGGATCTGGATGGAGGAGTGGGACAAAATCCCTGCTGCAGTGTGTGCAAACCTGGTCAAGAACTACAGGAAACATACGATCTCTGTAATTGCAAACAAAGGTTTCTGTACCAAATATTAAGTTCTGCTTTTCTGATGAATCAAATACTTATGTCATGCAATAAAATGCAAATTAATTATTTAAAAATCATACAATGTGATTTTCTGGATTTTTGTTTTAGATTCCGTCTCTCACAGTTGAAGTGTACCTATGATAAAAATTACAGACCTCTACATGCTTTGTAAGTGGGAAAACCTGCAAAATCGGCAGTGTATCAAATACTTGTTCTCCCCACTGTATATAGTTTTATACCTAAGCATATTAAGGCGAAAGATGAGAGAGAGAGAGTAAGCCATGGGAGCGTGTGCATATGTGTGTGTGTTCTCCAGTGGAGTTGTAAGCACTGATTCTCTGTGTGTTCTCATTGCAGTATGATACTCCCATTTCCTGTCTGCTCCCAGCCCACATTTGAAGTGATATTGCATGCTGAGTTATCTTTCCCATGCTTGTTATTCTGATTATTCTTAGGACATCAAACCAACTGAGACAAAAGCCTGGCTGTATTATTTTTAGATGGGGAAGGAGGGATTTCATTTTGGGGGAAGGAATGGGAATGGGGAGGAAGAGGGACAGGAGATTTGATTTAGGCTTATTCCGGTTATTTAGAGATGGGTTAAGCAGCGGTGAGGAAACTGAGAAGAGGATGGAAGAACCTGACATGTAAACAGACACATAAGTAGGCTACACAGAGACACACACACACCCAGGTAGTGCGAAGGCGTTTGAACCAGAGAGACTGCAACAGGCAGACACACACATACACACACACATTAGGCAAATGTCAAAAAGACTACCAACAAGTTCTCATCGTTACAAAGTTAGATGCAAACAACAAAATAATGTCACACTTCATTCCAAACACTGGTGTGAAAGAGAAAAGGGGGAGGGGGAAAGGAAAGTAGAAGGAGAATGAGACAAAGAGCATCGGAAAGAAAAAAATAAATATAGAGTATGAGTAAAATACTCTTCATTTAGAAACAGACAAACCCATTGTTTTAAATTCAAGTAAAATAAGCCTCATTGTCCACCTCACCATTCTCACAACAGTCTGGTTTCACTTGGCTAGATTTCCCTTGGTGCAGGGAGGTGATACACACAGATACACTGTATGATTTGTTTGTACCAGAGCCAGGAAGAGATATGATTGGTTGGTTTAATGAAGTCCTGGACGCTGACATATTGACCTTTACCTGAAAGGGTTCAGGTCGAACAAAGAACCAAGTTGAGCAGAGATCGAGCAGAGATCAATCGTATGACTGTGGAAATTGATTTTATGCCATGTAATGTTTTTTTATTTTTTTATTTTCCAATTTAGGTCTTGCTCAATTCAAATAAGTTAAGAAAAAGAGGCATGCGAGCCGGCAGCCTGACAAGACTACGCCGGCGAGCAAATAGAATGCCATTGCCCTCTGTTCTATAGGTGAACGTGCAATCACTGGAGAACAAACAAGACTATCCTATCAACGGGACCTGAAAAACTGTAATATCCTCAGAGTCATGGCTGAAAGAGGACATGGAGTGCATTCGGAAAGTATTCAGACCCCTTTACTTTACGTTACAGCCTTATTCTAAAATTGATTAAATTGTGTTTTTTCAACATCAATCTACACACAATACCCCATAATGACAAAGCAAAAACAGGTTTTTAGAAAGTTTTGCAAATGTATAAAAACGTTGCGGCACAGCTATTTTCGGGTCTCTCCAGAGATGTTCGATCGGGTTCAAGTCCGGGCTCTGGCTGGGCCACTCAAGGAAATTCAGAGATTTGTCCCTAAGCCACTCCTGCGGTGTCTTGGTTGTGTGCTTAGGGTTGTTGTCCTGTTGGAAGGTGAACCTTCGCCCCCAGTATGAGGTCCTGAGTTCTCTGGAGCAAGTTTTCATCAAGGGTCTCTCTGTACTTTGCTCCGTTCATCTTTCCCTCGATCCTGACTAGTCTCTCAGTCCCTGCCGCTAAAAAAAGTGTGCTGCCACCACCATGCTTTACCGTAGAAATGGTGCCTCCAGATGTAACACTTGGCATTCAGTCCAAAGAGTTCAATCTTGCTTTCATCAGACCAGAGAATCTTGTTTCTCATGGTCTGAGAGTCCTTTAGGTGCCTTTTGGCAAACTCCAAGCGGGCTGTCATGTGCTCCGACAGTGCAGTAATATCTAACAAGTAATATCTAACAGTTAGACAACATATACACACAAATCTAAGTAAGGAATGGATTGAGAATATATACATAAATGTCAGGGCGGCATTGGACTAAGATACAGTGGCATAGTAAGCTTCATAGTATGCACTATACACATAAGAGATTGGTGATGCAGTGTGTAAACACGATTAAGTGACTAAGATACCGAAGAATAGTATAGCGTACAGTTTAAACATATGAGATGAGTAGGACAAGATATGGAAACATTATTAAAGTGACTAGTTTTCTATTCCTTTAGTGACCGGTGATTTCTAATCTATGTCTATAGGCAGCAGTCTCTGATGTGCTAGAGATGGTTGTTTAGCACATATGATTTAGTCCTGATGAAGTAAGTCTGTCTGTGACTCTGTCCTGATAGTGTAACATCATATTCACCACATAAAGGTCAACATTAACAGTTCCAACATTGATCTGATGTTTGTTTATGTTTGGTCCTGCCCAGCCTTGCTCAGGCCAGGCACCAATTTCCCTCTCCCGTTGGTCTGAACCATGCCATGATGACTGTATGGCTGCTGTAGGTTCTACAGTGTAGGTCACAGTCCCTTTATACCAGACCAGCCAACCGCCATCGGTTTTCACACCTCTAGCAGACGGCATAGAGGGGGGAGAGGGAGGAGAGGGAGAGAGAGAGGTTGCAGGGAGATTGAGGAGGGACAGTCATCATGTCCATCATCAGGATCTCTTCCAAATTTGAATAGTAAAAGAAAAAAAGAAGTGTCATGGTTGACTTGTATCTGTTCCATTGATTCAGGCATTGCTAATAAAACCCAGCTAAGGAGAGTGACAGGTATTCTCAATGGAGCCACCATCAATCCTGTGTTCCAATGGCACGTTGTGTTAGCTAATCCAAGTTTATGAAAGGCTAATTGATCATTAGAAAACCCTTTTGCAATTATGTTAGCACAGCTGAAAACTGTTGTGCTGATTAAAGAAGCAATAAAAATGGCCTTCTTTAGACTAGTTGAGTATCTGGGGCATCAGCATTTGTGGGTTCGATTACAGGCTCAAAATGGCCAGAAACAAATAACTTTCTTCTGAAACACGTCAGTCTATTTTTGTTCTGAGAAATGAAGGCTATTCCATGCGAGAAATTGCCAAGAAAGATCTCGTACAATGCTCTTCTCCTCTCCATAGGATACATGAGATTTAACAATAACATGTTTTGACAGAATGTAAACTTTCTGCTCTCCCCTTTCTCACTCAGTACTTCCATAATCACTTCGGACCCCATCTCCTTCATCCTCCATGGCCACCCGATATACCCATGCGGTGGCCTTAATCAACTTTACCTCATCTTGAGGTAAATCATCAGTGTAAATACATTTCAACATCAATGCCCTCAGAAGGTGATATCCCCACAATGCTGACAAGGTAACCCTTGCTACCACTAACACTGCTCATGAGGCATACATCAAAATACCCCTCTTTTGCGCCATAGTCCAGTTCCTTAATTTATGAGCCACAAAGATCTCCGCCCCAGTCACATTCCATTCCGCTCTCCCAATTCCCTCTAACGTTAACGCCTTGGTTTTTGGGAATTCATAGAATACACTATCGGTCCACAAAGGCTTTTGTAAAGAGACAGAGAAGGGCGTGTTTCATAGTTCTCAGCCAATGGCTGCTCACCTGGGTGTGGCTACTGAATGTGCATAAGTTTAGTTATGAAACAATTATTTTTTGTGAATAAAAAAAGAATACAAATATGAATAAAATGTCATATTGGAACACTAAACAAAAATTCTACATACTCTACCAACAACAACAACAGAACCCATAACTCTACACCCCTTTAGGGATTGTTTCAATGCGGCGTGATAATAAGTTGGACTTATTTGTAAACCTCATTGGTGTTCTCGCCCACGAGAAATGTTTCATACCAAGCACACTGTACCATTCTGAGGGAAAAGATGCCAAATCCCCTACCACTGCTGTGATTTTCACTGCATGTTTGTTTATGTCGCGAAAATACACCTTTTTCATTGGGCATAAAGGGCTGTTGCACCGAGCTGGTCTTCATACCACTATGCCTCGGTGAAGTTATATTGGAAGATCCTCCACCACCGACTTCTCAGCCTCATTACACAGGTGCACCTTGTGCTGGGAACAATAAAAGGCCACTCTAAAATGTGCAGTTTTGTAACACAACACAATGCCACAGATGTCTCAACTTTTGAGGGAGTGTGCAAATGTAACAGTTTTGCTTCCGTCCCTCTCCTAGCCCCTACCTGGGCTCGATCCAGGGACCTTCTGCACGCAATGACAACAGTCACACTCGAAGCATCATTACAATAGCCACGGCCCTTGCAGAGCAAGGGAAACAACTACTTCAAGGTCTCTGAGCGAGTGACGTCACGATTGAACCGCTACTAGCGCACACCACTAACTAGCTAGCTGTTTCACACCAGTTACAATGGCATGCTGACTGCAGGAAAGTCCACCAGAGCTGTTGCCAGAGAATTGAATGTTCATTTCTGTACCATAAGCTGCCTCCAACGTCGTCGTTTTAGAGAATTTGTCAGTACCGGCCTCAGACCACGTGTAACCACACCAGCCCAGGAACTCCACATCTGTCTTCTTCATCTGCAGGATCGTCTGGGACCAGCCACCCAGACAGTTGATGAAACTGTGGGTATGCACAACCAAAGAATTTCTTCACAACCTGTCAGAAACTGTCTCAGGGAAGCTCATCTGCACGCTCGTTGTCCTCACCAGGGTCTTGACCTGACTGCAATTCGGCGTCGTAACCGACTTCAGTGGGCAAATGCTCACCTTCGATGGCCACTGGCACACTGGAGAAGTGTGCTATTCCTGGATTAATCCATGTTTCAACTGTACCAGGGACATGGCATACAGCGTGTATGTTGTCGTGTGGGTGAGCAGTTTGCTGATGTCAACGTCGTGAACAGAGTACCCCATAGTGACGGTGGTGTTATGATATTGGCAGGCAAAAGCTACGAATGCAATTGCATTTTGTCGATGGTAATTTGAATGCACAGAGATACCGTGGCGAGATCATGAGGCCCATTGTCATGCCATTCATCTGCTACCAACACCTCATGTTTCAGCGGGATAATGCAGAGCCCAATGTCGCAATACTGGGAGCTGAAAATGTCCCAAATGTGCATACTAACCAGACATGTCACCCATTGAGCATGTTTAAGATGCTCTGGATCAATGTGTACGACAGTGTGTTCCAGTTCTCGCCAATATCCAGCAACTTCACACAGCCATTGAAGAGGAGTGGGACAACATTCCACAGGTCACAAGCAACAGCCTGGTCAACTTTATGCAAAGGAGATATTTTGCGCTGCATGAGGCAAATGGTGGTCACACCAGATACTGACTGACTTTCTGATCCACACTACTGCCTTTTTTTTTTTTTAAGGTATCTGACCAACAGATGCATATCTGTATTCCCAGTTGTGATATCCATAGATTAATGAATGAATTTAAATTGAATGTTTTCCTTATATGAACTGTAACTCAGTAAAATCTTTGAAATTGTTGCATGTTGCTTTTATATTTTTGCAGTCTGGCCAAAAAGAGTATGACATGCCATGGACTACACATACAGTGCATTTAGAAAGTATTCAGACCCCTTGACTATTTCCATTTTGTTACGTTACAGCCTTATTCTAAAATGTATTAAATTAATTGTTTTCCTCATCAATCTACACAAAATACCCCATAATGGCAAAGCGAAAACCAGTTTTTATATATTTTTGCTTTGAAAAGGCACACACCTGTCTATATAAGGTCCCACAGTTGACAGTTTATGTCAGAGCAAAAACCAAGCCATAAGGTCAAAGGAATTGTCTGTAGAGCTCAGAGACAGGATTATGTTAAGGCACATATCTGGGGAAGGGTGCCAAAAATGTCTGCAGCATCGAAGGTCCCCAAGAACATAGTGGCCTCCATCATTCTTAAATGGAAGAAGTTTGGAACCACCAAGACTCTTCCTAGAGCTGGCTGCCCGGCCAAACTTGGCAATCGGGGGAGAAGGGCCTTGGTCAGGGAGGTGACCAAGAACCCGATGGTCACTCTGACAGAGATGGGAGAACCTTCCAGAAGGACAACCATCCCTGCACCACTCCACTAATCAGGCCTTTATGGTAGGATGGTCAGACGGAAGCCACTTCTCAGTAAAATGCCCAAATGCAACTAAATGACTCTCAGACCATGAGAAACAATATTCTCTGGTCTGATGAAACCAAGATTGAACTCTTTGGCCTCAATGCCAAGCACACAGCTAAGACAACGCAGGACTGGCTTCGGGACAAGTCTCTGAATGTCCTTGAGTGGCCCAGTCAGAGCCCGGGCTTGAACCCGATCGAACATCTCTGGAGAGACCTGAAAATAGCTGTGCAGCAACGCTCCCCATACAACCTGACAGAGCTTGAGAGGATCTGCGGAGAAGAATGGGAGAAACTTCCCAAATAAAGATGTGCAAAGCTTGTAGCTTCATACCCAAGAAGACTCGAAGCTGTAATCGCTGCCAATGGTGCTTCAACAAAGTACTGAGTAAAGGGTCTGAATACTTATGTAAATGTGATATTTCCGTTTTTTTATTTGTAATCAATTTGCTAAAATGTCTAAAAAACTGTTTTTGCTTTGTCATTATGGGGTATTGTGTGTGTGTGGGTTGATGAGGCTCAAGCAGATAAATTATTTTTACTTTTGTTTTTATGACCAGTTCATGAGGCCCCTTGATGATGTGAGGCCTGATCTAATAGCCTGTTCTGCCTAATTGTAAGTCCGCCAGTGTGTTAGCCACACGGAAGGCCTATCTTGGGTCTTTCTTCTAATCAGGGGAGAAACTGACTGCTTTGATAATCAGCTCTTTATTTTGTCAGACTCATTCTCTTCTTTCTTTGTAGTTTTCATTCCTATAATTGCATTCTGTTTTCTCTCACACTTTTTTTATTCCCATGGGTCTGTCCATATTTCAGTCACACTGTAAATGAGTCCTCCTTTCCTCCGTCTGTATCTCGTCTTGTTCCTCTCCTCCTCTCTCATTGTATCTCTTCATAATTCTGTTCCTCCATATTGCATGTTCGTCTCCCCTAATCTCTCTATTCCTCCATAATCTGTCTCTGTGGGTCCGCCAGCCAGGTTTCATGTGTGTGCATCTCTCTCTCTTCTCTCTCTCTCTCTCTCTGCGCCATCCGTCAGCAGGTGTGTGTTGTTCTGTCCTGAGAACAGGATTATTCTCCAGGAAGTGAGTAAACCCATTGTGTGAGAGAGAAGAGACATAAACCGAAACACACAGCAAGAATCAAACCAAGGTCTGGTCCATAAAGGAGCTGGGATGATATTTATCCCTGATCCTTATGTACGGGCCCTAGTCAGAAGTGCACTATAGGTAATAGAGTGTAATTTGGAACGTAAGCAGTGAGTTAGTGTTTCATCTCTGTTTCAATTTTATTTTCTGATCCTCGAATGAGGCTCTGAAAGGTTTTAATTGTTTCCCCCAACAAAAAACAATTACCATATAATGAATACGAAAAATACTTAAAAGACAAAGTAAGATCCACATTAACAGCAACACCTTCAAGCCTAATGTACTGTGTACTACCCTCCACCTTTTAAAAGAAAACAGCGTTATCACATTATCTTTATTTGAATTAGAGAAAGAGATCTGAAAGGGATGAAATAATAGTTTTAGCGACATTATTTAATCTCTTTAAGATTACTATTCACAGTGGATTAATGGCGGGCAGGAGTTTTGGTGGTGTGTTCGCTCGGTGTGTCATCCTACTTTAGAGTTACGCGGTTCTTTCGCTGCCATGGGCTCTGCTGACCTCTTTGTCTTTTTATCACATTGGGCAGAGACAACGGGCATATCTGGGTAATAATCCTTCACTTAATCTCCCCTCTCTACCTCTCTACCATCCGGATTGCTCACTCTCTTTCTCCCTATTCTTCTCTTTGTCTCTTTGAACTACTCTGTGACAACCTTAGAGATTCACTGAAATACAGGATCTTTATGGTGACAACAATGGATGACAGAGTGACGGACGGGCTGGCTTGGTCAACGCAGGGTCAGTATATTGGGACATCCTGACCTTACTATATACTGTAGGTCAACATTAACACACAGGGATATTAGACATAAAGGGAAGCTTCACCGGTTTAAACATTGCGAATGACTGCCTGTATCAAAACTGCAATGCATGCATTAGCACTTGTTTCCCGTTAGGAAAAGCGAGGACAGAGGACAGAGAATGTGGAAAGGAGAAAGGGACAGAGTGGGAGAATGAGAGAGAAGGATTCAAGTGTAAAATGAAATAAACAGTTAAAGTTTCAAAGTTTATTCGCCACATGCACAGGATAAAACCGGTGTAAAACAGTACAGTGAAATTATTTCCTTGGAAGCTCTTTAGAGGATAAATTCAGAGATGAAGAAATTTAGAGACAGCATAGAGTAATATATATGCTACCAATTCTGCAGAATTATACTAGAACTGTGCTGTGAAATCTCTGTTGATGTCTCAGTCAAAACAGCTGTATTATTTAATACAGTTAAACAGATGATCCAGTAGTGTTTGTCCGTCACAGATTATTCTCACAGGTTTATAAAGTACTCTAATTTACAGTGCCTTTTGAAAGTGTTCATATCCCTTGAGTTATTTCACATTTTGTTGTGTTACAGCCTGAATTCAAAATGCATTAAATAGAGAATAAAAAAATTACCCATCTACACACAATACCCCATAATGAAAAAGTGAAAACATGTTTTTAGACGTTTCTGCAAATTTATTGAAAATTAAATACAGAAATATCTCATTTGACTGCAGGCACTAACTTAAAAATTAACTACAAATATACATTTTGACAGTATTGAAAAACCATCCCGTGGCTTTTTCCAAATACCCCGGTATACAGTATATACAGTATACCACCCAATCCTAAATATGATCCTGTTGCTTCAGGATTCTTTTTCTGCTGTAGCAAACACGCTCAAATGAAGATCCTACATCTGTAAGGTTTGGAACATATTTTATTTCCTAACTGAAATTAATGACACATTTTTGGAGGGATGTAATTGTGAGTTCTGGTAAATCCTTTTAATCTAAGTGAAATTAAGTGAATCCATTTATCATTCTTGGACTCCAGTTGAAAACCTTCACATTTTAAGTATCTCTGCTATTTAGTCTATTACCTCCTCAGATGAGATCACTTAGATCCGTTTTGTTCTCCTGGGAAAGAGTATATTCCAAAGAAGCTGACCTCATAATCCTGTGACCTGAAGCTTCAAACAGTGGTGTGTTGTCACTACAAGACGGCATGGCACCTATTGACCAACACTCAGGGTAACCATTTAGCTGTGGACATTCTGAGAACCGTACCTATCGGGTAAGATCCAGATGCAGACAACGTCGAAGTAACAAGAGTTTATTAATCGAACAGGGGCAGGCAAAAGACAGGTCATGGGCAGGCAGAGGTCAGTAATCCAGATAAGTGGGGCAGAGGTGCAGAACGGCAGGCAGGCTCAGGGTCAGGGCAGGCAGAGGTCAGTAATCCAGATAGGTGGGGCAAAGGTACAGGACGGCAGGCAGGCTCAGGGTCAGGGCAGGAAGAATGGTCAACACCGGGAAAACTAGGAAACAGGAAAAATCAAGAGACAGGAGCAGAGGGGAAAAACGCTGGTAGTTTACTGCCAACAGTACCAGGGACCAATAGTAGTGCTTGAGAACTGGACTTTACCTCCATATCAGAGGGGTCAAAGGTCATATATTGTCTCCCAGAACCCCCTGCAGCATCAAAGCAAAGCCTGAATCTACACATTAAGAGAGATCCTGCGATCACAGACCACCACCCTGAACCACCATGCCCAGAGTTTTACTGTACTGTACTAGAGATGAATGAGAGAGGAACTTTTAAGATCTTTGCAAAAGTTGTAAGTTGCAATGTGATTAGTACAATAATACATCTAGTGGTGGAGATACTGTAGTTTAGGAGATTTAAAAGTACTGTTTGAAAATGATGGTGTAATTTATGTTTAATCAAATATTGATTCATATAGATCCTATTCATAATGATATTACTGTATCACCCCAACTCTCATCCGAATGTCCTTTATCCCACCCTACTTTATCTATTATAATAGCGAGAATTACTGTGTTCTTCTCCTTCTCCACCTCATTCCGATAGCCCTGTCTTCTTTCATCAAACTGTGATCTCTCTCCCTTTCTCATGTTAAACCTAATCTGGCTTTGTGGAGTATATTATACCTCTCAAACCCTACTGAACGCACAATATTTCACGGTACGCCAACTTTGCATGAGACCTTGCAACTGATGACACATTTTCCTACTATTGTATCTAGGTTCTCTTCTAAGCATGAGGGGGACCAGAAGAAGGTTAATGACAGAAAGGAAGAAGGGATATAAGGGGAAATAAACAAATAAAAAAGAAAAGGATAGACAGAAGCCAGACAAGGAGGTAGACAAAATGCTTAGGAAGATAACACACAGCAAAAAATGAATATTCAAACAGAGCCTAATGTCAATGAATAAGAAACAGGATAAAATATTCAGGAGCATCCCTTCACAGCCTTGCCATGTATTCTAATAAGAGGGCGCATTCAGCTTGTGAGAGGAGACCCATCGGCACTTCTGTTACTGAATCTAGTTCAAGCAGAACATTAATTCTAGGGGATTATTCAGAATTCACAACAACTACAAGAGCCCCCTCCCTTCCTTTCACACACATACACACACATGCGCACACGCGCATACACATGCATATATGTACGCGCACACACACACACACACACACATACAGGCACGCTCGTTATCTCACCGTCTCTCTCTGACACACACACACACACACCTTGTCTTTCTGCTCAGCTCTAAGGATTTCACCCTCCAGATGTTTGTTTCTTTCTTGCTTCCTCCTGTCACTTTGTTGTTTCTTCCATCCTATTCAGATAATCCAGTGGTTCCCAAACTGTAGGGGGCGCGAGGGTCGGCCGGGGGGGGGGGTGTAATTTCCCAACAGTCTTGAAGGAGTTCCCACATATGCTGAGCACTTGTTGGCTGTTTTTCCTTCACTCTGTGGACTCATCAGACTAAAGGATAGATTTCCACCGGTCTAATCAAGCAAGTCTCTTCTTCTTATTGGTGTCCTTTAGTCGTGCTTTCTTTGCAGCAATTCGACCATGAAGGCCTGATTCAAGCAGTCTCATCTGAACAGTTGATGTTGAGATGTGTCTGTTACTTGAACTCTGAAGCATTTATTTGGGCTGCAATCTGAGGTGCAGTTGTTAACTCTAATGTACTTTTCCTCTGCAGCAGAGGTAACTCTGGGTCTTCCTTTCTTGTGGCGGTCCTCAAGACAGCCAGTTTCATCATAGCGCTTGAAGAAACTTTAAAAGTTCTTGACATTTTACGGATTGACTGACCTAAAATAATGATGGACTGTCATTTCTCTTTGCTTATTTGAGCTGTTATTGACATATGGACTTGGTCTTTTACCAAATAGGGCTATCTGTCAAAACACAACTGATTGTAATTCCACAAAATAACTTTTAACAAGGCACACCTGGTAATTGAAATGCATTCCAGGTGACTACATCATGAAGCTGGTTGAGAGAATGCCAAGAGTGTGCAAAGCTGTCATCAAGGCAAAGAGTGGCTACTTTGAAAAATCTCATAGAAAATATATTTTAATTTGTTTAAAACATTTTTGGTTACTACATGATTCCATATGTGTTATTTAATAGTTTTGATGTCTTCACTATTATTATACAATGTAGAAAATAGTAAAAAATAAAGAAGAACCCTTGAATGAGTAGGTGTGTCCAAACCTTTGACTCGTGCTGTATATTATTTTTTAAAGGAACTAAATTCAGCTTTAAACTTACTCTTAAAAGTTGTAATGGTAGAATGCACAAGGTGCAATTTTGAAATTGTCATGTTAGTCATTGCATATCTTAGATAGCTATTTATAACTTGTCAGAAATGTCCTGATCAACTAGCCCATGTCACCTAACATTTTTGATTTTGTTTTTTTAGCCCTTAGATATTGTAAAAAAAAAATTGGTAATTGAAATATCACAGGAATACACATTAGACATGGCAAAATGTAAAGAATCGCAAGAAAATCTGCTTTAAAACTGCAAAAATGTTCTTCACACCCCATGACAAAATGTGACCCAAAATGGACTCGGTACTATGTAGCCAAATTTGAAATGGTGTTTTTTTTTTTTTTTTTTTTTTTACAGTGGTTTAAAGTAGAGACTCTGAGCTAGAAAATTGTATATCATACACTGCAGTTGAGGACCAATGGGAAAGTAATTCTGCTTTGAAAGCTGATACATTTGTAACCTCACTTTTGAGAAAATAGCCTGTGAATGTTTTGGTACATCTACTGGAGAGATCTTCTTTATCTACACCCATTCAGCATCGTTCACACCCTCTTAAGCCTTAGCCCCACCCATCTCTTTAAGGATTCACAGTGTAGTAATCAACCAAAGATTTCAAGACTAAATGTGGTGAAAGTAGTATCAGAAGGTTGTAGTAAAAATGCACTTTATCTAGTCCTTGGCCTATGTCCTTATCTGACTTTGGTGCAAGTCATGTTGTTCTTCACCTTACCGTTTCTGGTAAACACACATTATATAAAATAAAATCGAAGTTTATTTTCATGTGCACAGGATACAGAAGGTGTAAACGGTACAGTGAAATGGTTACTTGCATAGTGGAGTCTTTTGCTTAGATAAGTAGCTAACTAAACAATGAACCATAATCCCAACTCTAACCCCACCTTCAAAACAACTGGGAACTTGCAGATCTCTGACTTCCGAGCAGTCAAAAAAAATGGGAACTCAAGCTCAGACTCTGAAAAATCTATTTGAACGGTCATCCAACTCGGAATTCCAACTTGGGAACTCAAGACTCTTTCTAGAGCTCTGACTTTCCGACCTGAAGATCACTGACGTCATGATTTGACCTCATATTTTTTCTACTTCCCAGTTGTTTTGAATGCGGCAATACTACCATGCATGAATCTGCAGAAAGCTAAAGCTAACCAACCAGGTTCAATGTTGGCTAGCTAGCTAACATTAGGCTATAACTAGCAATGCAAATGGCTTTCTGAGATAAGAATAATATTACTACACAGATCCTACACATAATGTTAGCTAGCGAGCCAGCCAGCTAACATTAGCTAGGTAACTAACAGTACGCTTTAACTTGCAATGAAAAAGACAAAATTTGAAAAATATAATATCTGAAAATGCAGCTAGACTCTTAACCGTATACATGGATGAACACTTCTCCTTTTCTGTCACGGATGCCATGGTTGCCCTTAGTTTTAAGCTGTAATCCGGAGACAGGTGTTTACACAACAGCCTTCTTTCTGTGTTCTCTTTTTGGATTCTTCTCTCTGCTTCCACCGGGCATTCCACTGATTTCAAAAATCGGTGAACTTCTTCCGTGACAATGACACCATGTCTTCCCCACCATTGTCATCAGAAGACTGTACAATGTCTGGTTCAATGAAAATGTTTTTTTAAATCTGGGATTTCCTCAATGTCTGATTCATTTTCAGAGTCAGAAAAAGTCAGCATGGCACAATCATCCTCCAGAAAGTAGTCCATCACAACTTTTTCCCACTGAGCTTTGTCGATAGTGCTATTAACATCAAGGCAGAAATGTTGAGAGCAGTAGCAAAACTTTTTTTCAATTCTTCATATCTTTCAAAAAAAGCAGCGTGGAAAGAATTATCCACACATACTGAGCGGTTCATGTTATAGACAGACGCATGCTACATGGCAGACCAATCTCTCGGCATGTTCAAACCATCCATTATCTCAACTAATCATGGCTAGCGGGAAGGTTACTGTTTTCCGTGGCTAAGCCAACTAGGCTCATAATTTAACAAATGTATTAGTTTTTACAGATGGCATTCAAGTTAGTTATTAAAGCACAAGCACTGCAATTTTGATTTAAAAAAAAAAGTTATAATGCCTCTCCTGTGAAGTAGTGAGGTACGACTAGGGCTGTTATGGTTACCATATTACCGCCACATCGGTTGTCACAGTCATAACTGTAGTCAAATTCAACGTGACCGTTAGGCTTCTCCAAGCGCTGATGGTGCTGACGGCCTACCAAACTTTCTAACTCCTTGGTACAACACACTCTATTGATCCTATAATCACTCTTAAATCAATGGAAATATAATCAAAAACCGAATCAAATACTTGAGAGCCCAGGAGCTCATGTTGTGCAACATTTCTATAGGCTATGCAATTGCGTGAGAAAAGAGTGATGGCCTCTATTAAAAAGAGGAACATTCCATCAACTATCTATAGGCTAGGCTTACTATATTTATTTCTCAACTTGCCTAATATTAAGCATATCACTTCTCTTTACAACAGGAGTATAGCTTACCTGGCTGGCATGAAAATGCTATTTAAGTGCATAGATGACATGTATTTTTTTTTTTCGCTGGCCGTTTTGAGACAGGTGCATGATAATGGTCCATTCTAAATCAAAACAAATTTCACACATATATTATTTAGTATATGTAAAGACAAGATTAAATCAAGAATAGTGTGATGGGTGACAATATTAGCCCATCACTTGTCAATGATATATTATCACTTGTGTGAATGATGCCTAGCTTAAGGCAAACAGCGTATGACTTTTTCAAATCATACAGTAGTCGCACACCTCATGTAGCCTAGCCCATAGGCCTATATGTTTTGATAAGGTTTGTATCACAACTAAAGTGGCCAAATAACTTCTTAAAATGAAGCATATTAATCCACTTTACAACAGGGTGTAGAGCCTAACTGGCATACATACACAGTTTCAATTTTGGGGAAGTTCATCTTCACCATAAAAATGCACCTTTATAAAAAATTGGATAAGGACCTGTGCAGTTCCGTCCCAAATGTGTCTGTCTTCACTTGTATTAAAAATCAAAACATATAGCCCAACATTTGTACCACAACTAAAGTTACATAAATAATTCTAAATTAAGCATATAGGAGTAACTTTGTTAACTGCTCAAACCAGAATAGCCGCATGTACACACTCCCTCCAATCGTTTTATTCAGCTATGTTCAATTGTATTCTTCATACTATAAAATAATGCCAAGGAATTCAAAGCAAAACTTGTCTGCTAAATTAACTAGTGAAGCCCATAGCCATTTTGCATAGCCAGATCAGGGACTAACATAAGGACAACTCAGATGATGCTATTCTGTTCTTCTTCTAGACAACATTTTCCACATGTTTCTTTAGACCTGTCTAAAATAAATAATGGATTTATTGTGATGGTGTAGACTATATTACATGGATTTATTACACTTTTTAAAATGTAGATGTTCCAAAGGTCTGCATCAGTGGCTTGTAGGCTATGCATGGAAGCCAGGAGATGTTGAATGTGTTTATGTTAATTAACAGTCAATTACCGTGAGACAATCACCGGCTGACCAAAAATGTCATGACTGCCACAGCCCTACGGGTGACATACGCGTAGTTTCTTGAAATTGGTCACAAATGAGTAGAATTGCAGGAAATAAGCCTGCAAAATTCTCTCCACCAAAAACAGGGGTGTGAACAGTTTGTGTCATGAACAGTGCTTGTGCCCATAGAAACAGATGTGGTGCGGGGGGGCGGGACGTTCCCCAATATTGCTGGAAGGGGGGCCCTGAGTAAAAATGTTTGGGAACCCTTGCTGTAATCTATCTGTCTATCCCTCCATCCATCCTATCCCTGTCGTCTACCTCTCTCTCTCTCTCTCCCTCCAAACCTGTCTATCCCTCCATCCCCTACTTATCACCTATCTGTCTTTCCCACAACTTCAACCCTCCGTTCTCCTTCGTTCATAATCCCTTGCTTCCATAACCCTGTCATTCCGCTGCCTCTCTCTCTCTCTCTCGCTTTCCCCCTTGGCCCAGTATCTCTCTGTTTTTCACTTTCAAGTCTCCAGTCCTATTTTCCCCTGCTTTTTCTCACTCCAGGTTGGAATTGGAAACAAACCAAACACATAGAGGATTCCAGAGTTGGAACTCTGGACTTAATCTGGCAGACTCTCTCTCTTTTACACACACACACACACACACACACACACACACACACACACACACACACACACACACACACACACACACACACACACACACACACACACACACACACACACCTGCTGACACTTACAGACACAAACAGGCATGCACACACAGAGACACACACGCAAACACACTCACATGCACACACTCATCCTCACACACGTTTATCTCTGCTCACCATGTGAGGCCGTGTGAGAGGGAGAGGAGGAAAGAAATCGAATGAGTGTAGGACAAATGAGAAGCAGACTGAGATAACCAGAGCACCTGCAACTAAACAACAGGATGGATAAAAGCAGATGTTAGCTGTCCACTGTCTGACTTTTAACTACACACATTTAGACAGAGAACAGAACAAACAAACACACTTACATACTTACTTAAAAACAGGGTATGTTGTGACAAAAAGTAAAGCGCATCTCAGTTGCGTTCTCTTTTTATGTCTTCCACTACTCTCCTTCCTTCTCAGGGGATGCTGTGAGCAGCAGCTGGATAGGATTGCCCCCCCCCCACTCTCCCTCCCTCTCTCCCTTTCCCTCTCACTCTCTCTGTCTCTCTCTCTCTCTCTCTCGCTCATTGTGTTGCGCATAGGGGATTTAATTTGGCTCCTGAACTGTTTTGTTATCACGGAGCTCAGAGCGAGTCGCTTTCAACAGCACTCTCTCACACACACACACACACACACACACACACACACACACACATGCGCACACACACGGGCAGGCAGGATTGTCAGCAAGCGCTGCACGGTGCCTTGGGGGATTTCAACCACTAGTGGACTGGTCTGGTCTGGACCTCCAAGCCACCCTCAAACACTGAGCTGCGAGGAGGAACAGGGAAACACAGCTTTAAACGAGAAGAGAGATTGTCTGTGGTTGGACAAATCTGCTACAAAACTACATGGAGAATGGAAAGAACATAAAGAAAACTACAAACTCCTATAGAGGAAAATGCTGAGTAAAGTTTATGGATAATTGTTAATGGAATTATACCCTGGTATATTGAAACTGCTGCTTGCTCTTAAGGCAATTTCAAAAGACAAAGGTAAGACAAATCTACTACGATGGTTCAAATGATTTTAGTCCAGAGCATCAGATATTTGAGCTATTTTGTTTTGAGTAACCGGCATGTTTGTACCAAAACAAAAATGTAAAATCTACAAACGCTCTATGTCTGTTCCCATTATTCATAAGTCACACATCTGATTGAACTATGTGGGTGAACAATTCAGTACAAATCAATTCTGTTGAAAAACTATGAAAAGTCAATTAGGAATAGTTTGTTTGGGAGAAAGGAACGACATACTTTAGATTTTTGGACTTTATATTTTTCTTTGTTGTTTCTCCCCAAACTTGTTGGTCTGTCTCTGACTACAAGCCTTGCTCTGAGACTTTTACCTTTGGTCTGTCCCACCATAGAGGACGGTTATAAAGCCTCAGCTTGGCCCTGAGGATGAGGATGGGGTGTACCATTGCAGCGTTCCCGCTGTCCTGCCTCCTCCTCTTCCTCTCCTTCCTCCTGACGGGGCCCAGCCTTGCCCAGGACCTCACAGGCTCCACCACCACTGACCCGGTCACTGTCCAAACCCAGACAGCCAATCAGACAACTCCGATGACCCCTACCACGATGGAGCCCATCACCACGCTAGTAACCACAGAGTTCGCCGGTGTATTGACGCCCAGTGGCGACATTGCGGATGATGAGGACATCATCCCTACCAAAGGCACTCGTTGCCAAGGTTATTACGATGTGATGGGCCAGTGGGACCCGCCTTTCAACTGCAATATGGGTGTTTTCCTGTACTGCTGTGGCACCTGCTTCTACCGCTTCTGCTGCCAGTTCAGAGGGCAGAGCCTCGACCAGAGCATCTGCTCAAACTATGACACGCCCATCTGGGCCAACACGGGCAAGCCCATCACCACGGTGACTAAAGGCCACGGCGACCAGGAGAGGGACCGCACCCATATGATTGTCTACATCATCTGTGGGGTGGTGGCCATCATGGTGCTGGTGGGCATCTTTACCAAGCTGGGCCTGGAGAAGAGCAGGGGGTCGGCAGGGGCACAGAACGACCTCAGCAACTCCAGGTGAGGGAGAGTGTGTATGTGTGCGTGTGTGCATGTGTGCGTGTTGCTGCAACCATCAAATGAATCAGGCAAATTCCACAACATCACTTTTAAAGGAATGTGTGTGTTGTGTGTGTTGTGTTGTCAGGGGAAACAAATTAATGTGTTCATACCCACTGATAAGACATGATATGTTGTGTATTTCATCAAAATTTCACAAACCTGTTCAGGAAGCTATCTGATCACTTTAGCCAATATTGTAATTACATTCATACACTGTCATGTTTAATATTGAAGGTAACTGTAGGGTGATGTTGTGTTAACCAACAATCTATAGGGAATATGACCTGCTCCAGAAAGTGAGAGGGAGAGAGCGAGAGAGAGCAGAAGAAAGGCACAAAGGAAAAGAGACAAAGAGAGGAAGAAGATCACAATATGGCCAGAGGTACAGTATAGTAATCTATAGATATTAAGCAATGTTTACAGTACAAGCCAAACATTCTGCATAGACTTATCAAAACAAAACATTGAGGAGAAGTTTCAAGTATTCCAAATAATGTATCACATTCCCCAATAGCTACAGTGTTGAGCACATGACTTCTCATTCAGGCTTCATCTCCCTGAACAGCGTTTTAGCCAGCGTCAGTCAGGTTAATTATCTGGTTCAATGTTGGAGCAGAATCCCTAGGACGTCATTACTGAAACACACTGCTACGCTACATGGGCTCAACTCTCCCTCAACTCTCCCTCTGTTGTCTTGTCCTGTGTAGCTCAGTTGGTAGAACATGGTGCTTGCAATGCCAAGGTTTTGGGTTTGATCCCCACGGGGGACAGCATGAAAAAGGAATGAAAATGCACTCACTACTGTAAGTCTCTCTGTATAAGAGCGTCTGCTAAAATGACGTAAATGTAAATGTCTTTCCTCCGCTTATTCTATTACACCTTACTCTCCTCCGGCCTCCCGGGGGCCCTTGGGTTTTTGAGGTAATCAACGGAGGCAGGGCTGCAGGGGAGAAGAGATTTCACCCAATCATAATCTTTCTCTCTCTCTCGCTTCTTCTCTCCCTTTCAAACTCCCTTTCTTTGTCCTTTTCCCTCTCTCCCACTCTCCCTTCTCTCGACTGCTGACTAATGTTGCCTCTTTTACAGTAATGTCTATATTAGTCAGTAGTTAATAACTCCACCATGGTTTCAAATATATCCACCTAGCCAATATTGAGATATGGAAATCTTCTAATGACATCAATAATCATAAAATATTCAAATACATTTTATAAATAAATAAAAAGCCCAAAGGAATTTTTATATTTCTCTCTGAAATCCGCAGGGAGTGAACAGCGGCTCTCGTATGATGCCGTCTACATCTTCAGTTTGGATAAATATTCCCAGGTTTTAAAAATTTTTCGAGGTTAACACCTCTCAAAAATAGAACCCTCCCCGACTCCTCGGCTGATTAACACTTCTTAACAGATTAACTGTCCTGGCCAGATTAGACTCGCACAGATTAAATAAAGTTCTCTCAGATTACTGGAAAACTGTCACTACTCCTCTGCTGCCCAGTTATTACTCCAGGCTGGTCTAGCTGTGTTCATGCTGTAGAGGCCAACTCATTTCTACACAGACCTTTTTGTCCGTCTCTCTCTAGAAACCTATTCCTTTCTTTCTCCCTCTTTCGACAACAGGTGTTAGTTCATTAACCCTCTCAATCTCCCTTTAAAACCTCACAGCAGTTGCCAGTGTATGGTCCATCACACACTGCTCCAATTCTTGGTTCACAAAGGACAGAATGTGCCACTCTACCCGTCCCCAAGTAATGCATGTCGAATATAATGGAAGACATCAACTGGAAAGGACTTAAAACAAACAACAATGACCTTCTTCCCAAAAGGAATCCTGCCTCACATACTATATAGTGATGTATAGTTCAATTAACAACAAGAATGATGATACTGACATTTAGGTTGTGGTAGTGCATGGTTCAGATCACAACATTCAGAGGACACGGGCATGATAGCATGGCTAACAGTATCCACTTTACACCACCAAGGGTGAGAATTAACATGGGGAAGAGAGAGGACTGGTGGGGTGGTCCATTGATCTGATCTAAGTGTGTGTGTGTGTGTGTTTGTGTGTGTGTGTGTGTGTGTGTGTGTGTGTGTGTGTGTGTGTGTGTGTGTGTGTGTGTGTGTGTGTGTGTGTGTGTGTGTGTGTGTGTGTGTGTGTGTGTGTGTGTGTGTAAATAAGCACGCTTGTGTGTGTGTGTGTGAGTGTGTGAAAGGGACACACACGACAAGCCTTGGGCCCTTTAGATATCATGTTATATAACATGGGACTAAGATGGCTTCTAAAAGGCCTTGACTTGACCCTACTTATAGCGCTATGTCCTTCAATAAGGCAAATGAACAATAGAGATGTCCGAAAATAAACCTCAACAAATGTAATTGCTTTCCCAATTCTACATTCTTCTTTGATGAGCTATGCCTTTTATGTTGCCTTTCAATGTGACTTTAAGAAATAAATGACCAAATTGCCATCTAGTGGCCTCATGGGTGGAATGTTACTGATCTTTTTTATAATTTCATAATTAATAAACATTGTTTTAAAAAAAAAAAAGGCAAAAAATCCAGTGTTTCTATGTCAACCGTTTAAAAAATATATATATTTCAGTCTTGTACATGTACAGTATATAAAGTATAATATGGAGATTCAAACTCAAAATAGAATACATTTCAACTCTATATCTGACATGGTACAGGTGTGTTCTTTGTTTTAAGCCCATAACCATATGTGTGAGGAACCCAAAGGAAGACGCAGACAGACAGTTGGGCACACCCCTCTTCTACTCCTTCGTCTATCCTTCGATCCCTCTATCATTCAGCTTTCCTTCAGGGCTGGTTTATGCTTACCCATCTCCATCCATCCACCCATCCTAGTCCACCTGTGATGGATACTTAGTGACATTTACCTTTCCCTGACCTCCTCCCCCACTGCCTCCCCTTCTCACCCCTGGCCAGACACACATGAGGGTCACTGCTCATTGACTCAGCTCCAAGGGTTTAATTCCCATGTTACCCTTTTTTCTGAATACCACAACATGGAGCAGAATTGGATGTAAGGCCAAGATAAATATCACGTTCTGAGGGAAACCAACATCAGGGAACACCGTTGTGAGGCAAGAAAGAGAGAATGTGTTGAGGTAGTATTAATTAATCATCTTTGCCCAGACCTGCAGCTAGTTATAGTATAGTGATCATGTATACTGTGTTTGGCTGTCCATAGAGGACAGGTTAGGTGCTTGTGAGGTTTAAAGACTGTTTCCTGTGTGGCTCTGCCTGGATACCACTGCATGTTTTATGCCCAATTCCAAATCAATCTCTAACCTCTACCACCTGAGTACTTGTTTAGATCTGAAAAGATTGGATAGATAATACGCAGGTTTAAACAGTGTTTCCCGGAATCCTGTGTGCTTCTGAATGCCACTGAATGTTTTTAATGATCAATTCCATATGGAACCCTAACCTTCTGAGCACTTGTTTAGATCTGCGTACCATTAGACAGTAGCATTGGGCAGCATGCCCAATATCATATTACAAATGCTGAAACCAATCTATTATTTTTAAACAAAGAGCATTGAGATGAGGGATAGGTTTGGAATTGGTTATTGGTATTCCCAATGTTTCTCTGAATGGATGTGCATTTTCCCGTATGGCCATAGAGTGCCACTGGGTGTATGTCAGAGCTGTAACCATAATCCAATCTGACAGGGGATTCAGAGTGAGTTTTAACTGCATTGTTAATAGAGGAATGGAGAGAGAAAAATTAAGAGAGCACTTATTTAGAGGAGATAAAGGGAGAAAGAGATGAAGGGAGGGTAAGAGATAGAAAGATGGAGAGGGACAGCGAAAGGGAGAAAGGTTGTGATGTAGAGATCGAAAGAGAGAGAGAGAGGCTGAGTGAGAGTAAGAGTGACATCACTATGCATTTGGGGGCTGACATGGACAGAGAGGTTAAGCATTGTTTTGGGGAAAGGTCAGAGCTGAGGTGACACAGATCCATAAACACACACACATACACACACACACACACACACACACACACACACACACCATCACAACTCATCAAGGCCTCCATTGTTTGCTGTAATCTCCTTCCTGTCCATGGTTCCCTCGTTACTCTGTGCTCATCACCATAGCAAGCAAGCCAATTTCACCAATCTAAATTACGTTAATCACAAGGATTCCAAATCCAGGCCATTGTAGGAACCCGAAGTGCTCCATTTAAGTCTACGATAATAGTGCTGAAACGTAGAATTTCCAAATATTTTCATTGTGAATATGGTTCATAAAGTCAAGGAGAAAACAGTATGGCAGATAGTACAAGGACATCTCTGCTTTTGAAACTGCACACCGAGTCAATAAAAGGAGAAATTACACTTTTACTTTTTTGGGGGTGATTATCTCAGCATCCCTACATCCCACGGCTATGCTATGCAGCTATGCTTTGTTTATTTATTTATTTTTATTTAGATTTTAAGGACCTCTATACCAGGCGGTGTCAGAGGAAGGCCCTAAAAATTGTCAAAGACTCCAGCCACCCTAGTCATTGACTGTTCTCTGTGCTACCACGTGGCAAGCGGTACCAGAGCGCCAAGTCCAGGTCCAAAAGGCTTCTTAACAGCTTCTACCCCCAAGCCATAAGACTCCTGAACAGCTAATAAAACGCCTACCCGGACTTTTTGCATTGTCGTCGTCCCCCCCCCCCCCCCCCCCTTACTCTGCTGCTACTCTCTGTTTATTATCTATGCACAGTCACTTTAACTCTACCCACATGTATATACTACCTCAATTACCTGGACAAACCGGTGCCCCCCCGCACATTGACTCTGTACCGGTACCCCTTATATATTTTACTACTGCTCTTTAATTATTATTATTATTATTTATTTATTTTACTTAACTTTTTCTTCTTAAAACTGCACTGTTGGTTAGGGCTTGTAAGTAAACATTTCACTGTAAGGTCTACACCTGTTGTATTCGGCGCATGTGACAAATACAATTTGATTTAATTTGATTTGAAACTGGTGTACTTTTGTATTTCATCACAGTTTTATTTAACCAATTTCGGTCTTTAATGCAGGGCCAACAGACAAGTTCCTTACTTTCTCCCTCTTCTACTTGCCTCTTCCAGTAATGCTGCATTTAGTTGGTTGTAATTTTGGGTAAAGCAGATATTTCCATATATTTTTGTTAGCTGCATGAGTGACACAACTCCACCAGTCCTATTTATGATATGCTAGTACATTAGGTCACAGGGCAAGATTCCCTAAAAATTAGAGTGGGGACTGTACTGGGCTGGAAGCAGTGGTGGTTAGTGACGAAGACTAGGACTGAGTGTTGCTAATTAGCTATCTTCCTTCCTGATATGGGAGGAGGGATAATTGATTGTTACACAGCATTAGGAGATGTGTGCCTCACTCTCCTTGTAATTCGATATGATGCGCTTTCACCACAAAGGACTAGCGATATCACGAAAGCTCTGACGCAGGAAGTCAGATATAAGAGGCTATAGATACAGAGGCTACGTCCTAAATTGCACCCTATTCCCTATATAGTGCACTACTTTTGACCATGGGATCAAAGTTATTCCCTATATGGTGAATAGGGTGCCATTTGGCACGCAGACAGAGACTGTACTGTATATAGGCTGGGCTTTTTTTATATCCTTTACTGATGGCCTGCATCTACCTTACCATAGTCATTTAATTATCATTTAATCCTAATTTACATCAAACACACATTGGGCTAGTAGTGCACATTTAGGATAGAACTTCCACATAGATGGAGCCTGATATGGAAGTTCAACTCTGTAAATGCACTGAATGCCCAGAGATAAAAGCAGTTTTGTTGCAGATTAAAAGTCCAAATCAGCAAGTTGTTTAGTAGCGAGCCAAAAGAAGAGAGAACCAAGCCCTAGGCAGTCTCAGCTAGTGAGTAAGAGACAACATGAGGAAGAGAGGGAAAGACAGTAACGTAGGTTTAGAAAGAGAAAGAAAGTAAAAGAGAGTCAGAGACTGATATGACAGAGAGAAAGAGAGAATGGAATATTTTGACATTTTCATTTTTTTAGTACCTTATTGGCCAAGTAGTTACATCATTTGAACACAATCTTTTCTTAATTTTACCGATAATAAAAAGTTAAAACCAAGCCCCTGTCCTCATCCACTGTACACAAAACCCCTTTGATGCCCTACACCTCTCCAAAGTCCCTCAGGCGATTCACCAGTTTACTAGCCTAGAATCACACAATTCTTCTGCTCTGTCTTTCACTACATACTTTAGGCTGAGGCTGCCATCGTTGAAGTCGTTTGTCGTGACGAGAGGTACGAGGGTTGTTGTACAAAACAAAGTCATCAGTGATTGGATCATCTCTAACCAATTAGAGTATCAAATCCAATGACACGTTTTCAAACTGTCTCTTTACCCACGTGTGTTCTGGCTCTGGCCCAACCCATTGGTTTCTGGACCAATCAGACAGGCCAAATGTGTTCGCATTCGGTGAAGGGTCGGGGATGTACTCCAATCCAGACTCATTGCGGAGAAGAAACTAACTTCCGTGGGCTTAGCGTTTAGCCAGAGAAAGGAGCCTGGGTCGTGTTGTAGTGTGCCCCTGGCTATCCGTAAATAGAAAAACAAGAAAATGGGGCCGTCTGGTTTGCTTAATATAAGGAATTAATACTTTTACTCTTACTTTCAATACTTAAGTATATTTGAGCAATTATATTTACTTTTGATATTTAAGTATATTTAAAACCAAATACTTTTAGACTTTTGCTCAAGTAGTATTTTACTGGGTGACTTTCACTTTTACTTGAGTAATTTTCTATTAAGGTATCTTTACTTGGACTCAAGTATGACAACTGGGTACTTTTTCCACCCCTGGGAAGAAGTCCCTGTAGACGAGACACTTGTTCCGTCTGAAAACAGTGAGCTATCATGTCTGACATCAACACTGCTTCCCTCTCAGCATGCCACCACAGCACTCCCCTTAGAGGCAGAATTTGGCAATTTGGCAGTCCAACACACATATCACACCTACACACTGTCCCACTCAGCAGTGCCAATGGCCCGGGGCTCACTTTTTGGCAGCTCTAACACAGGGGTTCCCCTCTGGCTGGTTCTCTTACCGTGTGGTCGCAGTCCCTGATATGCAGGGTGTAGGCGCACTATTCGGCAGCGGGGTGAGCTTAGTTAGCGAAACAGAGGCACCAGTGTGTGAATAATTGATCTAGGGAGAGCTGTCAACTCTGTATATTCAGCAAACTCAAAGAGAGAAAAAACATGTTTGTCTAAAGTGATGAATGAGAGTGCTGGGGAGGGGGATTAGTTTAGGCTGTTTGTCATTAGAAAAAAGGGGTTTGGGAGTTTTTGTGCGTGTGTACGTGCAAGTTTCTGCAAAGTCTGTTTTGTATAGCAACAGAGTTTGTAGAGCAAGAGAGTTGTTCATGCTACTAATTTCTCCCCATATGATACAAACCACAGTGTCACATCTCCCTCAGCTCCTCCCCATGGAATTCTGCTCTGTCCAGCTAGGGAGGGCAATTTACACCCTTCCCACATTTATACACATTCCTGGCACATAATGTACTGTACAGTGAACCACAGCCCAGGGGAAGGTCGATCTACTCAGGAAAGCCCTCCCAGGAGAAGAGAGGAGAGGAGAGCCCTGGCACCCAACCCTTCCTGAGGTCTGGGTCCCTTGGACACACACACACAGATGATGTCTTTCAGTACAGCAGTGTGTTCCCTTACACACATCAGTGTGACACTGTGTGTCTGATAAGATTACACACAATTAAAATGGTCCATTTTCATTGTTACTCTCTCTCTCTCTCTCTCTGTCTCTGTCTCTGTCTCTCTCTCACCCCCTCACCCCCTCTCTCTCCCTCTCTCCCCATCTCTCTCTCCCCCCTCTCCCTCTCTCCCCGTCCCTCTCTCCCCGTCTCTCTCTCCATCTTTTTCTCCCTGCCTCTCTCTACACCCCCCTGTCTCTCCGCCCCCCCCCTCTCCCCGTCTCTCTCTCCCTCTCTCTCCCTCTCTCCTCGTCTCTCTCTCTCCCTGTCTCTCTCTCCCGTCTCTCTCTCTCTCTCTCTCTCCAGATTATGTTCACACACTCAGCCCAATTCTCTGGCTCCTATCATTTTCTCCCATGTTCCCCTGCAGTGTTGCTGTTCTTATTTTTGCCTACAGTGGCCAGTTTTGGGGCTCTATGGGGAGTTATTGGCCCAGAAGTTTAGGGTTAGGGCTCTGGTTGATTGTCTGTAACCACAGGATCAGCTTGTTCAATCCCCACTCAGACTGTTCCTACTCAATCAACACACATGTAGAGAGTCATTCTAAATTACTGAAGTTTAACTGTAATATGTGTGTCTGTCCATTCACAGGACCCTAACAGAACTTCTGAAGCAGCCCAGAGGAGAGGTGAGCTCAGTGGACAGCACAATCACCAACCCCCCTATCGGAACCAACGGCATCTCAGCTAGGATGCTACGCAGCCGCAGCGGTAAGCACAGCTACTCAGCACACGCACAGGCACACACACACACACACACACACACACACACACGCTAACACACTTCCAATCCCTTTCACAAAACTCATCACAGAAGACAGGGAGAGGAAGTTGAGGGCTTCTCTTTGTTGCTCTGCGGAAAACAAAAACAACAAGAGCTCGTTCTGCCATTGTTGTTTTTCCCAGAGGCCCCTCTCTCTCATTGGAGGACGGACACACTGGAGCTGGGCTTGGTTTCTCTTACTGTACTTTTGCTTGATGGGAAAACTTTACCCAACAGCCCCTTCTATTCTCTTGCATCACTAAAGCAGCCAGACTGCAGTTTCAGTGCAGAGTAATACCTAGCTGACTCATTAGTGTGTGGTTACAGGATGAGGATCTATGGTGCACTTATAACCCTGCCTCCACCCAAACACAGTATGACTTATTTGAGCAATTCAGAGCGGAGCACGACTCAATCCATCCTATTACAGGATTATGAAACTATTCTCTACATATATGACATGTGTCTGTTGATGTACTACATGATTTCTGGAGACCTCTTTCAATGACCAAAGAAATTACATGTATTTGTACATACTTCACTAGTTTCCGGCTGTGTATACCATCACAACATGCATGTATGTGTGTGTAGCTACCGTAGAATAATGACTAATTCTATAAATATTAAATGTTATTATTTTCTTTTTTTTTTACCCCCTTTTCTCCCTAACTTCGTCATATCCAATTGGCAGTTACAGTCTTGTCCCATCGCTGCAAATAATTACTAATTTTAAGTCAATGGTGTGTACACTGTGCTGATAGTGGCGTTACGTTAACACAAAGCATGCCTTAGTGGTTGATAACATCAGTGAGACATCAATTTGTAGAGTTCCTTGTCTCTGATAGTGTGAACAACAGATACTACACACATCAAGGAGATAAGGAACTCGGGGAAAGAGAAGAAAACAAAACCATCATCATCATCAGTAAATAGGCCACGTATACAGCACACATGTTAAACATCAATAACGAACACAGCAGCAATCACCATGCAAATTCAACCAGCCAGCCCACCTGCACATCCATCCACAACGGGCATGTGCCAGTTATACACATCCAGATGGGGTGGTGGGGAGGGTTTGATCTAAGAGGCCCCCTACCTCTTCCCTCACCCCTCCAGCTGACTGTGCATCCATAGAACTAGGTTAGAGAGAACTCACACACATCACACACACAAATGCAGTATGTACACACATCAGGTAGCCTAGTGGTTAGAGCGTTGGGCCAGTAACCAGTAACCAAAAGGTCGCTTGTTCGAATACCTGAGCCGACAAGGTGAAAAACCTGTCGATGTGCCCTTGAGCAAGGCACTTAACCCTAATTTGCTCCAGGGGCACTGTACTACTATGGCTGACCCTGTAGAGCAATGTAGGCCGTCATTGTAAATAAGAATTTGTTCTTAATTGACTTGCCTAGTTAAATAAAATAAACATCACACACACTGGTCTACTCACACTCAATCCCCAAAAAACCTGTGGATCTCTGTGATCCCCACTCAAAACACACACACAAACACATACACACATCTAGGATCTGTATTACTGTGTGTTCATGGAGCCCTTGGCTGTAGCACTAGAGATTGGACTTGGATCATCTGCGCAAACGCAGTTTAGTGGATTACACACACAGCACAGTGCTCAGCCAGTCTTGAGGATTTGGGCCGTCAGTGTTGTAGGATTTACGGTGAGAACCGTAGACTGCGATAGGCTCACCAATCCCTCCTTTTCCTCCTTTCTTCTTTCTTAAGGATTTCAGTTTGACACAGCAGTGCTTCTGGTTTATAGTTCTGTCACTGCTCTAATCTCACTCTGTCTCAGAGTGTGGGATTGGCACAGTTGTCAGGCGAATTTAAAAGGTCTGGCTCTGAAGGTGATGTTAACACGCTGTGGTATGAATAACCTCTGTCCCCTCAATTGACTGTTAAGGGTCATCCCTTTCTGTTTTTCACTTAGTTGAGTGGTACATTAATAAAGCACATTATTGTGCAAAACTCTATTGGCTTTTCCAGTGGGGAGGGAAAGAGATGCTTTGATTAAAGAAAAAGATGCTTTGGGAAAAGTAATGCCGCCTGCTCACTGACCAAAGAGTCAGATTTACTAAGCATTTTGCTCTGGGTGTAAGGTTTGCACCAGCTTTTTATGTAGGGAATAAAACCCAAAAGCAAAGCTTATTATTTATTTAACCTTTATTTTGCTTTTTTGGTCTGCCCTCAATATTTAAAAACTTGCGTCAACAGGTGTAAACTTTGGCCCAAAAGCTTCATTTTCATTTACGTGTAGAGCAGCTTACGAACCACACTCAGTCCAAAGACAACATAAAAAAACATTTGATTGTTAACGTAAGACATTGTTAAGAAGAAATGGACAAAACTCCCAATTACTTAGTTATCAAACAGGAAACTACCAAGGGTGACTTAGTTATCAAACAGGAAACTACCAAGGGTGACCTAGTTATAAAACAGGAAACTACCAAGGGTGACCTAGTTATCAAACAGGAAACTACCAAGGGTGACTTAGTTATCAAACAGGAAACTACCAAGGGTGACTTAGTTATCAAACAGGAAACTACCAAGGGTGACTTAGTTATCAAACAGGAAACTACCAAGGGTTACCTAGTTATCAAACAGGAAACTACCAAGGGTGACCTAGTTATCAAACAGGAAACTACCAAGGGTGACTTAGTTATCAAACAGGAAACTACCAAGGGTGACCTAGTTATACAACAGGAAACTACCAAGGGTGACCTAGTTATAAAACAGGAAACTATCAAGGGTGACCTAGTTATCAAACAGGAAACTACCAAGGGTGACCTAGTTACCAAACAGGAAACTACCAAGGGTGAACTAGTTATCAAACAGGAAACTACCAAGGGTGACTTAGTTATCAAACAGGAAACTACCATGGGTGACCTAGTTATCAAACAGGAAACTACCCAGGGTGACTTAGTTATCAAACAGGAAACTACCAAGGCTGACCTAGTTATCAAACAGGAAACTACCAAGGGTGACCTAGTTATCAAACAGGAAACTACCAAGGGATCAGCATCACTCACAACACTCACTTCCTCTCTCACTCAATTGCTCTGTCCCTCTCTCTTCCATCCATCTTTCTCTGTCTCTCTCTCTCTCTGCTAAACATATTTTTCACCCACGTTTACCTTCCCTCTCTTTCTTAGTATCGTCATATTAGCTAAAAACCTCCCATCTCCATCTCCAGGCAAGAAAAACAAAAACAGACAGCATGTTATTCTTATAAAGCTTATAACGAGCACTCCAGTTAAATATACACTGTTGAAACCAGTCTCTCACCGGGACTGATCAAGTGTGAGTCTTCAAGCACAGAGGGGTGTTTGGGTGTAGCAGGGTTCTATATACAGGGCGGTAATAGGGGGTAGCAAGGTTTATGTGTGTGTGCCACACTAGTAAATCTCATGGCCAAAGTGAGACTACACTGCTCTCAAAGCAGTACAGAGACGCATTAGGGCCGGCCACCTCCCTAAGGCGCAAAAGACTCTTTAATGTAACATTACAAACACACACACGTGTGCACACACACACACATGTGCTTGCTCGTCTCAGTGGCCTCTTAATGTTTCACGGCTATGAACACACACAATAGCTGGGTATTGGGAGCAGGTTGTACTATGGGTAAGTGTGTTCTGAATGACGCACAAACACACCTCTGGGCCTCTTGTGTAATAACCATGTAATATCCAATGTATTATCAGTACTATTACTGTTCTGAAGGATCATGCCATCTCACCAATTCCCTAATTACCCTTTGATCACGCCCACTCTCCTGCCAACTCACCACACCTGAACTCACTCTAATAATCAGCATTCCACTTCTTTCCTTAACTATATAAGCAGCTAGTTTTATCTCAGTGTTTGTTCAGTGTTTGTAGGGGCTTGTAGTGGCATGGGGAGTCCTTAATGTGTATGGAGAATTGTATAACGCTAACGCTAACTTTTTAATTTTGATTGGCAATCAGTTGATGATGCTATACTGTCCTTACATCTCCTGAGTTCTGCAGATATTGGTAATGTCCTTTGTTTGGTTAGCATACTTTTATATTTCTCCTTAGTTATGGCACTTTTTCTTGTATGCTAACGTGTTGTATCTATCTCCTCTTTGTATTCTCTTCAGACCACAACCTACTATCATAACTTGCATGACAAACTTACCTTCCGGCCTTACAAGCCATCAAATCTCCTTCCTACTCCCCATGTGCTCCTATGCCCTTTTGCTTTGACTTTTTAGTTCCTGAATAAATAACGAGAACTGGAAGTCTTGTCTTCAACCATCATTCCTGCATTCTTACAGATGCACCATAGTGGCAATATCACTTCAACCTGGCCTAAGATACAGTCCACCCTAGTCCTTTTCATTACTTATACTAGTATTAGTACTGCTGCTTCACTGCTGAATAACTTCAGTCCGTTCCTTCTGTCCCTCAAATGACTGCATCATGTCTCAACAACCCTCCGCTGTTCAGACAGAGAGAGTAGCACAGGGCCAAGTGGAACAGACAGCTAAGGACGCATATCTACACTTTCTATCATAGACGGCCTGGTCTGCAGTGTACAGTACACCACCCAGCCGGACCAGTCTGTGAAGACATGACATTGCATAACCATAATGGGCCACTTCTGCCCCCTTGTTCTTCTTCAGTGGGTCACCACTCCGAAGGTCCTACTTGGTCATAATTTAATGGAGAATTTTAATTAATATGCACACTCCAACTCCTCTTCTCCCAGCTTCTCCTTTGTTAGATCACACACCACTCATTTGATGTAGGCCTACACACATATAGTTCATGGACGCACGCACGCACGCACGCACGCACACACACACACACACACACACACACACACACACACACACACACACACACACACACACACACACACACACACACACACACAGTTCAAAAACACACACACACACAGCCTTGGTTGCTCAGTGTTTTGAAGCTGAGTCAAGACTGTACCCTCTGAGGGTCTTAACATAAGCAGAGCAGAACAGACGACCACCTCATTAGGTCAGTGAAAAAGAGCGCCACCAGCCGGTTTAAAATATAGGTAACACTGTCCCAGCGCTCCAGGTTAGAGGACGTAGAATGGCCAGTAGGAGACAGAGATACAATTCACACTTTTGATACCAAACTCAAGACAGACACACACACACACACAACATTGAAACCGGAACTGATGTGATTGTATCGATTCCACTTACATGGTCAAAGTTTAACGTTTTTATTTGTCCCATGCACAAGCACAGTGAAATGCTTAAAGTTTTCTTTTTTTTTACAACCAAATCTCTATTTATGTAAATGAAATATAGAACGATCCAGACACCTTTTTTGTCGCACAAAAGGGAACATTGCGGATAAAGTTCGGAATTACACAACTTCATGTGTACAACATCTAAAGACCTGCATCACTATACTGAGAGCCATTTCAAAAAGTTTTCCTGTGTTTTTGGAGATTTTGTTCATGGGCCCCATGCTACACAACGAGGATGAGGAAGTGATTTGCTGTTTGGGGTAAGTTTCTCTAAAACACGTGAAATCACACCACCCTCTGAAGGGCGTTCCGGACAAGGCCGGGGCAGTTGCCATACCAGGCGGTGATACAACCAGTCAGGATGCTCTCGATGGTGCAACTGTAAAGGCTCCTAAGGATCTGAGGGTCCATGCCAAAACGTTTTCGGCCTGCAGGCACTGCTATGCCTTCTTCACGACTGTGCTGGTTTGAGAGGACCATCTTAGTCATTGTGGCAGGATGCCTTAGAGAATTTGGAGGGAAAGGAATGATGGTGGTCAGCTTGAAATGTGCGGATTACAGACTGGGACAAGTCTATTTCTAAAGCGTGGAAGACGTGACAAAATAAGTTGTACAACTGAAAGGTTTAAATTTCAGTAGGAATGCAAATATGTATGTATGTATGTATGTATGTATGTATGTATGTATGTATGTATGTATGTATGTATGTATGTATGTATGTATGTATGTATGTATGTATGTATGTATGTATGTATGTATGTATGTATGTATGTATGTATGTATGTATGTATGTATGTATGTATGTATGTATGTATGTATGTATGTACATATACACTGAGTGTACAAAACATTAGGAACATCTTCCTAATATTGAGTTGCACCCCCTTTTGCCCTCAGAACAGCCTCAATTCGTCAGGGCATAGAATCTACAAGGTGTTGAAAGCATTCCACAGGGATGCTGGCCCATGTTGACTCCAATGCTTCCCACAGTTGTCAAGTTGTCTAGATGTCCTTTGGGTGGTGGACCATTCTTGATAGGAGGACTGAGACATACATTTAGACTTACTAAAAAGTACTCTCCACTGCCCGCTGTAATCCTAGGAAATGTTTGCTCACTCTGTCACAAGCTGGATGAGTTGCAAGCAAATGTGAACTACCTGCATAAATATAGGAACGCGCCCATTCTTGCTTTTACAGAGACTTGGTTGTATAGCGGAGTGGGTGACGACAATCTTTCCATTTATGGATTTGGTGCCCCAGTCTGCTTGGATAGAAACAAGTTGAGGACTGGTAAAGAACGGGGCGGTGGGGTTTGCATTTATGTAAATAAGAACTGGTGCAACACAGTACTAATGCAAGATAAAATCTGTGAATAGTTGAACTTCTTGCCATCTCTCCACCCCTTTTATCTGCCACGTGAATTCCCCCAACTATTCTATGTTGTTGTTTATATCCACCCATGCGCCAATGTTGATAAAGCCACAGAGATCTGCTCAAACTTGATACACTACATGACCAAAAGTATGTGGACACCTGCTCATCAAACATCTCATTCCAAAATCATGGGCATTAATATGGAGTTGGTCCCCCTTTGCTGCTATAACAGCCTCCACTCTTCTGGGAAGGCTTTCCACAAGATGTTGGAACATTGCTGCAGGGAACTTGATTCCCTTCTGCCACAAGAGCATTAGTGAGATCAGGCACTGTTGAGCGATTAGGTCTGGCACGCAGTCGGCGTTCCAATTCATCCCAAAGGTGTTCGATGGGGTTGAGGTCAGGGTTCTGTGCAGGCCAGTCTTAGTTCTTCCACACCGATCTCTTCATCACTCCAGAGAACGGGTTTCCACTGCTCCAGAGTCCAATGGCGGCGAGCTTTACATCACTTAATTTCATGAAGATCCCAACGAACAGTTCTTGTGCTGACGTTGCTTCCAGAGGCAGTTTGGAACTCGGTAGTGAGTGTTGCAACCGAGGACAGACGATTTTTCCTTGCTTCAGCACTCGGCAGTCCCGTTCTGTGAGTTTGTGTGGCATACCACTTTGCGGCTGAGCCGTTGTTTCAACTTCACAATAACAGCACTTACAGTTGACCGGAGCAGGTCTAGCAGGGCAGAAATTTGACGAACTGACTTGTTGGAAAGGTGGTGTCCTATGGCGGTGCCACGTTGAGCTCTTCAGTAAGGCCATTCTACTGCCAATGTTTCTATGGAGATTGCATGGCTGTGTACTAATTTTTATACACCTGTCAGTAACGGGTGTGGCTGAAATAGCCAAATCCACTCATTTGAAGTGGCGTCCACATACTGTTGTGTATGTATAGTGTACCATATCACCAGATTCACCCAAGTGTGTCCTTGGGGATTTTAACCATTGTACCATGGATAAAGCACTAAAAGGATATCATCAATATGTGACCTGTGCCACAATACTATTCTGGACTTATGCTATGGCCCAGTCTCAGGAGCCTATAGGTCACTCCCCCTGCCTCCCCTTGGATCGGCTGATCGCAATATCATTCTACTTGCCCCTGCCTCAGTGGAGGCTGCAGTGGGGAGGATGGCTCGTAGTAATGTCTGGAACAGAGCGAATGGAATGGCATCAAACACACAGAAACCATGTGTTTGATGTATTTGATACCATTCCGCTCCAGCCATTACCACGAGCCCGTTTTGAGTGCACCAACTGGGAACTATTCTTTGAAAAATGCTCCAGTTTAAATGAACAAGTACTAATAGCGTCAAAATAAATTTATTTTTGTGCTGACTCAATAATCCCAACGAAACAGATTACTCTTTCTCCCAACAATAAACCCTGGGTGACCAAGAAGCTTAAAGGCATTCTTAACGAGAATAAACTGCCATGGAAAACATCCACCATTATCCCTAGAGAGGTGTGGAGGACACCAAGCTGTTCCTAATGGACAACATCCACAGACATCTGGAGAGCATGGTAGACCTTTGTCTGGCTCGTATTTGTGTACTTCTCGTCTGCATTTAACCCCATGCAGTCTGCATTTGACCAATACGAGGGAAATGGTTGTCGAACTCAGGAGGAAGCCCCCCAGGATGAACCAGGTGATCATCCAAGTTTGAAAAAAAACAGACGCCATCATCAAAAAAGCTCACCAGAGACAATACTTCCTCATGAAACTGAATTTATTCAGTGTCCACAAATCCATACTACAAACCTTTTACAGATACTTTCATTGAGAGCATTCTGTGTTTTTCCTTTGTATGCTGGTTCACATCCCTTTCTGTCAAGAACAGGAACCATCTCCAAGCCATTGTGAACACCTGTTGTAAGATCACCGGGCTGCCTCTCAGAAGTCTGGCTTCATTCTTTGAGCAGCAGGCCAGGAGGAAGGCCTATGACATCCTGGGGGACAGCACCCATGTCCTCAACCCACAGTTTCAACTGCCCCCTCTTGGACGCTGCCTACGCTGTCTCAAGTGCTCCACCAATAGGCGCAGGGCTCGTTTGCGCCCCATGTCTCCATCCCTTCAGCGGTGTGGATGGATCTGGCAGTGAGGGACGAGGTGCTCCCAGTGTCTTGTGAGGCTTGGCTGTCCAGCAGCAGTCCAGACGGTCCATGCCCGTGCTGGTGGAGATGTCCAGGATGGTGGAGGAGGCCATCCCACAGAAGCGGGTGAGGCATCCTCAGCTGGAACAACATCCTCAGCTGGTTAGGTGGTGGTTCTCCAACGGGGGCTGGATGTTGATCCAGGTCCTGAGCCAGAGGCAGGCCCAGATCTGGTCCGGGCAGTGGATCCAGGACTAGCACTGGATCAGGCGGTGTCCCGAGGGAAGGGTTGAGCATCAGACCCATTGCTGGTTGTGAGTCTGGCATTGATGTGTCCTTGGGGCCGGTAAAGGCAGTGGACCCAGGACTGGAGCTGTGTCAGATGGTGGGCAGAGAACAGGAACAGGCATTGGACCCAGGGCTGGTGCTGGGTCGGCCGATGGTGTTGGGCCCAGGACAGGAGTGGGAGGTGGACCCAGGACTGGCGCTGAGTCGGTCGGTTGGTCCAGGACAGGGCCGGACATTGGACCCAGAGCTGATGCTGGGTCGGCATGTGGGCCCAGGTCAGGGCAGGACAGATCTCCGAGGACAGTAGTGGACGTTGGAGCCAGTGCTCTGGTCGACCACGGCAGGTCCAGGAGAGATACTGGATTCTCAGGTGTTGAATGGGACACTGACTGGGACTCCAGGGGGAGAATCGGCATGGGCGTCATGTCAAGCAGGCAGTGTAGGGACCAGCACAGAGTTGGGTCCGGTGGTGGCTGGTCCAGGAAATACACTAGCTGGAATGTCTCCTCAGGCTTTGGTTCGGGTGGAGATCTGCAGATCTGATCCTGCACGTAGACGTGGAGCAGGTTCGTGCTCTGGTGCTTACTGGTCTGGCTGCAGTGCGGCTAGCTGAAGCTCTGTTGGTTACGCTGTAGCATGGAGTGCAGAGTGAAGCTTGGCCGGCTGCAGGAATGACTGCCCTGCGACGGTAGCTTCAGGAACTCAGTTGCTGGTCTCGCTTCACCTCTGTTGTTGGGTTGGCTGACTGGAGTGTGTTGGTCGAGACTGGGTGCAGCTCTGGCGACTGCTCGGCTGGCTCGAGGACTGGTGATGAGAACTGCGGAGGCCAGTTTGGTTCCGGCAGAAGCCTGGGCGTGTAAGGGATGCCCACAGTGGCATCAGTCTGGATGGCAGGCCTGGTTCCAACCCTGGCAGCTGCTGAGGGCGGACTAGTGCGCAGGGTGCCGCATGGTTGGATGGAGCTCAGGGTGCTGCGTTGCTGTCTGGACGTAATATAGTCATTGTGACCGCTTGACAGGCTGAGGAGCTGGCAAGGGTACTGTCTGGAGAACATCCTGGGGCACTGGTGACCACTGGACTTGCTGGAGTCCGGGTACCGGCTGAACTAACTGGCGGGCTGGATGACGTGTGAGTGGCGGCTGAACCAGCGGCCGTGGCACCCAAGCCGTTCGAGGCTGCTGGCCAGAAGTGAAGGACTGAAGTCCAGCAGATTGAGGCCATGGAGAGGACCCCATGAGGATGCTGTCCGCCTACTGTAACCTTACAGCTGTCAGAGTACAGAGCCTGGAGCAACTCTGATGTAGACAGGAGGAATACATGTCACTACGCTGGCACAGAGGACCTGCAGGAGCTGTCCTGAGTCCCCCTCCTGTCCAGCACTCACCAGCTCCACAACCTCCGCTGGTTACTGGCAGCAACGCCTGGCCTGTACCTCATGTCCCTGAGTACTACAGGATCGACCAGCTGTATCCTGGTTACCGGGCGGTGCAGCCAAGGCAGTGGGGTGCTGCCCATAACCAAGCAGAGGTTGTGGAGCCTGTGAGTGCTGCACACGAGGTCTAACGTCTGATATTTCTCCTTCTTTCTTACTATAGCACAATTTTTTAATTTTCACTCACTCACTCCATCTCACTCTCAGGTCCTTACCTAGTTACTGTACACTCTCCTCAAATCCTCCCCTCTCTCTCTCTTTCCTCCCCTCTCTCTCTCTCTCTCCCTCTTTCCATCTATTGCTGTCTCTCTCATCATCTCTCTCTCTCTCTCTCTCTCTCTCTCTCTCACTCTCTCCATTCCTCTCTTTCTGTAGCAGTGGGTGTGATTTAGTATTCGAGGGGCTAGCTCGGTGCTCTGTGCGTCTCTCAGGTCTGTCAGTCTCTGCTGTAACAAAACGCTTTGAAGCTACACTGCTCTCAAACCATCCACGACACCAATCAAACCCACGCTACCTCATACTGTAAACACTCACACAAGTGCACGCACACCACACACACAAACAGACCCTCACTCTCTCACACACACACACACACACTCCTCCCGTGAAGCATGCTGACGCCTTAAGATGAAGGGAAAACCGGCCACCACTTCCCTCCATTCTATTGGCCAATAATAAGATGGATGACCTCCAATTGCGGATTTGCTATCAACGGGACTCTCATAACTGCAATATTCTCTGTTTTTCTGAAACGTGGCTTTCAGACAAGATACCCTCCCCATGCACGGCGCATAATAATGTTTGGAACGATTTAAATGGAATGGCATCAAACACATGGAAACCATATGTTTGATGTATTTGATACCATTCTGCTCCAGCCATTACCAGCCATTACCATGAGCCCGTCCTCCTCAACTAAGGTGCCACCAACCTCCTGTGCCCCCATGGCTATCCAACTCGATGGATTCTCCGTTCACTGAGTGGACAGGACATCGGATTCAGGGAAATCCAGAGGGGGAGGGGTATGTCTGTGATTTAGAGGTCACACACACACACTCACATATATACTGTATATACAGTGGGGAGAACAAGTATTTGATACACTGACGATTTTGCAGGTTTTCCTACTTACAAAGCATGTAGAGGTCTGTAATTTTTATCATAGGTACACTTCAACTGTGAGAGACGGAATCTAAAACAAAAATCCAGAAAATCACATTGTATGATTTTTAAATAATTAATTTGCATTTTATTGCATGACATAAGTATTTGATCACCTACCAACCAGTAAGAATTCCGGCTCTCACAGACCTGTTAGTTTTTCTTTAAGAAGCCCTCCTGTTCTCCACTCATTACCTGTATTAACTGCACCTGTTTGAACTCGTTACCTGTATAAAAGACACCTGTCCACACACTCAATCAAACAGACTCCACACACTCAATCAAACAGCTGTGTAAGGACATCAGGGATAAAATTGTAGACCTGCACAAGGCTGGGATGGGCTACAGGACAATAGGCAAGCAGCTTGGTGAGAAGGCAACAACTGTTGGCGCAATTATTAGAAAATGGAAGAAGTTCAAGATGACGGTCAATCTCCATTGGTCTGGGGCACCATGCAAGATCTCACCTCGTGGGGCATCAATGATCATGAGGAAGGTGAGGGATCAGCCCAGAACTACACGGCAGGACCTGGTCAATGACCTGAAGAGAGCTGGGACCACAGTCTCAAAGAAAACCATTAGTAACACACTACGCCGTCATGGATTAAAATCCTGCAGCGCACGCAAGGTCCCCCTGCTCAAGCCAGCGCATGTCCAGGCCCGTCTGAAGTTTGCCAATGACCATCTGGATGATCCAGAGGAGGAATGGGAGAAGGTCATGTGGTCTGATGAGACAAAAATAGAGCTTTTTGGTCTAAACTCCACTCGCCGTGTTTGGAGGAAGAAGAAGGAGGAAGCATGGAGGTGGAAACATCATTCTTTGGGTATGCTTTTCTGCAAAGGGGACAGGACGACTGCACCATATTGAGGGGAGAATGGATGGGGCCATGTATCGCGAGATCTTGGCCAACAACCTCCTTCCCTCAGTAAGAGCATTGACGATGGGTCGTGGCTGGGTCTTCCAGCATGACAACGACCCAAAACACACAGCCAGGGCAACTAAGGAGTGGCTCCGTAAGAAGCATCTCAAGGTCCTGGAGTGGCCTAGCCAGTCTCCAGACCTGAACCCAATAGAAAATCTTTGGAGGGAGCTGAAAGTCCGTATTGCCCAGCGACAGCCCCGAAACCTGAAGGATCTGGATGGAGGAGTGGGCCAAAATCCCTGCTGCAGTGTGTGCAAACCTGGTCAAGAACTACAGGAAATGTATGATCTCTGTAATTGCAAACAAAGGTTTCTGTACCAAATATTAAGTTCTGCTTTTCTGATGTATCAAATACTTATGTCATGCAATAAAATGCAAATTAATTACTTAAAAATCATACAATGTGATTTTCTGGATTTTTGTTTTAGATTCCGTCACTCACAGTTGAAGAGTACCTATGATAAAAATTACAGACATCTACATGCTTTGTAAGTGGGAAAACCTGCAAAATCGGCAGTGTATCAAATACTTGTTCTCCCCACTGTATATATATATATATATATATATATATATATATATATATATATATATAAAATGACTTCTCCGAAAGCTTATTGGAGTCAGGAGTCAGCTAACCTGGAGTCCAATCAATGAGACGGGATTGGAGATTAGAGCTGGTTAGAGCTGCCCTACCCTATAAAAAACACACATTTGAGTTTGCTATTCACAAGAAGCACTGCCTGATGTGAACCATGCCTCAAACAAAAGAGATCTCAGAAGACCTAAGATAAAGAATTGTTGACTTGCATAAAGCTGGAAAGGGTTACAAAAGTATCTCTATAAGCTTTGATGTTCATCAGTCCACGGTAAGACAAATTGTCTATAAATGGAGAAAGTTCAGCACTGTTGCTACTTTCCATAGGAGTGGTAGTCCGCAAAGATGACTGCAAGAGCACAGCGCAGAATGCTAAATGAGGTTAAGAAGAATCTTAAGTTGTCAGCTAAAGACTTACAGAAATCTCTGGAACATGCTAACATCTCTGTTGACGAGTCTACCAGACGTAAAACAATAAACAACAATGGTGTTCATGGGAGGACACCACAGAAGAAGCCACTGCTGTCCAAAACAAACATTGCTGCATGTCTGAAGTTTGGAAAAGAGCACCTGGATGTTCCACAGCGCTACTGGCAAAATATTGGAAGGAACACACAAAACTGAGGGAGCATCATGGTTTGGGGCTGCTTTGCTGCCTCAGGGACAAGACAGCTTGCTATCATCGACTGAAAAATAAATTCCCAAGTTTATCAAGACATTTTGAAGGAGAATGTAAGGCGATCTGTCCGCCAATTGAAGCGCAACAGGACAACGACCCAAAACACAGAAGTAAATCAACAATAGAATGGCTTCAACAGAAGAAAATAAGCCTTCTGGAATGGCCCAGTCCTGACCTCTACCCGATTTGAGATGCTGTGGCATGACCTCGAGAGCGGTTCACACCAGACATCCTAAGAATATTCTAACCTGAAACAGTTTTGTAAAGAGGAATGGTCCAAAATTTATCCTAACCATTGTGCAGGTCTGATCTGCAACTACAGAAAATGTTTGGTTGAGGTTATTGCTGCCAAAGGAGGGTCAACCAGGAGGGTCAACCAGTTATTAAATCCAATACGTTTTCACATACCTTTTCCACCCTGCATTAGGAATGTTACATGGTGTGTTCAATAAAGACATGAAAACGTATAATTGTTTGTGTGTTATTAGTTTAAGCAGACTGGGTTTTTGGTCAAATTTTATGACCAATTTATGCAGAAATCCAGGTAATTCCAAAGGGTTCAAATACTTTTTCTTGCCACTGTACACACACACACATATACAGCGGGTGAAATAAGTATTGAACACGTCACCATTTTTCTCAGTAAATATATTTCCAAAGGTGCTATTGACATGACATTTTCACCAGATGTTGGTAACAACCCAAGTAATCCATACATACAAAGAAACCAAAACAAATAAGTTCAGAAATTAAGTTATGTGTAATGATGTGAAATGACACAGGGAAAAAGTATTGAACACACTTACTGATATTTATTTAATACTTTGTACAAAAGCCTTTGTTGGTAATGACAGCTTCAAGACGCCTCCTGTATGGAGAAACTAGTCGCATGCATTGCTCTGGTGTGATTTTGGCCCATTCTTCCACACAAACAGTCTTCAAATCTTGAAGGTTCCGTGGACCTCTTCTATGAATCTTGATCTTCAGTTCTTTAAAATTCCTCATCAATCTACAGACTACCTCATAATGGCAAAGCGAAAACATGTTTTTTGGGGAAATGTAAACACCAAGCCATGAGGTCGAACGAATTGTCAGAGACAGGATTGTGTCGAGGCACAGTTCTGGGGAAGGTGTTCCTAATGTTTGGTATACTCAGTGTGTATATACAGTATATATTGCAAACTGCACTGCCATAACAGTACATCATAGGGGAAAAAACGTTGGGATTTTTGTGGCAGTGTACCGGTATATAGGAATAATCATGTGAGCCTATGTACTCGTATAGGCTACTAACGGACCACAGTTCTACGGCCACCGGCCATGTAGGGTGTGAGAAGCCTCTGCCCCTATGCAACCCCAGTGTCCCACTTTTCTTGTTCAACCCTGACAGCATGACAGAGGCTGGGCCAGCAGCACTCACTGATGCAGTTTTGTTCTACCTAGTTTGTTTGTTCCAGAGTTAATTAGTCACACCTCATTTAGCACTACGGGCCACATTCTCCCTTGGCAAAACAGCACTTTGCAACAGACAGTGTTGGGCTGTGACAGATCTGGACTAGGGAAAAAAACAATCCCAGTCACAAATATTAGGAGCATTTAAACAGTATGCTGTCCGTACAATTGACAAATAATAATAATCTTATTACTCACTTTTCTCTCTTCTTTTATCTCCATCTCTCTCTCTTTCTCTCATTCCTTCTTTATCCCTACAGAGCACTACCACCTCAACAATTCAGCCTTATACCCAGGAATGCCTCACCCCCACAGCAACTTCAGTGGACTGGGCCTCAACAAGTACAACTCCCTCAGGGCTGTGGGTAAGGCCACACACACACACAAGCATATGGACACAAACATGCGCGCACACACACACACATGCATACACACACATAAACACACACAAACATATGGACACACACACACATGCATGCACACACACACACACACACACACACACACACACACACACACACACACACACACACACACACACACACCCATTGTACACTCCAGGACATGCTGATCATAATCCAGACTGGCACTGTAACCTTTTCAAACCATTGTAAGATGTTCAAACTGGCATCTGATGCGGTTTGGGTTCCCTTCATGGCAAAAAGATATCATGAATTTAAGGAGATATCCTACTGGCAATACAGACTCAGAGCTTTTCTGGAAAGTGTAGGTCAGATCCATATACACTCTGGCAGTTTATTAGGTTCGTGAAAATGGTTCGCTCCTACAGACAGTGAGTCACGTGGCCGTGGCTTGCTATATAAAGCAGGCAGACCGGTATGGAGGCATTCAGTTACTGTTCGATTGCACATTAGAATGGGCAAAACGAGTGAACTAAGCACTGGCTCTGGTTCCAGTGTCTGAAACATCCAGCCCCCAGATACCTTAATAGAAAATGACTCAAGTAAAAGTCACCCAGTAAAATACTACTTGAGTAATAGTCTAAAAGTATTTGGTTTTAAATATACTTAAGTATCAAATGTAAATGCAATTGCTAATATATACTTAAATTCCTTATAATAAGCAAACCAGACCGCACAATTTAATTATTTTATTCATGGATATCCAGGGGCACACTTTACAAATGAAGCATCTGTGAAGCATAGTGAGTCCACCAAATCAGTGGCAGGTGGGATGACCAGGGATGTTCTCTTGATAAGTGTGTGAATTTGACAATTTTCCTGTCCTGCTAAGCATTAAAATGTAACTAGTACTTTTGGGTGTCAGGGAAAATGTATGGCGTAGTGAAGTAAAAGTAAAATATTTCAAAATTATAGTACAAATGCCCCAAAAAACTACTTAAGTATTACAAGTTCCGGACTACTTTGGGTGCATGTGTATCTGTCTTCATTCAGAGATTTTTTACAGTTGACAGTTCATCTTCTCAGACAGTTGACAGTTCATTTCAGCCCACTAACTCTCTTCTCTCTCTGTCTGCTGCAGCGGACACTGCCTCTTTGGGATATTATAAGAGCTACCCTTTGATGGACTTCTCCCAGTACCAGGCAGCCCCTCCAGCCTTCCAGCCCATTTCCCTGCACCCGAAAGACAAGTCCTACCTTCACCAGGACCACCGCCAGCTCCCCTCCCACCACGACCTCCATGCCCCCCTCTCCATCTCCATCCCCCAGAGCCACCTGGAGAGGTCCCGCCTGTCCAAGACCACCAGTCACCCCCTGTTCTCCAGCTCGGCCTTGAAAGCCTTGGACACCAGTGGACGCCACGTCCAGAGGCAGACCTCCCAGCCTGGGCACGTCTCTGCCCGCCGGCATGCCTATTCCACCAGGAGACAGCACAGCGTAGAGACTTTCCCAGAGCTGTTCAACCACCCTGTGTCGTACGGCCACCCATCCTCCTATCACCACACCAGGCATAAGAGCTACTCCACCAACAGCAAGACGGAGGTCACTGTCTGAGCATGGGGCTCTGAGTTCCTCTGTACCTACAGTGATACAGAAACAGATACAAATATGTACAGGATACAGAGGAGTGTCGGAGTGTTTCAAAGATACTGGATAAAGGGGGATCAAAAGAAAGGGCAACGGTGCATCAGCATTGCCACTTACCACCATGACTCTAGTACAATAACTTAACCACAAAGATCACAAAATGCAAGAGAAACACTGTCGCTCTCTGAACACTTCTGAGCCTCCGAACCTGGACCCTCTCGGTTTCTATGTCCACTCCTTGTTGCTCTAAACCTTTCTTTAACTCTTCTACATCTCTCCATGCTTTCCTCTCCGGTCTTGTTCTTCTGCCTATACCCTCTATTTCCCGCTCCCCCTCTCCGCCCTTAGAAGCGGTGTGTTCAGGCCATTAGAGGGATGATAGCACCCTCGGGGCCACATTAACTCAACAGGGACAATGCTATCGTCAATGCCATCGTCCAATCAGCCTCCGCCCAGCGCAAGACAGAGAGAAAGAGAGCGGGAAATCACTCTAGGGATCTTTAGAGGAAAGACGGATGACAGGAGAGGACAAAGTATATATGTGGAAAAAAAAAAAAAATCTTCCCTGGGGGCGTACTGAAGAAGTCATTGTGGATCTGGAGACTGTCTTGCCTGGGTGCCAGTCTGTTTCTGCTCTCTTGTCAACTCCTTATGGAATTGTCACGGCTTGACAATGACAATTGAGTAGGCAATGGCACAAACAGATCTGTGACCAGGCTAGAGACTGCTGGGTCATGGAGTGTTTCTGAGTGTGTGTGCATGGGCATGCGTGGGTGTGGGCGTATGTGAGGACCCACTGAGCTGTCAGTTTAAGGGAATTCGCTGCAGCATCTCGGACCCCAGAGTGCAAGTCTTCCCTGTTTTCCCCCTGATGCACGGACAGTAAAGGGCACGGACTAGAGCTCTAAAGGTGTTGCTAAGTCTACGCAACTCTTTAAATGGCATGGGACATGCCCTATTCTACAAGTGGTGCATCTATTTGTTGACCAGGACAATGACTAAGGATACTTTTATTAGGGAATGTGGTACATGACTAAATGACACATGACAGGCAGGGGACTAGTGATAGTACCACCTTTGGTCAGTTGCAGTAGTTCTAAATCCCAGACAATGGTGCAGAAATGTGTAAGGACCAATGAAGTCTAATCGATGCTACGGCCTCTTGGAAGGTAGGGGTTGAGCACAAACAAACTCACTTTAACAAGGCACAAACATGTAGCCTTCTACCACCACCCTGATCTCTAAAGCTTACATTCTGTTTTGAAACAGAATGTAAGCTTGCAAGATCAGGATGGTTGTACAAGGCTAACGCACATGGCCAACGTACTAGTTGCACACTTCAGATTAATCCACTTCCAGAAGATTGCTAATGAAGGCAATGAATACAACTAAGCTCTTTACATGAGTCATGATGATGATGCATTACTACCCTCTATCTCGCACATCCCTACACCTCCTCCTCGGCAGGTAGCCTAGCGGTTAAGAACGTTTGGGCCAGTAACCAAAAGGTTGCTGGTTCGAATCCCCAAGCAGACAAGATGAAAAATCTGCCGATGTGCCCTTGCGCAAGGCACCTTTATAAGTCACTCTGGATAAATGACTAAAAGGTAATCTTCTCTCTATTCCTCCTATAGTGTTTTCTAAATCAGCTCCACTCCAGTTGTAATCATATCCTCTCTCTGGTTCCTCTCCTATCTCTTCTTTCATCTCTTCCCTCTCTCAGCTCTCTAATCAACTCTCTATTCAACCCTTCTTTTGGAGAGCTATTTTCTCTCTCATTCCCTCCGTATCACTCGCTCATGTTCCCTCTGTTCTCTGGCTCCAGACAGTGTAACTGATAGTCCTTTAGCCCTCTGCTCTGATAATGGCTCCTCCAAGCTGTTTCCCAGTCCCATCACCCCATGAACCATAGCCCCAGAATGCAGGCTTGCTTGCGTGTGTATGCATGTGTGTCAAGGCAGTGGGCTGAGACAAGGGCATGTGTACTCTCACTGAAACTACCAGACACTGTTTAAATGACTCCCACGCCTATAGCAGCTTTTAAAACAAATGTTTTGACTACAAGAACAGAAAATAGACACATTTTAGCACTGGATGCTTCCTCTCCTCAAGTGAGAACCAAACACAGCCTATGCAATGCCAAACCTGTAACACTGTATCAACATCAACACGCTAGCATTACACCCTCACAACAAATTGTAAGACACTACTACCACAACGTTGACTACCGCAACTGGCAACACTTTACTTGACACCCAGTATCATAACTGACAACCTGTCATATGGTCATAACACTGTCATGACCAATATATTTACCCCTGATGTGAAATATTTGTGTTATTTTATGGCTGGTTATGACACCTACATGTGTCAAAACCCATATTTATTCATATTCTTAAAATGTTTTCTTAAATACTTTGTTGTTGTTATTAGTCATGTTTTTTTCTTCATATTTTAAATAACTTGTAGAAAATACACTTTGACACTGTCATGAAACATTATGACTATCCTGTGTCACTTTACGTGGACTAAGAAAATGCACTTTATGACATTGTCAAGAAACATTATGACCATTATAATCATATATGCCAGATAGACCTATTGTCTCACGTACATGAGCTTATAAAGTATCAATCAAAAAGAGGGTGTCTTGTCCTGCTACTGAAATCTGCTCCTGCATTCATCCCATTTAATATGGTCAGTTAAATAACATAAACATACTGTTGACACATAGGCTAAGGTCTAATGGAATGTTTTGCTTTGTGTGGTAGGTTTCGTGGGTTTTCACACTCTTTTGTAGGTGTTATAACCAGCCATAAACTAACTACCATGGTAGGTTTTGTGGGTTTTTACACTCTTATGTAGGTGTCATAACCAGCCATAAAATAATGAAATGTCACAACAGCTCTAAACATGTGTCTTAACCTAATAATAGGGTCATGACATAACTTGTCTTAACATTGTTAAATGTTGACATATTATGACATGGTTATGACCGTCTAATGACACTGGGTGTCAAGTAAAGTGTTACCATGCAACATAACACAACATGAGTGACACACAGAGGCAAAAACAGTGCAAGCAGCACATACTGGTGAGGGTAGTCAAAAGGGACGAGAAAGGTTGAAGCAATATAAATTGTTATTCATATTTCAGTATTTAAGTCAGTGTTTTTAGCATTGAATGAAGTGCTTCCAACCTTTTCCATTATGACACCATGCATTTTTTCCAACCCAATGATGATATCCCCTTGTACTTACCGTAAGAGTAGGGGTGTTAATCCCGGTGTCCTGGCTAAATTACCAATCTGGCCTTCATACCATCATGGCCACCTAATCATCCCCAGCTTCCAATTGGCTCATCCATCCCCCCTTCTCTCCCCTGTAACTATTCCCCAGGTTGTTGTTGTAAATGACAGTGTTCTCAGTCAACTTGCCTTGTAAAAAAATAATAATAAACGTACAGGTAATACTTGTACTTTATGTTCTTTTGGGATAAATGTATGACATAAAGTGAGCTCCAAAAGTATTGGGACAGTGACAAATATTTATTTAGTGTGGCTCAGTACTCCAGCACTTTGGATGTGAAATGATACGACTATACGGTTAAAGTGCAGACTCGGCTTTAATTTGACTATTTTTATCCATATCGGGTGAACCGTTAAGAAATTACAGCAATTTTTGTACATAATCCCCTCATTTTAGGGGACCAAAAGTATTGTGACAAATTCACTTGTGTATTAAAGAAGTAAAAAGTTGGTCCCATATTCATAGCACGACATCAAGCTTGTGACTACAAATTTGTGAATAATGATGAGTGAGACAGTCAGATCATGGTAGTGTTTAGAAAAATTCTAATCTTATTTACAATAAAAGTGACTCCAAAATGACAATACATTATTTATTTATAAAGATATATTAATTTCTATTGGGCATAAAATTATCTGAAACAAACAGCCAATGCGTCCAACAAATTTGTAGAGTTCACCCGATATGGATGAAAATACAAAGTCCAAAGTGCTGGAGTAATGAGCCAAAACAACACCAAAAATTGTCACTGTCCCAATACTTTTTGAGCTCACTGTATAAATATATGTATTCTTGAACGCATAAATTATATTTGATGGGCAATACATGACTTACAGATCATACCAAATTATAGGTTTTATAGCGAGAAGAAATCTGAAAATCGTGTTCAGCTGTATATTTCAATAATATTATTTTGTGTATATGTCATGGAGTTTTAATATTTTGTTTGCATAAAGGCTTTATGATCTGAGAAAAATATATTTCAATTGCTAGTTTATTGAATTGCTGTTGATCTGTCAGACTAGTCCACTAGGATGTGACGAAATCAGCTGGAAATCAGTTTTCACGTAGAATGTTACTCTGATAAAATGTTAACAAAAAGGCGGTGTGAAAAGTGGAAATATTTCTGATGAGTAACCTGGGGTTACCAGGGGTAAATTAGGACACAACGCAGTGAAACAAATTTCCTGTTTCTATTGGGAGTTACCATAATGGAAAAACAACCAATTTAACCCATGTGAATTTCTATCCATCTATTCACTGCATACACACTGTAAGCAGTACATGACATCGAACCCAGTGTAGGCCACTAAAAACATGTATTCTCATTCAAATGAGTCTCACTGTACTGTTGTATGGGCATCATATTGTATGTAGTACTGGGAATGAGAGCCAAATTAGTATCTATTCTATTCTAAAATAAGATATGTATTGTTGACAATGTGGGTTTGGTAATAGGAGACATAATACTTCCACATACAGATTATACAGTTCCCCTTTAGGACTCTGATGTCTGACTAGAGACATCTTCTGTTTAGTTGTAAATCCAAGGCTGGCTCTTACTGCAGCACTTGTAGTAACAAAGCTGTCACCAGCTGAAGACTGAATCTACAGCCTAGTTTAGTACACAAAAAGACAACTGCATAATGCATAATATGTATATACCTACTTCAGTCAAAAGTATACAGTGCAGTATTACATTTATAATATACTATGACCAAATATAATGATCTGATATAAGTGTGATACATGTATGCTATAATGTGCTGAATAAAAATGTGCTTTTTTGGAGCAACAAATATTTATATCGAAGACCAAACTACTTATTTGTACATGTACATGCTGCATATGGAGATGTTCTTTGTTGAGGACTGTTTAAGTTTCCGATAACACTGACTTTTCAGATGAAGATGAAATATTATGGAACTATTTGAAGACATTTAAATCCTTCTTAAGTGTAATTTGTATAAATCACTATGTGGTGTGTTTCATCTTTACAGCTCTATTAATTTGTCACAACTGACGAAAGAAAGCATTGCTCCCGAAGAAGACCCACAAAGTGTCTACTGCTCACATTTTTCACACAAGTTATTGTTTTTCCCCCTCAATTCTGTGTTCCCTGACATGTGTGTAGAGTAAAGTCACAGATCGAACAATCTGAAGCCCAAATATGGTGATGAGAGGAAGCCCAGTGGCGGCAGTGGGAGAAGGAGCAAGGTGGATTTCGGCCGACATTCTGATCGATTAAACATTTGATCTCAATTCAATTTTCTGTTCCCAAAAATAGAATCTGTTACGAACACAGTGGACTAATAATAAGCATTGTTTAGGAGTGCAAGGGCGAATTGAGTTATTGCGCACTTCAGAGTAGGCGTTCCCTAACGGAAAATACGTGCTAGAACGCACCAATAGGATCTCGCTAGATCGTGCTTGGCTCTGCCCACCTGCTTACTTGTTCTGACCACTATATATTAATTTGCTGCCATTGGAAACAGGCTGTGGTCTATCTTGGGTATCAAAAATCTTTGGTAAAGTGTTGTCCAGTGTGGACTCAAGACATGAAATGAGACAATCTGAAACTAGAAAACCAACATCTCCACCATGTGGACATTCTTGGCATTAAAGTAATCAAAAGCACAGTATCACTCAATAAGTATCTTACACACAATCACATAATGTAGTTTGGTCTCTCATTGATCACTGGCTGAAGGGATACTTCTGGGTGAATAAGTATTAGTTTAGTAAACTACCAGTACAAAAATAACCATAGTCAGAGGCTGGTAGCACAATGCACTGTGTATTTCACTGTGGAACTCCCTCCTTCTGGATCTTGCCTTAACTCTTAAGTTAACACAAAAAGACACCTACACAACCATACATAGAGAAAAGTTGTCTTTATCAAGCCAAGGCAAGATTTTTGTAAAATAGAAACAGGATCTTTACATCACAATAGTGGACAGAGTAAGGATGGAATTTTGGGGGTTATCACAACTTTGACTCAATACCAAATGTGAATTACTGAATATATTAATCTTGATAATACAATAGATATAACGATATGTATGCTCATAATGACATTAAGCAATCAATTAAAATATTTAACTTACAAAGACAGTCGTGTATATAATATCAAAATAAATAAACAGATCAAAACAAACAAATAATGGCAACAGAAATCACAGATACTTGATACAAGGATTTCCTATGCTGGACCAACATTAGGCTGCACACGGAGTCAAAAAACAGTACAGAGACCCTCAACAACATTCCAATCTTAAATGCCTAGATATGGTGCATTCCTGATAGTTTGAAATACCAATTCTGGAAAGATGCAGTTCAGTGTATTACTGTAAATTCCCACATACAGGTCACACAAGGTCATAGCTTCATGATCTTGAGAGTGTGTGACGATGTTTTCAAGGGATAAACCTTGACGCAAGACAGTTGGAACGAAGATATGCCAATGCGCAAGTTCACAATATAAAGACAAGTGCAAGTCAGAATTTGTCAAGTTTTATCACGTGTTCAGTTAAATCTCAAACATTATTCTTTGTTTCTCTTTCCTTTTCATCTTCTCTATCCCTTCTCTCTACCTCTCTGGAGTGTCAATGCAGTCATGTCATGGTAATTAAAAAAAGAACAAAACAATAAACACTAAAATAGCTTACTTAATACTTACTTATAATAGGAAGGTAAAAGGACACCCTACCCAACCCCGTGCAGGAAAGAGCTACAGCTCTGGCTCTAGAGAGAAACTTTGCAGCTCCCTAGTTTTACATTCAACTGATCATGGGCTCCTATGGAGAGTAGAAGAAAGCTCCATCTTATTATACACTTACGGCCTAATACCAGCTTGATATCCATGGACATACTAAAATACACACACGGATTGCAGGCCAAGTTTATGGTGGAAAAGGGGTAAGTTAGGTAGGATCGTGTTAAGGCTGGGGATGGGGTGTGTCAGGCTGGGCTGGTGTTAAAGGTCCAATGCAGCTGTTTTTATCTCAAATTCAATTCATTTCCTTAGTGTGATTATTATTTTTAAATAGCTTCTTAGCAAAGAGCAATTTCTCAAGAAAGAATTTTGGGAGTGGTCTGAGTGGGGAGGGGAAATGGAAAATGTGCTGTTATTGGCAGAGAGGTTTGGAACTCTTTCTTATTGGTCTAATAATTTACCACATGGTGATGTCACTATGGAAGGCCAAAACGCCATCCCACCAAAACACCCTGACATTTCCAGCGGTTTTTTCAAACAGCCCTTACACTAAAGGGGCATTCTGATTTTCACAATTTCACAGTATTATTCCAAACTCATAGTGTGGAAATATAAAACAACACAGGAAAATAACTTTTTTTTTGACTGCATTGGGCCTTTAAGGTATTAAAGAGGTTAGGTTGAGTTAGGTTGCTGCCTAGCCCACTGACTGCTTGTACATCAGTAAGGGACTCACAAAGGTCCAGAGCTGCAGATCTCCCACCCCCCACACAGACTGACTGATCGTTTAATATATTACTCTGTGCACCTATGTTATCAGTCTATCTCTGGCCATAGTGTCCATTGAAGGTGTTGCCCCCCTGAGGTGCAATATTGATGGAGTCCAGAAGAGGCCGTAGCGCCTGGCCGAAAGGCCTGCGGGTGACAGAGAATGGAACCCAACACAAATTAGAATCTGATCATTGGGGAGTAACATGATGAACTCCACACACAGTGACTTATGTTTTGAACAAGCTTTCCTTATTTATATCATACATTCCAACAAACTAAACTTGAAACATACAGTGCCTTCGGAAAGTATTCAGACACCTTGTCTTTTCCCACATTTTGTTATGTTACAGCCTTATACTAAAATGGATTAAATAAAATAAAAACCTCAATCTACATACAATACCCCCTAATGATAAAGTGAACACAGGTTTTTTAAATGTTTTGTAAATGTATTAAAAATAAAAAATAAATACCTTATTTACATAAGCATTCAGACCCTTTGCTATGAGACTCAAAATTGAACTCAGGTGCATCCTGTTTCCATTGATCATCCTTGAGATGTTTCTACAACTTGATTGGAGTCCACCTGTGGTAAATTCAACTGATTGGACATGTTTTGGAAAGGCACACACCTGTCTATTTAAGGTCCCACAGTTGACAGTGCATGTCAGAGCAAAAACCATGCCATGAGGTCGAAGGAATTGTCCGTAGAGCTCCGAGACAGGATTGTGTCGAGGCACAGATCTGGGGAAGGGTACCAAAAAATGTCTGCAGCATTGAATGTCCCCAAGAACACAGTTGACTCCATCATTCTTAAATGGAAGAAGTTTGGAAACACCAAGACTGTTTCCTAGAGCTGTCCGCCCGGCCAAACTGAGCAATCGGGAGAGAAGGGCCTTGGTCAGGGAGGTGCCCAAGAACCCCACTCTGACAGAGTTCCTCTGTGGAGATGGGACAACCTTCCAGAAGGAAAACCACCTCTGCAGCACTCCACCAAATCAGGTCACCTCTGCAGCACTCCTCAGTAAAAGGCACATGGAGTTTGCCAAAAGGCCCCTAAAGGACTCTGACCATATGAAACAAGATTATCTGGTCTGATTGAACTATTTGGCCTGAATGCCAAGCATCATGTCTGGAAGAAACCTGGCACCATCACTACGGTGAAGCATGGTGTTGTTAGCATCATGCTGTGGGGATGTTTTTCAGTGGCAGGGACTGGGAGATTTGTCAGGATCGAGTGAAAGATAAACGGAGCAAAGTACAGAGAGTTCCTTGATGAAAACCTGCTCCAGAGTGCTCAGGACCTCAGACCCCAGCAAAGGTACACCTTCCAACAGGACAACGACCTTAAGCACACAGCCAAGACAAAGCATGAGTGGCTTTAGGAAAAGTCTCTGAATGTCCTTGAGTGGCCCAGCCAGAGTCCGGACTTGAACCCGATCGAACATCTCTGGATAGACCTGAAAATAGCTGTGCAGCGACGCTCCCCATCCAACCAAAGAGAGCTTGAGAGGATCTGCAGAGAAGAATGGGAGAAACTCCCCAAATACAGGATTGCCAAGCTGGTAGCATCATACCCAATAAGACTTGAGGCTGTAATCACTGCCAAAGGTGCTTCAACAAAAGTACTGAATAAAGGGTTTGAATACTTAAGTGAATTTGATATCAATTTTTTTAAAACATACATTTGCAAACATTTCTAAAAACCTGTTTTTGCTTTGTCATTATGAGGTACTGTGTGTAGATTGATGAGGGGAAAAACTATTTAATAGATTTTATAATAAGGCTGTAACGTAACAAAATGTGGAAAAAGTCTGAATACTTTCCAAATGTACTGTATTATAGTATCTAAACCAGGGCTCTCCAACCCTGTTCCTTGGAGAGGAACCGTCCGTTCGTTTTTTTTCAAGAACAGGGTTGGAGAGCCCTGGTCTACACTCTACATGTGAACGGAGAATTGTCACTCATACATATTTTTTTTCTTTATTGAGACAGCATTGAAAGTAGATAGAGGTACAGGTAGAGGAGAGACCGCACAAAAATGTCAGGGCTGAAATTCATACCAATGTCGCTCATGGATAATACAGTCATGTGAAGAAGTACGTACACCCCCCCTTTTTTTTTTTTTACATATTTGGACAGATGGATATGTAATCTTCACTTCAACACTATTGACAGTTAAATGTTACCCAATTTAACAAATCACACAACAACAAAAAACACTTTGAAAATGTTATGCAATTAAAATAAACAAAAATGCCTTTTCCTTATGGGGATAAAGTTAGTCTCTCTCTCACTCTCACTCACTAGTCTATATGTCTGAAAACAGGTTCTTGTTGCTAGAGAGACAAGGGAGGGGAGAGAAGGGTAACTCACGTGGAGAGCACTTCAGCTGGCAGGTCTGTGATGTGGGCGGGGATCTTGCTGCCGGTGAGGAACTGGGCCACTTCGTTACTGAATGTGTTACAGTTCCACTCAAACAGATGGTACTGGTTCCCCCTACAGAGTGAGTGAGAGATAAAAAGATCTTGTCAGTATCCAACTGCACATCTCCATCCATACAGTACATACATACATACATACATACATACATGCACACATATTTGCTGTGGAGTTAAGATACACCAGGTGCCTCAGCCCCACCTGTACGTGGACTCTCCCAGTGAAGACAGGTACTCCATAAAGATCTCCTCAGTCACCTCTGTGATGCCCAGGTCTATTATAGAGTTGGGTTCTCCCAGGGACGTCCCACCCTGAAACACGCAACAAACACAAACAGCTTAGTCATGTCCCCTGCTTGCTCAGTTGTCCCTGTAGTTGCAGCTTTTACTTAGCCCCAGGATTCGTTGAGTATCACAACATCTATGTTTGGGGCAACTCTAATTTCGATTTACAGTATGTAGACAAATCAGAAATTTACAGGTTTAGTTTATTGTAGGAAGGAATAGAATAAAACATTGTCTTACAGGTGAGCAGTTTGCAATGCCCTCTCCCCCATAGAAGAACTCCTCTCCATGGACAACAATAGCAGTGTGCCTGAGAGGAATATGTAATTGCACATAAAGATGGATTCTCAATTAACAGACTTAAAACCACTCTGGGAAAAATATCAATATCATGACATTCATGTAGCTAACTCAAAATATTTTTACAACATCCAGTTATGAAATGACAGGTGTACATAAACTTGACCTTTGTCCTCACAAAAAATAAGAACTTAAATCATCAAAGAATACATAATTTACTCACCATATTCCATCAAGCTGTTTCCCTGTGAATAGAAGAAAATAGTTTATATGTACATTTTGTGAATGAGAGCTAGGTGTAAATTATAAGTTCAGCCCATGGGCCTAAATTGCATCCTCAGTCTCTCCTCATCACTGCAACAAAAGTCACTTGTATCGAAGTGGAGTGTTTTAAGGGAGTCCCCGCTCTCGCAACACTGACAGGTGTGGTATATCAAGAAGCTGATTAAAAAAAGCATGATCATTACACAAGTGCACCGTGTGCTGGGAACAATTAAAAGGCCACTAAAAATGTGCAGTTTTGTCACACAACACAATGCCACAGATGTCTACAATTTTGATGGAGCATGCAATTGGCATGCTGACTGCAGGTATATCCATCAGAGCTGTTCCAGATAATTGAATGTTCATTTCTCTACCATAAGCCACCTCCAACGTAGTTTTAGAGAATTTGTCAGTACGTCCAACCGGCCTCAGAACCGCAGACCACGTGTAACCACGCCAGCCCAGGACCTCCACATCTGGCTTAATCACCTGCGGGATCGTCGGAGATCAGCCACCCAGACTGCTGATAATACTGTGCTCACTTGAACAGAAAAGTGGCATGGCGGTCCTTCATGGCATCAAACATCAAAGTTTGGCATTCTCTGGATTTATGGTGCTTTCAAGACAACTGGGAGCTCTAGAAAAAAAAACAAGGTAGAATCATGACGTCAGTGATCTTCAGGTCGGAGCTCTAGAAAGAGGTTTGAGTTCCCGACTTGGAATTTCGAGTTCCCAGATATCTGGTCTGAGATTTCCCAGTTCCGAGTTTCCAGTTGTTCCGGATGCGGCAGAGGTCATGCTGGATTGACAGCATGGCCAATGTTGAATGTTTATCCTTTTAAGCTTGGAAAAGAGACCCTTAAACTCAGACTTGTACCACACACCCCCTCCACTGAATAGCGATATAGTGATTGCTTTGCAATGCTTGCAGTTAGCCACTGATTCCTTCCAAACCACTCATTGTTGAATTTGTGATTTCCAACTTGTTGTGTAATGTTTATGTCCAATGGCCAATGAAAACAGATCCGTTTTATCTATACTTTCTCTTCATATGACAAGGATTTGCCCGTACATTGTCAATTTGATTAATGAGCCTTCTTGGATGGGCACGTCTAATGTAACTCTATGGTAGCAACCAAGGGCCTTGAATTCTCTAGCTCTCCCCATCGTATTCGCGGTGATGTAGTGTCCCCATGAGTGACAGAACACTGAGCCAAAATGTGAAAACATTCAAATGTGAAACATTTACATACACTCAATTAGTATTTGGTAGCATTGCCTTTAAATTGTTTAACTTTGGTCAAACGTTTCAGGTAGCCTTCCACAAGCTTCCCACAATAAGTTGGGTGAATTTTGGCCCATTCCTCCTGACAGAACTGGTGTAACTCAGTCAGGTTTGTAGGGCTCCTTGCTCGCACATGCTTTTTCAGTTCTGCCCACAAATGTTCTATAGGATTGAGGTCAGGGCTTTGTGATGGCCACTCCAATACCTTGACTTTGTTGTCCTTAAGCCATTTTGCCACAACTTTGGAAGTATGCTTGGGTCATTGTCCATTTGGAAGACCCATTTGCGACCAAGCTTTAACTTCCTGATTGATGTCTTGAGATGTTACTTCAATATATCCACAGAATTTTCCTTCCTCATGATGCCATCTATTTTGTGAAGTGCACCAGTCCCTCCTGCAGCAAAGCTCCCCCACAACATGATGCTGCCACCCCATGCTTCACGGTTGGGATGGGTTTCTTCAGCTTGCAAGCCTCCCCCTTTTTCCTCCAAATATAACAATGGTCATTATGGCCAAACAGTTCTATTTTTGTTTCATTAGACCAGAGGACATTTCTCCATAAAGTGCGATCTTTGTCCCCATGTGCAGTTGCAAACCGTAGTCTGGCTTTTTTATGGCGGTTTTGGAGCAGTGGCTTCTCCCTTGCCGAGTGGCCTTTCAGGTTATGTCAATATAGGACTTGTTTTACTGTGGTTATAGATACTTTTGTACCTGTTTCCTCCAGCATCTTCACAAGGTCCTTTGCTGTTGTTCTGGGATTGATTTGCTCTTTTCGCACCGAAGTACGTTCATCTTTAGGAGGCAGAACGCGTCTCCTTCCTGGGCGGTATGACGGCTGCGTGGTCCCACTGTGTTTATACTTGCGTACTATTGTTTGTACAGATGAACGTGGTACCTTCAGGCGTTTGGAAATTGCTCCCTAGGATGAACCAGACTCAGAATTTATTTTCTGAGGTCTTGGCTGATTTCTTTAGATTTTCCCATGATGTCGAGCAAAGAGGCACTGAGTTTGAAGGTAGGCCTTGAAATACATCCACAGGTACACCTCCAATTGACTCAAATGATGTCAATTAGCCCAACAGAAGCTTCTAAAATCATGACATCATTTTCTGGATTTTTCCAAGCTGTTTAAAGGCACAGTCAACTTAGTGTATGTAAACGTCTGACCCACTGGAATTGTGATATAGTGAATTATAAGTTAAATAATCTGTCTGTAAACAATTGTTGGAAGAATTACTTGTGTCATGCACAAAGTACATGTCCTAACTGACTTGCCAAAACTATAGTTTGTTAACATGAAATCTGTGGTGGTTGAAAAATGAGTTTTAATGACTTCAACCTAAGTGTATGTAAACTTCCGACCTCAACTGTATATGTAGAGTACCAGTCAAAAGTTTGGACACCTACTCATTCAAGGTTTTTCTTGTGTATTTTACTTTCACTCTGTGAAGCATTTATTTGGGCTACAATTTCTGAGGCTGGTAACTCTAATGAACTTATCCTCTGCAGCAGGTAACTCTGGGTCTTCCCTTCCTGTGGCAGTCCTCATGAGAGACAGTTTCATCATAGCGCTTGATGGATTTTGCAACAGCACTTGAAGAAACTTTCAAAGTTTTTGAAATGTTCTGTATTGACTGACCTTCATGTCTTAAAGTAATGATGGACTGTCATTTCTCTTTGCTTATTTGAGCTGTTCTTGCCATAATATGGACTTGGTCTTTTATCTTCTGTAAAACACCCCTACCTTGTCACAACACAACTGATTGTCTCAAATGCATTAAGAAGGAAATAAATTAGGTATAGCCACTAAACTATACCTACATGTACATATTACCTCAATTAGCCCAACTAGCCACATTGACTCTGTACCGGTACCAGCGAGTAGCCTCGCTACTGTTATTTTACAGTTTTGTATTTCTTTACTTATCAATCTTTTTACTTTAAAACTGCACTGTTGGTTAGGGCTTGTAAGTAAGCATTTCACTGTAAAGTCTACACCTGTTGTATTCGGAGCACGTGACAAATAAACTTGGATTTGATATTCCACAAATTAACTTAACAGGGCACACCTGTTAATTGAAATGCATTCCAGGTGACTACCTCATGAAGCTGGTTGAAAGAATACCAAGAGTGTGCAACGCTGTCATCAGGGCGGCTACTTTGAATAATCTCAAATATAAAATGTATTTTTATTTGTTTAATTAACACTTTTTTTGGTTACTACATGATTCCATGTATTATTTCATAGTTTTGATGTCTCACTGTTATTCTAAAATGTAGAAAATAGTAAAAATAAAGAAAAACCCTTGAATGAGTAGGGGTGTCCAAACTTTTGACTGGTACTCATATATATATATATTTTAGCTAAACAGGCTCTGCCCTACCTGCACTGAATAACAGGTCCTGTAAAGGTATTTGTGTAAAGTGTTATTGTACATCCTAGCCCAATGTCATTTGTATATTATTTATGCATACTTGTGTTCCCCGTGTACCTTTGTATTGATTTATTATTGTTAATAAAAAATAGTACAACCAAAGCTAGCAACTTACCTAGCATGAGGGGGCTCAGTTGGCGAGCCATTCCGTTAGACAGGTCGTAAACATACAGTTTAACAGGATACGAGGTGTAATTTTGATCCATAATTCAGCTTGATGTTAAATCTGTTTTGTTAGTGCTGTTTTGTCTCCAATGTTTACAAGCTGGCTATCGATATCTGACTACAAACGTTAGCTCGTTCTGGTTCCGCTCGGCCTAAAATAGCAAAACACAAATCGTCCGAAATGGCGTATGTTGGGCTTAATAAAAAAAGTCTGCTTAATTAGAACGACTATTTAATAATTTAGGCAAATTCACGACCATGGTAAGTCATTACATAACAGCTAGCATGATAATCAGCCGTTTCTGTGTCACTGTTGCTTATCACCACTATAGCGCCGCCGATAGAGGGCGGCTAGAGAACGTTCATAACAATGGCATGACGGGACCGAGTGACGGAAGTGCAACCTATGAATACCATAGAAATATAATGAATAGAACGGTGATCCCCATTCAAGTCAATGATGGCATAATGGGTGGACTGCCGGCCATTGCGAGCATACCCATAAACAGCAAAGCAGGAAGTAAACACTCGAGTAAAAGCTAGAGTAAAAGTAGGACCCATCAATCTGTGCTGTGATTTGTTGAATCTACTCAACTGCCATTACAACAAGTACATTCCATTGCATGAGACACATCAGTTAGCATAATTTGAATGAACATTCTACATTACCATGGAAATTATTGTATCACAATACCAGGTAGCCATTGCGAGTGTACACCAGTCAAACTGCCAGGGTTAGAGGTTCCAAGCCTGTTCTATTCATTATTTTTCTATGGCCTATAAATATGTATATTGCCTATACATACAGTTTAGAAACCAACCAATTAATGGATAGAGTGGGACTGGGATTTACATCATCAGCTGATAAAATATTATGAAATGAGTCACACAGGCCACAAGCAAGAATCCATACAATTTATAAAAATATCGTGTTTATTCAAGTGAGTTTTACAATCGATATGACAATTATTTAGACAATATACAGTATGTTTCATAAATGCACAATCAATGCATCTCCACCAGTAGATGGCGCTATGCAATTTTCGCTTTACTTGAACCCTCCAACATTTCTTCAACATAGAAAAAGTGCTGCGCGTTCACGTGACAACAGAGCACGCGGCTATGGTATTATATCAAGATCTGCATCAAGATAGAACAAAACTTGTCGCTAGCTATTCTATTTCGAAACACATTTCTAACACCACAGACTCGTTCGCAAGGTATGCTATAGTTTTGCTGCAAATGTTCAATTAAAATGTATTGTTATTTTATGGTGATAAATGTCTGCTAAACTAACTAGCCAACATACACTTACCCGCCAAGAGGTAATGTTAGTTGAACATTGATTCCCTTCCAAAACACAATTTATTTTATTGAACCTTTATTTAACTAGACAAGTCAGTTAAGAACACATTCTTATTTACAATGACGGCCTACCCCGGACGACGCTGGGCCAATTGTGCGCTGCCCCATGGGACTCCCGATCACTACCGGTTAAAACAAATCAGTCTTCAAACAATATATATGCTATTTGCTACCTAATCAGAGTTTTATAACAAACACAATTTTCAAACTTAATTCTTTCACAAACATGAATGGACCTGTTGGTCTGTCTGTCTGTCTGTCTCTGTCTGGTCTGTCTGTCTGTGTGTGTGTGTGTGTGTGTGTCACGTCATTGTCAGGACACCACCAGAGCCTTCAAGTGCGTGTGTAGCCTAGTTGGGGACAATGGCAGAGTGGAACGCCTACTACCAGAATGAGGATGAAGATGTGGACGGAGAGGAAGGGGATGAGTCTGGAGGTAAGACCAACAATGATGGCGATTGAATGGATCAATTCTGAATAGCATGGAGTTGAGCATATGTTGTAATGTAAATGCAATCCCTCTCCCCAGTGGACTATAAGAGCACAGGGCGTGACAGCATTGTGTTTCTGGTGGATGCTTCCAAGGAGATGTTCATCAAGGGGGAGGATGGAGAGCCCTCACCATTCGACATGACCATGCAGGTAGATCTCTTTCTCTTGGGCTGTCTCAAACTCTTCTTTCCCTTAGTTTCCTGTACTTTCTTCACCCCCTTCCCTGCCTCTCTCTCTTTCTCTCACTATCTCAGACATCAATATTACTGAACTCTCAGCACCATAAAAAGTGACATGGCTCTTTCCCACTCACCCTCTCTTTATCTCTCTATGGTTCTACTTAGACCTCTGACGGTGTTGTATTGTATCGTGTTACTCTCCCTCACCAGTGTGTCCGCAGCGTGTATACCAGTAAGATCATCAGCAGTGACAAGGACCTGGTGGCTCTAGTGTTCTATGGGACGGAACAGAGCAAGAACCCTAGGAACAGTTTCAAGAATGTCTATGTCTACCATGACCTGGACTCACCTGGTATGTCTCCCTAGCCTGCAGTTTCTGTGTAGGTTCTGAAAAGAGTCTTGGAGTCTTCTGGAAGCCATATGAACTTTTATTATGTTCTCTGTATCTCCATTTCCAATCTGCTTGTCTTTACTCTTCTTCCTCATCTATCTCTGTCTATCCACCTCTTATCTTCACCCATCACTCTCCCTCCCTCTTTTGTCCTCTGTCCTGTTCTGTATCCCTCTCCTTCCATCTCTCTCTCTCCCTCCCTCTCTCCTCTAGGTGCCCGTCGGGTGCAAGATGTGGACGGGCTGCGTGGGGAGAACGGTGCCCAGGTGGCAGAAAAGACCATGGGCAGTGGGAAGACCAACCTGGGTGAGGCCCTGTGGTGCTGCTCCAACCTCTACAGCGACATCAAGTTCCGGCTCTCCCACAAGCGCCTCATGATCTTTACCTGCCGAGACACGCCACACAGGGGCGACAGCGAGCGCGACCGCCAAGCCCGCACCAAGGCCGGTGACCTCAAAGAGACTGGTGGGTCTGGAGAAAGAGGATGGGAAGTTGTCAAAGATACAACACACATACTTGTATCTCTATGGCAGTTGGCCTCCTTGATGTAGCTGGGTTGTAGGTGGAAGGGTTTGAAAAGTGGCCTGAAATACATATTGGTCCTGGAAATGTTTAGTTTATCACTAGAAGTGTATGATCTCTCTCACTCTCTCTCTGTCACTCACTCACTCACTCACTCACTCACAGGTGTGGTGATAGACCTGATGCATCTGATGAAGCCAGGTGGGTTTGATGTCTCGCTCTTCTTCTGCGACGTGGTGAGCCCCCCTGAGGATGAGGCTGAGCTGGGCCTGCAGATGGAGCCTTGTGGGAAACTGGAGGACCTCCAGAAGAGGGTCCGAGCCAAGGAGATGAAGATGAGATCCATGGCAAGGTGACAAGCACAGCCTAGCAATGTTTCCCCCCACCATTGTATAGACGGGGTGCTGTTTCCTTATAGGACGTGTTTGGATGTTTCAAACGTTTAACAACATTTCTCCCTACTAAGGGTGTGAACGTTTAACTGAAATTGGGATCGTTAACATTTCAAAAAAATCCCTAACCGATAAATGCTGTAGAAAAGAAATCTCTTGACAAAATTAAATCTTCAGTACAGTTATTACAAAACTACCACTAGCAGAATAAAAATTAAACAAATACCTAATGCGACAATACTGTAACATTTCAAATGATTTGCAACGGATATAAAGCATTCCTTAACAGTCAAATGTCAGAGAATGAGACAGGGAAGCGACAGCAGCAAAGTCCTGTACGGCAATACTTTGAGAAGGTGGTGAAATGCAGAGCAATCATTGTACATTTGCAAGTACAGAGCGTGAGCTCTCAAACACCATACGTGGCGTTAACAGATTGTTGGATGTCTATGAACGTGGCACATGAAGTCCCATGTACTGACCACTGAGAACATGGAGGAGAGGCACACAGCAGAGAACTTAAAAATGTAATTTACTACCATAGTTGCTGAGTGGTTGGGGGACAGCAGTAAAGCGAGCCAGAACTGCTGTAGATTGAACTGCATTGTCCCCTATCGGTCATAAGCAGGGGGATTTTTTTTTTTAAATGTCTTATCGTAAAAAAATAAAATGCTTCTTTAAACGGTAAGAACATTTTTACACAGAGCCCTGGTTGCTGATGAGTCTTCTCTCCTCCTCTGAGTCTCAGGTTGAATCTGTGTCTGGGGGAAGGGATGAACGTGGCGGTGGGTGTGTACATCACGGTCCGACAGGCCAAGAAGCCTAATGCCATTAAGCTCTACAGAGACAACAACGAGCCCGTCCGCACCAAGACACGCCTCTACCACACACAGACGGGCAGCCTGCTGCTCCCCAGCGACACCAAGAGAGCTCAGGTAACTAAGTTGGAATCTCAAATCGAACCATTTTTTTATTTTATAGTATAGTAATTATCGAAGGTTTTTATCAAAGAAAGTATAAATTCATACTTCTCATTCTGTCAGGGTCATTTCAGTTTAGTGGTGTTTGTCTGTGTAGGTGTATGCAAGAAAGGGTCAGGGTCATTTCAGTTTAGAGGTGTTTGTCTGTGTAGGTGTATGCAAGAAAGGGTCAGGGTCATTTCAGTTTAGAGGTGTTTGTCTGTGTAGGTGTATGCAAGAAAGGGTCAGGGTCATTTCAGTTTAGAGGTGTTTGTCTGTGTAGGTGTATGCAAGAAAGGGTCAGAGTCATTTCAGTTTAGAGGTGTTTGTCTGTGTAGGTGTATGCAAGAAAGGGTCAGGGTCATTTCAGTTTAGAGGTGTTTGTCTGTGTAGGTGTATGCAAGAAAGGGTCAGGGTCATTTCAGTTTAGAGGTGTTTGTCTGTGTAGATGTATGCAAGAAAGGGTCAGGGTCATTTCAGTTTAGAGGTGTTTGTTTGTGTAGGTGTATGCAAGAAAGGGTCAGGGTCATTTCAGTTTAGAGGTGTTTGTTTGTGTAGGTGTATGCAAGAAAGCAGATCGTGATGGAGAAAGACGAGGTGGATGTGATAAAGAAGTTTTCTAACCCGGGTCTGGAGCTGATTGGGTTCAAGCCCATGGAGCGTCTCAAACTGCACCACCACCTCAGATCTGCTGTCTTCATCTACCCAGAGGAGGAGATGGTCACAGGTGTGTTTGTGTGCGTCCGTCCCTCAACACTGAACCTGTCACTATAATGGAAAGAGAAACGATGACAGTTGAATGTACACTACCGCGTTGTACGAGATCTTCTGTTTCTTGGCAATTTCTCGCATGGAATAGCCTTAATTTCTCAGAACAAGAATAGACTGACGAGTTTCAGAAGAAAGTTATTTGTTTCTGGCCATTTTGAGCCTGTAATCGAACCCACAAAAATGCTGACTCTCCAGATACTCAACAAGTCTAAAGAAGGCCAGTTTTATTGTTTCTTTATTCAGCACAACAGTTTTCAGCTGTGCTAACATAATTGCAAAAGGGTTTTCTAATGATCAATTAGCCTTTCTAAATTATAAACTTGGATTAGCTAACACAACGTGCCATTGGAACACAGGAGTGATTGTTGCTGATAAAGTGCCTCTGTACGCCTATATAGATATACCATTAAAAATCAGCCGTTTCCAGCTATAATGGTCATTTACAACATTAACAATGTCTACACTGTATTTCTGATCAATCTGATGTTATTTTAATGGACAAGGACATTTCTAAGTGACCCAAAACTTTTGAACGGCAGTGTATAACTGCCCGTCAAAATGTTATCTGGGGAGAGTCAACCAATGTTCCCCTTCTGAGTTCCATTATCTTTTACGTTCCAACTTTAACACCTTTTTCTCACTGTTCTGTTTTTCCATCCCAGGGAGTGCCTGTGTGTTTACAGCATTGCTGCGCAGGTGTAGTGAGAGGAACGTGTTCGCTCTGTGTAAATACACACGGATCCGTAACTCTCCCCCACGCTTCTTAGCCCTGGTTCCCCAGAGAGAGCAGGTGGATGAGGGCCAGGCCCAGATTGCGGCTCCAGGTACAGTCATTGGGTCCCACTGCAGCCGGGGTCTTGTGCCCCACCCCAAAGGATATTGCACAATTTATATACTTTTAAACATTCAGACTAATTGTAGTGTTGTTTATTTGTATCAGGCTTCCATGGCATCTTCCTGCCCTACGCGGATGATATCCGTACCCTGGACACTCCTCAGCTCCCCACCGCCTCCAACGCCCAGGTGGAAAAGATGAAGGAGATAGTACACAAGCTACGCTTTAAATACAGGTACGGCCCTTTCATTACAGTAAATACTAAAAACATCACAGCTGTACACAGTTTAAATACAGGTAAGGCCCTTTCATTACAGTGAATACTAAAAACATCACAGCTGTGCACAGATTAAATACAGGTACGGCCATTTCATTTCAGCGAATAATAAAAACATCACAGCTGTGCACAGATTATTTCCATACCAGGATTTGCATTTTTAAGTAAAAGCATAAAACATAACAGTGAAAGCACAGTAGAAAACTAGGGGAGCACTAATGTGAATGTCCTATGACCTGAATGAGTCTTGAGATTCCCACTTAATCCTGTGTTGTCTATGTGCATTCAGAAAGTATTCAGACCCCTTGACTTTTTCCACATTTTGTTACGTTACAGCCTTATTCTAAAATTTATTAAATTGTTTTTTTCCCTCATCAATCTACACACAAGACCCCATAATGGGATAACAACAGGTTTTTAGAAATGTTTGCAAAAAAATATTACAGTTCCATAAGTATTCAGATCTTTTACTCAGTACTTTGTTGAAGCACCTTTTAGCAGTGATTACAGCCTTGAGTCTTCTTGGGTATGACGCTACAGTCTTGGCACACCTTTATTTGGAGCTTTTCTCCAATTATTCTCTGTAGATCCTCTCAAGCTCTGTCAGGTTGGATGGGGATTGTCACTGCACAGCTATTTTCAGGTCTCCCTAGAGATGTTAGATTGGGTTCAAGTCCGGGCTCTGGCTGGGCCACTCCAGGACATTCAGAGACTTGTCCCGAAGCCACTCCTGCGTTGTCTTGGCTGTGTGCTTAGGGTCATTGTCCTGTTGGAAGGTGAACCTTCGCCCAGTCTGAGGTCCTAGGGCTCTGGAGCAGGTTTTCATCAAGGATCTCTCTGTACTTTGCTCTGTTAATCTTTCCCTCGATCTTGACTAGTCTCCCAGTCCCTGACGCTGAAAAACAGGACAATTCCTTCGACCTCATGGTTTGTTTTTTTCTCTGACATGCACTATCAACTGTGGAACCTAATATAGACAGGTGTGTGTGCCTTTCCAAATCATGTCCAATCAATTGAATTTAGCACAGGTGGACTCCAATCAAGTTGTAGAAACATCTGAAGGATGAAAAAAACATTCAAGATGGTGGACTGAACACAGTACTGCAGATCACCTCAAGATAAAAACGTAATATTAATTATCTGTAAGTTGGACTAAATATTAGCACTTCACATACTGGTGGGCAATAACCTTCAATCTGGTTAACGACACAAAACAAAGGCTAGAGACAAATATTACGAAAACAAACAACACCCAAACATGACAGAGTAAACCAGGAGAACCAATCTCCCCACAAAAAATGCGACTCCTCGATGGACACAGACGACTTAAGCTTTTCACCGCCGGGAATAGTAAGGGTGGAAACCGATCTGTTAAAATCGATAAATGAAAAACTGGGCATACTTGAATTAGTCAGTAAAGATATATAAAGGAGTTGATGAGTGACGAAAGCTGCGACAATGGAGAAAGAAAGAAAGAAACAAGGGACAGTCAATAAGATTGAAACGGATGTTAATGTACTTTAAAAAAGGAGAACATCTTTCTAAGAGAATTTAACCTTTATTTAACTAGGCAAGTCAGTTAAGAATAAATTCTTATTTACAATGACGGCCTATCTACATGGTCAGCTCCTGGAGCAAATTAGGGTTAAGTGCCTTGTCAGCTCGGGTATTTGAACCAGCGACCTTTCGGTTACTGGCCCAACGCTCTAACCGCTAGGCTACCTGCTGCCTTACTGTCCGTACGGAAGTTGTAGCGATGGGACAAGACTGTAACTACCAATTGGATATGAGGGGGGGGGGGGGGGGGGGGATAAAAAAATCCAAGGAAATTCTCAAGCTGCTAATGAGAACCTTGAGGACCTTGTACCTGGCTGGTGGGGATTTTCGATGGCTACATTGTAGAATAATAGTGAAGACATAAACTATTAAATCGCACATATGGAATCATGTAGTAACCAAAAAAGTGTTAAACAAATAAAAATATATTTTAGATTCTTCAAATAGCCACCCTTTGCCTTCATGACAGCTTTGCGCACTCTTGGCATTCTCTCAACCAGCTTTACCTGGAATGCTTTTCCAACCGTCTTGAAGGAGTTCCCACATATAAACATTCCACATTCTTAAAATGAAGTGGTGATCCTAACTGACCTAAGACAAGGAGAATTTTTACTATGATTAAATGTCAGGAATTGTGAAAAACTGAGTAAATGTATTTGGCTAAGGTGTATGTAAAATTCCGACTTGGAAATTATGCAGACAATTACATTGATGGAAGCTACAATCTATCTGTAATATTAAAGCTGTTCTACACCTTAAAATAAAATAAATGCCTGAATGCACTCCATTGCTCTTCCTATGTTCCAGGAGTGATGCCTTTGAGAACCCAGTCCTCCAGCAGCAGTACAGGAACCTGGAAGCCTTGGCTCTAGATCAAATGGCCCCGGAGCACATAGAGGACCACACCAGTAATACACACACACACACACACCACATGCTTGCTAGTTCTACTAATATATATATGACAGAGAATTTTTACTAGGAAGTAAATGTCAGGAATTGTGAAAAACAGAGTTTAAATGTAATTGGCTAAGGTGTATGTAAACTTCCGACTTCAAATATATATATATATACATACACACACTCCAATACCTTTACTTTGTTGTCCTTAAGCCATTTTGCCACAACTTTGGAAGTATGCTTGGTGTCATTGTCCATTTGGAAGACCCATTTTGGACCAAGCTTTAACTTCCTGACTGATGTGTTGATGTTGTTTCAATATATCCACATAATTTTCCTCCCTCATGGTGCCTTCTATTTTGTGAAGTGCACCAGTCCCTCCTGCAGCAAAGCACCCCCACAACATGATGCTGCCACCCCCATGCTTCATGGTTGAGATGGTGTTCTTCGGCTTGCAAGCCTCCCCCTTTTTCCTACAAACATAATGATGGTCATTATGGCCAAACAGTTCTATTTCATCAGACCAGAGGACATTTCTCCAAAAAGTACGATCATTGTCCCCATGTGCAGTTGCAAACCGTAGTCTGGCTTTTTTATGGTGGTTTTGTAGCAGTGGCTTCTTCCTTGCTGAGCGGCCTTTCAGGTTATGTCGATATAGGACACGTTTTACTGTGGATATAGATACTTTTGTACCCGTTTCCTCCAGCATCTTCACAAGGTCCTTTGCTGTTGGAGGGAGGGTGCGTGCGCGCGCAACTCAATATTAGGAAGGTGTTCTTGTTTAGTACACTCGGTGTACATGAATACATTTTGTTACAGTTATTCAAGTGTAAATGACGAAAGTTATGATAGATTTCCTTAGATGTTCGGTTAATTACTGAAGATTCCAGTAACTTTGGGAAATTACGACTTAGTTATGGGGTCAACAAATTGCATATCTGCACTGGACATCTTCATAGGTTTTGAAAACTATCAGAAACAAACTGCACAAGCGTCAATTATCACTTAACAATGGCTATGGAGGATAAAGTGGCACTCTTGAAATATTAAAAAAGAAACCGCATTGGTCTCTCTCGTGCATTTCGAAAGTATTACGACCCCTTGACATTGTTACATTACAGCCTTATTCTAAAATTGATTAAATTGTTTTTATTCCTCATCAATCTACACACAATATCCCATAATGACAAAGCAAAAATAGTTATTTTTTATTTTTAGCAAAGTATTCAGACCCTTTACACATGTCTTTGTTGAAGCACCTTTGGCAGCGATTACAGTCTCAAGTCTTCTTGGGTATGACGCTACAAGCTTGGCACACCTGTATTTGGGGAGTTTCTCCCATTCTTCTCTGCAGATCCTCTCAAGCTCTGTCAGGTTGGATGGGGCGCGTCACTGCGCAGCTATTTTCAGGTCTCTCTAGAGATGTTAGATCGGGTTTAAGTCCGGGCTCTGGCTGGGCCTTTCGAGGACATTCAGAGACTTATCCCGAAGCCACTCCTGCGTTGTCGTGGCTGTGTGCTTAGGGTCATTGTCCTGTAGGAAGGTGAACCATCACCCCAGTCTGAGATCCTGAGCGCTCTGGAGCAGGTTTTCATCAAGGATCACCCTATACTTTGCTATCATGTGCCAGGCTGTGTAAGGGCTATTTGACAAAGGAGAGTGATGGAGTGCTGCATCAGATGACCTGGCCTCCACAATCCCCCGACCTCAACCAAATTGAGATGGTTTGGGATGAGGCGACAAGTGCTCAGCAAATGTGGGAACTCTTTCAAGACTGTTGGAAAAGCATTCCAGGTGGAGCTGGTTGAGAGAATGCCAAGAGTGTGCAAAGCTGTCATCAAGGCAAAGGGTGGATATTTGAAGAATCTCAAATATAAAATATTTTTGATTGGTTTAACACTTTTTTTCGTTTACTACATGATTCCATATGTGTTATTTCATAGTTTTGATGTCTTCACTATTATTTCACAATGAAGAAAATAGTAAAAATAAAGAAAAACCCTTGAATGAGTAGGTGTTCTAAAACCTTTGACCGGTAGTGTATGTATGCGCCTTTGGTGCTATCTATACACAAAAATCCTGGAATACTGAAAATATATTATTTTAGCAGTGTTCATACTCACTACTTGTCCGTTCTGTGTTTGATTATACTATCTATCTCTCTATCTCCCTCAGTGCCCAAGGAGAAGATGATGGACCAGCGTCTTGGTTCCCTGGCTCAGGAGTTCAAAGATCTGGTGTACCCTGCTGACTACAACCCAGAGGGCAAGACTGCACCCAAACGCAAACCAGGTGAGAAATCTATGATCTACATTTGTGAGATATTGTTCACTTGCTATGTGTCCCATAGAAGAGATTTACACTAACGTCTGGCAAATGGGATAAAGAACAGTATAGTCGCTGGCAGCAGGAGCTGTCTCACTGTTGAAATACTGGTTGTTGTAACATCCTGGCCCTGTGTGTGTTCAGCTGAGGAAGCAGGCGGAGCAGAGAAGAAGCCTAAGGTGGAGATGTCTGAGGACGAGCTGAGAGGTCACGTACAGAAAGGCACCCTGGGTAAGCTGACGGTGCCCGTGCTTAAGGACGCCTGTAAGCAGTTTGGGGTGAAGGTCACAGGGACCAAGAAACAGGAGCTAATAGACTCCTTGAAGGCACAGCTCGCAAAATGAGGCATAGATGTCTATATATGTTTCTGTCGATATTCTGGTCAGAGGCACTTGGTATCAGGATCATTGATCTGTCTTTGCTTTGGGGTTCCATTTTAAGGTTAATTTACATTTGCTACTAAGAAGAATATACTGTATATATTTTCTTGATGAGCGTTACATGTTTTGAACTTTGTAATAAAAAAGGAACGGTAATTGCTTCAAGTTTAACTTGTCTGGTGTCACTTGTATTATAAATCAATGGAAACCGGATGCACCATAGCTCAATTTCAAGTCTCATAGCAAAGAATATTTTTTTTTATAACTTTGCACCAATTGAATCCATTTTAGAATAAGGCTGGAATGTGGAAAAAGTCAAGGAGTCTGAATACTTTCCGAATGCACTGTTTAGTATTTGGACAAATTCACTTCTAGTGTATTAAATTTGGTCAAACGTTTAGGATTGGGTCCTTTTATTTCTATCACTCAATGACTACAAACTTATTGGATGCATTTGCAGTTTGTTTTGGTTGTGTTTCGGATTATGTTCACAATGGAAATGAATAGTAAATCATGTATTCAAATAAAATGTTATTGGTCACATACACGTGTTTAGCAGATGTTATTGCGGGTATAGCGAAATGCTTGTGCTTCTAGCTCCGACAGTGCAGTAATATCTAACAATTTCACAACATATACCCAATACACACAAATCTAAGTAAGGAATGGAATTAAGAATATATACATATATGGACGAGCAATATCAGAGCGGCATGGACTAAGATAGAATACAATATATACATGAGATGAGTAATGCAAGATATGTAAACATTATGAAAGTGACTAGTGTTCCATTAAAGTGGCCAGTGATTTCTAGTCTGTCTATAGGCAGCAGCCTCTAATGTGCTAGTGATGGCTGTTTAACAGTCTTATGGCTGTTTTTTTCAGTCTCTTGGTCCCAGCTTTGATGCACCTGTACTGACCTCGCCTTCTGGATGATAGCGGGGTGAACATGCAGTGGCTCGGGTGGTTGATGTCCTTGATGATCTTTTTGGCCTTCCTGTGACATCGGGTGCTGTAGGTGTCCTGGGGGGCGGGTAGTTTGCCCCCGGTAATGCGTTGGGCAGACCGCACCACCCTCTGGAGAGCCCTGCGGTTGCGGGCGGTGCAGTTGCCGTACCAGGCAGTGATACAGCCCGACAGGATGCTCTCAATTGTGTCATTTTGGAGACCCTTGTATTGTAAATAAGAATATAATGTTTCTTAACACTTCTACATTTTATTGTGGATGCTACCATTATTACGGATCATAATAAATGACACAAAGATCATGCCCTCAAAATATGCTAACCTCTCATCATTACCAATAACAGGTGAAGTTAGCACTCTAACTTTCTCACTCATCAATATTCACAATGAATGAATGATTATAATCATGGTAGCATGCACATTAATGTAGATGTCAGGGCCGGCCCTAGCCTTTTGGGGGGGCCCTAATCAAGATTTGGTTGGGGAGCCCCCCACCTTGCAGGAAAACTTTTTAGTGGCCCCCATCTTGACGTGGGAAGAGAACATGTTGCAGTTTTAAAGCAAGTTCTCTGCAATTCTACACATTTTGCCATTGGGCGAAGAGAAAAATGTAGCCATTTTAGAACAAATTTCCTGCAATTCTACACATTTTGCGATGACATGCCATGTTAAGATGATATGAGTGAGAATGATTAACAAAATCAATGGGGGGGGGGCCCTGGAGGTCAAGGCTCTAGGCACGTACGTGCCGGTCGGTATTCAGCCATGATTACTACAAGTTTAGATAGTCTAGCCAGCTAACCACCAATCTAAAAATTGTTAGCTGACATGGATAATTGAGTGACTGTCCATGACTCACATAACAAGAGAAAAACTGCTGAATAATGATGCACAACTTGTTAGGCAATCATATGTACCTACGGAGGAAGGATGGCCAGCCACACAGGAGGGTGGTTTTTACTGAGGAGGAGGCTGTGCTGACCGAGATGCATGCTGGCTATTTCGGAGTGAAGCGCAAGATCACCAAAATGAACCTACGCTTCTGACGGGGAATTGTCAAGGAGGTGGACAGCTGGGCAGTTCAAATAACCTTTTGTTTATCAATCACATTCTATTATATCTGAAATTATTATGATTTCAATTAAAGTCATGTCAGAGAGCAAATGTTTCAGTTTGTCACTTTGTGCTTAAAGGTCAGTATCCTGTCTAGCCTGCCAGAGGTTTGTGGCGCCGGAGTTGAAGTCCATCAAAGTTGTTTCACCATGGCACATGATCGGTAAGTATCCCAATTAAAATTTTGCAATGTAATGTTTGCTTTATTTGACCACAGCAGAGTGTGTGTGTCAGTATCCTTACAAATATGAACATCTGCATACTGTATCACACATATACAGGTAAGAATAAAGTCATCTTCTTTCTAACACTTCAAATGTTAGTGGTGGACCTCATCGGACCCTTCACAAAATCCAGGAATGGTAACAGCTGGTGTCTGATGGCGACCAATCACTTTACTTTAAGTGGTTGGAGGCAATACCCATTAAGGTCAGTAAAGGAAGAATATGTGCGTAACTCTAAATTCCCTTCTTGTAACCCATTAAAATGGTGCTTGGAACCAAAAATAGATTTTTGTTTTGTTTGATACCCATCAAGGACCAGACTGGCGAGGCCACCTCCAAGGCGATGGTGGACATCTTCAACACCCACGGTTCTCCTGATTTCCTCGTGAGTGACCGAGGTCATGAATGCTGGAACAAGGTAAGGATGTTATAGGTTATATTCTGTCACCAATGGTTTGTTTTATTTCTTTTTTTAAGTTTTTGTTTTTCCATGGTACATAATCAGACATATTTCAATATCTTACATTGTCAATAGATATCGCTTTCCTACCCCCTCCTCCAGGTTTGGTGAATGGACCAATCAGACCCTCAAGACTGCCATGGGCAAGTCCCTTGATTGGTACCAGGAAGGGTGGGAGAACAATCTGAAGGTAATTCTCTTTGCACACAACACCAGCATCGAGGCCTCCACTGAGTATGGATCGGAGCCCCAGCTGTTGACTGTAGTAAACAATGCAATTGTATATACAATTATTGCATATACTGTAGTCTTTCTAATGTGTCATTGACTTAGTGTTGTTTGTCTATTGCTATTTTTGTACTTTCAGATCACTGAAACCCCACCTGATGTGGTGGAAGTTGTCGAACCAGATCAGAATGCCTTCGAGGACCACCTTCAGGCAAGGACTGAGAAGGATGTGGAGGTTTTTGACCAGGTAAAATTTATTGTCCACTGTTAATTTATTTTCTGGCCCTCCAAGAGATATGTAAGAAATGTATTTGTAATATGAAATATAATTGCATTTATTCCTGTAATCAATCAAGGTGAGACTGAACATCAACAAGGCTCAGGAGAAACAGAAGGACAGCTACCAGAGCAGAATCAAGAAGGGGACAAAGTGCTACAACATCTGGGCGAATTACTAGGTTTGGAAGAAGGACTAAAGAAAGGCGAGATCTGGGGAAACCTCGCTCCTAGCTGGGGTCACCATCTGTTAAGGTGAATATAAAAAATCTCAGATATTAACTATTTGCACACAAAATAACCTGAAGCTAGTTTTAGTTTCCCTAACACTGATATGTGTATCTTTGTCTTCCTAGGGTTACCTCGGTGGAAGCCAACAATCTTCTCCAGTTGGATCAGTTGGACGGTCGACCACTGAAAGCCCTGACACTATGGTGGAGCCCAATAGACAAAGTATGTTAAGCTTTGGTTGACATTTTGGGAAAGCAAGAAATGGTAGTTAGTTAAAATCTCTTCAATTTACCTCTCCTAATGACTTTAGGACCATCGACTGTCCGAGCCCCCTAGGAGGTATCCCATCCACCAGAACAAGTAAGTTCGGATCAGTCTGATTCTCTGTGCTCTGAGTCGGAGGGGGACCAGCTTGAGGTATGCTGTAGCTTCAAAAAGTGTTGAAAAGTAAATATCTCCCATTTATAACACTGCATTAATCGATCAAATTTTCTCACAGGAAAGTGTAACCTGTGTGTTTGCTTAATCGCGTCTCTGTTCTCCTACCCTGTTCCCTTTAACTCCGCCCCCAGGAGCTAAGGGTTCTGCCCAACACCCAGACGTGGATCCACCTGATGTCCTCCATTACCAACCACCCTCCAACTTTTCATTACATCATCTACAGCTACTGTTATTGTCATGTTGTAATTATCTGCTAAGAAAGATTTCTTGCTCTATCATACTAGGCACCAGGGTTGGGGAGTAACGTTACATGTAAGGGATTACAAAAAAATTGTAACTCTAATCTGTTACGTTACCAGCAAAAATATTGTAATCAGATTACAGATACTTTTGAAAAACTAGATGATTACTTCAAGGATTGCTTTTACATTCAGAATGGATGTTTGTGTAAAAAAATATTTGACACTTCTCAGCAGTCTGATCACAAGTCAGAGATCGCTGTGATGACACACCAAATGTGGATGGCTGTTCACAAATCTAAATTTGTATTTGAACCCAATAATGGTTGAATTAAAGAAGTTTAAGCTACCTATCAATCATTGTTTTTGAAACCAGTGGACAGCCAGTAAAAAATGTGCTCTTGCAAGAGCTGAAAAGCACGGATCCAAGCCTATGGAATAAAAGTGGGGTTTTTATTGCTAAATCTACATACATTTTTGGACTTTGGATAAATTATATATTTTCTACATTGTAGAATAATAGTGAAAACATCAAAACGATGAAATAACACATGTGGAATGTAGTACTCATGTAGTAACCAAAAAAGGGTTAAACAAATCAAAATATATTTTATGTTTGAGATTCTTCAAAGTAGCCACCCTTTGCCTTGATGACAGCTTTGCACACTCTTGGCAACGCATGCCATTCCATGAGCACAGCATTTATTTTTCAACTCGAATCAATGAGCCCAAAATAAACATAAACAACAGAGTAGGGCTGACTAATAAGTCCTTAGTTTTGGGGTCATGCTCAGGTAAAACAATTTGGCTGATCTATACTTACATATTTCCAAATCCTATTCTTGAAGAACAAGGGGTATAACATTTATTGGAATGACTGGAATTCTGATAGACGTTGGTTTTTAATGTAAATATCCTTTGATGGTATTATTTGTTCCACATGATTCATTGTTGTATACTAGGACCTACAATAGATACATGGTGTACTAATGAACTATGCGAGATGAATCATAATGGAGGACTACTGAAATTATATTATTTCAGTGTAGATAACGGAAGAGCAGGTTAAAATAAAAACATGACAGCCAGACAAGCCAGTGTATGAATAAAACGGATTTGCATACGAATGGAGTTGACATTTGCTGACAAGTTGACAAGGTAAGTAACTTTAATGTGTCAAGCAGATTACACGTTTTCTTTGTCATTTCTGAAACGTAGCAATGTTTAAGACATGGATTTAATGTTGTAATGTTAACAAGGTACCCAAAAGTAATGTTTTCATTTTTTTAGCTTAACAAAACGTATTTAAACAGCGACATTGTTGCGGAAATCAGCGTTGTTTGCATATTTGATGATGAAAAGAACGTAATTTAGGCTGTAATGATCGCCAAAATTCTAGCCATTAGGTAATCACTCCGTTGATACAGCAACAGACGTTAATAGTTTATCAAATCCCATTGTGAGGCAGAGGGGGACACTTTTTGGCATGACATGCCTCGTAGTGTCCGGGGGGCCTAAACGACCGCTTATGCCCTGGTAGAAGTGTTGAGAAACATATTATATTCTTATTTACAGAAAAACGTGACTCCAAAAAAGTGACACTTAATATAAAACATTTCTTCTCAAATCCAAAATAACTACAGAGCCAAATTATACTGAACAAAAATATAAACGCAACATGTCTGGTGTGTACAGATCCTTGCGACATGGGGCCGTGCGTTATCATGCTGAAACAAGAGGTGATGGCGGCAGATAAATGGGCCTCAGGATCTTGTCACGGTATCTCTGTGCATTCAAATTGCCATTGATAAAATACAATTGTCTTCGTTGTCCATAGTTTATGCCTACCCATACCATAACCCCCCCCTTATTGTGGACATTCTGAGGTGGCCTGTAATAGTAAAAAGAACGGACACAAGTTTACGTCTGTTCTGGCGATTTATTTATTCTGAAGAATGGTGCGCGCACTTGGCCAGACCTTTCTTTTTTTCTTACTACCACAGTGCAACAGTGCCATCTATTGGCCTGATGCACTACTAACGCTAAAGAATGTAGAGTATACAATTTAAATTAATTAAGACGAATACATAAACAAATTTGTTTAAAAAAATAATAATATAGGGGTGTCTGGTTTTTAGTGACTTTGTTTTCAAACCATTACACTCTCCCCTCCTCTTTTTGATGACTCCTGGCATCTATTTGTTTGTCTATAATCAAGTCAATTTCTAGTCAGTCTAGCATGTCCAAACAAGCGGTGTTCCTTCGTGCCAGTAACCTCCTTGTAAAACTGGATAAGTCATCATGTTTCCAGGCACCATGTAAGAATTGAGCACAACTGCATTTGCTCCTTGTCTCCATGACTGGTATGACGGTTGTCCCAGACTCTCATAGCTAAACATTTCTCTGGGCCTTCCAGTGCGCGTGGACCATATCACAGGTAAGTCTTCCTTTCCATTGACCATCTTGCTGCTGTACTAGCACAACATCTTGGAGTTCCTCCTGCACTTCATCCTTCAGGTCCTTCAGACTGCTTCTGGATTTGTTCTATTTCCTGTTCCACTATAGGTCTGAACTCCTGAGCAGTAGCTTGCAGTCTGGTACGCCACTCTGGTTGACTTGGTTGTTGTTTGACATCACTCTGATGGACCAGGGGACTGTGCTGGTAAGTATAGTAGCTTTCCTCTTCATCTGAACTGTCAGATTCTTGGTCAATCATGTTACTGTTTGTTGTCTGTTTTCGTCTTGGTGTTGTTCTTTTCACAGGCTTGGTTGGAGTGTCTTGTTGAACTGGCAAGTCAGAAGCAATTTTGTATGCTTCTTGCAACTTTGTTGCCCACTTCTCTGCAAATGTTTGTTGGGTTCTGGTCACTGTTTCTGGTTCGAGGTTGAACAGTAGGTCGATAGGAAGGCATGGGGCTCTGCCATACAGCAGAAAAAATGGTGAGTATCCGGTTGCCTTGTGCCTTGTACAGTTATAGGGATGGACAATGTTTGTTAGATGGTCTTTCCACTCTATCTTCTTCTCTTCTTGCAGAGTACGGAGCATCTGCAACAGTGTTCTATTCATCCTTTCCACAGGGTTCCCTTGTGGATGGTATAGGGTAGTTTGTGAGTGTGAGATCCCTGCAAGCTGCTGGAGTCTCTGGAACAGGTTGTTCTCGAACTCTCGCACTTGGTCGTGGTGAAGCTTACTAGGATAGCCAAACCGAGGAAAGAAGTCTTGGAATAAATTCTCGGCTGCAGTTTTTCCGGACTTGGTCTTCGTTGGGTAGGCCTGTGCAAAGCGTGTGAAATGATCGACCCAGTATAATAATATATTCATAGCCTCGTTTGCTTGGCTCAAGATGCAAGTAGTCAACAGAGAGAAGCTCAAAGGGTGCACTGGTGGTGATAGAACCCATAGGTGCTTTCTCTGGAACACAGGGACGTTTCTGCTTGATACATGCACATTGTCTGATCACATAGTCTTCTACTTCATGCTGCATGAATGGCCAGTAAAATCTTTCCCTGACTAGATGGATCACTTTGTCTGCTCCAACATGGCCCATGTCGTCATGTAAGTTCTTCAGCACTAGTGATTTCAGCTTGCTGGGTAGTACAAGTTGCTTTCATTGTCTGTACAGGGTTCCATTTTCCATTACCAGCTTGTTCCACTCATAGTCTAGTCTCCTTATTTCTGGTCTCATGAGCTTTTTCCATTTCTCATTTGGATTCCATCTTTTGTTTTTCAGCTAGAATTTTTCTCTGATTGCAGCATCCTCGTGCTGTGCAGCCTTGATATCCTCTGGTGTGATGGCAGGCACGCCTTCAGGTGACACATGCACTGGCAAGTAATTTACAGGTAACAGGAGGTTCCGGTGCATCACACAAAGATCTTTGTCTCCAGACTCTGACTGGATCTTATACACTGGACCCTCTTTAATTCTCTCCACAACTCTGTGTACTGTCTTCTCTCAGTAAGCACAGAGTTTCCCAGGGCCACCTCTTTCCGAAAGGTTCCTCACAAGGACTCGATCACCTGGCTGTAGAGTTGCACCTTTGACACGTTTGTCGTAGTACTTCTTCCCTTTCGCTGAGGACTTTTGACTGTTCTCAGAAGCGATTTTGTATGTGTCTTGCATCTTTGTTGCCCACTTCTCTGCGAATGTTTGTTGGATTCTTGTCACTGTTTCTGGTTCGAGATTGAAGGCATGGGGCTCTGCCATACAGCAGAAACAATTGTGAGTATCCCGTTGCCTCGTACCTTGTACAGTTATAGGCATGGACAATGTTTGAAACACTTTACATGTTGCGTTTATATTTTGGTTCAGTATAAAAGGTTTAGCTTCACTGTCCAAATGAATATGTAGGAGAGTGTATGCCTAAGAAAGTAAATGCAGTGACTCTATTTTCGGGTGGTATAACTCCAAGTCAAAAGGCACTTCCATTAATCTTTTTTATTATGCAAAATATATATTGTGGAACATTTTGGTCACACGCTCTTTTTAGATGAAAATAAACTGAAATCTTGGGTTTCGAAATCTCACGAGAGGGACTACAGTACGCAGATAGGTCTGACGCAGGCTATGACAAGTAAACAAGCGAATGACATTTTGCGCATGCTCATGGAGAGCTACGGAGCTAGAAGGGGAAAAGTGCTAAAGACAAAGGACTAAACAAACCAGGAAAAGAGGCTAAACGATTAATTTCACCAGGATTATGACAAGCCTACTACAGTAGTATCGCATAAAGAGAAAGGTACGTGGCAACAGAAACATCTACGAAATAGGAAGGGTTTCACTTGCATGCTTACGCTATCAAAAGAGTGGCAGCTACTGTAACTGCCCATAGTATAATATAGTCGTTCTACTGGATTTTAGATAGAGCGATTAATTTAAATATTATGTAGATTTGAAACATATTTCGTTAATCTGTAAATAACACTTGTGTTACAGACTAGTGAAGAATGCCAAGACTCTTTTGTGCCTGTTGTCTAGCTATATCAGTTTAGTGTGATGTTGCCTATGCCACAAGCCTGCTTCCCTTATCCAGTCAGTTTCGAGTAGAAATTTTTACCCTCTGTTTCTTGTGTTCCTTCCTTCTGACCACTGCTGAAAAAACGCTTTAGAAAAAAACCTGGTAATCCCTGTCTTTCTTGTACTTTCAGCATGACAAACACTTGATTTGGGTGGTGACAACCTCTTTAACCTTATTTAACATGTATTTCTGCCTTTCGTCTTCCTACCTCAGCTGTTTTCCTAAGGAGTCCTGTCTGTCTACACATCACAGAGCCTGATGTATCAAGTCCCTCACATCTTTTCCACTGGAACTAACTCTTCATGGTGGAACCGTAGTCCTCTTTGGGTTCTCTAGAAATGGAAATAACTAGTAAACTCTAGTCTAGTGACACTTGAGGTGCAAAAAAAAAACTCACAAAGAGAGACATCAGAATGGAGGAAGTTAAAAAAAGAGACATGCTCTTGCTTCTCTTTCTAGTATTTGTTTAGCCAAAGATGTGACCTTGGTGGTTCATTATCTTTTTATTCTGACGTAGCTGGATAAATATTCACACCCTCCTTTTCGCTCTCATAATTCAATCTGGGCCTTACTCCAAACTTGGAACGCTGTTTGTTTTCCAGTAGTTTTTAAAATGTTCTACCAATTGTCCCTTTGGAAACGGCAGGTTTAGCTGAAGTGGCCTGGCCCACCTCAGTGTCACCCAGTAACCCACCTCCCCCTTCCCTTGCCACACGCACGCCCCTCCAGCAGCTGAGAGGTTGCCATGGCGACTGTAGTCGTGTCGGCGTAGCGACAGGGTGACTGATGGGGAGTGCTCCATTTTCTGGTAAGGGAAGGGGGGGAGGAGGGCTGCAGGACCTGGGCTGTATGCCATGGAAGCTGAGCAAGCAGAAAGGTGTGGTGGGGGGTAAGGTCTGGGGAGGGACAGGAGTGGGGGGGGAGAGGTCGGACCTGAGAGAGCATGATCTCTCGATCCCTCCGGCCCCGCCTCCACCCCCAATCTACCACGAGAAGCAACGGCGGGAGCTGTGTGCTCTGCATGCGCTCAATAACGTCTTCCAGGACGGGGCGGCTTTCAGCAGGGATACACTCCAGGACATCTACCAGAGGTGAGGGGTTATGGTTGTTTTCTAAGGCAATGTTTCCCAACTCCAGTCCTCAAATACCCCCAACAGAACATATTTTTTGAGGGCATTGTGATTTGTTGACGAGTTGAATCATGTGTGCTTCTGGGGACTGGAGTTAGGAAACACTGCTCTAGGGGAGATATTTATCTTCTCCATTCTCTGTCTCACTCATATTCCTCCCCTCTTTCAGTCTCCCCCTCTCTTTCTTTCTCCCCTCTGCATCTCTCTCTCCATTTTTTACCCTCTCTTTTTCTCTCTTGTTTCTTCTGTCCTCCTCACGCTATCTCGTCCCACTCTCCACAGACTCTCTCCCGGCACTCTGGTAACCCCCCACAAGAAGAGCGTGCTGGGAAATGGGAACTATGATGTGAATGTCATTATGGCTGCCCTGCAGACCCGAGGGTTCGAGGCTGTATGGTGGGATAAAAGAAGGTACACCTCTGTTTTCATTAAAGCTATATGGTCTATCTACACTGTGTGCACAATTATTAGGCAAGTCAGTATTTTGACCGTATCATCATTGTTATGCATATTTCCAAACTCCAAGCTGTATAAACTGGAATGCTTATTGGATTTAAGCATATCAGGTGATGTGTATTTGTGTAATGAGGGAGGGTGTGGCCTAAGGAGATCAACACCCTATATCAAGGTGTGCATAATTATTAGGCAGCTTCATTTCCTCAGGCAAAATGGGCCAAAAAAGAGATTTAACTGACTCTGAAAAGTCAAAAATTGTAAAAAGTATTTCAGAGGGATGCAGCACTCTTGAAATTGCTAAGATATTGGGGCGTGATCACAGAACAGGTACTGGTATGGGCTGGTATTATTAAAGATGAGCTAGTTGGACCTTTTCGGGTTGAAGATGGACTCAAACTCAACTCCCAAACCTACTGCCAGTTTTTAGAAGACACTTTCTTCAAGCAGTGGTACAGGAACAAGTCTGCATCTTTCAAGAAGACCATGATTTTTATGCAGGACAATACTCCATTGCATGCATCAAAGTACTCCATTGCATGCATCAAAGTACTCCACTGCGTGGCTAGCCAGTAAAGGCCTTAAAGATGAAAGAATAATGACATGGCCCCCTTCCTCACCTGACCTAAACCTTATTGAGAACTTGTGGTCCCTTCTTAAACGGTCGATTTACGTTGAAGGAAAACAGTACACCTCTCTGACCAGTGTCTGGGAGGCTGTGGTTGCTGCTGCACAAAAAGTTGATCGTCAACAGATCAAGAAACTGACAGACTCCATGGATGGAAGGCTTATGACTGTTATTGAAAAGAAGGGTGGCTATATTGGTCACTGATTTTTTTTTTAAATGTTTATTTGTACACTTTGAGTTTGTTTATTATTCTCTCTTTAACAGATGAAAATAAACAAGTGAGATGGGGAACTTTTCGTTTTTTCATTTAGTTGCATAATAATTCTGCACACTAATAGTTGCCCTGTAATTGTGCATACATAGATATTCTCCAAAGAAAGCCAAAACCTCACTTTTACTTTCTTAAATATTCAGGTTTGAGGTTTATTAACATTTTGGATTGACCGAGAGCACTGTAGTTGTTCAATAATACAATTAATCCTCAAACATACAACTTGCCTAATAATTCTGCACACATTGTAGTTATTTAACTAACGTGTTTTGTTTACTTTGAACTCAGTGCAAGGCTTCAATTGCAGATTTGCTGATAATATGATAGTGTTATTATATTGTTGACTATGGCTTTCCAAATCTCTCAACAATGCTATTTGTAGGGTTAATACCAAAATACATTATTTAATAATTCTCTCTGCAGCAAACTGCTGAGATGGTTTTATGTCAGTTAGGACATCCACTTTGTGCATGACAAGTAATTCTTCCAACAATTGTTTACAGACAGATTATTTCACTTATAATTCACTATCACAATTCCAGTGGGTCAGACGTTTACATACACTAAGTTGACTGTTCCTTTAAACAACTTGGAAAATTCCAGAAAATGATGTCATGTCTTTAGATTCTTCTGATAGGCTCATTGACATAATTTGAGTCAATTGGAGGTGTACCTGTGGATGTATTTCAAGGCCTACCTTCAAACTCAGTGCCTCTTTGCTCGACATCATGGGAAAATCAAAAGATATCAGCCAAGACCTCAGAAAAATAATTGTAGACCACAAGTCTGGTTCATCCTTGGGAGCAATTTCCAAACGCCTGAAGGTACCACGTTCATCTGTACAAACAATAGTACGCAAGTATAAACACCATGGGACCACGCACCGTCATACCGCTCAGGAAGGAGATGCGTTCTGTCTCCTAGAGATGTACATACTCTGGTGCAAAAAGTGCAAATCAATCCCAGAACAACAGCAAAGGACCTTGTGAAGATGCTGGAGGAAACCGGTACGAAAGTATCTATATCCACAGTAAAACAAGTTTTATATCGACATAACCTGAAAGGCCGCTCAGCAAGAAAGAAGCCACTGCTCCAAAACCGCCATAAAAAAGACAGACTACGGTTTGCAACTGCACATGGGGACAAAGATCGTACTTTTTGGAGAAATATCCTCTGGTCTGATGAAACAAAAATGTAACTGTTTGGCCATAATGACCATTGTTAGGTTTGGAGGAAAAAGGGGGAGGCTTGCAAGCTGAAGAACACTATCCCAACCGTGAAGCACGGGGGTGGCAGCATCATGTTGTGGGGGTGCTTTGCTGCAGGAAGGACTGGTGCACTTCACAAAACAGATGGCATCATGAGGAAGGAAAATTATGTGGATATATTGAAGCAACATCTCAAGACATCAGTCAGGAAGTTAAAGCTTGGTTGCAAATGGGTCTTCCAAATGGAAAGTTGTGGCAAAATGGCTTAAGGACAACAAAGTCAAGGTATTGGAGTGGCCATCACAAAGCCCTGACCTCAATCCTATAGAACATTTGTGGGCAGAACTGAAAAGGCATGTGCGAGCAAGGAGGCCTACAAACCTGACTCAGTTACACCAGTTTTGTCAGGAGCAATGGGCCAAAATGCACCCAACTTATTGTGGGAAGCTTGTGGAAGGCTACCCTAAACGTTAAACAATTCTAAAGGCAATGCTATCAAATACTAATTGAGTGTATGTAAACTTCTGACCCACCGGGAATGTGATGAAAGAAATAAAAGCTGAAATAAATCGTTCTCTCTACTATTATTCTGACATTTCACATTCTTAAAATAAAGTGGTGATCCTAACTGACCTAAGACAGGGAATTTTTTACATTGGATAAAAGCAGAGACACAGAGCTACAAAATTGTATATCCTACACTGCATTTGAGGAACAATGGGAAAGTAATTATGCTTTGAAAGTTTATAAAGTTGAAAGTTGTAAACTTGTAACCTCACTTTTGAGAAAATGGCCTTTGTATGTTTTGGTACCTAGTGGAGAGCTCTTCTTTGTCTACACCCATTCAGCATCGTTCACACCCTTTTAAGCTTTAGCTTAAACCCATCTTCTTAAGGATTGATCCAAGCGTTCTGACCTAACAGCAGTCAAGCACCCAAGCTAACTGGCTAACGTTGGCTAGCTTGCTAGCTACTTCCAGACACAAATGAGAGAACAGTTCACTGACCATTTTTCTCGCCTTAGCAGAGCTGGTTAGGCTGTTTGTATGTTATCCAGAGCATTGGTGACTGCAACTGTGCTGCTGGCAACAATTCAACGGGTGTTATGTGTTCGTAAGTTATTCTGCGCTCTGCTACACTCAGACGAGATTGCTCAAAAATCGGAGTAGACCGCCAGAGCGAATTTTGTTAAGACATGTAGCTAGCTAGGTAAACAAAGAACCATAATCCCAACTCATGGCGTTACTACCCTGCATGAATCTGCAGGTAGCTAACCAACCAGGTTCAATGGGGTGAGTTGAGCTACGTTGCTTCAACTTCATAGGCAAGCTCTCTGCATTTTTTCCACACTTTGTTACGTTACATCGTTATTCTAAAATGTATTAAATAAAGTGTTTTCTTCATCAATCAACACACAATACTCCATAATGACAAAGCAAAAACAGGTTTTTAGAAATGTTTGCAAATGTATAAAAAAATTATTTACGTAAGTATTCAAACCCTTTCCTATGAGACTCGAAATTGAGCTCAGGTGCATCCTGTTTCCATTGATCATCCTTGAGATGTTTCTACAACTTGATTGGAGTCCAGCTGTGTTATATTTATTTGATTGGACATGATTTGGAAAGGCACACACCTGTCTTTATAAGGTCCCACAGTTGACAGTGCATGTCAGAGCAAAAACCAAGCCATGAGGTCGAAGGAATTGTCCGTAGAGCTCCGAGATAGAATTGTGTCGAGGCACAGATCTGAGGAAGGATACCAAAACATTTCTGCAGCATTGAAGGTTCTCAAGAATACAGTGGCCTCCATCATTCTTAAATGGAAGAAGTTTGGAACCACCAAGACTCTTCTTAGAGCTGGCCACCCGGTCAAACTCATCAATCGGGGGGAGAAGGGCCTTAGTCAGGGAGGTGACCAAGAACCCGATGGTCACTCTGACAGAGCTCCAGAGTTCCTCTGTGGAGATGGGAGAACCTTCCAGAAGGACAACAATCTCTGCAGCACTCCACCAATCAGGCCATTTATGATAGATCAAATCAAATGTTATTTGTCACTTGTGCTGAATACAACAGTAGACCTTACAGTGAAATGCTTACTTACAAGCCCTTAACCAACAAACATATGTTTTAAGAAAGTATTTACTAAAATAAGCTGAAGTAAAAAATAAAAGGGGGAAAAAAACAGTAACAAGGCTAAATACAGGGGGTATAGGTACAGAGTCAATGTGTGGGGGCACAGGTTAGTTTGGACACATATATATATACACACACTACCTGTCAAAAGTTTTAGAACACCTACTCCTTCAAGGGTCTTTATTTTTTACTAATTTATACATTGTAGAATAATAGTGAAGACATCAACACTATTAAATAACACACATGGAATCATGTAGTAACCAAAAAAGTGTTAAACAAATAAAAATATATTTTAGATTTGACATTTTTCAAAGTAGCCACCCTTTGCCTTCATAACATCTTTGCACACTCTTGGCATTCTCTCAACCAGCTTCACCTGGAATGCTTTTCCAACAGTCTTGAAGGAGTTCCCGCATATGCTGAGCACTTGTTGGCTGCTTTTTCTTCACTCTGCGGTCCAACTCATCCCAAACCATCTCAATTGGGTTGAGGTCGGGTGATTGTGAAGGCCAGGTCATCTGATGCAGCACTCCATCACTCTACGTCTTGGTCAAATAGCTCTTACACAGCCTGGAGGTGTGTTGGGTCATTGCCCTTTTGAAAAACAAATGATAGTACCACTAAGCCCAAACCAGATGGGATGGCACATCACTGCAGAATGCTGTGGTAGCCACACATTTAGCGATCATCCGTTCACCTACTCTGCGTCTCACAAAGGCACGGCGGTTGGAACCAAAAATCTCAAATTTGGACTCATCAGACCAAAGGACAAATTTCTAATATGTTTCTTGGCCCAAGCAAGTATCTTCTTATTGGTGTCCTTTAGTAGTGGTTTCTTTGCAGAAATTCGACCACGAAGGCCTGATTTCACGCAGTCTCCTCTGAACAGTTGTTGAGATGTCTGTTACTTGAACTCTGTGAAGCATTTATTTGGGCTGCAATTTCTGAGGCTGGTAACTTAACACTAACTCTGGGTCTTCCTTTCCTGTGGCGGTCCTGATGAGAGCCAGTTTCATCATAGTGTTTGGTTTTTGCAACTGCACTTGAAGAAACTTTCAAAGTTCTTGACATTTTCCGTATTGACTGAACTTCATGTCTTTAAGTAATGGACTGTCATTTCTCTTTGCTTATTTGAGCTGTTCTTGCCATAATATGGACTTGGTCTTTTACCAAATAGGGCTATCTTCTGTATACCACCCCTACCTTGTCACAACACAACTGGCTCAAACGCATTAAGAAGAAAATAAATTCCACTTTTAACAAGGCACATCTGTTAATTGAAATGCATTAAAGTAATTTGATTAGTTGTTCAGGAGTCTTATGGCTTGGGGGTAGAAGCTGTTAAGAAGCCTTTTGGACCTAGACTTGGCGCTCCGGTACCGCTTGACATGTGGTAGCAGAGAGAACAGTCTATGACTAGGGTGGCTGGAGTCTTTGGCAATTTTTAGGGCTTTCCTCTGACACCACCTGGTATAGAGGTCCTGGATGGCAGGAAGCTTTGCCTCAGTGATGTACTGGGCCGTATGCACTACCGTCTTTAGTGCATTGAGGTTGCAGGCCGAGCAGTTGCCATACCAGGCGGTGATGCAACCGGTCAGGATGCTCTCGATGGTGCCGCTGTAGCACTTTTTGAGGATCTGGGGACCCATGCCAAATCCTTTCAGTCTATCAAAGGGGAATTGGCGTTGTCGTGCCTTCTTCACAACTATCTTGGTGTGTTTTGACCATGATAGTTCGTTGGAGATGTGGACACAAAGGAACTTGAAGCTCTCAACCTCCTCCACTACAGCCCCATCGATGAGAATGGGGGTGTGCTCGGTCCTCCTTTTCCTGTAGTCAACAATCATCTCCTTTGTCTTGATCACGTTGAGGGAGAGGTTGTTATTCTGGCACCACACTGCCAGATCTCTGACATCCTTCCGATAGGCTGTCTCATCGTTGTCGGTGATCAGGCCTACCACTATTGTGTCGTTGGCAAACCTAATTATGGTGTTGGAGTTTTGCTTGGCCATGCAGTCATGGGTGAACAGGGAGTACAGGAGGGGACTGAGCACGCACCCCTGAGGAGCCCCAGTGTTGAGGATCAGTGTAGCAGACGTGTTGTTAAATACCCTTACCACCTGGGGGCTGCCTGTCAGGAAGTCCAGGATCCAGTTGCAGAGGGAGGTGTTTAGTCTCAGGGTCCTTAGCTTAGTAATGAGTTTGGAGGGCACTATGGTGTTGAACGCTGAGCTGTAGTCACTGAACAGCATTCTCACGTAGGTGTTTCTTTTGTCCAGGTGGGAAAGGGCAGTGTGGAGTGCGATTGAGATTGCGTCGTGGGTCTGTTGGGGCGGTATGCGGGTCTAGGGTTTCTGGGATAATGGTGTTGATGTGAGCCATGACCAGCCTTTCAAAGCACTTCATGGAAATGATGATCTCGTCCTAAATATTTGGTCACATGAATAGTTCTGTATATGGTTTCCTAGAAACAAGGGGTGACATCATCATGGATTTTACAACAATACGGTAGCTCCTGCAAGACTTATGGAAGACTGTGTGATTGACTTGTGTATTGTGTTCCTGCAGGGATGTGGGCAGTATAGCGCTGTCCAACGTAACAGGCTTCATCCTGAACGTCCCGTCCAATCTGCGCTGGGGTCCCCTGCGCCTGCCACTCAAACGGCAGCACTGGATAGGGGTGCGTGAGGTGGACGGAGTCTATTACAACCTGGACTCCAAACTACGCAGCCCACACTCCATCGGAAACCCTGATGAGCTTAGGTACTGCATGCGTGTATCATCCCAATTATGGTGTCCTGTCCAGTAGATTAAGCCCATCATTTGCATTGTTGATTTTACATAGTGTATTCCAAAAGTATTCAGACCCCTTCCCTTTTTCCACATTTTGTTACTTTACAGCCTTATTTTTTCCCTCATTAATCTACACACAAAACCCCATAATGACAAAGTGAAAACAGGTTTTTAGACATTTTTGCAAGTTTATTAAAAATAAAAACAGATACCTTATTTAGGTAAATTCAATTGATTGGACATGATTTGGAAAGGAGCACACACCTGTCTGTATAAGGTCCCACAGTTGACAGTGCATGTCAGAGCAAAAACCAAGCCATGAGGTCAAAGGAATTGTCCGGAGAACTCAGAGAAAGGATTGTGTTGAGGCACAGATCTGGCGAAGGGTACTAAAAAATGTCTGCAGCATTGAAGGTCCCAAGAACAAAGTGTCTTCCATCATTCTTAAATGGAAGAAGTGTGGAACCACCATGAATCTTCCTAGAGCTGACCGCCCGGCCAAACTGAGCAATCGGCAGAGAAGGGCCTTGGTCAGGGAGGTGACCAAGAACCCGATGGTCACTCTGACAGATCTCCAGTGTTCCTCTGTGGAGATGGGAGAACCATCCAGAAGGACATCCATCTTTGCAGCACTCCACCAATCAGGCCTTTATGGTAGAGTGGCCAGATGGAAGCCACTCCTCAGCAAAAGGCACATGACAGCCCGCTTGGAGTCTGCCAAAAGGCACCTGAAGGACTCTGACCACGAGAAACAAGATTCTCTGGTCTGATAAAACCAAGATTGAATTATTTGGCCTGAGTGCCAAAGGTCACGTCTTGAGGAAACCTGGCAAACCATGAAGTATGGTGGGGATGTTTTTCAGCGGCAGGGCCTGGAGACTAGTCCTGATCGAGGGAAAGATAAACGGATCAAAGTACAGAGAGATCCTTGATGAAAACCTGCTCCAGAGTGCTCAGGACCTCAGACTGGGGCAAAGGTTCACCATCCAAAAGGACAATGAGCCAAACACACAGGCAATACAACGCAGGAGTGGCTTCGGGACAAGTCTCTGAATGTCATTGAGTGGCCCGGACTTAAACCCCATCGAACATCTCTAGAGAGACCTGAAAATATCTGTGCAGCGAGACTGAACTTGAGAGGATCTGCAGAGAAGAATGGGACAAATTCCCCAAATACAGGTGTGACAAGCTTGTAGCGTCATACCCAAGAAGACTCAAGGCTGTAATCGCTACCAAAGGTGCTTCAACAAATTACTGAGTAAAGGGTCTGAATACCTATGTAAATGTGATATTTCCGTTTTTTTATTTTTTTATACAGTTGCAAAAAAATAAAAATATTCAGTTTTTGCTTTGTCATTATGGTGTATTGTCTGTAGATTGATGAATAAGATTCAGAATAAGGCTGTCTGAATACTTTCCGAATGCACTGTATATTAGCCGGATTGGCGCCGCCCTGCGTGGTCGCCTGTTAAGCAGCTCCCATTGTTTGTGCGTAAATTGTTGTTTTAGTATGTTTTTTGTCAGTTTTTTTGTCAGATGTTTTTTTTTGCAACAATCAAACTATTATAGTTCAGGATTATGGAGTGCTACTGTTTTACGAAGGTTTTAGCGGTGCTTTTTATCACTGAGGCACTTTTTATTTTTCTCAGCGCCAAACGTACACGCGAGTCCTCAATTATTTACAACCGAGCCCAGCTCCTGGATTTAGCACACGCAGCACTGCTGCACCCCAGGGAAAGGTTTGATATTCCGGACGAGTTGAAAAGGCGACGGCGTGGACGCAGGGCGGGATTGAAGTGTAAGGCAAAACTGGGGAAGTACAAGTGGGCTATACCGTCTATCATTATGGGCAACGTGAGATCGCTACATAACAAGATGGACGAGCTTCAGGGTCTGGTTCATGGACAAAGAGACTACCGGGAAGCGAGCCTATTGTGTTTTACTGAAACATGGCTGAATGATAACATCCCCATAGAGAACGTAACTATCGGCGGGTTCCGGACCATCAGAGCGGACAGGGATAGCGTTTCTTCCGGTAAGGGTAACAACAGATGGTGTAATCCGAGCCATATTACTCTTAAGGAACAGTTTTGTAGCCCTGACATTGAGCTGTTAGCTGTTAGCCTGAGACCCTACTATTTGCAGAGGGAATTCACGGCGTCCATTGCTGTTATTGTTTACATCCCGCCCTCCGCTGACGCAAACACAGCGTGTGACGTTGTCCACTCTTATCGCGAGGTTACAGACAGCGCATCCCAGTGCTTTCTTTACTATTTCGGGGTGTTTTAACCATGCATCTCTCTCTTCAACGCTGCCCACGTTCAAACAGTTAGTGAAGTGCCCAACCATGAATAATAAAACTCTGGACTTGTTATATGCTAATGTGAAGGATGCATACAACTCCACTGCACTCCCTCCCCTCGATAGATCGGATCACAACCTTGTCCACCTCACCCCACTTTACAGGCCTATGGTCCAACAGCAGCCTGTGACCACTAGGACCATTAGGAGATGGTCCCCGGAGGCGAATGAGGCCCTACAGGACTGCTTTAAAGCAACAGACTGGGATGTGCTCTGTGAGGCTCATGGGGAGGACATCGATGGACTTACTGACTGCATAACGGACTATATCCATTTTTGTCTAGACAACACTGTACCCACCAGGAAGGTACGCTGTTTTCCAAATAATAAACCCTGGGTCACCAGCAACCTGAAGGCCCTGCTGAATGAGAAGAAGAGGGCCATCAAGGAGGAGGACAGGGACAAATTGAAATGCGTCCAGAGGGAGCTGAAGTTGGGGATTGCTGAGGGTAAGAGAAGGTATGAGAAGATAAAGGACAAGCTGAGGCAGAGCCAGGTGAGAGAGGTGTGGAAGGGTATGACAAATATCACTGGCTTCAAAAAGTCAAACAGTGGGCAGACGGAGGGGATCCAGCTCCCCAGGCCACATACCCTCACGGGTGTCCCACCCCCACTTTGCTCACAACACCTCTGTTGAGACAATCAGCGACCCCACCTCCGCCCCTGCTCCCTCTGGACTGATCCTCAACACCCCCCTTCCCTCCACCTCCCCACCTGGGCTGGCTTTCACCACCAACCAAGTGGAGAGAGAGCTGGAGAGACTACATCAGTGGAAAGCGGCGGGCCCTGATGGCATCAGCCCAAGGGTGCTTATGGTCTGTGCTGACCAACTGTGTGGAATACTCCAGCGTCACTTCAACCTTAGCCTGAGCCTAGAAAGGGTCCCTGTGCTGTGGAAAACATCCTGCCTCGTCGCAGTGCCCAAGAAGGCACACCCCACTGTCCTGAATGACTTCAGACCTGTAGCGCTAACATCCCACATTATGAAGACCCTGGAAAGGTTAGTCCTCGCTCACCTCAGACCCCTGGTGTGTACATCACTGGACCCCCTGCAGTTCGCATATCAGCGCAACATCGGGGTGGATGATGCAATCATCTACCTTCTGCAGAGGGCCTAATCTCACCTGGACAACGCAGGTTGCACTGTGAGGGTTATGTTTTTTGACTTCTCCAGTGCGTTCAACACTATTCAGCCCCTGCTACTGGGTGAGAAGATGAAGAGGATGAAAGTGGAAGCACCCTTAGTCTCCTGTGTCACGGACTACCTGACCGGTAGGCCACAATTTTTGTGACTACAGAGCTGTGTGTCAGAACGGTCAGTGAGCAACACAGGGGCCCCCCAGGGAACGGTCCTGTCTCCCTTCCTGTTCACCCTCTACACCTCAGACTTCAGATATAACTCTGAAACATGCCACCTACAGAAGTTCTCGGATGACTCCGCAATTGTAGGGTGCATCAGGGGTGGGCAGGAGGAGTACAGGAGCGCAATCAATGAACATCAACATCAGCAAAACAAAGGAGATGGTGGTGGACTTCAGGAGAACCAAGGCCCAACTGACTGCAGTCCCTATACAGGGGATGGATGTGGAAATGGTTGGGTCATACAAGGCTGGAATGGGCGGGACACACGGGGCTCTGTACAAAAAGGGCCAGAGCAGACTCTACTTTCTGAGGAGGCTCAGGTCCTTCAACGTTTGCAGTAAACTACTGCATACCTTCTACCAGTCTGTGGTGGCCAGTGGAATATTTTTTGCAGTGGTGTGCTGGGCGCCAACATAAAAGCCGATGATGCTTCTCGGGTAAATAAGCTGATCAGGAAGGCTAGCTCTGTTCTGGGGATTAGTCTTGACACTCTAGAGGAGGTGGAGGAGAGACAGATCCTGGCCAAACTGCTGGCCATCATGGACAACGTCACCCACCCTCTGCCATGGTTATGATGCAGAGGAGCACCTTCAGTCACAGACTGAAGTGTGCCAGAGAGCGCTACAGGAGGTCCTTCCTGCCAGCGGCTATTAGACTATTTAATGCCTCACCAGGGTGCCATGCGTCGTCAACATAGACCTGGAACTGTTGGGGTGTTAGGACCTAGTTATTATGCATCCTTCCGTGAGTAACTCTGGTCTGTAATCACTCATTCTCTCTGGACGTATTTATTAATTCAGGTCTGTATATACATATTCATGTACAGTTGTTATATCATATCACGTGCAATATTGTAAGTAATTCTTGGACTGACCTTACGTAGTCATTCACTCAGGAATGGATATTAGTATCCTGTCAGTTGTATCTTTTTTTCATTGCTTTTAGTATATCGAATGTGCAATACGTGCATTTATCTGTAATTAAACCCTGCACTAAGGACTGTATTTTAAGGGATTTACTATTATTACCCTAAATTATATCATACACACATTTAGCTATTTTAAGTATCTCTTCCTGTCATTTACCTGTACAGTTAATGTAACATTTAAATATTCACTTACCTGTAAATGTAACTGTATATTTACCTGTACAGTTAATTTAACCATGCATAATATTCACTTACCTGTTCATTTACCCAGTCTGTATGTTAAGTAAACTATTATTACCCTCACTTATATCATACGCACTTTTAGCTATTTAAGTATTTCTCTGACCTGTATAGTATAGTTAACCATCCAACATCCACCAATGTATAGTGTACATATTCAGCCATCCAACCATACTATGTATTTTTATCGCTTTTTTGCACTCCAGACTGCTTGTGTGTTTATACTGTTTCATACTGCCACTCTATGTATCATGTATCGTGTATCTGTCTTTTTGTATTTTCGTTCTGTCATTTTGCACCTGCCCTGTGTTTTTTTTTCGTAGCTACTTGACAAAGAAATTTCCCCTCGGGGATCAATAAAATATCTATATTCAGCGGGTGAAATAAGTATTGAACACGTCACCATTTTTCTCAGTTAATATATTTACAAAGGTGCTATTGACATGAACGTTTCACCAGATGTTGGTAACAACCCAAGTAATCCATACATACAAAGAAACCAAAACAAATAAGTTCAGAAATTAAGTTATGTGTAATAATGTGAAATGACACAGGGGAAAAGTATTGAACACATGAAGAAAGGGAGGTTCAAAAAGTCATGGAAAGCCAAGACAACAGCTGAAAACTATCAGTAATTAAAAAGCAATCCAGCCCCCTGTCAGTGCAAATTAATATCAGCTGGTTCAGTCCCAACTGATGGCCTACAAAAAGGTCTCATTGCCAAGGTGTCACACAAGACACATCTCATGATGGGTAAAAGCAAAGAGCTGTCTCAAGACATTCGCAACCTAATTGTTGCAAAACATAATGATAGCATTGGTCATAGGCACATTTCTAAGCTTCTGAATGTTCCAGTGAGGACTGTTGGGGCCATAATATGGAAGTGGAAAGACAATAATTTCACAATAAATTTGCCTCGACCAGGTGCTCCTCGCAAGATTTCTGACAGAGGAGTGAAAAGAATAATCATAAGAGTTGTCCAAGATCCAAGGACCACTTGTGGAGAGCTTCAAAAAGACCTGCAATTAGCAGGTACTGTTGTCTCAAAGAAAACATTAAGTAATGCACTCCACCGCCATGGCCTGTATGCACGCTCACCACGCAAGACTCCATTGCTGAAAAGAAAGCATGTTGAAGCTCGTTTAAAGTTTGCTGCACAACATTTGGAAAAGCCAGTGAAATACTGGGATAATATAGTGTGGTCAGATGAGAGCAAAATTGAACTGTTTGGATGTCATAATACACACCATGTTTGGAGGAGGGAACATCATGGTGTGGGGCTGCTTTTCAGCAAATGGTACTGGCAAACTTCGCATAATTTAAGGAAGGATGAATGGGCAAATTTACGAGGAGCACCTGGTCGAGGCAACTTTATGGTGAAATTATTGTCTTTCCACTTCCGTATTATGGCCCCAACAGTGCTCACTGGAACATTCAGAAGCTTAGAAATGCGCCTATAACCAATGCCATCATTATGTTTTGCAACAATTAGGTTGCGAATGTCTTGAGACAGCTCTTTGCTTTTACCCATCATGAGATGTGTCTTGTGTGACACCTTGGCAATGAGACTTTTTTTTTGTAGGCCATCAGTTGGGACTGAACCAGCTGATATTAATTTGCACTGACAGGGGGCTGGATTGCTTTTTAATTACTGATAGTTTTCAGCTGTTGTCTTGGCTTTCCATGCCTTTTTGAACCTCCCTTTCTTCATGTGTTCAATACTTTTTCCCTGTGTCATTTCACATTATTACACAACTTAATTTCTGAACTTATTTGTTTTGGTTTCTTTGTATGTATGTATTACTTGGGTTGTTACCAACATCTGGTGAAAATTTCATGTCAATAGCACCTTTGGAAATATATTTACTGAGAAAAATGGTGATATGTTCAATACTTATTTCACCCGCTTCTATCTATCTATCTATCTATCTATCTATCTATCTATCTATCTATCTATCTATCTATCGTGGAGCATCCAATCGAAAACAGAATGTATATTTATATATCCACTAGGTGGTGCCAAATAGCAATACAAAATAAGTTCAATCAGAGTCTCGTTCCCTTGGCAAAATAATAGAAATTCCACGGTCACCATCCACAATGGGGATCGATCCTTGTCTAACGCCTAATGAATAACAAGCTGATATCTTTATTATTCTTCTGTTCTTTCAATTCCATCCACACAACAGGAAGTTCCTGCGTCACCAGTTGAGAGGGAAAAACTGTGAGCTCCTATTGGTGGTGTCTGAGGTGGTGGAGCTCCACCAAACATGGAGGTCAGATGGCTGTTGATTGAATGTGGCCGCCAATCTTTTCTCCACCGGATTAGACTTTTCCCAGTTGCTGCTCAGTATAAGAGGCGTGGTCCAATCAGGGGACAGCAGGTGGGGTAGTGCTCAGCCAATCACATAGATGCACACTGGCCAGATGTACTTTTTTTTGCTTATTCACCCATTGCTGGACTCTGGCTGATCGAGACCTGAAGTGATAAAGGAAACGAACGCATACAAGGAGGGCACCATAAATCACACTACACAACACTTTGATTTATGTTTGTGTGTTTTTATATATAAATTGATGACTATTTTTCAATGTTACTTTTGATTTTTTTTTTTGTACATTACTGTTTCCAGTTTCTAAGTATGAGAGGCGTGTGACTGTGTGTAATACTACCAGTATCTATCTCTCGCTCTCTCCCCCTCCTGTTGCTCTTTACCCCTGTACTGTATATCACTGATGTGTCTTCATGTTTCTCTCCTTTTCTTTGCATATCTCTCTGTCATTCTCTGCTCTACTGTGACTGTACATCTCTTCTTTACCTCAGTCTATCTTCCTCAGTCACCGCTCACAATTAGAGTCCCCCCCCCCCCCCCCCCCACCCGAGTGTATGCAGCTGTTTTATCCTCTCAGTTGCTGCTGAGATCATCTCTGGCTATTAGTAGAAAGCCTAGCTAGTTCCTATCTTCAAATTAGAATTCATTTTAGCTGAAGCTGTGTTAGGCCCAGGTATTGACAAATGACTGTAACTTGGTAGAGCCAGGGGGTTTTCTTGACCATGTGACCTGACCAGGAAAATCCACCAACCTGTGTTATCGGTTAATCACAGAATTTATTTCTGTTTTGATTTTGTAGTTAAGAAAAACTCCTGACCCTGAACAATTGACAATGGATAAATCGTTCTCTCCAAAAATCCATCTGCCAAATATACAGAATTGTGGAATCAGAAGAAATTGTCAATATACCCAAGGTTTACAATTGTTCACAGAAAATGCACTGATGTTAGATTTTGATCTATCTAAAGATGCCTTGGCCACGGCTGAAATGTCCAGAATGTTGAGGGAAGTTGGTACGTTGAGAAGTGAAGTGGAGTAAGAGGGAAACGGTTGACAGTTGAGCGAGTAATAGAAAGAGAAAGTATGTCCGAACAATGTGTAAAAGCGAAAGAAGATAGGCATGATTCCAGTCAGAAGTTGTTCGTTTTGATACATCTTTATCATCACAACAACATATCTGTATTATTGAAGACTTGATAAGGCCTTAACTTGTTTACAGAGGAAGCAGACATTTATTCTCTACCTAAAGAGGGGTTGTTGAATTTTGCCCCTCATGGGCTCAATCCCAACAGTTTTCCTATTCGTCTGAGCATCCAATCACATGATTCATTCAACTGATAATTTAATAATTTGCAACAATCACTAATCATGAGACATATCAATAAGGTTGTTGGACTGAGGCTTCCCCTAGGGGACTTCAGGTTGGGCAACCAAACTCACAGGTAGAAGATCCACTCAGTACTTTAAACCAGGGTGTTTGGAAATAAAAGTAGTAGTGACAGTGGAGTTCGCTCTTTGCCATGACAATCCCACCCACCTCCCTTATATTAAAGGGTCCTGGTTGTGTTACTGTTTTCTCTTGTTTTTCACAAAAATAAAAATGCTTGAAAAGGCACTTTATATACACTCCTTTGTGAGGATGTGGCTTCATTTCTTGAGAGTGAAATGGGTGTTGGAATTTGGACGGAAACTAGAGCACATTTATAAGAAATGTGCCAAGGGTTGGCTACTTTATAATCCTGCTACTGCTTGTGTGTCATCTGCGTGCGCGGACACATGTTCGAGCGTTAGCTCCAGGCTCGAGCTGACAGCGTTGCTTTGGCACTGTGGAACTAAGAGCGCGCCTAGGACGAGCGTTTGGAAGCACGGGGACGCGCCAAGCAGTGCAGATGTGTCGCAGATTTGAGAAGTCACTGTACATACGGAAAGATCTGGTACAAGGAAGTGGAAGGGAGAAATCCAGCTCCAACTTAAACGAAAACAAAGCTCAGTTTGTAGAGGGAGGGTTGGGGGAGGAGAGAACTGTTTTTGAAACCCGACGCGTAGATACTTGTCATAGCCTTTATACAGTTAGTTTAGCTAGCCGCTATAAAGTAACAGCAGTTATTCTCGTTTGTACTGGATACATTTATTTCAAAGAGCAAGCAGAACGTTCTGTATTGGTCGAATGGAGCTGTCAGCGATTGGTGAACAAGTGTTTGCTGTGGAATCAATAATAAAGAAAAGAGTTAGAAAGGTAAGGTATTCATATTGGAAATAAAACGTATGTATCATAATTACATAATGACAATTACGCAATTTGGAGAGTATCCTTTCTAGGGTACCCTAAGTCCAGTAGGGAACACAGCTGGCTATATTGAAAAGCACTTGTACCAGTAGCCTATTTATATCCAGTATCCACTGGAAAGAAACAAATAAGGGGGCGTGAGTGTGGGGAGTATCGCTTTAACATAAAGTGGAGCGTGTTGCCATTGCATTACAGTATAGTCAGGGTGCCAGCTGTCTATCCTAATATAATGTGAAACAGAACAATCATATCGGAACCGAAACCATGCCTTCAGTGCAGTGCATTGACATAATAATAGCCCACGGTTTATACAATTACACTATTAGGCTATAGTGCATTTGTGAAGAGCTACGCAGTTCCGCGGAGGAAATGACAAATACAGGTTTTTGTGTTATTAGGGCGCAAAACGCGGCCGCCATCCATAGACTTAATGTATGATACTAAGTCCTTGTAAGTGTTGGGTCTTTAATATCGTATTTTGCACTGCATTAAAAGTGAACTCGATACCGTAAGTACATGAGTCATTGTCTGTGCAAGCGCGCATCCACCATCAACCGTTATTATAGCCATGCAGTCCCGTTACATAGGGAGCAACGTTGCATGCTGTCACATATTGTGTTTGAACAATCAGTGTCCTACCCACATATTTTATGTAATGTTCTCGTGAAGATCCCAATTCTCTCCAGTCACCAATGATATCATGTGCGATGACGTCATGCTATCTAGGAGCTGTCAAAGTCGAGAACCTATAGGATAACGTCCTTCCCGGTAATGACATGATGACATAGTAAAGATGAGAAGACATACACTTCCTAGATTTTCAACGGTTATTATAGGCTATCTATCTCTGTGCTTTGAGTGGAGACTGTAAGCATAGCAACATCACAATCAACATCCTCCCCCACACACTCTCCTCTCTCTCGTACTGATTCTTGTCTCCAACTTTGTGTGTCACAGGGGAACGTGGAATATCTATTGAAGTGGAAGGGATGGCCCCCCAAGTGAGTGTTATCACTACGACATCATCATCATCATATCCAGTAATTCATGACAATGAGTCATGCAGAGTATTATTTGATGGATGAGGATGAGTAACCACGGTGATGTCTTTATCTGTACAGATACAGTACATGGGAACCAGAGGAGCACATCTTGGACCAGCGTCTGGTGCAGGCCTATGAGGAGAAGTAAGTCCAAGAGACACTGCATGCTATAGAGCGCATTACGTAGAGGCCTTACGTAGCTAATAAATATCATAGTACTGGTAACTGTACTAGTAGTACACTGTACTATCATAGTAGTAAACTATACCTGTTTGTACTGACTGATCTTACCATTCCACCAGAGAGCAGAAGGACCGAGCACTAGGGTACCGGAAGAGAGGACCCAAAGCTAAAAGGCTTCTACTTCAGGTGAGATAGGTTAATTTTATATATAACTTCTCTGTCTGATTAGACTAGGGTTGCAAAGGAAGGATACAGTTGAAATTGGAAGTTTACATACACTTAGGTTGAAGTCATTAAAATTCATTTTTCAACCACTCCACAGATTTCTTGTTAACAAACTATAGTTTTGGCAAGTCCGTTAGAACATCTACTTTCGGCATGACAGAAGTAATTCTTCCAACAATTGTTTACAGACAGATTATTTCACTTATAATTCACTATATCACAATTCCAGTGGGTCAGACTTTTACATACACTAAGTTGACTGTGCCTTTAAACAGCTTGGAAATTTCCAGAAAATTATGTCATGGCTTTATAAGCTTCTGATAGGCTAATTGACATCATTTGAGTCAATTGGAGGTGTACCTGTGGATTTATTCAAGGCCTACCTTCAAACTTAGTGCCTCTTTGCTCGACATCATGGGGAAATCTAAAGAAATCAGCCAAGACCTCAGAAAAAAGATTGTAGACCTCCACAAGTCTGGTTCATCCTTGGGAGCAATTTCCAAACACCTGAAGGTACCACGTTCATCTGTACAAACAATAGTACGCAAGTATAAACACCATACCGCTCAGGAAGGAGATGTGTTCTGTCTCCTAGAGATGAACGTACTTTGGTGCGAAAAGTGTAAATCAATCCCAGAACAACATCAAAGGACCTTGTGAAGATGCTGGAGGAAACCGGTACAAAAGTATCTATATCCACAGTAAAACGAGTCCTATATCGACATAACCTGAAAGGCCGCTCAGCAAGGAAGAAGCCACTGCTCCAAAACCGCCATAAAAAAGCCAGATTACGTTTTGCAACTGCACATGGGGACAATGATTGTACTTTTTGGAGAAATGTCCTCTGGTCTGATGAAACAAAAATAGAACTGTTTGGCCATAATGACCATCGTTATGTTTGGAGGAAAAAGGGGGAGGCTTGCAAGCTGAAGAACACTATCCCAACCGTGAAGCACGGGGGTGGCAGCATCATGTTGTGGGGGTGCTTTGCTGCAGGAGGAACTGGTGCACTTCACAAAATAGATGAGATCATGAGGAAGGACAATTATGTGGATATATTGAAGCAACATCTCAAGACATCAGTCAGGAAGTTGCATACTTCCAAAGTTGTGGCAAAATGGCTTAAGGACAACAAAGTCAAGGTATTGGAGTGGCCATCACAAAGCCCTGACCTCAAGCCTATAGAAAATTTGTGGGCAGAACTGAAAAAGCGTGTGCAAGCAAGGAGGCCTGGCTCAGTTACAATAGTTCTGTCAGGAGGAATGGGCCAAAATTCACCCAACTTATTGTGGGAAGCTTGTGGAAGGCTACCTGAAACGTTTGACCCAAGTTAAACAATTTAAAGGCAATGCTACCAAATACTAATTGAGTGTATGTAAACTTCTGACCCACTGGGAATGTGATGAAAGAAATAAAAGCTGAAATAAATAATTCTCTCTACTATTATTCTGACATTTCACATTCTTAAAATAAAGTGGTGATCCTAACTGACCTAAGACAGGGAATTTTTACTAGGATTAAATATCAGGAATTGTGAAAAACTGAGTTTACATGTATTTGGAAAGTGTATGTAAACCTCCGACTTCAACTGTATATTACTGGAAACTTTAGAAGTTTTTGATACCTTTCAAGGATTTTATGTAATCTATCACAAGACATCTAGTGGCTCATTTGGGTACTTCAGATAGTCACAGGTGTTTGTAATAGTCTCTGGCCCTCTGTGTGGCCTTATCACATGTAAAATATATGAATCATTAAATAAGATGATTTTAAAATAAAAAATAGTTGTGAAAAAAGGAAATAGTTGATAATGAGTTAATAATGTAATTGTTGATTAGATGCTTTTTTCATTAATTAGGCTATTTTCTCTAAAACCATATGGTCTATCTACTAGAAACTCATGGACAATATGGACACAATATAATAAATTAATACTGTATATGAATACATTTTTGTACAGTTATTCAAGTATACATTTAACAAAATATTCTGTTATCTTTGCAATCCTAGATGAGACAGAGTAATAAATTGGCATACTAAGTAAAGGGGAAATTATATTGGAGAAACACTACTACTGTATAAGACATCTTTATTATTCCCCCCTCTGTAGAATACTATTTACAACATGGATCTCCGGAGCGCCCACAAGGCCCCAGAGAAGCCTCCAGCTCGCCTACGTCTCTCCCTGACTCGCTCACTGGAGTCTGAGGCAGAGGACCCGACCTATGGGGCCTGTAGACGGAGCCTGCATCCCCGCCTGGCCCACCGCAAAAACAAACCCAGAAGGTCACAGTTCATGTGCCTGGCCTCTACCCCTGGCCCCCCTACCCCAACACAGGACCCAACACATGATGACTGGGGAAGGAGGGAAGAGGAAGATGACATGGAGGAAGAGGAGGAAACTCGACAGGAGCAGTCTGAGCGAGAGACAGAGATATGCAGCGGCATTCTGAATGGTAAGCATGTCAGTCGGCCTATTCACCAAATATACCTCATTTTAAACCAGGACATTGCTGTGAGTGTCAACCTGTTAGTCGGTACAGTACAGAATGCCCCCTGGGCAGACAACCAGGAACATAAGCTCTGCCATCCCATCCAGGGCTGGCAACTGGCACAGCAAAGAGACATTTAGTGACCATGGAGAGGGTTTACTTAATTGTATTTATTGTATTGCGCAGAACAATACATGTCAAACTTCCTGGTACAACACATACAGTTGAAGTCGGAAGTTTACATACACCTTATCCAAATACATTCAAACTCAGTTTTTCACAATTCCTGACATTTAATCCTAGTAAAGTTAGGAATAATAGTAGAGAGAATTATTTATTTCAGCTTTTATTTCTTTCATCACATTCCCAGTGGGTCAGAAGTTTACATACAAATGTTTCGGGTAATCTTCCACAAGCTTCCCACAATAAGTTGGTTGAATTTTGGCCCATTCCTCCTGACAGAACTGGTGTAACTGAGTCAGGTTTGTAGGCCTCCTTGATCGCACACGCTTTTTCAGTTCTGCCCACAAATGTTCTATAGGATTGAGGTCAGGGCTTTGTGATGGTCACTCCAATACCTTGACTTTGTTGTCCTTAAGTCATTTTGACACAACTTTGGAAGTATGCTTGGGGTCATTGTCCATTTGGACCCATTTGCGACCAAGCTTTACCTTCCTGACTGATGTCTTGAGATGTTGCTTCAATATATCCACATAATTTTCCTTCCTAATGATGCCATCTATTTTGTGAAGTGCACCAGACCCTCCTGCAGCAAAGCACCCCCACAACATGATGCTGCCACCCCTGTGCTTCACGGTTGGGATTATGTTCTTCGGCTTGCAAGCCTCCCCCTTTTTCCTCCAAACATAACGATGGTCATTTTTGCCAAACAGTTCTATTTTTGTTTCATCAGACCAGAGGACATTTCTCCAAAAAGTACGATCTTTGTCCCCATGTGCAGTTGCAAACCGTAGTTTTTGAGCGGCCTTTCAGGTTATGTCGGTATAGGACTTGTTTTACTGTGGATATAGATACTTTTGTACCTGTTTCCTCCAGCATCTTCACAAGGTCCTTTGATGTTGTTCTGGGATTGATTTGCACTTTTCGTACCAAAGTACGTTAATCTCTAGGAGACAGAACGCTTCTCCTTCCTGAGCGGTATGACGCTGCGTGGTCCCATGGTGTTTATACTTGCGTACTATTGTTTGTATAGATGAACGTGGTACCTTCAGGCATTTGGAATTTGCTCCCAAGGATGAACCAGACTTGTGGAGGTCTACAATTTTTTTTCTGAGGCCTTGACTGATATCTTTTGATTTTCCCATGATGTTGAGCAAAGAGGCACTGAGTTTGAAGGTAGGCCTTGAAATACATCCACAAGTACTGGAGGTGTACTTGTGGATGTATTTCAAGGCCTACCTTCAAACTCAAATGATGTCAATTAGCCTATCAGAAGCTTCTAAAGCCATGAAATCATTTCCTGGAAATTTCCAAGCTGTTTAAAGGCACAGTCAACTTAGTGTATCACTGGAATTGTCATATAGTGAATTATAATTGAAATTGTCTGTAAACAATTGTTGGAATAATTACTTGTGTCATGCACAAAGTAGTTTGTTAACAAAACTATAGTTTGTTAACATGAAATTTGTGGAGTGGTTGAAAAATGAGTTTTAATGACTTCAACCTAAGTGTATGTAAACTTCCGACTTCAACTGCATAGTCTATGCATAGCCTACAGACAATGTACTCACCATACAGACAATGTACAGTGCTCTTATCAATCTCGGTCAGTGATACTTGATGCAATCACAGCAATCTTACCCTCTTCCCTTCCTTTCCCTCTCACCCTCTTTCCTCCCTATCCCCCTTTCTTCCTCTCCCCCTCCCCCTTTCTTCCTCCTTCAGGGCAAGATAGGGCAGAGGACTGGAGTTCCGTGATTGGCTCAGAGGAAGTGACCGCGTCAGAGCGGTCCGCTGTTTGGAGCCCAGTGATTGGCCCAGGGGAGGTGACTGTGACTGACGTCACCATAAACTCTCTCACGGTGACTTTCAGAGAAGCCCTGGCAGCCAAAGGCTTCTTCAGAGGCTGGGGCTTAGAGTTCTGAAACACACAGCAGCACACACAGACAAAATCGGGTCTGGGAACAGAATGAGAGATATGGAAAATGTGGCTCTTGAGTTATCTTCACACTGTTTGGACTGTGTGACCGCTTTTTCTCCTAATCCCTTTACCCTTCTTCCCTTTCTGGCCTTGTGATTGACCTCTGTCCACACTAACTTCCTATTTCGTTCAATAGGCATACTGTAATGTGTAGTGTACAGTATATACTGACTACATTGAGATGGGCATACACTCCATCTACATTGAGCTATACACAGTATACTGTATACCATATCCTTCTATACAAAAACATTTTTTCTCTGGACTGTTATTAGATAAACATGTGGCTTAGTAGAGTCTTGTAATGATTTAGAAATCCTCTGCAAGATGACTTCATCAGCCTGCATGCCTTTCTCCTCTAATCTCTCTGGGTACATACTGATACTCAAGACATTTTGGTTACACACTAAAGCCCTGCGCAACACGTACAGTGTAAACTAACCTTAAAAGTGGAAGCAAAAACCTATACAAAAAAACAGACTTAAGAACAGTCTGTTCTTTTCTGAATTGCACTGTATTTACGTCATGATGTTGATGTGTCATCTTTGTGGAATCTTCCTTGTTGCCTCCCATTGGTCAGTGGCTGTTTATCCCACTCCCAGGCTGAGACTGATGGGTCTTGTGACCAATGTTCCCTCAAAAAATGTTTGGCACTGAGCAAATGTCAGGTCTGCTGAGAGCAAACTTGAAGAGTTGTGAAAATTCTGTGCAACTTCTGGCGCGCACTGAGGCTGTACCCGCTTTAAGTTACAGCTATAACAGTGGCCAAGTAGGCAACTGTGGCTATTTGATTGTAATTTAGGCCTATCACAGTGGCCTACCATGAAAAAAAGAGAAATGTGTGGTGTTCAATGTAGGCTTACATTCCATGAGACTTTTGAAAAAAACATGTATGGATTGAAATTAAGCTGTTTATCCACTTGTCCTTCAGACAAGGAGGTTACTGAAAATGTTGTGCTGTTTGATGCAAGAAACCACTTTACAAAATAAAATGTATTATTATTCACTAACATTATTACAGAGAATCAGGAAAATGATGATACCCTCTGCCTATTGTCTACTTAGCTTATTCAAGCCTTTCTCAAAATACAACACTGGCCCTTTAAGACAGAACCAAGCTCTTTACCTGACATGCTTTTCAAAGATGGCTAGAAATGCACACATGTTGTGCTCTTGTAGGAAGCAACCACTCCCCCATTGATGACTAGAAATGAGCTCTAACTGGGCTAATAACTCACTTACTAGGAAAGAATATGAAGTGCATCTACTCGCGACCACTCATGCTGTAAACACAGTCCAGTTCAAAGTGAATGGCACAGATCCATATATGGTAATGGTCTATTTGCATATAGGCCTACTGCAGCTCTGATGTTATTGCGCACGGTCTGTGTAGAGTATGGGCCTGAGTGGTGGCTGTCAATGCAAAATAATCCTCCTACAAGAGTTTGATTTGTTTTGGTATGTTGCGTTGAAAGTAGCTAATATTGCATTGATTCGATCACAATTCGCACAGTAGAGGGAAACGTTGATATTGTTAATCAAAGGGGGAAACTATAAAGTTATGTGAAGTTCAATCTCGTGCTTCTCTACACAGTGGAGCTGCTCAACTTAGAGGGATCATTGCTTGTGACTCAGTAAAATGATCTCTGTCTGCGACCACAATGCAGCGAGGAATTATGGAAGTGCCTGATGTTATTGTTTCTGTAGAGCTTTTACGGCTTGTACACGTGCTTCTGCGCGCACCCACTCACCCACCCACACAACAATGCAACACTAGCTGCCCCCTCTTTTTGGATGTTTATTCATCTTATCCTTTGGGCTTGAAGTAAGAATGCGTCTTACACCTTAACTCCAGGGAGAGGAGAAACAGACTGAGAAGGGGAGAGGGGTAATGTGTATCTAGTCCTTGTTTTTCTATGTCGATCTGACAATGTAATTCAATGTATTTATTCTTTAAAGGAGAAACCTTGTGTATTAGTAAATACAGTGGAACTGAAATGCTTTTATACTCTGTAGTTCTGATAACTAAACTATGTGCTGATGCTGTAGCCATGACCAGGCTCTTATTTTATATTATTGCCAAATGTGGTTTGTTGCTTCTGCCGCTGCTTAAATATTCACTGCTGAGCAAGAAACTGTTGCACTTTATTATGGCTCGTCTAATCGGAAAAGTTATGTAATAAATCTACAAAAAACATCCAGTCTATATTCTCAATGTCAATGTCTGAGGTTGTTTATATTGTACTCAAAATAAATGTGGCTATATTTCATTGTTAATGTTTTATTTATTATACTGAACAAAAATATAAACGCAATATGCAACAATTTCAAAGGAAATCTGTCCATTTAAATAAACTCATTAGGATTTCACAACTGGGCAGGGGCGCAGCAATGGGTGGGCATGGTAGGGCATAAGCCCAGTCAATCAGTTTTTCCCCACAAAAGGGCTTCATTACAGACAGAAATACTCCTTAGCACCCCTCCCCTCCCCGATGATCCCGCAGGTGAAGAAGCCGGATGTGGAGGTCCTGGGCTGGCATGGTTACACATGGTCTGCGGTTGTGAGGCAGGTTGGACGTACGGCCAAATTCTCTAAAACAACATTGGAGGTAGCTTATGGTAGAGAAATTAACATTCAATTCTGGCAACACCTCTGGTGGACATTCCAGCAGTCAGCATGCCAATTGCACGCTCCCCCAAAACTTGAGACATCTGTGTCAACATTTTTGTGTCCTTTTGTCCCCAGCACAAGATAGGCATACTATAATACACTGCACAAAATGAGAGAAGTAATATTTTTATGCATATGTATTTCTGGGAACTTTTATTTCAGCTCATGAAACATGGGACCAGCACTTTATTGGATTTATATTTTTGTTATTGGCTGTCATGGGCGTGATAAGGAAGTAAATGTGTTGTCAGTCCCACCAATGTTTCTGATTGGTTGAATCCCATCCCACCCAACTCATTTCATCATGTGGATGTAAATGTAGCTAGTGAAATAAGCAATTTCAACATACAGGTATTTTTTCCAATGGTACAAACATACTTTATTGTACAATTAAATTATTTAAAAAAAAACTGACTACCAAAATAACTTAAAAAAGAAGAAACTACTAGATGGAGCAACAGTTATTTATTTTTTGCTTCCTCAGCAAGCACCAAAGTATTTTAACAGAAAAGAAAGTGGTCAAAGCTTCCATTTGAACACTAAACACAGTCTTATTTCCAGTTTCTTTAGGCAGAAAGAAACAAATGCAAAAAAGTTGTTCAGTTGCCATGGTTTGTACAGTGATTCAGTATGTATACATTTATATGCATGTACATTTAATCAAAATGGCATGATATACTCAACAGCCCCAAAGAGGGCTGTGAATGACCGCAGTCATTTTGCATCACCATTACATCTTCAATACCAAAAAGTTTAATCTAGTAATTCCTGTAGCTTCAAGTTTTATTTTCAAAAAAATAAAATTAAATAATATCTATATATAAAATACAAGTTTTTTCCCTTGTTTTTTATAAAATAAGTCTCAAGATATATTGCCACTTTTTTGTTTTTCCCCTCCCCCCAAATCCCAACCTTTAGAGAAAAATAAGTGAACTTGTGAAATCTTGTGTAATTCTTTAATGAGGCAAAATTACCAATTCATTTTCTGACCACACTTATAAGCCTTCTCCCATTTTGTTTTGTGCATGTGTTCATGTGAAGGTATTCACAGCAATCAAGATGTTATTTGTTGCAATAACCTGTTAAAAAAAATATATATATTTACACAAAGGCTCATTGGTGCTCATGACCTACACCCCATACTGTACCTTTCAGAAATCAATACTTTTACATAGTTTGGGAAACCAGCTTGCTAGGAAACCAAAGGCGATAAAATCAGTAGAAAAAGAGTCGCTGTCACCATAGGTCTGAATGTCTGTACAGCTCAAATGTATGGTTTTCATTTTATTACAAACAGTATTTCATTAAAGTCCAGTTTTTTCTTTGTACAGTAATAACATTAAATTAAACCCAAAGGTTCAGGGCAAAAGGGGAAAAGAAGAGCGGCTTGTGACTAGGAAGAGAGGAGGGGAAGGGCGGCATTGTTGACAAAAAACACGGATGAAGAGGGGAGTTTATTTCTAGGAAACCCCTCCACACTCCCCATATCCCTCTTCCTCTCAGTTCATGAGGGTATCTACACACTACATAGAGCCATCCATCAATCCTCCAAATTAGCTGGCAACATCAGTAGTACATTTCTTATTCATTGTCCTGTTGTAATTGTAGGGGTAAAGGGGGAGCGCACATTTAGGCGAGAGAAGGGAGGGGGGTGGTTTTATTTGCCCTGGCACATCAGTTGATTAAAATAATCAAAGCTTGATGATGAGTTGGTTATTCAAATCAGCTGTTTAGTGCTTGGGGGGGGGGGGCAGGACCGAGTTTGGGAAACCCTAGTGTAGAAGATCCGGGAGTCCAACGACCAGAGACGTTCACGGTCAGTCCTAGAGGGAGATCAGCCACCCCCTGCTCACCTCCCCAGCAACACTGTTTAAGTTTCACTTGGATCCCTAACAAAACCATAAAAAAAAAAAGTTTAAATTTAAAAAAAAATAAAAATACAAGCTCACCCCTTCAACCCTCTCGGTTTTTGAACAGTCATTACCAAACATATGTGAATTGTAGCAGTTGCAAAGTACATCTGCCCCCCCACCCCCCAAAAAAAGATATGTTGACGTTTGTTTGTAGATCCAGCAAAAATAATATTGATAATTATATATATATATATATATATATAAAAAAAAAAAAAAACACTTCTCTGCAAAACAGATACAATCATGCCTGGTTTTATGGAGGAAAATGGAACGATTAAAAGGTCCATTGAATTAACACCTCCAAATTTTCCACCACATTTAAAATCTTAAAAATATTTGTAAAAAAGGCAAAATTCTCAGTCCCCAAAAATATTACTTGTCATATACTAAGGAAGAAATCTCTCCTGTCCAGAAACCCCTTACACATTTTGTACACAATTGGCAAAAATATATAGATATATATTAACAGCAATAACTTACCATTCGTTCAATTTATTCATTTATTGACTTGTAGATTTAACGTTGCGTCTCCCATAGGAAGTTCAGTTCTTTTCATTTATACATCAGAAAAATATTAAATAAAAATAACTTCTAAAACTGCCACCCCCCTTCCATTCCATCCCAGGCAGACCCATGAGGACAGTTCTTCAGAGCACTGAGACAGACAAAGTTGTAGTAGGCTACATAATGTCTAAACTGTTGTGGTTAATGTTCGTCCCCAGGTCCTGGTTGTTATTACCCAACATGTCCGACTGCCCTGGGCCATGCAATCCCCCCATCCCACTTATCTGGGACATCATAGCACCCGGGTCCGAACCAAACGTACCCGGGTCCCCAGAGTTAGCCTGCTGTTGTTGTTGCTGTGACAGTTGTTGTGGGTTTTGGGGGGCCACCATGCCAGGGTGGTGCTGGGAAAGGTGACCTGGGTGCGGGGAGCCTGTCTGGGGGGAGATGTGGTGAGGGGAGGGCTGGGGCTGCATGCGTGGCGAGGGGCTGGAGTGGGGTGGCTGGGACTGTGGCCGAGGGGAGGGCTGAGGAGAACGCACCTGGTTACTGAGAGACTGACCGCCCAGTGCCTGGCCCTGGAGGTGGGGAGACTGGGCTATCTGCTGCTGGGGACTCATGGGACTGCCGTGCTGGGCAGGCGAGCCCCCTCCTAGGTGCTGCTGCTGGAGAAGTCTCTGGTGGAGGGCCTGTTGGAGCATGGCATGGGAAGACTGGGGTTGGGGGGGACCACCTTGGCCTTGCTGGGGACCCTGCTGCCCCTGTTGGAGCTGCCCAGGCCCCCCACCCCCATCCTGTTGTTGTTGTTGTTGTTGTTGTTGTTGTTGTTGTTGTTGTTGTTGTTGTTGTTGCTGCTGCTGCATCTGCATCTGGTGCTGTAGCCTCTGTTGCAGGGCAGTGGCTACCTGCTGGGACATGGTTCCCGGGTAGCCCTGTCCTTGTTGGCCCTGCCCTGGACCCGGCTGGGGCCCCTGGGGGCCTCCCCCACCCTGCTGCTGCCCTCCCCCTCCAACAGGTTGGGTCTGGCCAGGTTGGCCCTGATGCATGAAGCCCTGCTGGCCCTGACCCTGTTGTTGTTGTTGTTGTTGGGGGGGGGGCTGGGGCTGCTGGAACTGACCATTGTTACTCATCTGTTGTTGTTGTTGCTGCTGCTGTTGTTGCTGCTGTTGTTGTTGCTGCTGCTGCTGTTGTTGCTGCTGCTGCTGTTGTTGCTGCTGTTGTTGCTGCTGCTGCTGCTGCTGTTGTTGCTGTTGTTGCTGCTGTTGCTGCTGTTGTTGCTGCTGCTGTTGCTGCTGCTGCTGCTGCTGCTGCTGTTGTTGGATGTGCCTTCTCATAATAATCTCTCTGAACTGGGGAGTCATGTTGGAAATGGGGGTGCCTTGGCCTGGCATACCACCTTGTTGTTGTTGTTGTTGTAGCGCTGCCATTTGCTGCTGTTGCTGCAGACTCCCAGGCAGGAGGGGGCGCTGCTGCTGCTGCTGTAACTGCTGTAGCTGAGCCATAGTGGACATATTTACTCCTCCTCCCGGTCCCATGTTCATTCCTGGCTGGGCTACTCCAGGGTTTACGTTCACCTGTTGACCATCCATGACCACCTGGTTACCCCCAGGAACTCCAGGGCCAATTCCTGCTCCACCAAGGGTCCCCTGGAACCGCACGCCTCCAGGCCCACCTCCTGGCCCTCCTCCCGGGGCCCCCGGCACACCTGGACCTCCCTGGTATCGGGCAGCTCGCTGCTTGATGAAGGCAGCCATGAGGAGGGGGTTGGAGCGGAGGATGTTGAGGACCTGTTGCTGCTGGCCTGGGGAGCTGGGGGAACGGAGGGTACGCAGGAGGTCCTGTAGAGCTGCCTGGGGGAGGTTCCCTGCCCCCACCATTGCCGCTGCTGCCCCGGCCACACCCCCTGGACCTCCCATCAGCCCCATTAACCCCCCTGCCTGCTGTTGCTGCTGACCTTGCGGTTGTTGCTGGGCAAGCTGCCGCTGCTGCTGTTGATGGGCAAGCTGTTGTTGTTGCTGCGGTGTCAGGTGACCCATCTGTCCCATCATGCCTTGCCTCTGCTGGGGGGTCATCCCACCCGGGCCGCCCCACTGCTGTTGGTTGGGATTCTGGAGTTGGGCCTGCTGCTGGAGCTGAACCTGGGGAGAGAGCTGGGACTGGGGGCCGCCTTGCTGCTGCATGCCTCCTTGCCCCACTACCATCCCCTGCTGCTCCATATGAGTCCTCCCTGCTACACCCTGGCCCTGGGGAGTCATCCCCGGGGGCCCTACCATGCCTGCTCCTGGGTGGGCCATGCCCTGCATCTGGGACTGGGGGTTCTGGTGATGGGGGTGAGGGGGCATCATGCCTCCACCCTGGGCCGCCTGCTGCCTCTGGAGGATCTGGGCTTGAGCCTGGGCCATCTGACGCTGGGTCTCTGCCACACGCTGGATCTTCAACGCTATCTCCACTGCTGCCGGAGGAGGCCCCTGTTGCTGCTGCTGCTGCCCCTGAGGCATGGAGCCCTGGCCAGGGTTTGCCTGCTGCTGTGGAGGGGTGGCTGGGCCAAGACCGGGTTTACCCAGGGACTGATGGAGGGGCGAGGCTCCTGGAGGTCTGGGGGTGTAAGGGGGAAGACCTGGGTGCTGCATCTGCTGGACATTTGGAGACGGGCCCTGCTGTTGCGGTTGGAGCTGTTGTTGGACCATCTGTTGCTGCTGAGGAGAGTTCATCATTACCCCTCCACTATGCTGCATCTGCTGCTGGAACTGGTGGTGCATATGGTGCTGCTGGGAAATGCCGCCCTGTTGTTGCTGCTGTTGTTGCTGCTGCCCTGGGGGGCCCTGACCCATCCCCTGCTGGGGTCCGGGGGGCATGTTTCCCTGAGTGGGGGTCTGAGGCGTGGTGGGCTGCGTGCCCACGGACATAGGGGTACTGGGCCCCGTGGTGCCGTTGTTTCCCGGAGACGGTAGCCCACCATTGCCCCCCGGTCCCGGAGGTGGCTGACCCACCCTCTGCATGCTGGCCATCCTCCTCCGTAGCATCTGGGCCTGCTGGAGACGGTGCTGGAGCTGCTGCTGTCTCAGCTTGTGCTTGATATTCAGACAGAACGGGACGGGACACTTGTTCTCCTGGCAGTGCTTGGCGTGGTAACAGCATAGGGCGATAAGCTGCTTGCAGATGGGGCAGCCGCCGTTGGTCTTGCGCTTGCAACCTTTTGTATGCTGCACCACGCGCTTCATCTTCTGGCAGGACGGTAGGCTGCAGTTGGCGTTGCGACACTGGCAGGCATGGACGAGAGACTGGATGCAGCGCTGGATGCTGAGGCGCCGCGAGTCCCCAGGGTTGGCGATTGACGAAGAGGCCGCGTTGTTGCTCTCGTCGTCCAGACCCAGACCCAGCTTCTCCATCTTGTGGATGTGGCCCTTAGTGTTGTAGCAGGTGATGCACAGGTCATAGTCCTGGGACAGAGAGAGAAGAAAGTAGCATATAGGTGTTGGTTCTACCACACTTTACTTATCTCTTAACTGCTAAACCTTAGCAGTTAAGACTTTTCAGTCAGTTTCTCTTCAAGAAATTTCCCCTCTGGGATCAATAATAATCCATCTTCAATCCTCCCTCTCCTGCATCATAAGTTGAAACATCTTTCCAACCTAACCTAACCTAACGCTGTCTTTATTCTGTGAACTGCTCCACACTACAACCAGTTGTGAGCTGCGCACTCTTGCTGCCTGACATGACATATTTCGCTCAAACTAGTATGGCGCATGTAATAAATAAATCTACATAACGAACAGATTTGGGAATTATTTTTTTCATTAATTATTCAATGTGAATGGCGTGATACGCTCCACGGGCGCATCATCTCAAAACCATATTAGCCTTGCGCTGCACTGTTATGTAAAGCGGTTCCATTTGCTCAATATTGAGAAATAAATGTTACTCACAGAAAGCTTACACTCTCCTCTAACAATTAAACAGTAGTTGCTTCAAAAACTGTTTTTCCCGCAATTGCAGCAAAACAGGGACAGGACACTTTCATTGCAGGGATCGGGATAATGATCAGGATAATGATCAGGATAATGTAGCCTAATTACTGAAAATTACAGACAAAAAGCTCAATTGTGTTCCTAAGAGGAAGGCAATGTTAGTGTCCAATTTTCTGTTTATTGTCCCAGCTCTACCCCCCCCTTCTCTTCCTCCCGTCCTACACCCCTCTAACCTGAACCCTAACCCTCACCTCGCAGACGGTGCAGTGGTAGCGTGTCTCCACGTGGCCCTTGCACTCGTTGCAGGTGTAGACGAAGCGGTCCTGGCTCTGGTTGTGGAGCTCCACCAGCATGCACATGGAGCTCCACTTGGACCTGCGCAGTGAGCTGAACTCCAGGTGTTTGTCCCGGGCCAGTGTGAGGAAGGCGTCGCGCCCGTCCATCAGGTCGCAGGCCATCAGGCCGTCGGGGTCCGTGATGGGACCCAGCGTGTTGGACATAGGCGCCGCTATCAGACGGATCACAAAGAATACCTGGCGAGGAGAGAGCAGAACAGAGTTAACGGAAGACGTTTTAGCCCGTTTATGTTTTATTTTGTGTATAGGTTGTCTGTCATGGGTTATTTTAACTTGTTTGTATACTATATGTTGGGGTCATGGGTCACATGTATATAGATAGCACAGGTGAGGGCATACAGGTCTTACCAGATCACAGAACATGCTTATAGATTTGACCTCTACACCTTTTCTATGAAAATATTTGTATTGGAACGAAACTATTCATCTTTTGTATGCTCAATAAATGGGAACGTCACCTGGGAAAATCCATTTTGGTGGACGCGTTATGGATGGCTCTCTCCTGTGCCAGTGGCTTTTGATAGGAAATCGCCACAACAACGGTCTTAGTGGAAAGTGTTTCGTTCAGACCTTAAAACTGACTCTCACCAATTTACTCCAAGGGAGCCTGATTTACTACCGAATGTTTGCAATTGTTCTGTTCAAAAATACAATAAAACATGAAACAGTCACTCCCAACGGTCACTCCCTCCCACCTCTTTGTGCTTCTCCATGCTGGCGTAGAGTTTCTGAGAGAGGTCATTGGACACGTTGGGCAAGCCTGGCTTCTTCTTATTGGCTCGGCTCATGCTGCTCTTATTCTTAGAGGTCTTCTTGTTGTTCTTCTTTTTGGCGTTTTTGCTGTCGCCCTTCGTGGCCTGGAGGTGTGGGGAAGACAGTGAATTATATACACTACAGTAGTAACCATTTTTATTTAGAACAAATGTAGAAATGCAGTTCATACAAAAACCAATTCAACATTTTGTATTATTAAGTAAATTATAAAAATCAAATCACCACATTAATTTAAAGAGATCAAATGAAATCACATCAAACCCAAAGATCCATATGAACACACTGCAATGTACCTTGTAGTAAATGTCCATCCCACTTACATCTATGCTCTCGTTGGAAGTGCTGTTTTCCTCTCTCTTCCTCTCCTCCTCCTCCTGCTCCAGCTCCTTGATGCTCTCCTCCAGCACGTTGGGCCAGAAGTCCCCCTCAAAGTACGGCAGCTCCTTGGCACTGGTCAGACGGTCCTCAGTGGCCTGCTTGAAGATGTCCTGTTAGTGAGGGATAGAAAGATATTAAACCCAGCTTTAAGAAACATAAAGCAGGACAAGTGGAGTGTAACACCACTTCAAGTCACAAGAACAGTGATAAAATGGAGCTTCTCAGAGGCCAATCCATGACTCGGTCCTCGTGTGCTCAACCCTTCCACTTGCGGATGAAGCAAGACAATTGAATTAAATTCAAATTTTGTCCCAGCAAGGACCCCACAAGACTCTTTACCTTGAAGTCATGCACAATGCGCTCCACCACAGCCTTGTCCAGCATCTTCCTATACCACTCCTGTAGCCTCTTGGGCTTGGGGATCTTCTGGTCCTGAGGGTGACAGTGGAAGATGTAGTCGTCCCCTTCACTAGGTGGGCACGCCCATATGTGACCCGTTGTGTATCCCAGCTTCTTGACATACTCCAGGTAGCCAATGAGAATCTCATGATAGACGCCCGTCCTCAGAGAACGAGGCTGGAAGAAGTGAACACTGTCCAGGTACGAGATGTAGACTCGTCTGGGGGAGAGAGGAAGATTGAGGGAGGTTGGGAGAGAGCAAGGATGAGGTCCAGTCCTTTGGCCCTTAACATAAAACTGCTCCCCACGGAGTTGAGAAAGTTTACCCTTAAAATAACTATTACCTCTGATTGGGAGGAGGGCAGTCCGAGCCGTACTCCTGTACATGCATGCCAAAGAAGCAGACGTCTGCTCCATCGATGTCCTCAAACGCAAACAGGGCTTTCGTTCTGTATGGGAATGACTCACACATCTCCCCAGTGTCCACAAACCTGGAGACACACAAGACACGACAAGAGTGAAGTGACTAATGCATGCATACCAACAGGGTTGGTAGGTTACTTTCTAAAATGTAATGCGATAGTTTCTAGTTACCTATGCAAAACTGTCATCAGTAACGTAACTTTTGGGTTAACCAAACTCAGTAAAGTAATTGATTACTTTCACTTACTTTTCAATTACTTTCCCCTTAAGAGGCATTAGAAGACAAAAAGGATCCATCAAACGCATTTGGAGTGTCATCATAGTCGTCTCTGACTTGGTCAATTTCTCAGGTGAAAGAAACTTAAAGTCCAATGCAGCTGTTTGTATCTCAATATTAAATAATTTCTAGGTAACAAATAAGTACCTAAATGTACTTCTTAGAAAGAGTAATTACTGCAGCAAGAATTTAGCTAGGACTGTCTGGGAGTAGTCCGAGTGGGGAGGGAAAACTGAAAACTAGCTCTTATTGGTCTATTAACCAATTTACTACCTGGTGATGTCACCAGGCAGGCCAAAACTCCATCCCACCACAACAGGCTCACATTTCTGGATCTTTTCATTCAGCTCTTACAATTTGACCATATTATTCCAATCTCATTGTGTGGAAATATAAAACCTATTTTCCAATGCTGAATTGAATGTCACTGAGAAAAAAAAAATAAGAAAGGTGTCATGATGTCTTTTTTTCCCCCCACAAACATCCTTTCTGAATATAAAAGTAATCCAAGAAGTAGTCATCTAGTTTTTCAAAAAGTATCCAATCTGATTACAATATTTTAGCTGGTAAAGTAACGGTTAGTTTTTTGGTAATCAGATTACATGTAATCAGTTACTCCCCAACACTGCATACCAAGATCTTTATATATTCACCATCTGTCATCAGAGTTACTTCTTCTCAATCTACCATGCTCTGGTCTCAAACTTTTTCTAACTTGCAATTCTGAAACAAAAAAAAAAAGTGATCCAATCCTCTCAGATTTGTAGGGGCTAATTTGGAATTCAGCAAATTACTACATTAACCCCACTCGTTCCACCACTACTGTTATCCCTTTCTCCTGTTCCACTATTCCCCCCTGTGGTGCATGTCCCTTACCTGGACTTCATGCCTGGTTTGACCTCCACCACCTTGTCAGAGACATGGACCACACGGATGGTGACGTCACCCGACTCAGGGTGGCTCTGACGCTTCAGGTAGTCATTCACCCTAGTCTCCAAATAACAGCCCAGTTTAGTGTGGGGCAACCCTGGAGAGGGAGATAAGCTTAGTTTAGTTACAAAGCTACCTCAAATGGGGACAGTTAAGTCATATTTATGGTTAAAAATAACATTGGCACTTACTTTTGGCAGCATACTTGTTCTCTCTCCGAGTCTTATTCAACTTCTTTAAGCAGCCATCACAATTAAAACTGGTGGGTGAAATAGTTAGAGTGAGTAGAGAAGCCAGAGCCTTATAAAAAAAACTAACTGCCTCTTCTGGTTGCAGGGAACAAGGCATGCAGACAGATGGACTTACCCTAATGGCCAGATAGTGTCGTTGTGCAGGACACAGATCTGGTGCATCTTACGCCCGCAGTCCATACATTCCACAAGCCTGCAGAGAGGAACGAGAGGAGAGAGAATAATCATTGAATGCTTACAAATCGCCACAACTACATTTCGCTCACAATGCAATCACAACTTAACTGCATTTTCCTCAACAAGATACAAAAACTTCCAGTGGTTGACTTACAATTCAGGGTCCAGTGTGTCATTCTTCTTCTTCTCAAACTGATCTTTACCGATGGAACTGAAATTAGAAAGAAGAATTGTAACATACCACAACAATATCAACCAGGCCACCCCCAGTTAAAAGCCTCATGAAAAACATTTAACACATTGAAAAAGGGTAAATACAGCATCAAACTCCAAATTACCACAAGGTGGAAGCATTGGATTGTCTGGCACAGCCCTCGACCAACATTTCATATATAAAAGTTTAACTAATTAAATATTATTTGGCCAGATTTTCGAATATGCAGTGTTTTCATCCCAATTTTGATTGAATAAAAGAGGTGTGGCAGCACAGAAGAGATGTCGGTCTATATAATAAACCACAGTCTACGTGAGGCGAGAGAAACAACGGCAACAGCAGAGATGTACAATAAAAACAAATCAACTACTATAGAAGAGAGAATACCATAGAAAACAGAAATGGAAGGAAGACATTCACAATAACAGCTAATGGAGGTACTTTAAAGCGGATATGAGGGAGAAGCTTGGCATATGAGAAGTGAAATAATAAAAGCCTAAAGATAAAAGTATAAAATAAAGTTTACGTTAAACCTAAAGAGAAGTTGAGGGAAGGCTAATGGAGGGTAACGTTCTACTCACGTCGGAGGCTGGGAGGGGTCGTCTCCCAGGGACACGTTGTCCCCCTGGATTTCGTTGAAGCACTTCTCACAGAAGTGGTACCTGCCAGCAAGAAGCCCAAATTTGGGTGAACTACACCGTTCCCGAACAGCACAGCCAATCACAGAGAAGGTACAGGGAAGCAGCCACCAATCAGGGCAAGGCATGACAGGGTGGGAGCAAGCACGCAGGCACACGGGAGACAGGAGGAGCGCAGAGCAGGCGGGGCAGATGTCGTCGTCAGAACAGCCAATCATGATACAGGATTGAAAGGAAAGGGGAAGGGGGTGGTGGGGTTTGGAGGCGGATGATTGGACCAGACAAAAGCAAGCCAATGCAGATGTCACAAGCATTGACGACACAGGGAGAGGACAGAAAGGGTTGGATGGAGGAAAGATTTGAAAGGTGAGGAGAAAAGGAGAGGACAAGACAACATCCAGGACAACATAGAGCAGAAGGCCGAGGCAAAGCACAGATTAGCGTTTTGGACATGAGAAGATGAGCAAAACCATCCCAGCTATATACAGCAGTGACAGAATCAACTGGAGGGGAAGCATGGGACAATGCAGATGCTGAACAGATGAACAGCGGCACAGACAATTTTTCTATTATAGAGCTCATTTTAAAGTGGGTCCTTTCTTATTTTCTGTCAGGCATCAGTGCTGTCACGAATAGTATTTGTTAATGTACGTATTTGTACATTAACACAGCATACAGCTGTTGATGTTAGAAATTAAAGTTTGAAGAAATGTCAAGAAAGGCAGTAAGAAAGTACCAACCTAAAATGCCACTGCGTTAAGCACATGGATATTAAAAAAATGGGCAAAATGTGGCAAACCAATTATTACCATAGAAACACAAAATTCAACATACAATCATTATGATATTGAACACTGTGTGTGTGTGTGTGTGTGTGTGTGTGTGTGTGTGTGTGTGTGTGTGAGAGAGACTCGGCTCCCTCCCTACCTGTTCTGATAGCTGAAGTAGGCAGCGTCCCGGGGTATAGTGCACAGCTGCTTCCCATAGCAGCACAACGTCTGGGGAGAGAACTCCAGCTGAAGGAGGAGAAGAACGGAAGGAGGGAAAGAGGTATGATAAATTTACACTTTAATCCCCAAATTAACTCAACTGTCAAGAGTCTGGTCCTTCAAGACTAGTATTAATATAATAACATTTTTATTTGTATAGCGCTTTTCAATACAGGTAACAAAATGATTCACAAAATAACAAAAGTAATAAGAAAGAAACAAGGACGGGGGAATGAACAAAGATAACTAATTAAAATCATAAAATAAAAGCATATTTATGTTCACTAGTGCCAGGAGTTTTACCAGACCATGCAACCAGGGAAAACTCTGGGCACAATTCATGATTATGACACACCATTAGACCCAAGAGGACAGAGACTATCGCTATATCAATATCTTCACCACCAGAAAACAATCAGTTAACATGGAGACAATTTGGTTAGGCCAGAGGAATGTGCCAGCCCTGGGTCACATGGCCCTTCAGGCTCATTGTCACAGTGCTTGACAACAGCTGTCCGGCCTTATGGTCCATCTGAGGGGCTTAGCCCTGACATCCACACCGCTTTGTCTCATTTTCATAAAAAGGAGTCACTCCAATCATCCCTGTGGGCCGCTTAGCACATTCATGAGCAAAGTCAGAAATAGCTGCGTGTTAATGTTCAATATTTAAAAAAAGTGTTGAAACATAATATATTGGTGTTATGCCAACGCTGAAATTAACCACTCCTCGTTTCCATGCACAGAACTGGATGTGAAACTAGCAATGCAATAACCACATCTAGCCTGACACTATACATCACACACACACACACACACACACACCCTAATACCAACCAGACACACTCAAACACACACACCCATCTCACCTTTCTGCCGCAGCAGTAGCCCAGGCTGACCATGACGGGGTCTATCTCAGCCTCGAAAACCTCGGCCAGCTTGGAGCAGTACTTGTAGACGCGGGACGTCTTGCGGTTGTACAGCCAGGCATTGTTCAACATGACCCAGATGTCATCCACGTACTGCCAGGGTTCCTGGTACTGACCAGTGTCCAGCTTACGCTTTATAGTCGACAGGTCCATAGGGATCTTTACTATGTCAAAGTAGTCCTGGAGAGGGGAGAGAGGTATGGTCAAGTCAAGTTTCCTTTATTATTCCACAAGTGCAAAATTTGTTTGGCTACCTTCACATGTAAAAAGCACATTTTTAATAGAACATTAAAAACAGAGTAAAACCGTATGCATATACATTACATACAGGAATGCCCAGTAGATGAGGGTCCACAGGCTGTCTGAAAGGCAGAGACTCTGGGTCCTGGCGATACAGAGACTCTAGGGTGGGCATCAGGGCCTGGCGCAGCTCCTCTGGCTTGAAGACTGAGACAGGTGAAAGGAGAGGGGGTAGAGAGGTTACATTTGTCGTTGGATTCAGAAACAGATTACATTTTCAGAAACAGGAAAATAACCACAGAGATTGTGTATAGAAACTTGCAACCTGTACATAGTACATATGCCGTTACAGAATCAACAGAATAAAGCAGCCCTTACTCTTCTTCTTGTTCTGGGCACCAGACGGAGTACCAGGGGAATCTGATCCCTTCTCCTCCTCTTTCGGCTCCTTCTTCACCTCCGGTTTCCGGTCTTCCGTCTTCACCCTTTCTTCTCTCTTAACCCCCGATGACGACGTTTCCATGGGAACACCTTTTCCCCCTTCGCTGCCACACTCCTCTTTCTTCACCCCCTCCATTTTGATGGGTTTGTTCTCCATCTTGATGTTGGATAGCTTCCCCCCTTTGGAGCAGCCTTCCTCCCCATCGTCCTCCTCGTCCTGCTGCTGCTTGACCTCCGTCTTGGGGTCCACGGAGGCCGAGGCGTCCGACTGGGAGGCCTGCTGGGAGGCCGTGTCCACACTGCTGACCGACGCTGGGGTCAGAGCCTGACCGTCCTGGGACTGGAAACCACCCTTCTGGGACATCTGTGAGGAGGGATGGAGAGAGAGCGAGCGAGCGCTAACACAGTTAGAAAATTATTGATACTACAACAGAACGCAACAACCCCCATGGGAGTTTTTTCCCCAAATGATCAAATCAAGCACTCACCGGAGTTCGAGGCGTGCGAGGGAGCTGGCCTCCATGGGGGTTGGGGGTTGTGGAGGGGTGACCAGGGTGAGATGGGGTGGTGGACCCTGCTCCCATCCCCTGCTGCATGGGCTTGTTGGAGCCTGGCCCCTGGCTGCCGGGCCCTAGCTGCTGCTGGGGTCCTGGGGGTGCCAGCTGGGGCGGGTTAGGGGTGTGGGGCTGGGGGGTCTGTGAGCCTGCTAGCCTGGGTGGGGTTTGGTGGGGTGTGGGGGTGATGCTGCGGGCGGGGGAGGGCGAGCTCTGGCGCATGGCCGAGAGGTGGGTGATAGAGGTGGGCTGCTGGGGATTGTTGGACAGTGGCAGGTTGGACGAGGGGCCTCCACCCACACTCTGGGGACCCATGGCCCCCACAGAGGGGACACCGCTACCCCCGACCGAACCGGGCCCGGCTAGAGGGCTGTTGGCGGGGAGAGGGGAAGGAATGGGCATCTGAGTCTGTAGGGAGAGAGATAGAGGGAAAAGGAGAGGACAGATGACATAAGGCATTTAGCATTCGTACATTATTCAGAGGTTAACATACATCATGTTCAACGAGGACATCCCTCCAGTAAACCTCTAGATGAGGACACACTAGTGTAGGCAAGAGGGTTTGACTTGTGCATGTACAGATGTGTGGGAACGTATTAGTGATTGTGTTTTGTTGGTTTCGTAATACGATTCACAATTAAAACTACGGCTACAACGGGATTGTATACTACAGGCAACTTCCGAAGCTCACCAGTAAACTATAGGAATTTTGGAAACAAGTATTTTCATAACATAAAACACTGTATATAAAATCATAATTAAAGACAATTGTAAAATAAACGACAATGCTGTAAAACATCATCCTAAATATCAAATTAGTGAATACAGTTGGTGTTAGAGAAGAGGGTTTCAGAATGAAATATCCTTTATATTGTAAATGTTTTGAAACCAAACTGGTGGAATATGTTAAAGAAGTTAATAGTTGGAAGAGTTGCAGAGTTAATCGGAAAGTATATCACTGTTGATAATATCCTTCTTTCATTAATTAGGCTGTTTCCTCTTTAATCATATTGTCTTTCCACTAAATACTTATGGACAACATGGACACAGATAAAGAATAACGGTCCAATGCAGACATTTTTATCTCAACATCAAATCATTTCTGGGTAACAATTAAATACCTTAATGTGAGTCTATTGAAAACAATCGTCAAAGAAACCAAAACAGCTTCTTAGCAAAGATCATTTTCTCAAGCAAGAATTTAGCTAGGAGTGTCTGGGAAAGTTAAACTGAAAACTAGCTGCTCTTAGCAGAGGTTTGGAAGTAGTTCTTATTGCTCTATTAACTAATTAACGTTGGCCAAAACTCCACCCCACCAGTCAGGCATAAACTTGACCCCATCAGTCAGGCATAAACTTGACCCCACCAAAACAGGCTGAAATTTTAGGCCGTCTTTTCAAAGAGCTCTTACACTAAAATGGCATTATACTTTCCAATGTCACAGTATTATTCCAACCTCTGTGGAAATAAATATAAAAACAGGAAAGTCACGTTGGACTGCACTGGGACTTCAATACACATACATACATATTTTTTTTTTACATAGATTGCCTGTTAATTACAAAACTTACTGAAAACTTTTATAAATTACAGGTAGTTTTACAACCCTAATTAAAACAAACAGCATTGAAGCCCTGGTATGGGTGCTCAAGCACCCAAAACCATTTGATTTGAGAATAGCAACAGACCATAAACTTTCACCTCTCTCACCTGAGCCATGCCTCCCTGGTTGCCTTGCTGGTTCATACCAGCCTGTGCCATGCCGAGCTGCCCCGTGCTGAGGCCTGGCCCTGGGCCAGAGCCTGGGAACTGTCCCTGGGGAAGATACTGGTTCTGATGCTGGACCACGTTCGGCTGGCCCATCCTGGGGTTCCCCATACCCATCTACAGGGGGACACACAGGAGACAACAGGCATTGGTTTAAAATAGAGCTAATATTAGTCCTTTGACATTTTGGATACTAGGGACTACTCTGTGTGTGGCATCGATGTATAGATTAGTCCTATGACATGATATGGTTCCTCTAAGATCTATTGATTTGTTTTATTTTCAAATGAAAAGCTTATGCCCATTAAGTGTACTTAAAGCCTGGGTGAGCGCACTGACCTGGTTGATGGGTGTGAGGGGGAGAGGAGGGGTGGACCTCTGGCCCAAAGACTGCATCCCCATCTGGTTGAACTGGTTCATACCTGAAGAAAACAACCATGAGGATCATAGCACACAGAGAACATTGTTAGTGTAGCAATTAGGGATGTGCATCTTTCCCTTTGAGGATACATGGGCTCCGATACGTTTTAGTTTGAAACTATTCGGTTTGATTAGATATGATTTGATGCACTCACATTTGTTGCAAACACAAATGTTTCATTCTAAATTAAAATCTACTGACGATTGAGCTCATGAGCTGGTCCTCAGCGGTTTCCAGCTGTGCTAACATAATTGCAAAAGGGTTTTCTAATGATCAGTTAGCCTTTTAAAATGATAAACTTGGATTAGCTAAAGAAAAGTGCCATTGGAACACAGGAGTGATGGTTGCTGATAATGGGCCTCTGTACACTAGATATTCCATTCCAGCTACAATAGTCAATTTACAACATTAACAATGTCTACACTGTATTTCTGATCAATTTGATGTTATTTTAAAATGGACAAAATGTTTTGCTTTTCTTTCAAAAACAAGGGAATTTCAAAGTGACCCCAAACTTTTGAACGGTGGTAGTGTGTGTGTGTGTGTGTGTGTGTGTGTGTGTGTATGTATGTATGTATGTATGTATGTATGTATATACACACACACACACACACACACACAGTGGGGAGAACAAGTATTTTGATACTTTTTTGCAGGTTTTCCTACTTACAAAGCATGTAGAGGTCTGTAATTTTTATCATAGGTACACTTCAACTGTGAGAGACGGAATCTAAAACAAAAATCCAGAAAATCACATTGTATGATTTTTAAATAATTAATTTGCATTTTATTGCATGACATAAGTATTTGATCACCTACCAACCAGTAAGAATTCCGGCTCTCACATTCCGGCTCTCCACTCATTACCTGTATTAACTGCACCTGTTTGAACTCGTTACCTGTATAAAAAAGACACCTGTCCACACACTCAATCAAACAGACTCCAACCTCTCCACAATGGCCAAGACCAGAGAGCTGTGTAAGGACATCAGGGATAAAATTGTAGACCTGCACAAGGCTGGGATGGGCTACAGGACTATAGGCAAGCAGCTTGGTGAGAAGGCAACAACTGTTGGCGCAATTATTAGAAAATGGTAGAAGTTCAAGATGACGGTCAATCTCCCTCGGTCTGGGGCACCATGCAAGATCTCACCTCATGGGGCATCAATGATCATGAGGAAGGTGAGGGATCAGCCCAGAACTACACGGCAGGACCTGGTCAATGACCTGAAGAGAGCTGGGACCACAGTCTCAAAGAAAACCATTAGTAACACACTAGGCCGTCATGGATTAAAATCCTGCAGCGCACGCAAGGTCCCCCGGCTCAAGCCAGCGCATGTCCAGGCCCGTCTGAAGTTTGCCAATGACCATCTGGAAGATCCAGAGGAAAAAATAGAGCTTTTTGGTTTAAACTCCACTCGCCGTGTTTGGAGGAAGAAGGATGAGTACAACCCCAAGAACACCATCCCAACTGTGAAGCATGGAGGTGGAAACATCATTCTTTGGGGATGCTTTTCTGCAAAGGGGACAGGACGACTGCACCGTATTGAGGGGAGGATGGATGGGGCCATGTATCGCGAGATCTTAGCCAACAACCTCCTTCCCTCAGTAAGAGCATTGAAGATGGGTCGTGGCTGGGTCTTCCAGCATGACCACGACCCGAAACACACAGCCAGGGCAACTAAGGAGTGGCTCCGTAAGAAGCATCTCAAGGTCCTGTAGTGGCCTAGCCAGTCTCCAGACCTGAACCCAATAGAAAATCTTTGGAGGGAGCTGAAAGTCCGTATTGCCCAGCGACAGACCCGAAACCTGAAGGATCTGGAGAAGGTCTGTATGGAGGAGTGGGCCAAAATCTGTGCTGCAGTGTGTGCAAACCTGGACAAGAACTACAGGAAACGTATGATCTCTAATTGCAAACAAAGGTTTCTGTACCAAATATTAAGTTCTGCTTTTCTGATGTATCAAATACTTATGGCATGCAATAAAATGCAAATTAATTACTTAAAAATCATACAATGTGATTTTCTGGATTTTTGTTTTAGATTCCGTCACTCACAGTTGAAGAGTACCTATGATAAAAATTACTGCAAAATTTTGAATAATTGTGTCATTTTATGCTTAGGCAACTTCGCTGTTATCACTAGTTACAACAGCCACAGTCAAAATTGGCTAGATGGTAAATATTGATTCATTTTGTATTGCTTTTTGTTTGGTCTTAACATAGGTTAGGCATAAGGTTAACAGTATGGTTAAAATCTGATTTTAAGAAACAAAATCATAGAAAAACAGACCGGGTTTGTGACTTTGTGGCTGTGGTAACTAACATTAGTGACAACCCTACTTTGCGAACTGCTAGCGGCATTTAGAACTGGTTAGCCTATTACCACCCCCTAAACAGACCGGTTCCACACTGAAAATAAGCAAAAACATTTGTTTGATAAAGACAAAGAGCGTATTTTCAACAGAATCATTAAGCCTAGGCCGACTCACCAAACAGATGTCCGGCCATTATTCATCCCCATGCAGTGTTCAATGTAGAATTGTTAATCCATTAAAAACATTTCAAGGAACAGGCATAATAAACTAAATCAAACTTCTGTATATCGAAAAGACAGATTTGGGTTTGTTAGCCTGAAAAATGTCTTTCAACTATGTCTTTCAAGCGAGTGCCACACTGCTGAGGTTACTACTTTTTTAAAAGATTGTTTTCCACGATATAATATAACCTATTTGATAAATATTTCAATACATTTGACCAAATATGTTATGAGGCAATTTAGCAATTAGGATTCATTATCTGTAATGGTTGATAAATTAGTAATTGTTGCTCACTGTTGGCATATAGATAAATGCACCACTTTTTCCAGTGCCGCCTTTGTTCTAAAAATAGCTTATTTCCCCCCCTCATGCAAGTACTCAAACAATCAAAAACTGTCAAATAACCATCCCTAGTCAGTCAGGCCCTCTAAACAATTAGCGGTCAAATACTTGCTTTCTCTATCCTTGGGAGAATCAAAAATTGTATTTCCTTGATTCGTTGCATCCTCGTCTCCTTCTCAAAACCCATTGGATGAGAAGGTCATATGTCCATCCCCTCACCTTATCCAATGGTTTCTTTTAGAAGGCAGCGAGAGGACGTAAGGAATGACGGGAACGCAAAGGAGATTCTCCCCTTGTTTCATCCATTCCTTGCCTCCCTCTCAAAGCACACTGGGGGAAAGGAGGGAAGGTTCCTCCCCTTGTGCTCCAATGCCCTTTCAAAAAGCAAGAAGTGGACAAAACAAGGCCAGAGGAAGCAAGAATGTGATGTCTAGTTCACACGCACAGCTTGAAGAGTTCACTGATTATAATGATTTCATTATTGTCAATGATTTTGTTGACAGAACCCATTGTAAGAAATAATTTTATCAACTATTAAAAAAAATTGATATATATATATATATATAGAAATGCTGTTTATCTTTTTTCTAATAGAACGTTTAGCATGGCTATAAATGAGAGAAGTTGACTAAAGCACAAACAGACCTGGCTACTAGGCATACCAAAAACATCTTGAATGACATGTAGATGTTTTGTTGTTGCTAGGAGTTATGGTCTCATTGTGCCCATCTAGACTCTTATTCATGAGACTACACGTGAAGCTGCAAGAAAATCATATTTAAATGTCTATCAAACCATTTAGAAATGTTGACCCTGATGTCACACAGAAAAGGGTGGTAGAAGGGTCAACATTTGACCATGAAGTATTCCAAGATGGGTGAACAATAGGTTGAGACTTCCACTGCGTCTGCACACCATTTGTTGTTGATAAAGAGACAACAACTTTGTATTTCCTTTAATCCAATGTCCTGTCCGCTCAGTGAATGGAGAATCCATCAAGTTGGATAGCCATGTGAGGCATCTTGTCCGAAAGCCATGTTTCAGAAAAACAGTATTGCAGTTACAAGAATCCTGTTGATAGAAAATCCGTGATCGAAAGTCATCCATTTTATTATAATCAAGTGGCCAATAGAATGGAGGGGAGTGGTGGCCGGTTTTCACTTTGCCTTAGTCTCAACAGGACGCCGCTTTCCTGTCTCTTTTTCACCTGTGTTTCCTCTTGGGTAGCCCGAAGACTGGGTCGGCAGTACACAAAGAACCCAGTGCAGATTATTTAAATGTATTTCATCTTTACTTAACTAGGCAAGTCAGTTAAGAACAAAGTCTTATTTACAATGACGGCCTACCTACAGGAACAGCCCCTGGATCAAATGAGGGTTAAGTGCCTTGCTCAAGGACACAAACACATTTTTCACCTTGTCGACTCAGGTATTCGAACCAGCGGGTATTGGAATCGGCTCGGGTATTCAAACCAGCGACCCTTCGGTTACTGGCCCAACACTCGCTAGGCTACCTGAGTTGATGTTGGAATTTAAGTCAGTAACTGACGATCTGATGTCCAAAAGTTCTTGTCGATCATAAGAAATGATAGCGGATACATTTCGTAAAGTAAAAGATAAAAGCCAAAAGAATTACAAAATAGCCAAGTTGTTTCGGAGCTCGCAAGACCGCAACCATAAAATAGAGTGCCATCTTAACACGACAAAAAACAGCCCAATAGTATTATGTCTCTGTTTGGCGACCCCCCCCTCTCCGGTCCCCATGGACTCACCTGCCGGGTTCTGCATCCTAGTCACTAACTGGTTGGGTCCACCAGGCCGCACCAGAGAGGGGTCAGGGAGGGGACCATCTGTAGGAGTGGAGGGTAGAGAAGATGAGGAAGAGAGAGGATGTCTTGCCGTTATCGCACTATAAAGCAGGGGTAGGCAACTAGAATCAGCAGCGGGACGATTTTGATCCGAGCAGATTGTCGGGGGGCCAGAACATAATTATACAAATTTGTACCCAGCAAATTGACCACAAGTCCAAAAACAGATTGTATTTAAAAAAGAACAACTTCACACCTTGATTACATTGAGACACGATAACATCTCTTTTTATTTGTAGAAATACTTGGGAACAGATTTAAACAAAGTCTGCTGAATTCTTGTTGATTTACAGTCTTTTTTGTCCCAAAACTGTTCTGTAATATTACATGCGTGTCCTGTCCACTCAGTAGCTGGCAGTCCTGTGGGTGGAAGTGGCTGTAGCTGGCCCAGACCCATGCACAGAGGGGGACATGCCAGGCCCAGGCTGAGTAGGCGTCAACATACCCTGCTTTTGGAGCCGCGTCCGCCTCTTCTCCTCCAACTCCTTTTGGATCTTATAGATCTTCTCAGCCAACAAGTGGTAGTACTCCGCCTGGGAGGAGAGGGGGAACGAGAAATTTAAAAAAGAGTGAAGGAGACTGAGGTGAATGAAGGTTAGGGAAAGGATGATAGATGAGGGGTAATAATGAGAAAGGGAAATTGTGTAAGGGAGAAATGGGAAAATGGAACATAGAAAAATAAAAGTTTATTTATATTCAAGACAGTTATATTGTCTTACGTTTGTCCCTCACTTAACAGAAATTCAGTAAAAGAGCATCTTCACTCAGTGGTCGCAGCTTACCCTGCTGTTGGCAGACTCATACATGTCACCCTCCACCTTCCTAGCGTACGCCACCAGGTTCTCCATCCGCCTGTCCTTCAGAGCAGCAGGGTCTGGGGTTGGGAAGATGGCTTGCACCCTAAACCAGACAGAGAAATTATGGAAACTGGGGGATGTGAACGAGAGTATGACGTAAAGCAAATTTAAGTGAAAATAAGTGTTTTGTTAACTTTTAATTTGTTCCATTGTGATAATCCTTTAAGGAGGGAAGATAGGAGAGATGCAGCAGTGAAGTGTGTTGTAAGCGGACTGAATTACAGCTAGCTAGCTGTGTCAGTTGGTTGACAGTGGTGAATGCGGACAGTGTGTTTTGTCCGTCTGTTTTTCTATAGTTCTGCACTGCATGAAATCTCAGAGGATGTGAGTTTACTGTGAAACTGAGTGGCCTGTTCATGACAATTGCTGCACTCCCAAAACATCTGTGGCATTGTGTGACAAAACTGCACATTTTAGAGTGGCCTTTTATTGTCACCAGCACAAGGTGCACCTGTGTAATGATCATGCTGTTTAATCAGCTTCTTGATATGCCACACCTGTCAGGTGGATGTATTATCTTGGCAAATGAGAAATGCTCACTAACAAGGATGTAAACAAATTTGAAGCAATTTTTTAGCTTGTATACAACTAATTGAAACAAATTGAAAGGAAGAAACTCCTAAATTAAAAAGCCAAGTTTAACAGCTCTTAATTACATACCCCTTTAGGCTTACAAACACCAGTATTTACCCTACGATTTTTGTTCAGCAGAGGTGGCAAAGTTAGCGTTGGGCGTGGCCAATGGCAGGAACTTACAGCACGGCTTTAAAGCAAATTTCCTGCAATTCTACACATTTTGCCATGGCTTATGCTATCTGAGTGATGCAAATATTCTAACAAAATCAAATGGGGTCCCCATGCCATGACATTTTTCTAATTTTTAGATTCTTCCTGACAGTCTAGTTTTTATTTTGTTAGCTCAAAGATTATCTTATTTGAAAATGTATAGCTCCCTTATCTTTTCTAAATACTTTCTGGTTTTAGTCATTTAAAATGTATAAGTGAAAATGTTTAACAATCCCAAATTGTTTTTATAAATCAAATTAGACCACTGGCGTAATGCAGTTTCCCTGGAATCCCCCGTACTTCACTGGTTGTCCATGCAGTTGGTCCTTTTGGCAGTAGGAATGAGACAAAATATCCACAAGAAAGTACAATTACATAACGTTTTCAAAGCGCTGGTAGTGCGTTCAGATTCCTATCACCTGAAGCATGCGCACAAGATTTTAAAAAACCTGCACGAGATGCACGCATCACTGCCGAGCTCGTGTTACACGATTCTGCGCATGTTTCAGGGGATATACTGTTCCCCCGCCAGTTGGGTTCTCAGAACATTGTGCAGACAGGAATAAAGAACTCTCCGGAAAGAAGGCAGTGTATATTCCCCTACCACGACGGCCCTCAAGGAACTACACTGGACTTTGTGCAAACAAAATATCCAGAGGCCACATTTATTATAGCTGGGGATTTTAACAAAAGCAATTTTGAGGAAAATGCTACCGAAGTTCTATCAATACATTGCCTATAGTACAGTCGTGGCCAAAAGTTTTGAGAATGACAAGTATTGGTCTCCACAAAGTTCGCTGCTTCAGTGTTCTTAGATCATGCAAGTATTCACTTATCTGTAAATATAACTGTATACCTAACTGTACAGCTAATTTAACCATGCAAAATTTTCACTTACCTGTTCATTTACCCAGTCTGTCTATTAAGTAAACTATTATTACCCTCGCTCATATCATACGCACTTTTAGCTACTGAAGTATTTCTCTGCCATCGACCTGTATAGTATAGTTAACCATCCAACATCCACCAATGTATAGTGTACATATTCAGCCAACCACTCATACTATGCAATGTCCTTTTATAGCTTTTTTTGCACTCCAGATATCTTGTATTTCTATACTTTTTCATACTGCCGCTCTATGTATCATGTACCGTGTATCTGTCTTTTGTGTACTTTCGTTGTGGCATTTTGCACCTGCCCTGTGTTTTTGTTGTAGCTGCTTGACAATGAAATTTCCCCCCCGGGGGATCAATAAAGTACCTATCTATATATCTATCTTTATGTCAGTAGTTACTATGGTACACTGAAGTATAATTACAAGTATTCCATAAGTGTCAAAGGCTTTCATTGACAATGACATTCAGTTTATGCAAAGAGTCAATATTTGCAGTGTTGATCCTTCTTTTTCAAGACCTCTGCAATCCGCCCTGGCATGCTGTCAATTAACTTCTGGGCCACATCCTGACTGATGGCAGGCCATTCTTGCATAATCAATGCTTGGAGTTTGTCAGAAGTTGTGGGTTTTTGTTTGTCTACCCGCCTCTTGAGGATCGACCACTAGTTCTCAATGGGATTAAGGTCTGGGGAGTTTCCTGGCCATGGACCCAAAATTTCGATGTTTTGTTCCCCGAGCCACTTAGTTATCACTTTTGCCTTATGGCAAGGTGCTCCATCATGCTGGAAAAGGCATTGGTCGTCACCAAACTGTTCTTGGATGGTTGGGAGAAGTTGCTCTCGGAGGATGTGTTGGTACCTTTCTTTATTCATGGGTGTGTTCTTAGGCAAAATTGTGAGTGAGCCCACTCCCTTGGCTGAGAACCAACCCCACACATGAATGGTCTCAGGATGCTTTACTGTTGGCATGACACAGGACTGATGGTAGCGCTCACCTTGTCTTCTCCGGACAAGGTGTTTTCCGGATCTCCCAAACAATCGGAAAGGGGATTCATCAGAAGCCTGTGAAGCCCTTTTTGTGCAAAGCAATGATGACGGCACGTGTTTCCTTGCAGGTAACCATGGTTGACGGAGGAAGAACAATGATTTCAAGCACCACCCTCCTTTTAAAGCTTCCAGTCTGTTATTCTGACTCAATCAGCATGACAGAGTGATCTCCAGCCATGTCCTCGTCAACACTCTCACCTGTGTTAACGAGACAATCACTGACATGATGGCAGCTGGTCCTTTTGTGGAAGGGCTGAAATGCAGTGGAAATGTTTTAAGTTATTTTTCATGGCAAAGAGGGACTTTGCAACTAATTGCAATTCATCTGATCACTCTTGATGACATTCTGGAGTATATGCAAATTGCCATCATCAACACTGAGGCAGCAAATTTTGTGGAGACCAATACTTGTGTCATTCTCAACTTTTGGCCACGACTGTACTCTAGCTGCTAAAAAATACAAATTAAAAACCCTCAACCATTGTTACTCCCACTTCCAGGATGTCTACAAGGCCCTCCCCCGCTCTCCCTTCAGCAAATCAGATCACGACTCCATTTTGCTCCTCCTTTCATATAGGCAGAAACTCAAACAGGAAGTACCCGTGCTAAGGTCTACTCAACACTGGTCTGACCAATTGGAATCCATGCTTCAAGATTGTTTTGATCATGCGGACTGGGATATGTCCGGGTATCCTCTGATAATAAAATGTACGTATACGCGGACACAATGACTCATCAGGAAGTGTATAGGGGATGTTGTTACCCCTGTGACTTAAAACCTACCCAAACCAAAAAACGTGGATAGACGGCAACATTCGCTCAAAACTGAAAGCGCGAACCACCGCATTTAACCATGGCAAGGTGATTGGCAATATGGCAGAACACAAACAGTGTAGTTATTCCCTCCGTAAGGTAATCTAAGTAGAGTCACAATTCAATACCTCAGACACAAGACATATGTGGCAAGGTCTATAGACAATCACAGATTACAAAGGGAAAACCAGCCACGTCACGGACACTGACAATCTGGAATGGTCCACACAGACAGCGTAGTGAAGAAGGCGCAAGAGCGCCTCGAAATTCTGCTTGGCCCCCCCAAGACCCCCACAAACGTTCACAGATGCACAATTGAGAGCATCCGGTCGTATCAACGCCTGTTGCGGCAACTGCACCGCCCGCAACTGCAGGGCTCTCCATAGGGTAGTGTGGTCTGCCCAATGCATCACCGGGGGCACACCGACTGCCCTCCAGGACACCTACAGCACCCAATGTCACAGGAATGCCAAAAAGATCAAAGACATCAACCACCCAAGCCACAGACTGTTCACCCAGCTACCATCTAGAAGGCGAGGTCAGTACAGGTGCATCAAAGCTGGGACCGAGAGACTGAAAAACAGCTTATCTCTCAAGGCCATCAGACTGTTAAATAGCCATCACTAGCCAGCTACCACCCGGTTACTCAACCCTGCACCTTAGGGCAGCAGCCTCAATGTACATAGACATGGAATCCCTGGTCACTTTAACAATGTTTACATACTGCTTTACTCAATTCATATGTATATACTGTATTCTACTCTACTGTATTTTAGTCAATGACACTACGACATTGTTTGTCTTAATATTTATATATTTCTTAATTCGATTCTTTTACATTTAGATGAATTGTTAGATATTACTGCACTGTTGGAGCTAGGAACACAAGCATTTCGCTACACCCGCAATATCATCTGCTAAATATGTGTATGTGGCCAATAAAATGTGATTTGATTTACCTAAGAAGTTTTAGGCTCTCAGTCTGATATGCGCTTTTGAACACCCGGGTAAGCTCCACTCACTGCTCTGGCGCCATAGTAGCCTTGACCACGGCATTTGTTCACCGATATGCCCTTATACTTTCAAATCAGTTACATTTGTTTTTCAAGGTCCGAGGCACTTTTTCCAGTAACATTTCTGAAGCCCAAGAAACAAACACTTAGTGCCCTAGTACAAATGGAAATTTAAAAAAGGTTTATGAATTACTTTGAGGGTTACAATCAAAACTATGTATTAAATGCAGGGGTGTCCGGTATGTCAGTGTATAAGATGTGGTGTTTTTAGGCCCCATCCAGATGCTGCATGCCCACAACGACCCTCCCGGCTGAGGGTCACTTACAGTTTGTGCACCAGGTGGTTCCTTAGGTCCTGGGTGATATCCTCATGCCAGCTCTTCCTCATACCCGCTGTAGAGGGTGGGGTCGCAGTGGGCATGGAGCCCATGTTGCCCGCCCCGCCCGCATCGTTCATCAGACTAGAACACACAAAGAGAACACAAAGTTTGCACCTGCCCAAAGTGTCAGATGTGTGGAGGGGATTTGCAGTTCTGGGACAATTCTATTGGTTCCATTCCACCAGGCATGCTCAATCAAGTGCAGGTAGAAGTATTTAAAAGAAAGCAAATAATTATATTTGAAGGCAGGTCTGCTACTCACCCCTGGGAGTTCATGTTGAGGTGTAGCATGGTGTCCTGCAGCAGGCTGGCCTGCTGGTTCTGGGGTGAAACACCCACTCCTCCATTCACCCCCATCGGGTTACCCCCTGACAGTGTGAAAAAAACATTACGCACACACCAAATAAAATTCAACATGACCTGAGAATAAAAAATTAAAAACGCTACTTTGAAGTCAATGATAGAAATAACCATCACCACAGGTTTAATTTTCAAATGACTTGAAAGAAGGTCGACTTGACCAAAATGTTGACAAATAAAACATGCAGAGGTAAACATTGCTTGTGTTGGGAGTAATTCCCAATTAAGTGGACAAAAAGGGGGAGGTTTCAGTTAGGGAAAGCAGCAGTGTAACCTTACTATTATGGATAGACTGGTTACAGCTATAAACCCAAGAGGAACATGCACACTGCTTGTGTAGTACAATTATTAACCAGTTAAGAATCTTACAGAAGAATAACACAGGATTCACAAAACGGAACTGTCTCAGTATATTCTGAGGTAAAACGCTGGTATTTTCGTTTTAAGAAGACAGGACAATATTGAAATGTGTAGAACCAAGCATCTAGCTACCTGCTTACCTACGGCATTGAGACAAAGAAATATATATATATTTTTTTAAAGCCTGATGTTTGAAGGCAGAGACTAAAAAACATAAGATGTGTTTGAATACTTATACTAAGCGTACTATTTGTGACGTGAATTGAGTAAATAGTATGCTTATTAGTCATAGTATGATAAAAAGAGAATACAAATTCATTGCTTTACTAATTCTGACAAATGTTAAGAAAACGTTGAGCAATGTAATAAAGTAATGACTTTTCAAATAAGTTACGTTACACGTTATATACACAATTTGTTAGCTACGCTACCATTACAGCAGTATGTACCGGTATGTTAGCTAATTACATAACGTTAGCTGGCTAATAATACATTGAACTTGCCAGGCAGTATATTAACTATCTGCTAACTACCCAATGTTTATTTACATAATTATTCACATCATTCTTAGCTAAGTGGTATAGTCGTTGTGCGTTTCAATGGACATTGCTAATTCTGGTTTCGGAGCACTCGTCTGTGTGTGCTAGAGTGCCGAATAACTTATGAATTTACGAACGCTCAACACCCTTTGAATATGGCCGGTGTCAGTAAACGTAATTCAATTGTTGCCAGCAACACAGTTACAGTCACCAACGCACTGGATAACATGAACAGTCTAACCAGCTATGCTAGGCGAGTAAAATGGTCAGAGTGAGGTGTTCTCTCATGTGTGTCTGGAAGTAGCTAGCCAACGTTAGCCAGTTCGGTGCTTGACTACCGTTGAACGCTAGGATCAAGCCTACTCCTCAGCCAGAGCGCCCAGTGTGCGTTCTTAACACTCCGAGAGCGAAACTCTGAATTTACATACGCACAGAAGGAACTATGGCACTCCAGATTGTAAATTCAAACACATCCGAAATCATAAAATTTATAGCTAGTCATTTGTTATGCTAACAAGCTAGCAAGAGGTTGCATAGCAACAGCATCAACTTCCGGTAGACCGGCGAAGCGCTAGTACACTCAAATGAAACGATGCCGTTCGTTTACAGTATACAAAAATGAATTAATAGTATGAAGTATATACTCATTAAGTATGTAGTATACAGTATGTTAGTATGGGTACTCGAACACAGCTATACAGTAGACCTGACTATCTTTCAGCTAATTAACAGCTTACCCATAGGATTGAGCGGCCTCATGCCCGGCTGGCCCTGCAGACCCTGTGAGGGCAGAGAAGCCTGGTTGGGCTGGCTCTGGATCTGGGTGCCCTGGTAAGTGAGACCCAGGGCGGCGTAGGCCCTCTCAATTGAGCTGGGGTCGATCTGGCTGGGGGGGTTGAGGTTGGGGGCGCTGGGCTGGCCTCCGGGCACCGAGCCCAGGGAACTACCAAGACCTACACCAGCACCTCCTAGCAGAGCTGTAGAAACAGGAGCGTTAATACTTCTGTCCTCTAGGAGGTACGCTATGAATGTCTAGGTCAGGAACATACAGCATTTGTCTGTTGAAGTTTAAAATGTAGTCACAACTGATCTATAATGTAACATATCCAGAAGTTCATGGCAGATTAAAAAAAAAAAAAAAAACAATCTCAAAGCATCTAGATGTCTTACATACAGTGCATTCGGAAAGTATTCAGACCCCCTTGACTTCTTCCACTTTGTCAAGTTACAGCCTTATTCTAAAATGGATTAACCCCCCCCCCCCCCCACACACACACACAATACCCCATAATGACATCAATTTTTTTATTTTTTTTAAACGGAAATATCACATAGGTATTCAGACCCTTCGGCATTGATTACAGACTCAAGTCTTCTTGGGTATGACACTACATGGCACACCTGTATTTGGGGAGTTCCTTCCCTTCTTCTCTGCAGATCCTCTCAAGCTCTGTCAGGTTGGATGGGGAGCATCGCTGCACGGCTATTTTCAGGTCTCTCCAAAGATGTTCGATTGGGTTCAAGTCCGGGCTCTCGAGAGGCCATTTAAGGACATTCAGAGACTTGTCCCAAAGCCTGTGTTGCCTTGGCTGTGTGCTTAGGGTCGTTGTCCTGTTGGAAGGTGAACCTTTGCCCCAGTCTGAGGTCCTGAGCGTTATCTCTTTGTACTTTGCTCCGTTCATCTTTCCCTCGATCCTGACTAGTCTCCCAGTCCCTGCCGCTGGAAAACATCCCCACAGCATGATGCTACCACCACAATGCTTCACCGTAGGGATGGTAAGGTTTCCTCCAGACGCTTGGCATTCAGGCCAAAGAGTTCAATCTTGGTTTTATCAGACCAGAGAATCTATTTTCTCATGGTCTGAGAGACCTTTGGTACCTTTTGGCAAACTCCAAGCAGGCTGTCATGTACCTTTTACTGAGGAGTGGCTTCCATCTGGCCACTCTACCATAAAGGCCTGATTGGTGGAGTGCTGCAATGATGAAGTCCTTCTGGAACTCTGGAGCTCTGTCAGAGTGACCATTGGGTTCTTGGTCACCACACTGACCAAAGCCCTTCTCCCCCCCTATTGCTCAGTTTGGTTGGTGGTTTCAAACTTCTTCCATTCAAGAATGATGGAGGCCACGGTGTTCTTGGGGACCTTCAATGCTGCAGACATTTTTTTGTACCCTTCACCAGATCTGTGCCTCAACACAATCCTGTCTCGAACTCTACAGACAATTCCTTCGACCTCAATCCTTGGTTTTTGCTCTGACATGCACTGTCAACTGTGGGACTTTATATAGACAGGTGTGTGCCTTTCCAAATCATGTCTAATCAATTTTATGAAGTTGTAGAAACATCAAGGATGATCAACGGAAACAGGATGCACCGGAGCTCAATTTCAAGCCTCAAAGCAAAAGGTCTGAATACTTTGTAAATAAGGTACTACGGTTTGCAAACATTTTTTAAAAAACCTGTTTTCGCTTTTTTATGGGGTATTGTGTGTAGATTGATGAGATGTTTCATTTATTGAATCTATTTTATAAAAAGGCTGTAACATAACAAAATGTGGAAAAAGTCAAAGGGTGTGAATACTTTCCAAACGAACTCGACATTGCTTGAAAGAGTTGAGACCTGACGGCTCTAAACCTAAAAAGACTAGATGCGCATTACTATTACACAAGCCAGCTAACAAGCTGAGGGAGGAAGAGGTAGTATTTAATGGGCAGATAGACACTCACACTGCTGGTTCCTCTTGTCCCCGGCGTTCTTGAGTGGCAGGCAGACAGGACAGTCGTGCCGCGTACAGTTCTTCCAGTGAGAGATGATCTGTCTGGATGACGCACAGTGAGCCACTGAGGAGAGAGAGAATGAAGGGGAAGAGGGGCAGAGACAAGGAAAATAAAAAAACGGTGAGAAAAGAAATGTGATGAGTACTTCAGAGCTCAACGAATATCATACAAGGTGTGACAGGGAACCATCTTGCAGGTCTATCTATTCTGGGTCTTATCAGCTCACCCTGGCAAGACTTGCCGGCCTGGCAGTGGGTCATGTGGTTGAGGACGTTCTTCATGGTGCGGCAGTGTGGCAAGTTGCACTGGCGCACCTCCCCGTTGGCTTGCTCCCGCCGCTGGCACTTGTGTGCATGGAGCAGGAGCACCAGCTGCTGCTGAATCAGCTTGCGCTTCTCGGGGTCAGCCGTAGGGGGCGCCCCAGCTGCTGCAGCAGCTGCTGCGGCTGCAGACACGGTGGGCCCCAGGCCTCCCTGGGCGTTGGGGACCATCCCTGCAGTGCCCCCGGCCCCACCGCCCACACCTGCGGCAGACTGCTGTGTGGCCTGAGGATAGAGGAAAAAAATAATTTTAAATATATAAGCAACAGTGATAAGTCCATTCAGGGTTGGTCAGTGCAGTTGACTGGTACCCAAAAGGCAGCATCCATGACAGGCAAGTTAGAAATGATAGGTAGGAGACTAGCTAGCTAACTTCCTTACCATGGCAGCCATGCCCTGCATGGGCTGGCTCTTCTTGTCCATGCTGAACTGGGCCAGGCTGCTGGGCATGGAGCCTTTGTTCTGGAGCGGAGGACCCAGCCCTGCTCCCCCCAGGCCCTGGCCTGCCTGCTGCCCACTGTAGGGGCCTCCATAGGGGCCTTGGTTACCCATCATACCCATCTGAAGAGAGGATGGGAGGGGGAATGGGCAGGAAAAAGTATAGAAGATAAGGATAGACAGAAATGGGAGACAGGGGGAGGGTTCGAGAAGGCATGGTTTAAATCAGGGGTGTCAAACTCATTCCATGGAGGGCCTAGTGTCTGCAGGTTTTTGTTTTTTCCTTTCAATTAAGCCCTAGAAAATGAATCAAAACTTGTTTTCTTATGACTCTCGCTTGACCCTCTGCAGTAATGTTTGGTTCATTGAATCGCAATACATATAGAATCGTGAAAATCTAAATACATATCGTATCGGCACCTAAGTATCATGATATCGTATTGCGAAGTCTCTGGAAAATCCCAGCTCTAGTGAAGAGCATTAAAGCTAAAAAGAACAACAATCACCGCCGTTTACACACCAATTAAAATCAACTACTTCTAAAGAGAGACAATGTACTTAATTTCTAATCAATTAGCAGCAGGTAATGTTGGTGGGTTCAATTCAATCATTAATGATGGCTCAGAACAGGCAGACCAATTACCTCTCCCCCATGCCACGGTTGCCCCACATTTCATGTTGACATGTTGGAATAAGACGACCACTGTGATGTGCTTAATTAATCAAGGGCTCCCACATGGCTCCCCAATTTGTATTAATGTCTGGTTGCTCGCTTGCAGCGTTGCTGGTGTGTGCGCGAGGGCTGAGGCTTAATCGAATGCTTTCATAATTTTGCATACATCCTTCCTCCCCACCTTTCTCCCTCCATATCCCAGCCATGCCCTCCTATAGTCTTCCTCCTCCCTGACAGAGCCTTCAACTATACACAGCTTTTGATCTCTAAAACTACACAATCACTTGAATTGTACATTTTTTAAAACCTTGATTAAAGCATCCTTAATATATGAGTGATGAAACCTGCTCTTTTAACAGTTTTTTGTGAATAGACGGTTGCATTGTAACATTGTGTGGGCAAAAATAACTGCACGCAGTTTTGTTGGTCAGGGTGGCTTACTTGAAAATATGCCAATCTTAAAATAAAGAACAGTTAAAAAAACAACATCTGTGCCCTCTGGTCTGAAGGGTCCATACATACCTTGTTCAGTGCTCCAGGTTGCTGTACTCTGAGTCCAGCCTGTCCCCCGGCCCCCTGCTGCTGTTGTTGCATCAGAGTCTCAGCCAGCAGGTTACTGTTCCCCCCCATCCCCTGGTTCGAGAAGCTCATCCTGGGGGATCCGTTCATCACCGGCCCCCCCATCATGGCTTGCTGCTGTCCGTTGCCCTTCTGGGCCCCCATCATGCCCCTGTTCATGGCGCCCACCATCCCTGCCTGCTGCTGCTGCTGCATCATGCTGGCCTGCTGCTGGGATGAGAGGTGTTGCTGCTGGCCCATGCCCTGGGGCCCAGGGGACGCCTTCATGTTTCCCAGGTGGCCCATGCCAGCCCCGCCTGGGCTGCCCACCACACCCTGGCCCTGCTGGGTGGAGGCGTGTGGAGCGCCTGATCGAAGGAGCTCGGAGAGCTGCTTGTGCTTGGCCACCGCATCCTGGCCACCCCCTCCTCCAGGGCCCAGGCCCATCCCACCTCCTCCCCCCAGACTGGTGTGGAGTTGGCTGAGGTCCCCTCCGTTGACCAGGCCCAACTCAGAGGAATTGATGAGCTCGTCAGGGAGGTCGTGCTCCAGGTCGAACAACGAGCCGAAATCTGAGAAAACGAGTGAGAACGGAGAGAGGAGGGAGAAAGAGAGAAAGAGGTGATTGTGAGCGAGAAGAGGAAAGAGAAAAACGTGAAAGGGAGAGAAAGAGATAGAGGTGTGCCAGGGAACATTGCTGGCGTAACAATAAATGACTCCTAACAAAACCCAAATCCAGTGCACTGCATTCAAACATAATCATACATGGTTGCATCAAATGTGGTGGCCAATTGGCATAGCCTGAGAACTACATTTCTATAATGTATAAAACCAAAGCTTTAAAATGAAGGTGGGTGCCCAGACAGTCTCTCCCACACACACACACACACACACACACACACAGTGGCTGGCCACGGACTCTGCCCGTGCCGGACCTCGAGTGTGATTTAGCACGGCACAGACAGAGCTCTACACACAGAGTGATGGATGGGCTTCGACACTGCGTTAACGCCACACAGAAAGCCAGGGTCATAGAGACGCTCTGGACACACAGGTCCATCTCCAGGGTCATGTTCAATAGGCAACAAACAGGAGAAAACCATCTTGAAACGGAGAGAAACAGAGGGGCCACGGGAACTTGTCAATTTCAAAACATTTTGCAAGGCTGTGCCAGAGTATTAACCACAACCCAGGGATGAGACTGATCGTCGCAAAATGATACCAGTTGTCAAGAAATAACGTTTCTTATTTTGGGTAATATTCAGGGATTCAATGCTAACAAAAACCCCCACACATACTGTCAACTGCTGAATCCTTGAGATGCTCTTAAACAGAAAGCAGTGCATTGTGTCTGACCTGAAGTCATAAGTCACTGAAGTTTCTGTAGCGTCCATCAATCCTAAGACTTCACACACTTGTTCAGTTAAGAGTTCAGCACATTTCCACAAGCCTAGTTTTGATATGCACTGAATATTGGGGTAACATACATAATGCCTGCAAGTTGCAACCTCTTTTTTTTATTTTTTTACAAAAGAGTAACTAGAGAATTTACAAATTACTCGAGGACTTTTTTCTGGAGAGATTGGACATTTCAAAAGTGCAGCACAAGCACGGGAATATTTTCCTGATATTTTTAAATTACCTTGGAACCTCAAAGTATTTTGTGTCAAGTGGCTGACTTTTGCATGTAGCTAATATATGGACAATGGGAGGCAGTATCTAGCTAGCTATTCAATGACAAAATTAACGAACAGTTTCAAGTCCAATTTCAAACAACTACTACTAGCTAGCCATCTAACGGCACCGTATGCAGAAGGCCATTTAAACATATCACATTGGTAAATACTGTGGCCCAGTTCTATGTTTTTTTTTGGTTTACCCCTGCATTTGTTTTACGTTTTTGTATAATGTTGCAAGCCTTGGTCCTCCAGTCTGCCACACATCTTCAGAAAAACGAGTTAACAATGGCAATTTGAACATAATCACCCACTCGGCTAGCTAGCTACACGGGCCTGCTGCAGTATTACTAGGTATGTAATTAACGTTAAATTAGCTAGTCATCGTTAATAAACCTAAATTAGCTAAGTTGGAAACATGTACCAAGTAACGTTAACCAGGTGAACGAAACTTCAATTAGTTTATTAGCAAACGTTATATCGTGTGTTATATATAGTTAACGTCAGTATTTCATAAAGTTAAATCATTATATTGGAAAATGTTTTTTAAAAAAAACGTTAACTGTTAGTTGGTGTGCTTACGGGCTGCTAACGCGTTAGCATTGAATGGCGATGAGCTTTGTCACAACTCGTTTTGAAAGTTCGCTAGCGAACTGACTCTATAGCTCACTAGAAACTTAAAACATAACTAGTTAACTAATTTACGAACTTAGTGAGCGAGTTGAATCATCATTTGTGTTTTATGGATTGCCACATAGCTGAACTATCGACCTACTTTATTACAAAAACATAATTTGTCACACCGATCAAGCGGTAAACTTCGCCACTAGTAGCGAGCTAACTCTAGTTTACGTTAGCTAGTAACTTAAAAATAGTTAACGTTAGCTAGCGAGTTCTGTGTCGCTTAAAGGAAAGCGTCCATGTCAATATCGGGGATAATAATTTAAAAATAATGTAGCCGTGTTGTTGGCATACCATTTTAATTTGACAGTATTTATTACCTAAATTCCAGTATTTATTATCTAAATTCTAACGACAAATGTAGCCAACTACCCATACAGCAAGCAATCTAAGCCCCGCATTCGTAGCTAGCCAACGTTCATCGTAGTGTTAATTACTACTACTAGCCTACTGCTATGCAAGTCCGACAAACACATTCGCTAGCTAGCGCGACAAAACAGTGGGGCAATTACACGGCCCCTTTCCCTTCCGAATAAAACCACAATATCTGAAAAGAAGACTAAATAAACATAAAATAATATCCCAACAAAAAAAATCGAAAACAATATTTACCATTTCCATCGCTGGCGGAGACAGAAAGTGCCGGAGAGGATAGTTTAGGCCTCTTGGCTGAAGGCGGGCCAGAGTCCAGAACGTTCTCGGCCATATTTTTTCGAATTAAAAATATATACGTTATCCACAACGGGAGACGTTTTCACGTATTTTGAACCTTATTTTCCTTTTCAATTCCACAATTGTGACTTTACCCCCTCCTTTTGGAGGACGAAGGGGGGGGAAGTCCCGTGTAGAAAATACTCCTTTCCTGGGTTCGCCTCTCGATTTCAGTTTCGGCGTATCAACCCCCTCCCTAGTCGGATTTTTTGTTCTTTATAAATTGCCAGCGGAGGAGGAGGGGGGTCGGTATGGGAGACACGCAGCGGCTCTCCTCTAAACTCATACAATGTTAGCCTCGTTTGATGCGAGAAAATTGTCCGGAGGTATATCTTCCATGGTTGTACGCGCCCATTTCTGCCACCCTTAGCATACGGTGAACATAATGTCGGGCAGCAAACCCTTGTTGGCTGTGGTGAGGTCGCGGGCGAAGAGGTGATGCGAAAAAACATTCGAAAAATGACACCAGCGCAGCTGCAATTAATTGGAAATAGAATGCAATTGATGAAAATGGTGTATTTCAACAGCCTATATGTTGCATTGCAACACAAATATGATACAATGTATCTGGTTAAACCAGAATTGCAACGGCATGCATGGTGGGAAATGATGGATATGCTATCAAATCATCTGAAATACCATGTTGCAACCATATAATTAGGAATTAGAATACTTTAATAGGATCTCTATGGTTGCACCATGCAACAACATACACTATATATATACAAAGGTATGTGGACGCGACTTCAAATTAGTGGATTCGGCTATTTCAGACACCCCCTTTGCTGACAGGTGTATAAAATCGAGCACACAGCCATGCAATCTCCATAGACACACATTGGCAATAGAATGGCCTTACTGAAGAGCTCAGTGACTTTCAACATAGCACTGTCATAGCATGCCACTTTTCCAACATGTCAGTTAGGTCAAATGTCTGCACTGCTAGAGCTGCCCCTGTCAACTGTAACTGCTATTATTGTGAAGTGGAAATGTCTAGGAGCAACTACAGTTCAGCTGTTGTAGGCCACACAGGCTTACAGAACGGGACCGCAGAGTGCTGAAGCTCCTAACGCGTAAAAATCGTCTGGCCTCGGTTGCAACACTCACTACCGAGTTCCAAACTGCCTCTGGAAGCAATGTCAGCACAATAACTGTTAGTCGAGAGCTTAATGAAATGGGTTACCATGGCCGAACAGCCGCACACAAGCTTAAGATCACCATGTGCAATGCCAAGTGCTTAGATGGAGTGGTGTAAAGCTTGCCACCATTGGACTTTGGAGCAGTGGAAACGCATTCTATGGAGTAATGAATCCCGCTGGCAGTCCGACGGACGAATCTGGGTTTGGCAGATGCCAGGAGAACACTACCTGCCCCATGTTTCGGTTTGTCATGGTTCGGTCTAGGCCCCTTAGTTCCAGTGAAGGGAAATCTTAACGCTACAGCATACATGACATTCTACACAATTCTGTGCTTCCAACTTTGTGGCAACAGTTTGGGGAAGGCCCTTTCCTGTTTCAGATAGATAGATAGATAGATAGATACTTTATTGATCCCCCGGGGGGGAAATTTAATTGTCAAGCAGCTACACAAAACACAGGGCAGGTGCAAAATGCCACAACGAAAGTACACAAAAGACAGATACACGGTACATGATACATAGAGCGGCAGTATGAAAAAGTATAGAAATACAAGATATCTGGAGTGCAAAAAAATAATAAAATAAAAGCTATAAAAAAGACAGCATAGTATGGGTGGTTGGCTGAATATGTATACATTGGTGGATGTTGGATGGTTAACTATACTATACAGGTCGATGGCAGAGAAATACTTCAGTAGCTAAAAATGCGTATGATATGAGCGAGGGTAATAATAGTTTACTTAATAGACAGACTGGCTAAATGAACAGGTAAGTGAAAATTTTGCATGGTTAAATTAGCTGTACAGTTAAGTATACAGTTATATTTACAGATAAGTGAATACTTGCATGGTTACACAAACTGTACAGGTAAATGACAGGAAGAGATACTTTAATAGCTAAATGTGTGTATGATATCATTTGGGGTAATAATAGTAATTCCCTTAAAATACAGTCCTTAGTGCGCAGGGTTTAATTACAGACAACTGCACGTATTGCACATTCAATATACTAAAAGCAATGAGAAAAGGTGCAGTTGACAGGATACTAATATGTATTCCTGAGTGAATGCCTACGAAAGTTAGGTCCAAGAATTTTCTAGCAATATTGCACGTGACATGATATAACAACTGTACATGAGTATGTATATACAGACCTGTATGAATAAATAGGTCCTGAGTGAATGAGTGCTGACGGACCAGAGTTACTCACGGATGGATGCATAATTGTTAAACTAGGTCCTAGCACCCCAACAGTTCCAGATCTATGTTGCCGACGGCACGGCACCCCGGTGAGGCATTATATAGTCTAATAGCCGCTGGCAGGAAGGACCTCCTGTAGCGCTCTCTGGCACACCGTGGTGGGATCAGTCTGTGACTGAAAGTGCTCCTCTGCGTCATAACCATAGCGTGCAGAGGGTGGGTGACGTTGTCCATGATGGCCAGCAGTTTGGCCAGGATCCGTCTCTCCGCCACCTCTTCTAGAGTGTCAAGGCTCATCCCCAGGACAGAGCTAGCCTTCCTGATCAGCTTATTTACCCGAGAAGCATCACCGGCTTTGATGTTTGCTCCCCAGCACACCACTGCAAAAAAGATGGCACTGGCCACCACAGACTGGTAAAAGGTATGCAGTAGTTTACTGCACACGTTGAAGGACCTGAGCCTCCTCAGAAAGTAGAGTCGGCTCTGGCCCTTTTTGTACAGGGCCCCGGTGTTACCAGCCCATTCCAGCCTGTTGTCCATATGGACTCCCAGGAACTTGTATGACCCAACCATTTCCACATCCATCCCCTGTATAGGGACTGCAGTCAGTTGTGCCTTGGTTCTCCTGAAGTCCACCACCATCTCCTTTGTTTTGCTGATGTTGAGCTGAAGGTGGTTCTGCTCACACCACAACACAAAGTCACTGATTGTGCTCCTGTACTCCTCCTCCTGCCCACCCCTGATGCACCCTACAATAGCAGAGTCATCCGAGAACTTCTGTAGGTGGCATGTTTCAGAGTTATATCTGAAGTCTGAGGTGTAGAGGGTGAACAGCAAGGGGGACAGGACCGTTCCCTGGGGGGCCCCTGTGTTGCTAACTGCCCGTTCTGACACACAGCTCTGTAGTCGCACAAATTGTGGCCTACCGGTCAGGTAGTCCGTGACCCAGGAGACTAAGGGTGCTTCCACTTTCATCCTCCTCATCTTCTCACCCAGTAGCAGGGGCTGAATGGTATTGAAGGCACTGGAGAAGTCAAAAAACATAACCCTCACAGTGCAACCTGCGTTGTCCAGGTGAGAGTAGGCCCTCTGCAGAAGGTAGATGATTGCATCATCCACCCCGATGTTGCGCTGGTATGCAAACTGCAGGGGGTCCATTGATGAACACACCAGGGGTCTGAGGTGAGCGAGGACTAACCTTTCCAGGGTCTTCATGATGTGGGATGTTAGCGCTACGGGTCTGAAGTCATTCAGGACAGTGGGGTGTGCCTTCTTGGGCACTGGGACGAGGCAGGATGTTTTCCACAGCACAGGGACCCTTTCTAGGCTCAGGCTAAGGTTGAAGTGACGCTGGAGTATTCCACACAGTTGGTCAGCACAGACCCTAAGCACCCTTGGGCTGATGCCATCAGGGCCCGCCGCTTTCCACTGATGTAGTCTCTCCAGCTCTCTCTTCACTTGGTTGGTGGTGAAAGCCAGCCCAGGTGGGGAGGTGGGGGGAAGGGGGGTGTTGAGGATCAGTCCAGGGGGAGCAGGGGCGGAGGTGGGGTCACTGATTGTCTCAGCAGAGGTGTTGTGAGTAAAGTGGGGGTGGGACAGCCGTGAGGGTGTGTGGTCTGGGGAGCTGGAGGGGAGGTGGACAGGGACAATGCCCCCGTGCACAAAGCGAGGTCCATCAGAAATGGTTTGTCGAGATCGGTGTGGAAGAACTTGACTGGCCTGCACAGAGCCCTGACCTCAACCCCATCAAACACCTTGTGGAAAGCCTTCCCAGAAGAGTGGAAGCTGTTTTGGAATGAGATGTTCGACGAGCAGGTGTCCACATACTTTTGGTCATGTAGTGTAGATTTATAATAGCTGTGATGGTAAAGACTTTGTTTATTTTTTAGCTGTAGGCAAAGTTCCATATCACAGAATAGTTCAAATCACACATGACTCTCTCTATCACCCAACCTTGTTCCGCTCTCTCACAGGAGGATGTTAAGGGGGCCCTCTGCAATCGGATGACACTGATGCGGAGGATGAGGATGATGATGAAGAGGATGAAGACAAGATGGATGATTCCTTTGGAGATTACTACTCGGCTAGCAACACATTTAGTATGTTATCCCCGGTGAGTCGATCTAATTAGCATAATAAAAATCTGTCAGGTTAAACTAGAGAAATCGACCGCATCTGCCGATGTCGCCCTTCCGCATCTGTGGCGAAAGGTGGTAGAGCTAGAGCGGTGTTTGTTATTCCATGAGACATCCCGAAAACCGTCCTTCTCGCGAAATCGTCTGTAGCGTCCGAACGGTTTGGCCTACAAACTGTTATGACCCCTCTATGGAAAGATGATACTCTCAAGAACACATAGGTGTTGGCTGTTTTGCCTCACAGGAGTGAGTCTGTCGGTAGCTGGGTACCAGTAAGAATAAAAGGAATGGAAGTACAGTGCATTCGGAAAGTATTCAGACCCAAGTGTATATGTACCCTTTACCTTGGCAGCGATTACAGCCTTGAGTCTTCATGGGTATGACCTACAAGCGTAGCAAACATGTATTTGGAGAGTTTCTCCCATTCTTCTCTGCAGATCCTCTCAAGCTCTGTCAGGTTGTAAGGGGAGCATCGCTGCACAGCTGTTTTCAGGTCTCTCCAGAGATGTTTTATTGGGTTCAAGTCCGGGCGCTGGCTGGGCCACTCAAGGATATTCAGAGATTTGTCCCGAAGCCACTCCTGTGTTGTCTTTTCCTCGATCCTGACTAGTCTCCCAGTCCCTGCTACTGAAAAACATCCCCACAGCATGCTGCTGCCACCACGCTTCACCGTAAGGATGGTATTGGTTTCCTCCAGACATGATGCTTGGTATTCAGGCCAAATAGTTCAATCTTGGTTTAATCAGACCAGAGAATCTTGTTTCTCATGGTCTGAGAGTCCTTTAGGTGCCTTTTGGCAAACTCCAAGTGGGCCTTTAACTGAGGAGTGGCTTCCGTCTGGCCAATCTACCGTAAAGGCCTGATTGGTGGGTTGCTGCAGAGATTGTTGTCCTTCTGGAAGGTTCTCTTATCTCCACAGAGGAACTCTGGAGCTCTGTCAGAGTGACCACCGGGTTCTTGGTCACCTCCCTGACCAAGGCCCTTCTCCCCAGATTGCTGTTTGGCCGGGTGGCCAGCTCTAGGAAGTGTCTTGGGGGTTGCAAACTTCTTCCATTTAAGAATGATGGAGGCCACTGTGTTCTTGGGGACCTCCAATGCTGCAGAAATTATTTGGTACCCTTCCCCAGATCTGTGCCTCTCGGAGCGCTACGGACAATTCCTTCGACCCCATGGCTTGGTTTTTGCTCTGACATGCAGTGTCAACTGTGGGACCATTATATAGACAGGTGTGTGCCTTTCCAAAACATGTCCAATCAATTGAATTTACCACAGGTGGACTCCAATCAAGTTGTTGAAACATCTCAAGGATGTTCAATGGAAACAGGATGCACCTGAGCTCAATTTCGAGTCTCATAGCAAAGGGTCTGAATACTTATGTAAATAAGGTATTTCTGTTTTTTATTTTTCTTATGAATTTGCAAACAAGTTTTCGCTTTGTTATTATGGGGTGTTGTGTGTAGATTGATTAGTAAAACATTTTTTTAAATACATTTTAGAATAAGGCTGTAATGTAACAAAATGCGGAAAAGGGGAAGGGGTCTGAATACTTTACCAATGCACTGTATTATTGAGATCAATCTTTTTGGGAACCCAGATGATTGATTTATAAATACCATCATTGGATGGTTTGGTAGTTGGGTTTTGCAAGGGACTCCATAGGCCAGCATAGCTGACCTAAGTTGTGTTGTGTCTCTTACTTATCATTAAAGGTTGACTGTTATATTATAGTCTAATAGCCACCGGCAGGAAGGACCTCCTGTAGCGCTTTCTGGCACACCGTGGTGGTATCAGTCTGTGACTGAAAGTGCTCCTCTGCATCATAACCATGGCATGCAGAGGGTGGGTGACGTTGTCCATGATGGCCAGCAGTTTGGCCAGGATCCTTCTCTCCGCCACCTCCTCTAGAGTGTCAAGGTTAATCCCCAGAACAGAGCTAGCCTTCCTGATCAGCTTATTTACCCGAGAAGCATCACCGGCCTTTATGTTGGTGAAACAAGCGCTGTTTAGTATCTTGCTAGCTGGATCGAATTCTCCGTTAGCCAGCCAGATAATGTTAAATGTTGAGCAACATATTAACTGGTAAAGTTATACGACGCGTTACTTACTTACTGGACCCTAGCAATCTGTGTGAAATTTTAACTAGTTAACTAGCTAACGAATTAACTACTATCTGTGAATTAAGGTTTTCCCTCTACAGTATGTGGTAAATTTTTTGAATGAGAGAATTAGGTGAAAATGAGGCGTGGCTTGTTAAACAAGTGGATTCAGGGATCAAGTGTAGCTGGAGCTGGGCCTTGCTTAAGCTGGATGCCACTATAGAGGTCAAAGGAACACCACACACTTTCCCTCTGTCACGGCTCGTTGAGGACAGAACCCAGGATTCAGAGTGGTATTGGTTTGACGCTTTTATTAGGCGAACTCAACGACAAAACAATAAACAATGCAACAGCCTCAACGTAGCTGCATTGGCATGCACACAAACAATGACCCACACACACGTGGCAGGCAGCACTCTTAAATGGGATCCCCAATTAGAGGCAAGGCAGCACAGCTGTCTCCAATTTGGGACCAAACAACAAAACTAACATAGAGTTATCCAGAGAGTTCTCTGGACACTAATCCTGACAAACATAGAAGTGTCCAGAGACCTCTCTGAACACTAATCCTGACACCCTCTTTTTCACTTTTTTCAATACAGTGGATAAAAAGGTGTATGCCAGGTGTACTCTCTGCCTGAAAGAGATCAATTATGCCAACAAAGGGTATCATGCTCTGCTGGCACATTGTAGAACAGATGTCCACAGGCAGAAAGTGTACAATGTAATAATGTGCAGTGTAGCACAAATATACTGCTTTTGTTGTGTTGAACTTGACAGAAGCACTTGTGTGTGATGTTTTACTCAATGTTTTACTCAGTGAACATTATTTTTGCACACATGTAGCCTTGTGCACTTGATCGATGTCTACTATAGTGGCCAACATAATAGAGCTAAAATAAATTGCCTGTTTGTTTCATTCTATTTCTACTTTTTTTCCCATAGTGCAATATTTAGATGAGTGTGTGTGGTCACAAGCGTTCTATTATAAAGGCTGTCATGGCTAACTGCAATATTAGTGTATTGTTTTTTGAGTGTCATTTGCAGTAAAGTCTAGGCAACAAATATCATTGGATTGCTTTCTTTAAAAATTTTAGCGTGAGTTAGGTTCACATTGTATCACAATCCGGCCGTGATTGAGAGTCCCATAGGGCGGCGCACAATTGGCCAAGCGTCGTCCGAGTTTGGCCGGTGTAGGCCGTCATTGTATATAAGAATTTGTTCTTAACTGACTTGCCTAGTTAAATAAAGGTTAAATAAAAAATATATTTATTTTACACACAGAGACTGATCATGTAGATCATATTCTTTGTTGTTTAATTAGTTAAAACCTGCATTTCCCCCAGCATGGATTTTTTGCATGTTTTGGTGCAAAAAGAAAGTGTCACCTTTTTGGACCCTCACCAGTTTGCATCCCTGACAAGCGGATGAGAGGCAATCCGTAATTTCGATTAAGACATTAATGAGCGAACTAGGACGGACATAGTCAATATAACTATTTGTTCAGCACTTTTGAAATGTACAGCGACAGAATTCAGAACATGGGCCATTCTTACAGTGTTCTCCCTGTACACTAAGTCAGAACCATAGGATAAATAAAGGGGGCATATAAGCAGACAATGAAAGCTCTTAAAATATTTGATGATTACATTTCTCTAAAACAGGTTATAGGCTATATGTGCACCACCAAGTCAGAACAGTAGGCGAAATTAAGAGGGGAAAATAGACCAAATTATTAGGGTGAGGCACATGGGCTACTGCCCTCTTACTACACAAAATACACTTAGTATTACTTTCTTAGTTACAGTATACATATCTCCCTGGCATATTACATCATTTATGCAGCAGCATACAATACATTTTTGGAATCACCTTGTTGTGTTGTGCTTACTTGAACAGGAAGGTGGTGTTAGCGGCCCTTCGTGGGCACATTTTGTCATCAAAGTCAGGCATTCTCTGAATTTAGGGTGCTTTCAAGACAACTGGGAAGTCGGGAAAAAAACAAGATCGAATCATGATGACCTCCGTGATCTTCAGGTTGTAGCTCTAGAAAGAGGCCCGAGTTTCCGACTTACAATTCCTAGTTGGATAACCGTTCAAAACGTATTTTCCCAGTCAGAGCTCGTTTTTTCTCTAGTTCCCAGTTGTCTTGAACTCACTGAAGTCAGATTTCCCAGTTTCTAGTTAACAGTTGTTTTGAGCGCAGCACAAATCATGCTTCATTGACAGCATCGCCAATGTTGAATTTTAAACTAGGAAAAGAGACCCTTAAACCAAGACTTGGGACCACACAGCCACCACTGAATAGCAGGCTAGTGATTGCTTTGCAATGCTTGCAGTTAGCCACTGATTCCTTCCAAACCACTCATTGTTGAATTTGCGATCTCCAACTTGTTGTGTAATGTTTATGTCCAAGGTTCACCGATACGTTTTTTCTATAATTTATTTCATTATTTGTCTTCATATGACAAGGATTAAAAAGGTTTTGCCAGTAGATTGTCGACTTGATTAATGATGATGACTGCTAGCTAAGATTTTTAAAGTATGATGTTGACATGATCAGTCCAATCAAAGCTACTCTAGATATAACGTGATTTGACGTCATTTTATCTGTGGCCAATAGCCTTGAGCCTTCTTGGATGGGCACTTCTAATGTAACTCTATGGCAGCACCCAAGGGGCTGATGTAGTGATGTAGCGTCCCCATCACGGCGCAACTAAAGAACATTACCAACCCCTACGCTCCGTATCTTCCGCTGGCCGCCCACCACCACCACAGAAAGCACTGAGCTAGAATGAAACACCTGCATTTTGGAGATGTCTTACTCAAGAAAGCAAAAAAGAGGCCATGTTTGTATGCGGCTTTATTAACTCATTTATATATTTTTTATTTTACATTGTTTGCATTGTTTTTTTTGTGTGTTTCTTTTGCTAAAAATGTGGGGCTCAAAACAGGTGGGGCTCTGCTTGTTTACTTTTTGTTAATCAATATTTTTTGCTAACAGATCCTACTGTACATATTAAATGATGTCTGGACCTCACTAAAACTCAGACCCTGGTTACAGCCCTGTCTGAACTATAATAATAAATAAGCCGTATCACTCAGCATTTTGTGGCAGGGCAGGCACTTTGCTGATTATTGATCAGTTGTAGAACTGTTGATCTGTTTTTACTATTGTATCATGTATCTAAATTATTTATTTGAACATACATTGGTTAAAAGATGCGGGTCACAAAAATGAAATGAAATTAAGCAATATACCACATTATTTCATACTAGTAATACATTTCTTGTTTTAAAAAACATTACAAAGCATTCTCATCCATTTTTTTTTTTTGTGTAATTATGTCGGAAACCTATTTTGGCTGGTTAAAAGTCTGAGTGGCTGGTAGATCTTCTCATCTACCTGTCACAGTGGCTGGTGGACCAAAAAGTTAATTCCCCACCCTGATCCTGAACACCAGTGCCATCCTGCCTAGTAAGGTTTACTGGATTGCCAGCATCATCCAACTTGCAGGTCAGCCAAATACACTGAAACTGACTGATGACACATCTGAAATGTGCACTATGTAGGGAAAGAGTGACAACTTTTGAGTACACTATACAGGAAATAAGGTTCCATTTGGAATCATACTGAGACCTCAAACCTGATATGTTTCTTGTCAAGTACTATATGTTACAGTTTACCTCTGGTCTAGCTCTTCCTCCCTCTGTTTTCCAGGCTACAAAGCTCGGTTGAGGTATGAGGGCTTTGAGGAGGACAGCAGCCAGGACCTTTGGTACAACCCTCTAACGGTAGATCGGATCACAACCTTGTCCACCTCACCCCACTCTACAGGCCTTTGGTCCAACAGCAGCCTGCGACCACCAGGACCATTAGGAGATAGTCCCCGGAGGCGAATGAGGCCCTACATGACTGCTTTGAAACAACAGACTGGGATGTGCTCTGTGAGGCTCATGGTGTGGACATCGATGGACTTACTGACTGCATAACAGACTATATTAATTTTTGTGTAGACAACACTGTACCCACCAGGAAGGTACGCTGTTTCCCAAACAATAAACCCTGGGTCACCAGCGACCTGAAGGCCCTGCTGAATGAGAAGAAGAGGGCCTTCAAGGAGAGGGACAAGGACAAGGACAAATTGAAATGCGTCCAGAGGGAGCTGAAGTTGCGGATTGCTGAGGGGAAGAGAGTGTATAAGGAGAAGATGGAGGACAAGCTGATGCAGAACCAGGTGAGAGAGGTGTGGAAGGGCATGAGAAATATCACTGGCTTCAAAAAGTCAAACAGTGGGCAGACAGAGGGGACCCAGGACAGAGCCAATGAGCTGAACCAATTTTTTAACAGGTTTGATACTGGCCCTGTCCACCTCCCCTCCAGCTCCCCAGACCACACACCCTCACGGCTGTCCCCCTCACGGCTGTCCCACCCCCACATTACTCACAACACCTCTGCTGAGACAATCAGTGACCCCACCTCCGCCCCTGCTCCCCCTGGACTGATCCTCAACACCCCCCTTCCCCCCACCTCCCCACCTGGGCTGGCTTTCACCACCAACCAAGTGAAGAGAGAGCTGGAGAGACTAAATCAGTGGAAAGCGGCGGGCCCTGATGGCATCAGCCCAAGGGTGCTTAGGGTCTGTGCTGACCAACTGTGTGGAATACCCCAGCGTCTCTTCAACCTTAGCCTGAGCCTAGAAAGGGTCCCTGTGCTGTGGAAAACATCCTGCCTCGTCCCAGTGCCCAAGAAGGCACACCCCACTGTCCTGAATGACTTCAGACCTGTAGCGCTAACATCCCACATCATGAAGACCCTGGAAAGGTGTCCTCGCTCACCTCAGACCCCTGGTGTGTACATCAATGGACCCCCTGCAGTTTGCATACCAGCGCAACATCGGGGTGGATGATGCAATCATCTACCTTCTGCAGAGGGCCTACTCTCACCTGGACAACGCAGGTTGCACTGTGAGGGTTATGTTTTTTGACTTCTCCAGTGCCTTCAATACCATTCAGCCCGTTACTGGGAGAGAAGATGAGGAGAATGAAAGTGGAAGCACCCTTAGTCTCCTGGGTCACGGACTACCTGACCGGTAGGCCACAATTTGTGCGACTACAGAGCTGTGTGTCAGAACGGGCAGTTAGCAACACAGGGGCCCCCCAGGGAACGGTCCTGTCCCCCTTCCTGTTCACCCTCTACACCTCAGACTTCAGATATAACTCTGAAACATGCCACCTACAGAAGTTCTCGGAAGACTCTGCTATTGTAGGGTGCATCAGGGGTGGGCAGGAGGAGGAGTACAGGAGCACAATCAGTGACTTTGTGTTGTGGTGTGAGCAGAACCACCTTCAGCTCAACATCAGCAAAACAGGTCTGTATATACTTACTCATGTACAGTTGTTATATCATATCACGTGCAATATTGCTAGTAATTCTTGGACCTAACTTACGTAGGCATTCACTCAGGAATGCATATTAGTATCCTGTCAGTTGCACCTTTTCTCATTGCTTTGAGTATATCAAATGTGCAATACGTGCAGTTGTCTGTAATTAAACCCTGCGCTCTAAGGACTGTATTTTTAAGGGAATTACTATTATTACCCCAAATGATATCATACACACATTTAGCTATTAAAGTATCTCTTCCTGTCATTTACCTGTACAGTTTGTGGAACCATGCAAGTATTCACTTATCTGTAAATATAACTGTATACTTACCTGTACAGCTAATTTAACCATGCAAAATGTTCACTTACCTGTTCATTTAGCAAGTCTGTCTATTAAGTAAACTATTATTACCCTCGCTCATATCATACGCATTTTTAGCTACTGAAGTATTTCTCTGCCATCGACCTGTATAGTATAGGTAACCATCCAACATCCACCAATGTATTCAGCCAACCACCCATACTATGCAATGTATTTTTATAGCTTTTATTTTTTTGCACTCCAGATATCTTGTATTTCTATACTTTTTCATACTGCCGCTCTATGTATCATGTACCGTGTATCTGTCTTTTCTGTACTTTCGTTGTGGCATTTTGCACCTGCCCTGTGTTTTGTTGTAGCTGCTTGACAAAGAAATTTCCCCCTCGGGGATCAATAAAGTATCTATCTATCTATCTATCTATCTATCTATCTATCTATCTATCTATCTATCTATCTATCTATCTATCTATCTATCTATCTATCTATCTATCTATCTATCTATCTATCTATCTATCTATCTATCTATCATGACCGGCAAGCTGCTGGTGCCACCACAATATAGAATACTACAGGTATTAACATTTTAGGTGGCATAGTATGAAGTATCCGTTCCGTACTGGGATCATGTGGAGTTGGTGGACCGGACTCTGGTATTTTTAATTTTTTGGTTGGGAGAGGCGAAGTTGGAGTCATGCGTTCTCTGAAACATGACCCGCCTAACTACGCTCGGTAACACACGCCAGCTTAACCCAGAAGCCAGCCAAACCAATGTGTTGGAGGAAACACTGTTTGACTGGCATTCGGGGTCAGCCCACAGGCACCCGGCCTGCCACAAGGAGTCGCTAGAGTGTGATGAGACAAGTAAAGCCCCACCGGCCAAACCCCTAACCCGGACGCCGCTGGGCCAATTGTGTGCCATCCTATGGCACTCCCGACCACGGCCAGTTGTGGCACAGCCCAGGATATGAACTCGGGTCTGCAGTGCCTTAGACCGCTGCACCACTTGGGAGGCCATGTTTTTTTTTGTTTCTGCATGCCCCAACTGCTTGTTTCATGACTGTGAGCCTTTATAATTAAAATATATATATATATTTAACCTTTATTTAACTAGGCAAGTCAGTTAGGAACAAATTCTTATTTACAATGACGGCCTACCTACAGGGTCAGCCATATTAGTACTGCACCCCTGGAGCAAATTAGGGTTAAGTGCCTTGCTCAAGGACACATCGACAGGTTTTTCACCTGTCTTTTCCCGTTCCAGAGAAAAGGATGGCTAAGAAGAAACTGGCGAAACTCATCTCCAAGAACCGCCCCCCAAGCTGACCGAGCAAACAGTCTGAACCGGAGGCTGGAAAACACCCGAACAGTCAGACCCCACAACTCTCATACAGCAGATTAAGGCAGAGCCTGAGGAGCAGGAGACTGAGTAGACACACATATTTTCAGTTACAGTCCATACAAGATGTAGTTGATAACTTGGAAGAGTTGGGAGATAGAGATTATTATTGAATGCCTTTCACTTTTATAAATTGCTCATGGTGTTTGTGTGCTCTTTTCCTCTTTCTCTCTCCAGTCATAGAAGTGGAGGTGGAGATGGAGGCCCCCATCGCCCCAAAACTGCCAGAGGCCCAGGTCCCTCCACCCTCCCTGGCGGTGGTCAAGCAGGAGCCACAGGTAGAGGACCAGCAGAAAGCAGAGCCCCTGAAGATGGAACTTCAGAAGCTAGAAATCCAGAAAGTAGAACCCCAGAAGGCAGATCAGAAGAAGCAACAGACAGAGGTGGAATTGATGGAACATTGAGACTCACTTATATTGATATACCCTAAATACAAAGCACAACCATTTGCCAAACTGACCATAGATGAGTCTCTATGGGCAACTTCATTCAACACTAACTCACCACCATCACAGCCTTAGATCAGCTACACTACTGATCACCTCAACCTGAAGATCAGATGGTTTTACTTAACCCATATTTGGCCTAATGAATTGTCTGAGATAAGCTGTTCTCCGGGGTCTGTGTGTGTGACAATTTAACAGAAAGACCAGTACTAAGTAAGGACATTCTTTCATACACTGATTGTAACAAAAACCCAGTAGATATTTGTATGTTTTGTAATGTTTATTTATTTGTTTTATATCCATATTCCTTTGTTTGTTGTATAAAAAATAGTTCAGTGAACTGGTTGCTCTGAGTGTCTGGGATTTATGACCTTCAGGTTTGACATTTTAGTGACCCTTCTGGTACTGACTAAACTGGGATCAGCTATGAAACGCATCCGCTACTAGGCACAGAGACACAGAGTAGTGTGGTAGGTACTGGTAGGAACCTAGCTTTGAGCTATTTATAATGCCAAACTTTTATACAGTGAGCAACAATCTAATTTTATAAAACTATTATTTATTTATTTATTTCTCAGTAACATTGTAAAATGTTTCCAAAGTGAGTAACTGAAAGTCAAACCACTGTAACTCCATACCTCCATTCAGTGCTCCAATGGAAGAAATGTAAAGTTTCGTCATAAACTGATCTTTTCAAGGCCAGTATAGTGAGACTCTGTATAGCAGGGAGCATCAACTAGATTCAGCCGCGGGCCGATTTCTTTTCTTGAGCGGATAGTCGGTCGGCCGGAACATAATTACATATAATTTGCAAATTGACCGCAAGATCATTTCAAACCTTGCTTACATTTGTATATGATCATGTTGTGTCTCTATTATGTGTGGGAATACTTGGGAAGCTGATTTCCTGGTGTTTTTCTTCTTCTTTTTTTAACATTCTTTTATGTCCAACAATGTTATGTCCACAAAGAAATATATATATATGCAGTTCCAGTGAAAGGTTTGGACACACCTACTCATTCAAGGGTTTTTCTTTATTTTTACTATTTTCTACATTATAGAACAATAGTGAAGACTTCAAAACTAAATAACACATATGGAATCATGTAGTAACCAAAAAAGTGTTAAGCAAATCAAAACATATTTTATATTTGAAATTCTTCAAAGTAGCCACCTTTTGCCTTGATGACAGCTTTGTACACGCTTGGCATTCTCTTAACCAGCTTCATGAGGTAGTCACCTGGAATGCATTTCAATTAACAGGTGTGCCTTATTAAAAGTTAATTTGTGGAATTTCTTTCCTTCTTAATGCGTTTCAGCATCAGTTGTGTTGTGACAAGGTAGGGGTGGTATACAGAAGATAGCCCTATTTGGTAAAAGAGTACATATTATGGCAAGACAGAGAGTGATGGAGTGCTGCATCAGATGACTGGCCTCCACAATCACCCGACTTCAACCCAATTGAGATGGTTTGGGATGAGTTAGACCGCAGAGTGAAGGAAAAGCCGCTAACAAGTGCTCAGCATATGTGGGAACTCCTTCAAGACCGTTGGAAAAGCATTCCAGGTGAAGCTGGTTGAGAGAATGCCAAGAGTGTGAAAAGATGTCATCAAGGTAAAGGGTGGCTACTTTGAAGAATCTAAAATATATTTGTATTTGTTTAACACTTTTATGTTATTTCATAGTTTTGGTGTATTCACTATTATTCTGCAATGTAGAAAATAGTAAAAATAAAGAAAACCTTTGAATGAGTAGGTGTGTCCAAACTTTTGACTGGTACTGTATAAATAGTTTTTGCTCATTACACCACGGGCCGCCAGTTGGGAAACCATGCTGTATAGTGTAATTAGCATTGTGGAGATTGGGAAATCATTGCTGGAACTCTCTACAGTTTGGTTTTAACTAGGAAGCATTGCCATAGCAGACTAAACATAATTTAGCATACATTTAAAATATTGGTATAACTTCAGAAGCTTTACAACAGAAGAAAACACTCAATATAGAAATAACATCCAGTATAATCCTGGTGTTGAAGAAATGCTTCAATATTATTGAAATTCTACATCTATTTTTACCTGCCCTCTTCAGAATAGAATCCCCCTTCGGAGATCCCTGTATGTCTGTCTTAGTATACTTGTATGTGTTTCTGTCTGTCCTGTATTGAGTTGTGCATATCTAAAGGTCAAAGCCCTGAGGAAGACAGGTAAGGCGCATCATTAGTATCCTGCCAGTTGCACCTTTTCTCATTGCTTTTAGTATATCGAATGTGCAGTTGTCTGTAATTAAACCCTGCGCACTAAGGACTGTATTTTAAGGGAATTACTATTATTACCCCAAATGATATCATACACACATTTAGCTATTAAAGTATCTCTTCCTGTCATTTACCTGTACAGTTTGTGTAAACATGCAAGTATTCACTTATCTGTAAATATAACTGTATACCTAACTGTACAGCTAATTTAACCATGCAAAATTTTCACTTACCTGTTCATTTACCCAGTCTGTCTATTAAGTAAACTATTATTACCCTCGCTCATATCATACGCATTTTTAGCTACTGAAGTATTTCTCTGCCATCGACCTGTATAGTATAGTTAACCATCCAACATCCACCAATGTATAGTGTACATATTCAGCCAACCACTCATACTATGCAATGTCCTTTTATAGCTTTTTTTTGCACTCCAGATATCTTGTATTTCTATACTTTTTCATACTGCCGCTCTATGTATCATGTACCGTGTATCTGTCTTTTGTGTACTTTCGTTGTGGCATTTTGCACCTGCCCTGTGTTTTTGTTGTAGCTGCTTGACAATGAAATTTCCCCCCCGGGGGATAAATAAAGTACCTATCTATCTATCTATCTATCTATCTATCTATCTATCTATCTATCTATCTATCTATCTATCTATCTATCTATCTATCTATCTATCTATCTATCTATCTATCTATCTATCTATCTATCTATCTATCTATCTATCTATCTATCTATCTATCTATCTATCTATCTATCTATCTATCTATCTATCTAGCTCCAGCAGTTACACCCCTTCACCTGTAGTTACCGTATAATAGTTTTAGCTCCCTCTAGTGACAGCTTCATGCAATCAAGCGATCTTGCTTCTCTTGGATGTTTTCTTGGTGACGGCGAGCTTTGGGGTCTGAATCTTGCGAGCTTTGGCTTTGGTTTTCACCATCTTGACCTGTCTGGGGGCGTTAAGGTGAGCGGGTTTGGGTTTTGTGGACTTGTGGGGTTTTGAGACCTTCGGGAGGGGGGCGGAGGGTAGGCTCTCCCCTCCAGGGCAGGCCTTGAAGACTTGGACGTCCTTGACCCTCCGGGGGCAGTGTCAAGTATGTTGAGTATAGTATATATCTGAGTAGCTAATTAATACATGTTTGTATATAGGAGTGAACATAAGTGGGTTAGAGCATGTGTCTGAGTGTATACATGACAGAGTAAGAGAGGGGGAGTTTGCAAGCATGTATCAGTGTGTGTCTGAGAGTGCGTGTATGTGAGAGAGGGAGCCAGAGACACCGAAAGAAAGAAGGGCATAATGTGCGTATGTCGTACATGCGTAGCGGCAGCAAGGGGCAGTCACACAGAAGAAGGTTCTCTGCCAGGTTGATGACCTCCAGGCCGGTCAGAGGGTTGAAGTCAGGCACCTCCTCCAGCTGGTTCCTCTCCAGGTATAGACTCCTAAGACCAACACCCAGCCCTGCCAGAGAGTCCTTAGACATCTACGGGAGAACCACAAAATACAGGGGTGATGGGGAGGGAATAGCAGAGGAGAAAATAGAAACAGGAGCATAAGAGATTGCAAGTGGGTGAAAAGAGGAAAATAAGGGAGATACGAGAATAGAAGGAGAAAGTAGTGACAGGAAAACCACAGATGTACTGGCATATAAATATATCCCCTCACCTTCTCCAATCCCATGCCATCCAGATACAGATCCTTCAGTGCGCTAGCCAATGGCTGGAAAACATGCAGCCCAATCCAGCGAATGGGATTCCCCGACAGCCGTAACTCTCCCAGGTTTCCCATCTTCGCTAACGCATCACTGGGCACCACCTTGAGCTTGTTCCCTCCCAGGTGAAGCGTGTCGAGGTCGGTGGCCGGGTCAAGTGCCCTGGCGGCCACAACATCGATGGCGTTGGAGGTCAGATAGCGCCCCCTCAGCTTCTCAGCCCCAGTCAGAATTGTTCTCCAATTGAAGGGCCAGCAGGCCAGGTAGCAGCTTGAAGGCCCCCTTATGGAAGACAGTGAATTTGTTCTTCTCCAGGTGGAGGTAGGTGAGCTGAGTTAGGTGAGCTGAGGCAGGCCCTTGAAGGAGTCGGGGCTGAGGGAGTCGAGCTCATTCTCTGAGAGGTACAGGTAGACCAGCCTCTTCATGTCAGCCTCTTCATTGCAGGTGGAGGGAGACTACCTCGGCAACGACGTTGAAACTGTTGGCGGGGATGTAGTGGAAGTAGTTTCCGCGCAGTTCGAGGAGGCACGTGTTGGGGGAGAAGCCGCAGGGGACTTTGGTGCGGCCTCGGTTCTCACAGGAAGAGTGGTGTGTCTCAACCTATGGGGAACAGCAGATGAGGGATGGGTGAGGGAGGAGAGGTGTGGGAGAGGAGGATAACATAGAACAGAGAGGGTTTGGTGAGGTAAATCCATTTTAAAGATGGCAAGACCATATCAAACTCCCAGCAACCCACTCTCTCACCTTGCAGGCACAGTTGGCGGGACACTTGACCTTGTCGGTGGGCTCGGGGGTGGGGGGTGGCATCACCTTTGTCTGATCCTCAAACTCAGCCTTTAGCATGGCCTCCTGGCTCTTTAGCATGGTCTCATTGAGTTAATAAAGCCTCATACAAACATGGTCTCTTTTTTGTTTTCTTGACTAAGGCAGCTCCAAAATGTAGGAGCCAGCAGAAAATAGGAGCATTGAGCCGTGATTGGCTCAGTGTTCTGTCACACTACGTCACAGCCAAGTCTAAGTGTAGACATCGAACATTTAAGCCCTTTGGGTCCTGCCATAGAGTTATATTAGAAGTGCCCTTCCAAAAAGGCTCAAGGTCATTGGCCACAGATAAAATTATGTCAAATCACGTTATATGTACAGTGGCTTTGATTGGACTGATCATGTCAACATTTTACTTTCAAAATCTTAGTTTGCAGTCATCATCATGAATCAAGTCGACAATCAACTGGCAAATCCAAATCAAATCATAATCAAATTGTATTGGTCACATACACGTGATTAGCAGATGTTATTGCAGGTGTAGCAAAATGCTTGTGCTTCTAGCTCCGACAGTGCAGTATATCTAACAAGTAATAACAGTTTCACAACATATACCCAAATGCACATAAATCTAAGTAAGGAGTGGATTAGGAATATATACATATATGTCAGAGCGGCATAGGATTAAGATACAGTGGCATAGTATAGAATACAATGCAGTATGTAAACACAACTAAAGTGGCTAAGATACTGTATAATAGTATAGAGTACAGTTTATACATATGAGATGAGTAATGCAAGATACGGAAACATTATTAAAGTGGCTAGTGTTTCATTTCCTTAAAGTGGCCAGTGATTTCAAATCTATTAATATAGGCAGCAGCCTCTGATGTGCTGGAGATGGCTGTTTAACAGTCAGTGGCATAGTATAGAATAAAATACAGTATATACATATGAGATGGTGATGAAATATGTACACAGTTAAAGTGATTAAGATACCGTAGAATAGTGTAGAGTGCAGTTTATACATATGAGATGAGTAATGCAAGATACGGGAACATTATTAAAATGGCTAGTGATCTATTCTTTAAAGTGGCCATTCTAATCTATATCTATAGGCAGCCGCCTCTGATGTGCTAGTAATGGCTGTTTAGCATTACTAGCGGGGTGAACAGGCAGTAGCTCGGGTGGTTGATATCTTTGATGATCTTTTTGGCCTTCCTGTGGCATTGGGTACTGTAGGTGTCCAGGAGGGCGGGAAGTTTGCCCCCGGTAATGCATTGGGCAGACCGCACCACCCTCTGGAGAGCCCTGCGGTTGTGGGCGGTGCAGTTGCCATACCATGCGGTGATACAGCCAGACATGATGCTCTCAATTGTGCATCTGTAAAAGTTTAGGGTTTTAGGTGTTAAGTCACATTTCTTTAGTCTCCTGAGGTTGAAGAGGCCCTGTTGCGCCTCTTCACCACACTGTCAGTGTGGGTGGACCTTTTCAGTTTGTCAGTGGAACTTCTCCACTGCGGTCCCATCGATGTGGATCGTGGGGGTGCTCCCTCCGCTGTTTCCTGAAGTCCACGATCATCTCCTTAGTTTTGTTGACGTTGAGTGAGAGGTTATTTTCAAGGCACCACACTCCCAGAGCCCTCACTTCCTCCCTGTAGGCTGTCTCATCGTTGTTGGTAATCAAGCCTACTACTGTTGTGTCGTCTGCAAACTTGATGAGTTGGAGGCGTGCTTGGCCACACAGTCATGGGTGAACAGGGAGTACAGGAGTGGGCTGAGCACACACCCTTGTGGGGCCCCAGTGTTGAGGATCAGCGAAGAGGAGGTGTTGTTTCCTACCTTCACCACCTGAGGGCGACTGCATCATCTGTGGATCTATTGGCGCGATAAGCAAATTGAAGTGGGTCTAGGGTGGCAGGTAAGGCGGAGGTAATATGATCCTTGAGTAGTCTCTCAAAGCCCTTCATGATGACAGAGGTGAGTGCTACGGGGCGATAGTAATTTAGTTAAATTACCTTTGCTTTCCTAGGTACAGGGACAATGATGGCCATCTTGAAGCATGTGGGGACAACAGACTGGGATAGGGAGAGATTGAATATATCTGTGTACACACCAGCAAGCTGGTCTGCACATGCTCTGAGGACGCGGCTAGGGATACCATCTGGGCAGCCTTGCGAGGGTTAACACTCTTAAATGTTTTACTCACGTCAGCCACGGAGAAGGAGAGCCCACAGTCCTTGGTGGCGGGCCGCGTCGGTGGCTCTGTATTATCCTCAAAGCGAGAGAAGAAGGTGTTCAGCCTGTCCGGAAGCAAGACGTCGGTGTCCGCAACGTGGCTGGCTTTCCTTTCATAATCTCTGACTGTCTGTAGACCCTGCCACATATGTCTCGTGTCTGAGCCGTTGAACTGAGACTCAACCTCCACCCTTCTGCTTCCCGGAGAGACGTTTATTCCTGTCGGCGAACCCGACTGGCTTTACGGAGTCAGACAGTATATCTCGAGAGAGCCTCGAGAAATCCTTTTTAATCCTTTTCATATGAAGGTTAAATAATGGAGAGAAATTATAGATATAAACATGGACATAAACATTACACAACAATAATTTATGCAGCAGCATATAATACATTTTTGGACTCACCTTGTTGTGATGTGATCACTTGAACAGGAAGGTGGCGTGGCGATCCTTCATGAGCAAATTTTGTCATCAAAGAAAAAGAGGCCGGATTTACAATTTGAGTTGGATGACCGTTCAAAACGTATTTTCCCAGTCTGAGCTCGTTTATTCCCAATTTCCCAGTTGCAAAACTTGCAGTTAGCCACTGTAACTGATTCCTTCCAAACCACTCATTGTTGAATTTGCAATTTCCAACTTGTTGTGTAATGTCTATGTCCAATGGCCGATGAGCAACGATATTTTTTATCTATAATTTCTCTTCATTATTTCTCTTCATATGACAAGGATTAAAAAGGATTTGTCAGTAGATTGTCGACTTCATTCATGATGACGACTGCTAGCTAAGATTTTGAAAGTAAGATGTTGACATGATCAGACCATGGAATACATCTGGAAAATCAAAAGAGATTCAACTGGCTGAGCAAATGTTCCACTACAAGATAAACAAAGTTTACAGTCATTCCACTTGTTGGGGGCCTATTCCATATCCTATAGCCTACAGGTTTTAGATAATCTCAAATGTCCTGGCCCTTGATTGAGTTAATCCACATTCTCAACGCATCAATTCTTCAGTCATTTGAGCTATTTGCTTTCTCAAATCTTTGCTGGTATGCATTGGATTTCACCAGGCTACATTCCACGACTTCATGATCAGCTCGGGTGAGATGCCGTTTTATACCTCGTTGCTTCAAAATGATCCAAAGACATGTATTTAAATGTGGTCCCAACAACTCCAATTACGCATTCGGTTAATGCATGCGTAATAACGATACAAATACAAATGTATTCAATAGTCTACATAAGATAAAACTAGTTATAATGTAGGCCTGCTTATATGCTGAAGTAGCCTAATTTATTGTAGACTAAAACTCCACCTGACCATACAGCTTTGGTCATAGCTACATTGGCTTACATCGTGCGTAAAAAGGAGTAGCCTGTGTGAATCAATAGATAGTGCGACCATTAAGTAGAAAAAAATCACAAATCTGCCTTTTCCAATCACATGCGTCAAATGTATTGTATTGTACGACCCTGGATTTATAAGAAGGTAGGCCTAATAGCCAATAATAGCAAGAATGGCATGGATCCCAAGTTGTCTCCTAGTTTCATAATGGAAATGTACTAATTGAAGACGTTTTTCTACAGCTAAAGAAATGTTTTGGCTGATAAAAGAGGCCAAGACAGTTCCATATCTGCCATCGTATTTGAACGATAACGTACATACACACTGTTAAGCTATTTCATCACCCTTATGAAACAGTTATCACCGTGTTGCCTGAAGGTGCAGTCTACCTGAACCAAAACAATCCACCACTGCGTATGGAAATGAGCCTATGGGGTTGGAAAATGATTCGCTATACCTGAACTGAGGAAAGTTTCCAGATAAATCCAACCAAAACGATGTAATCCTTGTTGACCAATAGCCTACTTGTTGCTATTTAGCAATTGAAAAACGACGTTAACACATTTTTTCCAAAGATGTCTCCATCTACAATGATCACAGACGATATATGCATTTTGAGTGAGAGAAAGGGAGATTTGTAAAAGAGGGAGAGAAATAAGAGACCGTGGAATTTCCACGGCAAAGCCTGTGTGTGTCAGTGTCCCCCCGGTCGTTTAGACTGCAGTTGACCAAGACGCGAAGTGTATTCACGACTGGGCACCATTACCGGACTCATGGCTGTCGATTGTCTCCTGTAAATAAACCAGTAGGAATGGGGAAACACGTGTCCCCGTAGCGGTCAGTCTCTAGCTTGAGGATTACCATTCCAGTTTAAGATTAAAATGAATAAAAACACTGACCCTATTTTATCTATCACGACATCACTCACTTCATCTCAATACAATCAGAGAAACAAAAAACATCAATATAGTTCTGGGGATGATGATGCAGTATATTTATTCCAATGTTATACCGGGTAGGTCAATATTCATTACATTAAAATCATACGACAATCAAAGGTAAATTCCATTTCATTTTCCCCATATGTTCTCTTTCAGCATGTTAGTCTCTTGAGCACTACATTGTTATAATGGCATACAGTACAATAGTCATACGATGCACAGGCATACTGTAGTCCATTCCTCCTTAAAGTCTGATGCACAGTAATGGATCCGACCTGGTTGAACAGGGGAATAATTTGATCTGATAAAATTATGTTTCAGCAGTACAGATGTGGCCATCTAGGATCTTAGTAAAAACATCTATCTAGGCTACATCTAGAACTTCTTACTGATTCTGACCACCATCCTTGTTTGTGCATCATCAAATTCACTTCAGTATTTCTTCCAGTTTTCAAATAACGTTGTCCCTTTATGCCTTTAAATAGTTAATAAAAATGTCATTTTTTTAAATAAAAACGTTAGTAGCAAGAACAAGTGGAAAAATGCAATTCAGAGGATGAAATCCTGTCTGAATAAATCGTCTTCTTCAATACGTCTTCATTGGGGAGCTTCATGAATCTAAAACACACAGGTATGTATTGAGCGTAGATTATTTATTTGTCCCTGTCTTCTGTGCAGTGTAAAGTAACTCATGCAAGGAATGTACGTCCATCTAATTTTCATAAATATTCACACCGTTCAGTCAATACATGTTAGAATCAACTTTGGCAGTAGTTACAGCTGTGAGTCTTTCTGGGTAAGTCTCTAAGAGCGGTGCACACCTGGATTGTACAACATTTGCACATTATGAAAACAATTCTTCAAGCTCTGTCAAGTTGGTTGTTGATCATTGCTAGGCAGCCATTTTCAAGTCTTGCCATAGATTTTCAAGCCAATTTAAGTCTCAACTGTAATTATCCCACTCAGGAACATTCCATGTCATCTTGGTAAGCAACTACAGTGTATATTTGGCCTTGTGTTTTAGGTTATTGTCCTGCTGAAAGGTGGATTTGTCTCCCAGTGTCACGAGTCGGGACGGTGAGAGACCAAGGCGCAGCGCACTCAGAGTTCGACATTATTTATTGAATTATAAATCTCTGAACGAACTAAACACACGATATACAAACGTCCCGTTTTACAACAAAACAAACACAAATGAATAGAATGTAAATCATAACACACACTACGTTACCTGTGACTGGAGGAATATATCGATTCCATACATATACAATGACCCACAGCCCCGGTGTGGAAACATACATGCATATGTAGGATCCCTAATTAGAGACAATGCACTGCAGCTGCCTCTAATTAGAGATCCCACACAAACCACCTACAGACCCATAAATGATAGACCTGTCAGACTCTGACCATGGCACATAGAGAAGCAATAGGCTTCTCTATGGCCAGAGCCTGACACCCAGTGTCTGTTGGAAAGCAGACTGAACCAGGTTTTCCTCTAGGATTTAGCTTGTGCTTAGCTCTATTCAGTTTATTTTTATCCTAAAAAAACTCATTAGTCCTTGCTGATCACATAATATGATGCAGCCACCACCATTCTTGAAGATATGAAGGATGGTACTCAGTGATTTGTTGTGTTCGATTTTCCCCAAATATAGCGCTTCGTATTCAGAACATTCAGTAAAGTTAATTTCTTTGCCATATTTTTTGCAGTTTTACTTTAGTGCCTTATTGCAAACAGGATGCATGTTTTAGAATACGTGTTTTCTGTACAGGCTTCCTTCTTTTCACTCTGTCATTTAGGTTAGTACTGTGGAGTAACTACATGTTGTTGATCCATCATCAGTTTTCTCCTATTACAGCCTGTTTTAAATTCACCATTGGCCTCATTGTAAAATCCCTGAGCGGTTTCCTTCCTCTCCGACAACTGAGTTAGGAAGGACGCCTGTATCTATGTAGTGACTGGGTGTATTGATACACCATCCAAAGTGTAATTAATAGATTCACCATGCGGAAAGGAATATTCAATGTCTGCTTTGTTATTTTATTTTTACCCATCTACCAATAGTTTCCCCTTTTTGTGATGCATTGGAAAACCTCCCTGGCCTTTGTGGTTAAATCTTTTACATTTGAGTCATTTAGCAGACGTTCTTATCCAGAGCGAATTACATGAGAAATAAGTGTATACGTTCCAACTCCTTGAAGATGGAAATTGCTCGTTGGAGCTGGAAACGCAACTACCTGTGTCTGCCCGCACACTGCAGCAAAACTGGGATGCTGTAGGTGTGGTGCGATAAGACTAAAGAATAAAAAGGGACCCGACCACAAACTGAAATTTAACCCTTAGTGGGACATTTACTAAACAATACGTTTACAAAAACACAGCTCATAACAGGACAAAGCAAAAAGGGGAGAAGGGCGGGACGAGCGGGGTCCGAGAACACAAAGAGCCCTACGCTTCCCTACCTCTATCCCTGCCTACACCATCTGATACTTACAGCTGTCTACCTGCTACATGGGTGACACCGCTCGCATCTAACCGAGTGTATATAACAGAGGGTCAGCTACGTGCAAGTGTATACCCCGGAGTATCTTACCTATCCCTTCTCCCAGAACAAGGTAAGTGGGTGGAACCCACAGTTTGCAAAACAAACTGCAAAAAGGTATCTCCAAAACAAATTAAAGTAAAATTAAATACCAGATAGATACCCAAATTAAAAGCGAATTCACTTCAGATGATAAATGTATTAACGTAAATAAATGAAGAAGGCTAATAATAGGCCTGTGCTGGGCATTCCCTCTCTTTTCTCCCTACACAAAAGGGCTAGGCCTAATTTTCTGCATACAATTGTTGATTACTCATCATGTCGACCTATGAATATGTGATTTCTGATCCCTTCAAACATTATTAAGATCAAACGCCAGTGTCCGGTGGCATAATCATGTCATTTATTTATAAATGTTTGTCTGTTTCGACAACCTGGCCCTGTTCTGCTCACCTACGCTGTGATCTGACTCGTGGGCGTGGCTCAAGTTCACAGCTCACAGGTTTCGCGTCTCTGGTTACTTGCTTGTTTCCGTTTCGCGGGTAGGTAGCACCTATTTTCATTGTTTATTAGAAACGCTCATGTTTATGCAAATTCCTTTAGATTGTTTAATGTGTTAATTGTTGGTCATTGATGTTAATTGATGAAATTAAAGTTGGGAGCAGAGCAAAACACTATCTCACAACAGCATAACCCCAACCTCTTAAAATCTCTCTCCTCAGCAAACCAAAATAACACACATTTATACAGTTGGGCTTGATGGGAGAACGCTGTTGATTGGTCTCCCAGGACAGGTGACACGCCCACCCTCGTTACCGGCAACTCACAGCACCTGTTAAGAGCCAGAGGAGAAACCAGCCAACAGAAAATCACAACATACACAAAAAGGGAAAAAATAATACGTTATATGTAACATTAGGGTTAAGTGTCTTGCTCAAGGGCACATCGACTCGCCCCGTAAGACTCACAGCTTCGTAATCGCTGCCAAAGGTTCTTCTTATAAAGTATTGACTCAGGGGTGTGAATACTTATGTAAATTTGATATTTCTGTTTCTTTTTCAATACATTTGCAAAAACGTCTAAAAACATGTTTTCACTTTGTCATTACGGGGTATTGTGTGTAGATGGCTGTGACAAAAAAATATATTTAATCCATTTTGAATTCAGGCTGTATGTAACACAACAAAATGTGGAATAAGTCAAGGGGTATGAATACTTTCTGAAGGCACTATCTGATGCTGTCTGGTCAAAAAGAGTATGATATTGTTGCCGCCCGTAGCATTGAATGCAAGGGAAGCCAGCGAGCATTTGGCCTCCCTTTATATAATAAAAAATAATAATAATAATAGCCAGTCAGCGTTGAGATAAACTGAGCGAAAACCAAACGCCATTGACAGAAAAAACTTGAATTGTTACATCTGTTGTTGTCCTCCGGTGGCTAGCTAGTCCTTTTCCTAAATTAGCCATTGATGGAGATATGGATTTTGGACTTGGTTTTACTTAATTATCCGTACTGGCCAATGATTATAACGGCATTCTGATCCAACCATAAATTCATACATTGTGCCCCTGACCTGAGAGGATGGAAGTTCAATATGTAGCTAGATGTAGCAGGCCTTGGTTCTCCTGAAGTCCACCACCATCTCCTTTGTTTTGCCGATGTTGAGCTGAAGGTGGTTCTGCTCACACCACAGCACAAAGTCACTGATTGTGCTCCTGTACTCCTCCTCCTGCCCACCCCTGATGCACCCTACAATTGCAGAGTCATCTGGGAACTTCTGTAGGTGGCATGTTTCAGAGTTATATCTGAAGTCCGAGGTGTAGAGGGTGAACAGGAAGGGGGACAGGACCGTTCCCTGGGGGGCCCCTGTGTTACTAACTGCCCGTTCTGACACACAGCTCTGTAGTCGCACAAATTGTGGCCTACCGGTCAGGTAATCCGTGACCCAGGAGACTAAGGGTGCTTCCACTTTCATCATCATCTTCTCACCCAGTAGCAGGGGCTGAATGGTATTGAAGGCACTGGAGAAGTCAAAAAACATAACCCTCAAAGTGCAACCTGCGTTGTCCAGGTGAGAGTAGGCCCTCTGCAGAAGGTAGATGATTGTATCATCCACCCCGATGTTGCGCTGGTATGCAAACTGCAGGGGGTCCAGTGATGTACACACCAGGGGTCTGAGGTGAGCGAGGACTAACCTTTCCAGGGTCTTCATGATGTGGGATGTTAGCGCTACAGGTCTGAAGTCATTCAGGACAGTGGGGTGTGCCTTCTTGGGCACTGGGACGAGGCAGGATGTTTTCCACAGCACAGGGACCCTTTCTAGGCTCAGGCTAAGGTTGAAATACAGGAGAACTACCACCTTATGGTGAGGATAGCCGAGTTGCAAGTCCAGCTTCAAATGCAATCGTTTGGTAAGGGCAATTTAAGTCTGAGTCAGAGGCCAAGCCTTCTCAGGTCTCTGCTCCACCCGTTACGGGGTCTGAGCCGCCGAAGCCTCCCACCATTAATAAAGGGACGCTCTGCTTTTTTGAAAAGCAAGTCCTGCAGGCTCTAGTTTTGCCTCATCTTGATTATTGTCCAGTCGTGTGGTCGAATGCTGCAAGGAAAGACGTAGTTAAGCTGCAGCTGGCCCAGAATAGAGCGGCACGTCTTGCTCTTCATTGTAATCAGAGGGCTGATATAAATACTACGCATGCCAGTCTCTGTTGGTTAAGAGTTGAGGAGAGACTGACTGCATCACTTCTTCTTTTTATAAGAAACTTTAATGTGTTGAAAATCCCAAACTGTTTGCATTGTCAACTTACACACAGGTCTGACACACACACTTACCCCACCAGACATGCCACCAGGGGTCTTTTCAAAGTCCCCAAATCCAGAAAAAGAACGCGTACAGTATTATATAGAGCCATTATTGCATGGAACGTTGCATTTCATATTGTTCAAGTGAACGGCAAACCTGGTACAGAAGATTATTTGTGTGTTTATACTGATCTGTAGGCTGTGTGTGCCTTTTGAATATATATATTTTTTAATGTCATTCTGCCCTTGAGCTGTTGTTTATTAATGTTTTGTACTATGTCATGTTTCATGTTTTGTGTGGACACCAGGACGAGTAGCTGCTGCTTTTGCAACAGCTCATGGGGATCCTAATACCAAATATCATTAGCTCTGACAAATTGAAAATCCTAGTTGTTGGCGACTCTTTTTACCTGCAATATTAGACTTAAAAAGAATCATCCACTGTTTATCAGGGAGCAGGGCTACTGACATAAAGGCTAATCTGAAGCGGGGGCTGGCTAAGTCTAAAAACTGGCGAGCCTAGAGAGTATAGGGATATTGTTATCTACGTCGTCACCAACGATGTTAGGATGAAACAGTCAGAGGTCACCAAGCGCAACATAACTTCAGTGTGTAAATTAGCTAGAAAGATGTGTCAGCATCAAGTAATTGTCTCTGGTCCCCTCCCAGTTAGGGAGAGTGATGAGCTCTACAGCTGGTTATAGCTGGTTGAAAACTGTTTTCTGCCCCTCCCAAAAGATAGAATTTGTAGATAATTGGCCCTCTTTCTGAGACAACCACCAGCAGGACCAAGCCTGGCCTGCTGAGGAGTGACTGGAGGGGTGCTCTCATGTTATCTAGCAACATAGACAGGGCTCTAACCCCTCTAGCTCCACAATGAGATAGGGCGCAAGCCAGGCAGCAGTCTGTTAGCCAGCCTGCCAGCTTAGTGGAGTCTGCCACTAGCACTGGCAGTGTAGTCAGCTCACCTATCCTCATTGAAACTGTGTCTGTGCCTCGATCTAGGTTGGGCAAAACTAAACATTGCAGTGTTCGTCTTAGCAATCTCACTGGAATAAAGACCTCCTCCATTTCTGTCGTTATTGAAAGAGATTGTGAAATCTCACATCTCAAAACAGGGCTACTTAATGTTAAATCCCTCACTTCCAAGGCAGTCATAGTCAATGAACTAATCACTGATCATAACCTTGATGTGATTGGCCTGACTGAAACATGGCTCAAGCCTGATGAATTTACTGTGTTAAATGTGGCCTCTCCTCCTGGTTACACTAGTGACCATATCCCCTGCGCATCCCGCTAAGGCGGAGGTGTTGCTAACATTTCCGACAGCAAATTTAAATTGACAAAAAAAGACATTTGTCATTTGAGCTTCTAGTCATGACATCTATACAGCCTACTCAATCACTTTTTATAGCTACTGTTTACAGGCCTCACTGAGTTCCCTGTATGTAGTCTTGTAGTCATGGCAGATAATATTCACATTTTTGGTGACATGGATATTCACATGGAAAAGTCCACAAACCCACTCCAAAAGGCTTTCGGAGCCATCATTGACTCAGTGGGTTTGGTACAACATGTTTCCGGACCTACGCATTGCCACAGTCATACCCTGGATCTAATTTAGTCTTGTGAAATAAATATTGTGGATCTAAATGTTTTTCCTCATAATCGTGGACTATCAGACCACCATCTTATCATGTTTGCAATCGCAACAAGCAATCTGCTTAGACCCCAACACCAAGGATGATCAAAATCTGCTCTATATATTATCGGACAACCCAAAGATTCCTAGATGCCTTTCCAGACACCCTCCACCTACCCAAGGACGTTGGAGTACAAAAAAAGGTTAACCACCTATCTGAGGATCTAAATTTAACTTGCACCCCTAAAAGCAAAAAACATTTGTCACAAGAAATTAGCTCCCTGGTATACAGAAAATACCTGAGCCCTGAAGCAAGCTTCCAGAAAATTGAAACTGAAATGGTGCTCCACCAAACTTGAAGTGTTCTGACTTGCTTGGAAAGACAGTACTGTGCAATATCGAAGAGCCCTCACTGCTGCTCGCTCAGCCTATTTTTCCAACCTAATTGAGGAGAATTAAAAACACATTTATTTTTTATACTGTCGCAAAGCTAACTAAAAAGCAGCATTCCCCAAGAGAGGATGGCTTTCACTTCAGCAGTGATGAATTCATGAACTTCATCAACGAAAAGCTCATGATCATTAGAAAGCAAATTACGGACTACTCTTTGAATCTGCGTACGTCCTGAGTCTGCACAGAACCTTATTCCAACTAAACTACTGAAAGAGATACTTCCTGTGCTTGGCCCTCCTATGTTGAGCATAATACATGGCTCCCTATCCTCCGGATGTGTCCCAAACCCACTAAAAGTGGCAGTAATAAAGCCTTTTGAGAAAGCTAAACCATGACCCGGAAAAAGTAAAAACTATAGGCCTATATCGAATCTCCCAGACATAAGGAATCTTCAGACATAAGGAAGTGGATGGTGGCAATGTTTGATCTGACAATTGATCTTGATGGTACAGTCATCTCAAATAATGCTGATACTGCGTTCAAAACATCTGGGAACTCAATTTCCCATTTAAGGTGAAGCATCAGGTCTTTACTTATTTGGGAAGAAAGGTCACACACTCATTTAAGTCTCTGTTTAAACATAACTTAAAATCACTCCTGGAGCGCACTAAGCAGGATTTCATAAGGTGGTTGTCTCTTTCCATTTCATTAGCAGGTTGCATTATTTATTTAACCTTTATTTAACTAGGCAAGTCAGTTAAGAACAAATTCTTATTTACAATGATGACCTACCTACAGGGTCAGCCCCTGGAGCAAATTATGGTTAAGTGCCTTGCTCAAGGACATTTCCAACTTCATTTGGAATAAGTCAAATCGACGAATGAGAAAGGTATATCTAGAGAGACCTAAACCCGCAGACGGGCTGGGCCTTCACAATTTTTTACACTACTACTGGTCAGCAAATATATCTAAATGTGTTTTTTGGGTTTCTACATTTGAAAACAAGGATGGTCCAACTTGGGCATGGGTGGCGAGCTACCCGATGATATATGGCAACAAAGTATTGAGCGTATCCACACCTCATCATTTTTCATAAGGCATGGGCTCATTCAGTTCAAAATATTGCACCCTCTCCATTACGCAAATGAAAGATTGGCAAAAATATATCCAAAAGTTGACCCCAAGTGTTTGAGATGCCACCAGAGTCCAGCGACTGGGGGACGCATTTTTTGGTCATGCCAATCTTTGAGTGGCTTCTGGGACCCCATCTTTGAGGCATTCTCAAAATGGGGTCCCAGAAGCCACCCAACCCGTTCACTGACATTTTTGAGGTACTTCCCCTAGACCAGAATGCTACCACGCATCAGGCGAATGCAATAGCATTTGCCTCGCTGCTAGCTCGCCGCCTTGTTCTCTTTCACTGGAAGTCCGCAAAGCCACCCTCCAGGTGACAGAATTGAAGAACTACACCACAGTAAGCATTTAAAACAGTTCAAAGTAAGCATCCTTTAAGTCCAGGGACGTGAACCATTCCCCTGCTGCTACGGTCTGGAGAATGTTGACCATCCGCATCATGTGAAAGGGTAGACTTTCTAGGAAAACATTGACCCGTTTTAAGACCCTCTGTCTTTCTTTGGACCAGGGAACAGGTTGAGTAAAAGCCATCTTGCCGTTCTGAAGCTTTTACTCTTGTGGAGAGATGTAATCTCCTGGTGGAGGGTGCAAACTTTCTGGGGTTCTAGGACTGAAGGTGTGGGGTGCCCATTAGGTCAGGTGCTGCTGGGTAATCGGCCAACCCCCCGCCATTCAGTTTCTGCCCCCGTGCCTGTTCGTGGGGTTGGGGGGGTGGCTGCACCACTGTCTGGGGCTTGCGAGCACCTGTGTTAGACTGGTGGTAGGACCAAGGGCGTGTGTAGGGCTGGGCCGAGTGAGAGTGGAGAGGTTCACGCACGTCAGGTCTCCCTCTGCCATGACTCTGTGATGCCTGGGTTCTGGGCTCTGGATTCCACAGTGCTGTAGCCTGACACAGTTGTTTTCTACATTCAAATGGCCCGCTCAGCCGTGGGACCGAAGAGCAGTCCGAGGGCCACTGTGAGCTTTCTTGGTGTCCGTCTGGAGTCATCGGACATTGGGGCTGGCAACGAGTCACAACAAGGGTGGACATCAGTCTGCTGAATTAGCTTGAAGAGATGTCTAATTCAGGTTGCAAGAGGTCCAGGTCTTCGTGCTCCAGCTGGAGCATCCTGTTCTGTGCTAGCATGAGCACTGAGAGGGAGTTCCCAATGTGGGCCGCTGTGTCATAGGCCCATGACAGTAGTTCTTCTGTGGCCCTGCATGGAAGTCTGGGGCAGCGGATGCAACCTTCTGTGCTTCATCTGGGGAGAACATCAGCTCTGCTATGTAGTCATCCACCTAAGGCATATAGTCCAGCCCATGTTGTTTTGCATCACGCATGGCACGTATTGAGGCAGAGCTTTCTTCCGACTCTGTGTGATCAGAGCCTCGGAATGACTCCTCTGAAAGATCTTTAGCGTTGAGACTGAATGGGTCCAAAACACTGGTTGGCACCTCCTTCACCATGTTGGGCGTGTCATCATCCTGGTCACTAAAGTGCCGGTTGGATGCCTGAGTGGAGAACAGGCCATCATAATGGCTATGAGTCCTCTGTTGCGTCCCCCATGCTGGAGGGGGTGCTAGAGGGGGACACCATCAGTTTTGTGGGCCTTCCTTCTTTTGATGGCCCTGGGTGGGTCCTGGCGAACAACGCCGGACGCTGATAAATTATCTGCGAAAGCAGGCCCTCAACTCTGGCTAGCCTCGCTTCACTCACCTTCAAAGGCAGGATGGCGCAGTTAATGCAGGGGTCAGAAAGGGCCTCACGCAGTTGGCCAACACCTAGGCAGGCGGGGCACAGGTCATGACCATCTTCTACTTGTAGTTCAGCTCCACAAGAGGAGCAGCCATGCATGCACAGCCTCATGGTGATGCGGTGTTCTCAGCTCAGAATGTGATGAACATAAATTATAAAATATTTCTTATGCAATATACTGATTCATCAAATTAACTAATATAATAGTAACCAGAGACTGTATACAACAGCTACCACAATACACAGTAAGAGTAGAGAGCTACAATAATCTGGCGGGAGCTGTACAGCACCCGCAAAATAATTTCGGGTGAGCCTAGCTATAACCACAGGGCTGGAGTAGATGAGATATCATGTTTAAACGTAGTCTTATTTATGCGAAACACGCACAAATGACCGTTGTTTGGTAACCAAGCTGACAACACACGGTGGCAGCTAGGTGGAGTTGGTAAACTAGCTGACGACACATAGTGGCAGCTAGGTTGAGTTGGTAAACTAGCTTGCTAGCATGCTAGTAATACCAGAGAGGGATGACTAGGGACTCTCACGTCTTGTAGCTGGCTAGGCTAATAACCTTCATAAACGTGGTTATCGACCCGTTCGAGTTTTAAATAGTCGAAGGACGACTAATGCCCTGTGGCCTCGATAACAAACACAGCAGTGGAGGATATATTGACAAGGCCAACTTGCACGATATGGCTAAGCTAATGTTGCAAGAATAAATAAGAGGCCGTGCGTGGTCTGACATATGGTTTTATATGAACCGCGGGGCATGTCCTCGTCGTGCGTGGGATAAAATCCATACTTTCAAACCTGCCGGTCTGAAAGTTATTAAGTAGAAAACGTCATCAGGTCTAACGATTCGAACGCGCAAAATAGTATGCAGCGTCAACTAGATGTCTGTGCAACAAAAGTTCAACATGTTACCATTTTTGTCAACCCGTTTACGCATACAGTTTTGACGCATACGTTCGATAAATCCAACATATGCACCACACAGAACTCACTGCAACTGACTCTGCAACGCAAACGCAGCCATTGAAAATGAATATACGTCTGATGTACCAAAACGCAATAACACAGTTGGTGTGTTCGAATAGCGCTGAACTGTGCATGTGCAGAGGCAGTCAAATCAAAGGCAAACCTTCAATATAAAGCTGTTTTTGACAAAATATTTAAACGTGTCAGTTTGTCACTTTCACCAGGCTGGAGTAATAACACGTTCAACTACTTAAGACATTGGCTCGAATCTAGGTTGTGCCTTTAGATTTCGAGAAAATGAACAACTAAGAAGGAACGTTTCACTTCTCTTATAGACTTCTCAAACCCCGGACTGGTCTGTTTCATAAGCGTTCACGGAAGTCTCGCGAAGTTGCGTCTCTGCGTTTAGAAACTCTGTGACGTCAGTGTTTTCTTCTTCTGTCATTTTTTGCAGACAGGCCAACAAACTAGATTACGATTTACCGCCGCCGACTTGTGGAGTGGAGTTGCAAACTGGTTGCAACCCGCACACATCATGGGTGGGAAAAAGGTATCCTGAAAACAACCTGGTACGAATCCAGGCTGCATCATATCCGGCTGTGATTGGGAGTCCCATATGGCGGTGCACAATTGGGCCAGGTTTGACCGGGGTAGGCCGTCATTGTAAATACGAACAACCAACCCACATTTCTATAGGACCAAGCGTCTCATAATCTCTTGATTTGAGCGCAACTTCACTGGCGAAGAACTGTGTATAATTTTGGATGAAAACTCTCACATGTTCCGTCCAGATGCAGCAACACGTTACCGGGAAAGTCGACAAATAAACATGTGTCTGGAGGATTAATATTCTTTAGATAATCACACTTTAATGAAAGTTTTTGGAGAAGAACAAGGTCGGACGATGTGTTTAGCTTGCATGCTAATGTACAGTCAGTTTAGCTACCTTACACAGAAGACAAATTTACTAAATAAGCAGTTATGAAGCTGCATATCTGTCTGTCAGTCAGTTGTCACTGTTATTTTTTATTGACCTAGCCAGCTAACGAACTCTGGCTAGTTAGTCCCGGTGTTCCGATGCGGTCCCTGCTGCAGGCAAATTGTCTCTTCATAAATAATTAAAAATATGGTCTGTAGTAGGCTGATAGCTATAGCTAGCTACTGTTATGTATTTTCTACTGTTATGTATTTTATTTTTTGACCCAGTTGGTGTGTAACTTGCTGGATGAGGGGAAACACACTGTTTCGGTATGGGGAATGGAGGCAGGCAGCGCAGCATTACAGTGAGGAGGGGGTCAACGTGGCCAGCTATGCTCAGGCAGAGGCACTGGTCATCCCCCCTGAGCTTCTGGAGAGCCTCTACGTCAACAGGGCAGTGGCACACTTTCAGTTTGTAAGACACACACAATTAACCATGTTAAAATGTTTAGTTAGCATATGTATGTCTCAAAAGTTGTATTAAACCAATAATTTTATCAGGTCTGAATAAGCACTTGGTCTAAACAAAATGGATCCCACATTTTCCCCAGACAACTTCCCAGTCAGGTTTTACACCCAGTCTTCATCTTCTCTCTCCCTATTTCTATGTTTGTGTCTCTGGTTATGTCCCTGTCTTTCCCCCAGGGGGAGTTTGAGCTTGTTTGTGACTTATTTTGTACATAATGTTGCTGCTACCGTCTCTTATGACCAAAAAGAGCTTCTGGACATCAGAACAGCGATTACTCATCTCGAACTGGACCAATATTGTTTATTTAATGAGTCCAACACAAAGGATATACTGTTTACCCGAGACCAGACCCAAATCCCCGTAATTTGCGTGAAGAAAATATGGAAATACAGGGGGCGGAGGTCGGGGTGCCTTGTGAGAATTTGTCGGCGAGTGGGTAAACCGCCTCTACCATCCATTCTATTGGCCAAAGTGCAATCACGTTGGCCAACGACCGTGCATCGGCAGGACAGAGCAGCTACGTCTTGTAGACGAGTGGTGGGGGGGTCTATTTGTCAATAACGGCTGGTGCGCAATGCCTAATATTAAAGAAGTCTCAAGGTATTGCTCGCCTGTGGTAGGGTAGTCATGATAAGATGTAGACCACACTATTCGTAGCCGTCTATTTACCACCACAAACCGATGCTGACACTAAGACCGCACTCAACAAGCTGTATATGGCCATAAGCAAACAAGAAAATGCTCATCCAGTTGCTGAGCTCCTAGTGGCCGGGGACTATAATGCAGGCAAACGTATATCAGTGGAAAACTCTATAGACCACCTTTACTCAACACACAGAGACGCATACAAAGCTCTCCCTCGCCTTCTGACCATAATTATCCTCCTGATTCATCCTTACAAGTAAAAACTGAAGCAGGAAGTACCAGTGACTCGCTTAATATGGAAGTGGTCAGAGTACGCGGATGATACGCAACAGGACTGTTTTGCTAGCACAGACCGGAATATGTTCAGGGATTCATCCAATGGCATTGAGGAGTATACCGCCTCAGTTACCGGCTTCATCGACATACATATCCCAACCAGAAGCCATTGATTACAGGCAACATACGCACCGAGCTAAAGGCTATCAATACAGGACTAAGATTGAATCCTGCTACACCTGCTCTGGCGCTCGTCGCATGTGGCAGGGCTTGCAAACTTTTATGGACTACAAAGGAAAACGCAGCCGCGAGCTGCCCAGTGACTCGAGCCTTCCTTTTACGCTCACTTCGAGGCAATGTCTGAGTTTGACAGGTGTTGCTCACGGTTTGAGCAAGAAACAACTGATTTGATGAATTGAAATAAGTTTTGTTTTGTTCAAACAGTGCATTTGGAAAGTATTCAGACACCTTCCCTTTTTTCTTTTGTTACATTACAGCCTTGTTCAAAAATAGATTAAATAAATGTTTTTCCTCAACAATCTACAATATCCCATATGACAAAGCCAAATGTTTTTTAGACATTTTTGCAAATGTATTCAAAATAAACAGAAATACCTTATTTATATAAGCATTCAGACCCTTTGCTATGAAACTCTAAATTGAGCTCAGGTGCATCCTGTTTCCATTGATCATCCTTGAGTTGTTTCTTCAACTTGATTGGAGTCCACCTGTGGTAAATTCAATTGATTGGACATGATTTGGAAAAGTACACACCTGTCTATATAAGGTCCCACAGTTGACAGTGCATGTCAGACCATTGGCGTTGAGGCGGGATAAGATGGCTTTAGCGTATTGGGTGAGACTGAAGGGTAGTTTGGTGAGGAGAGCGTTTGGGAGAGGGAAAGATGAGAGCGTTTGGGTGGGTGATAGAGAAGAAGGTGGAGGAGTATGGATTGACAGGGAAGGATGTTGGACCGGTGGTCGCGTTAGGGAAGGTACCACTGGTTGTTTCCTGTGCCGAATGTTGACGTAAGGATGTTGGAGAGGAAGAAAGAGTGGGATGCAAACTGCATCAGTAGTTGTGTGGAGAGGTTTGTGAGTGAAGGATACAGTGAAATTCTGAGGATATTTACTGATGGGTTGAAGGAACCAGTTAGTGGGAAGGTAGGAGCAGGGGTGTTTGTCCCAGAGTTCTCAGTAAGGATCGGTAAGAGGGTGACTGATCATGTGTCAGTATATACTGCTGAGATGATGGCAATGATTTTGGGGCTGTGTTGGGTGGAGGAGGATAGGCCGCTCAGGGTGGTGGTGTGTACGGATTCGACTTCTGTGTTGAGTAGTATAATGTTGGGTAGGTCAGAAAGATGGGATTTGTTAGTGGAGTTGATGGTGCAGTTGTTGGGGTTGGAGAGGATGGGGGTGGTGGTCTGGTTCTGTTGGGTTCCAGCGCATGTAGGTGTTGATGGTAATGAAGAGGTGGATAGGGTGGCGAAGAGTGCGTCAGGGTAGGAGGGTGTGGATGTTAGGATACCGTATGGACGGGGGGAGGTGAAAGCGATGATAGAGGGTGGGGTTGGAATTATGGCAGAAACAGTGGGATGAGTGCAGGACAGGGAGGGGATATTATGGTGTACAGAAAACGGTAAGGGTGGAAGTTGAGAATAGGGGCTGTAGGAGGGATGAAGTAATCCGGAGTAGGCTGAGGTTTGGTCAAACAGGTCTGAATGCGACGCTGAAGATGATAGGGAGACATGAGTCCGGATTGTGCGAGGGGTGTATGGTGGAGGAAACAGTGGAACATGTATTGCTGTATTGCGAGCGGTATGATGAGGAAAGAGAAAGGTTGTATGACCGGGTCAGGAGGGAAGGGAGGAGTTGGGGAATGGGTGGGGTGCTGGGAGGAGGAAGTGGTGACGGGATAGTGTCGAGGGAGCTGTTGCAATTTATCAAGGATACGGGTGTGGGTGCGAGAATTTAGGGGTGGGAGGCTGTGACCGGCCTCACACTCCGATACAGTAAGTGGCGGTGTATGCACCTTTCAGATGGTTGCGATCCGCCATTAATCCAAAGAAGAAGAAGTGCATGTCAGAGAAAAAACCAAGCCATGAGGTAGAAGGAATTGTCCGTAGAGCTCCGAAACAGGATTGTATCGAGTCACAGATCTGGGGAAGGGTACCAAAAAATGTCTGCAGCATTGAAGGTCCCTCAAAAAACCGTGGCCTCCATCATTCTTGAATGGAAGAAGTTTGGAACCACCAAGACTCTTCCTAGAGCTGGCCGCCCTGCCAAACTGAGCAATCGGGGTAGAAGGGCCTTGGGCAGGGAGGTGATCAAGAACCTGATGGTCAGAGCTCCAGAGTTCCTCTATGGAGATGAGAGAACCTTCCAGAAGGACAACATCTATGCAGCACTCCACCAATCAGGCCTTTATGGTAGAGTGGCCAGACGGAAGCCACTCCTCAGTAAAAGGCACATGACAGCCCGCTTGGAGTTTGCCAAAAAGCACCTATAGGACTCTCAGACCATGAGAAACAAGATTCTCTGGTCTGATGAAACCAAGATTGAACTAGTCTAGAGACTAGTCACTATTGAGGGAAAGATGAACGAAGCAAATCCTTTATGAAAACCTGCACTCTCAACCTCAGACTGGGGTGAAGGTACACCTTCCAACAGAACAACGACCCTAAGCACACAGCCAAGGCAACGCAGGAGATGCTTTGGGACAAGTCTCTGAATGTCCTTGAGTGGCCCAGCCAGAGCTCGGATCAAACATCTCTGGAGAGACCTGAAAATAGCTGTGAAGCAATGGTCCCCATCCAACCTGACAGAGCTTTTTTTTTTTACCTTTATTTAACTAGGCAAGTCAGTTATGATGGCCTACCTACAGGGTCAGCCCCTGGAGCAAATTAGAGTTAGGTGCCTTGCTCAAGGACACATCGACAGGTTTTTCAACTTGTCAGCTCAGGTATTCGAACCAGCGACCTTTCGGTTACTGCCCCAATGCTCTAACCACTAGGCTACCTGCCGCCCTTGAGCTTGAATACAAGCATCATACCGAAGAAGACTCAAGGCTGTAATCGCTGCCAAAGGTCCTTCAACAAGTACTGAGTAAAGGGTCTGAATACTTATGTAAATGTAATATTTTAGTTTTTTATTTTCAATACATTTGCAAAAAGCTGTTTTTGTCGTTTTGGGGTATTGTGTGTAGATTGAGGGGGGAAAAAACGATTTAATACGTTTTAGAATAAGACTGTAACGTAACAAAATGTGGAAAAAGTCAAGGGGTCTGAATACTTTCCAAATGCACTGTATACCAAAGATGTTTTGGTATGGTTTAGAAACTTGGGAACCAAGCTCGAGTTATCAGTGTAGCCCTGCTATCGCCTGGAGTCGTTGAAATATCTTCACACCTAGAAAAAAAACCTCCAGACTAATGTCATAAATGTAAATTTATTGGAAAGAAATTAAGAATTACAGGTGGCAGTTTGGAACAAAAGGGTAATAATTACATAACCAACATTCTCTAGTAATACTAGTCCCGTTCAAATAGGGCTTAGCCTAATTGTCTAAAAAAATAGAGGAGAGAACAAACCCCAACTTATTTAGGTCTATAATCAATAGCCTAATTGTTAAATGTGCCTGGCTTTATTAATCATCCATATACAGTTGAAGTCTGAAGTTTACATACTCCTTAGCCAAATACATTTAAACTCAGTTTTTCACAATTCCTGACATTTAATCCTAGTAAAAATTCCCTGTCTTAGGTCCGTTAGCATCACCACTTTATTTAAAGAATGTAAAATGTCAGAATAAAAGCGTTTTCTCCGCCATTTTTTGCATAATTCATTTTACAAAACATCCTGTTTCCATCACAGCTGTCTTGATTCTTATTTATACAGTATGACTTTACTTGCATAAAAACTGTGGATGGAAAAGTGCTTATTAGCATTTTCTTATTACGGGCAAAGAGGGTGAATGGTTAATGTTTTGATTTAACCAAGCCTTCTCTCTTTTATTTTAGATGTCCTCCAATGGGCTAGAATCTTTGACTGACATTGCATCTGGTATGGCAGCCCACCATAAAAACAACGTTATATTTAACAATTTATTTGTCATTGTCATTAGCGTTTCTCTAAAAAATGTCCTTCTCTACCTTCTCTCCCTGGCCCGATCTCCTCTTCATTCCTCATTTTTCTTTATCCATGTACTTCCTCCCAGCTGATCTGTCCAGCGCCCAGTGTATCCCCGCCCCTCTGGCCACACCCATCCCTGTCAGCGATGACCCCTCGAGCCCAGTGGCCACGCCCTGGGGACTGCATCTCCAAGAAAGAAAGTCAGTGAGGTGAGAGGGTCACTACTAGGGTCACTCCAAGGTAGGATGTTGGCTGTGCTGTACCCTCCTTCTGTTGTTCAGTAGATGTTTGATGAGAGAGGAGATACAGACATTAGTCAGTAGAATATAGGAACATTTAAGGAAGTATTTCTGTCACTTGCCTGACAGCAGTGGTGTAATGTACTTAAGTAAAAATACTTTAAAGTACTACTTAAGTAGTTTTTTGGGTATCTGTACATTACTATTTATATTTTTGACTACTTTTAATTCATTACATTCCTAAAGAAAATAATATACTTTTTACTCCATACATTTTCCCTGAGACCCAAAAGTACTCAAACTCACCCAGTTATCAAGAAAACATCCCTGGTCATCCCTACTGCCTCTGATCTGGTGGATTCACTAAACACAAATGCTTTGTTTGTAAATGTAATGTCTAATTGTCGGAGTGTGCCCCTTACTATCCGTCAATTTTAAAAACACAAGAAAATGTGCCGTCTGGTTTGCATAATATAATGAATTTGAAATGTATATTTCAGCAGTTCTATTTACTTTTGATACTTAAGTATATTTAAAACCAAATACTTTTAGACTTTTACTCAAGTAGTATTTAAATGGGTGACTTACTTGAGTCATTTTCTATTAAGGTATCTTTACTTTTACTCAAGTATGACAATTGAGTACTTTTTCCACCGCTGCCTTGCAGACGGTACACATTTTAGTGGTTTAACTTCCACCACTGAAGTACATTACATGGAGCACAGAGCTATGCATTTCTGGTCCAGAAGGATATCTAGAATAACATAATGTCATATGTTTCTCTCTCTCTCTCTTAAAGTCACAGAGCGCAGTCCAAGGTGCTGTCACCACCAACCTCCCCAACACAGCTGTGGGCCTGCACCCTCCATACTCCTCCAGCCTCCTCGCCTCGTCTCCCCAGCTACACCCCGCCATCTTCAGTTCCTCTGTCCGCCCTGGAGCCCCACCCCTCGCTGGGCCAGAGTGACCAGACCTCCACACAGGCGCTGGACGCCCTGGGGGCCTTTACCCTGGGGGCTGGGGACACAGAGGGCAAAGGAGGGGCTGGAATTGGAGGGCTGGACTCCTTCTCTGAGTACACCTTGCCTGGTGAGTGGATGAGACATATGAACAAGGTGTGTGTTTGGGGATGTTAATTATATTGAAAACAGCAAAGCCATTGTAGCAGGCTTGTTTTGCCACTATCCAAGGACACGGGGATATCAGACACCATGTGGCCTTACAGCAGTGCTGTTGACACTGTTCAGGAACTCTGAACAGTCCTCGGGCATGCGTTAGTTGTTGTTGTAGCTACTCTGTGTCAGCAGCACTGCTGTAAGGCCACATGGTGTCTCATATCCCTGTGTCCTTGTGTTGCTGTTCTGTTCTCCAGGGGGAAGAATTTCTCACAGCTTCATCCCTGGGATCCGCAAACACAGCTCCACTCACAAGACAGCGGCATAATGCCTGAACACTGAGGGATACTCTCAACTTCTTTCTCCTCTCTTCTGGGTTTATCACAACATGGATGTCTCTGGCTGCTCCTACTGTACTTGTTTTAAAAAAATCCCAGATTACATTAATTCTATTGGTGTTATTTACGCTTTTGTGATATTCCTAGTTCTGATAACTGTTTTTTCATAATGAAGACAATGTATATTTAAATCTGGTGATGGATTGGTTTGTCTTTGTCTCCCCCCTCAGAAGGTTCCAGCAGGTACCAACCTCTCCCTGCTCTCCCGGAACCCACTGGCTGCCACCCACGAGTTCAGACAGGCCTGCCATGCCTGTTACAGCCGAATAGGTACACGGCTACCTTGACCTTTCTTTTACCCCTCCAGAATATGTTACGTTGAGGATTTATTTTATACTAAGCAGTATTAAGTCAATGTTGTCTGTTAAATCAATGTCGGCAGAATTGCACCTTGTGCGATAAAGTATTTTGAATAAAAATCCCTACCTGGGCTGGCTTTCACCACCAACCAAGTGAAGAGAGAGCTGGAGAGACTACACCAGTGGAAAGCGGCGGGCCCTGATGGCATCAGCCCAAGGGTGCTGAGGGTCTGTGCTGACCAACTGTGTGGAATACTCCAGCGTCTTTTCAACCTTAGCCTGAGCCTAGAAAGGGTCCCTGTGCTGTGGAAAACATCCTGCCTCGTCCCAGTGCCCAAGAAGGCACACCCCACTGTCCTGAATGACTTCAGACCTGTAGCGCTAACATCCCACATCATGAAGACCCTGGAAAGGTTAGTCCTCGCTCACCTCAGACCCCTGGTGTGTTCATCAATGGACCCCCTGCAGTTTGCATACCAGCGCAACATCGGGGTGGATGATGCAATCATCTACCTTCTGCAGAGGGCCTACTCTCACCTGGACAACGCAGGTTGCACTGTGAGGGTCATGTTTTTTGACTTCTCCAGTGCCTTCAATACCATTCAGCCCCTGCTACTGGGTGAGAAGATGAGGAGGATGAAAGTGGAAGGACCCTTAGTCTCCTGGGTCACGGACTACCTGACCGGTAGGCCACAATTTGTGCGACTACAGAGCTGTGTGTCAGAACGGGCAGTTAGCAACACAGGGGCCCCCCAGGGTACGGTCCTGTCCCCCTTCCTGTTCACCCTCTACACCTCAGACTTCAGATATAACTCTGAAACATGCCACCTACAGAAGTTCTCGGATGACTCTGCTATTGTAGGGTGCATCAGGGGTGGGCAGGAGGAGGAGTACAGGAGCACAATCAGTGACTTTGTGTTGTGGTGTGAGCAGAACCACCTTCAGCTCAACATCAGCAAAACTAAGGAGATGGTGGTGGACTTCAGGAGAACCAAGGCACAACTGACTGCAGTCCCTATAAAGGGGATGGATGTGGAAATGGTTGAGTCATACAAGTTCTTGGGTGTCCATATGGACAACAGACTGGAATGGGCTGGTAACACCGGGGCCCTGTACAAAAAGGGCCAGAGCCGACTCTACTTTCTGAGGAGGCTCAGGTCCTTCAACGTGTGCAGTAAACTACTGCATACCTTCTACCAGTCTGTGGTGGCCAGTGCCATCTTTTTTGCAGTGGTGTGCTGGGGAGCAAACATCAAAGCCGGTGATGCTACTCGGGTAAATAAGCTGATCAGGAAGGCTAGCTCTGTCCTGGGGATGAGCCTTGACACTCTAGAGGAGGTGGCGGAGAGACGGATCCTGGCCAAACTGCTGGCCATCATGGACAACGTCACCCACCCTCTGCACGCTATGGTTATGACGCAGAGGAGCTCTTTCAGTCACAGACTGATCCCACCACGGTGTGCCAGAGAGCGCTACAGGAGGTCCTTCCTGCCGGCGGCTATGAGACTATATAATGCCTCACCGGGGTGCCGTGCCGTCGGCAACATAGATCTGGAACTGTTGGGGTGCTAGGACCTAGTTTAATAATTATGCATCCATCCGTGAGTAACTCTGTTCCGTCAGCACTCATCCACTCAGGCCATACGTATTCATACAGGTCTGTATATACATACCCATGTACAGTTGTTATATTATATCACATGCAATATTGTAAGTAATTATTGGACCTAGGCATTCACTCAGGAATGCATATTAGTATCCTGCCAGTTGCACCTTTTCTCATTGCTTTTAGTATATCAAATGTGCAATAAGTGCAGTTGTCTGTAATTAAACCCTGCGCACTAAGGACTGTATTTTAAGGGAATTACTATTATTACCCCAATGATATCATACACACATTTAGCTATTAAAGTATCTCTTCCTGTCATTTACCTGTACAGTTTGTGTAAACATGCAAGTATTCACTTATCTGTAAATATAACTGTATACCTAACTGTACAGCTAATTTAACCATGCAAAATTTTCACCTACCTGTTCATTTACCCAGTCTGTCTATTAAGTAAACTATTATTACCCTCGCTCATATCATACGCATTTTTAGCTACTGAAGTATTTCTCTGCCATCAACCTGTATAGTATAGTTAACCATCCAACATCCACCAATGTATAGTGTACATATTCAGCCAACCACTCATACTATGCAATTGTCCTTTTATAGCTTTTTTTTTGCACTCCAGATATCCTGTATTTCTATACTTTTTCATACTGCCGCTCTATGTATCATGTACCGTGTATCTGTCTTTTGTGTACTTTCGTTGTGGCATTTTGCACCTGCCCTGTGTTTTTGTTGTAGCTGCTTGATAATGAAATTTCCCCCCCGGGGGATCAATAAAGTACCTATCTATCTATCTATCTATCTATCTATCTAAGTCACCCTACAATTCTCTCTGCAGGTTTGCGGGTGATTGACTACCAGTACCAGTCGGAAGCAGCTCACCACTGTAAGAGGGAAGTGCTGCTGTCTCGCTTCAAAAACACAGAAGACCCCACCTGGAAGAGTATCAGGCCTCGCCCCGCTAGAAACAACTTCCTGGGGGCCTTTGTGCTCTGCAAAGGTACGTGTGTGTGTACAGTGGTTCCTCCTTTAAAAGTTGCGAGCTTTTGCTGCGGGATATAGAGGTACCCAGCGTCACGCTTCATTGCTCCAGACCACCGCAGGGGGGAGTTAGAGCACTCTTTATGCATTTGGGTCCCAAAGTTTGACCAATCATATCGAGTGGTTCCAGTGACGAATTTGACGCTATGGGGACACATAGCTGGTGCCTTTGTAAAGCAAAGATGGCTGACAAAAACATTACGGTGGAAGCAAATCTTAGTAATTATAACGTCATAACGAGTAAAGCAAAACATGTACAATTGAGATGAATATGTTAGTTAATTTAGAGACAAACGATTGTGCATATTGTTTTGTCATTAAGTTAATTTCCGAAAATCGCTATTTAGCAAGTTAGCTGAGCTGGAACACAGAGTCATTTCCTGGCATCCGATTGGCTACTGGCATTTAAAGGCCCTTTTCGGCAACCTGATTGGTTAAAATGTCTAACGTGCCTCGCAACACTTCCTTGTTTGAAAATATACCTCCAGTATGTGAATAAAAATAGGCGATCTCAGTTAGCCAATGCGAGAAAAGCAGTGAATGAAAGAAAAAATTAGCTTGATCAGCCGATTGAGACAGTGTCTACAGGTAACTAGGAGGAAAAGGAGGTAGCCGGGAGCAGCGCAAATTAGTTGAGATACTGTCATGATAGAATGTGCACACTATGAAGGGGTGATCGTGATGCATTTAGGAGGAGTGTTTACACTTCCTCCAGGCTTGCAGGAGTGCTCCAGGGGAGATGTGACATTTGATAAAAATGTGAGGATGGTTCTTCTAGCCCACGAACTTGGAATTGGTTATGTGTAACCGGTGTGAAACGGCTAGCAAGTTAGCGGCGCGCGCTAGTTGCGTTTCAATTGGTGACGTCACTTGCTCTGAGACCTTGAAGTAGTTGTTTTCCGCGGCTTTTGTGGAGCGATGGAAGGGGAGCATGAGATGGGCACGATGCCCTTGTCTCCTAATACAATACAAAATTCCGGCTATTGTTTTATGGGCCTGACTTACAAAATCTCTCACTCACTCTCGCTCTCAGCCTATGTATGTCCCACACCAGAGCTGTAGGGGCGGAGGTAGGGAGATTAGGGGGAGACAACCTCAGGGGTGGAGGAGGAGGAAGGGGGCTGAACCTGAAGATGAAGTTTGTCTGTGGCCAGTGCTGGAGGGACGGACAGGTCCACAAACCAGACAAGGCCCTCAAGTACTGCACTGCTAAAGCACGACACAGGTGAAAGACCATATCAAACTGACATCTGCACTGATGGTAAGTGCTGAAGTTCTCGTGTCAATATGAGGCTGCAGGGGCTACCGTCTGATTCATGACCAGGCCTAAACTGATAATTAATAGGATAAAAGGAATGTTAAAGAAATAGGCCCATTAAAGGATTAACTCCCTACTGCTCTCTATTGCTGGTGAAGTCTTTTGAGAAGAAGAAGTGGGTCGTGCGGCCGCTTCCCTTCTCCCATACATACCCACAGCAGTACGACGTAAGTGCCTCGCGCTTCTCTATCACTCCCTATTTTCTCCCGTCCCCTCTCTCATGCACAGTCACACCCACATAAGTAAGAACTGAGTCACCCCTCCCTCCCTTTCCTAATTTTCTCCATCCCTCCCTCCCCTTGGGGTCTGTTTTAATCTGTCCAATCAGGCAGTCATTTCCAGCAGACCTCTCACATGCTGAATACAGTGAATGTTGTTTACAGCTTTCCTCCTCTCTTCTTTACACCTATAGGCAGTTTGGCCTTTGTTCCACAATAGGTTAGCTATGTCTTGCTACTACGTGTGAAGGAAAAGGGTTTTGATAACAAAGCATCCGTTTCACTTGTGTTTTGACATCCGGATAAGGATAAAATCACAGGAAAGTATACAATCAGGACATGCAGTGCAGTAATAAAGTAGTAATAAAGCAGTGTCTCCCTAGATGTGTGTCAATGTGATGAATCAGAAGAAGTGCCACTACATTGGGAATTGTTCCTTCGCCCACAGTCTGGAAGAGAGGGACGTCTGGACGTACACGAAGAACAACAGTTGTAAGATTCTCTGTCTTTCTGCTGCTTTTCCTCTCATTATTTTCCTATTTTTTTTGTGTGCGTCATGGCCAAACAAACAAGTATTTACTGTGTATTTGTTTGTGAAGCTAACCTCTGTCCCCTCCTGTCCATAGTGAGGGACATGCAGCAGATGTATGACATGTCGCTCACACTGACCAATCAAAACAGACGCACTGATTGAAGCCTCATGACCCCGCCTCCGGAGGAGAAACCTTGACGACAGATTACACTGAGTCATTGGTGAGTGGATTAAGTCATGGGGGGTTACTAAGGTAACATATGGAATTGTTTTATTTCAGCTGTTCAGAAATATGAGGCAGAGAAATTTGCATAACGTGATTTGGTTGTTTAGCTCTGGGGAAGAGGCATCCAGGGGGGTGGAACTGGGTGGTCGTTTCTGTCGCTCAGACTTACAAATAAGCCCCCTATTTATGTAGTTAAGGACAAATGTCTACAAACAAATCCTACCTTCCGAATGCACTGTTATACACACTAACATTAATTTAGGGACATGTTTTTGCCAGTCATGGCAAGCATCTTGTTCCCTTATACCTGCAGTGGACATGATTTAATGGACATATGTCTATACACATTATATATATTATACATATACAGATATTGGTATACTACTAATGATAATTGAGCAGTTAAGCTTAATGAAATATAACATGAAACTTCTATCAATTACATAGAGCATCTTGTTATTGAGCTATGCTATATGACATTGATGTGTATCGCTGAACTAGATGACTAAAGTTATTATTATTTTAAATCTTCTGTGAGGGTCATTCCAGAGAGGTCTGTAGGAGAGACATTGACTTCTCATGAGAGTTTGAATGCCGTGGTTTCAGCCAAGTGATAGGAAGGAGATTGGTTAGGTCTGGTAGAGCAATTGGAAACAGTTTTGATTTAATTAGATTTTGTGTATTTATCAATCAAGAAGTGGTTAAATGGAAGATGGATAGAGGATGCCAAGGTCCTCCCTTCTGTAAACATCAGGGATTTTATTGGATCCACCTTGATAATACGGTGTGGTAGAGTAGATCAATAAACTAACTGTCCAATCAGATCAGTTTTAGAGGGGTAACATGAGGTGGGAGGGGCTTCTTCTGGAATGACCCAGGTATTTGCTTTATTGAAGGATTGTTTAACTACTATTATTATGATGATGATTGTGATTGACTTTTTATTCTATATGCTATTGATTATAAATACATGTTACTTGCGATGTATACCTAGCTCAAACTTATACGAAGAAGAACAACTCTGTTCCGTTTCAACATACTTGCTGTCTGTGACCTCTCTCTCAGCTATCCGGTTACAAGGCAGGACACTGTATATAATAGCAGACATAGGGTAATGGAACAGGAACTCAAGTACCTGTATTTAATCATCAACCCTGCTAGGACACAACTCTAAGCACACACAGACGTCAGTATAGTGCCATATTTATTTTTCCTGTTGAAGTCTTTCCAAGTCGAAGGGTGAAGACGTGCTTGTAAACCTCTTCACACAATGTTCCCTGTATTTGTAGAAAAAATTTGAATTGACAGACACCTATATCCACAAACACAATTTGCTCATATGCAGTTTACATTTTCGCTCGTAGTGGACCAAATCTCTCGAAAGTGTTTAACAATAAAACAGAAATTGTTTTAGAGAAATGGTGTGACTTTGTTTTTCTTATTCACCCCATAAATTAATGTAAAGGTGTAGTATGCAGAAATCTCTCCGCCATTTCTTGGTTGCTAAAATTTAAATAGTTCGCCTAATTTCAGTTTGTGACCATCCAAACCATTCTGAAATATATTTTAAATGACCCAAAATATTGTATTTTCAGCTGTTTCAAGCTGGTGTACAAAACCAAAAGTCAAAGAGAACTTAAGAACTGGGAGCATAGAAATAATCACACACAACAGATCTGATGTTTCTTTTAGACTTGCTTTCAATGAGAATGACAGATCTATAACACAAATTTCTATGTGCATTTGGTTGCCCCCCCCCCCTAAAAGTTACATATTGCAGCTTTAACAGTATATTGAATTTTTTTGGGGGAATATCTACAGCGGGTGAAATAAGTATTGAACACGTCACCATTTTTCTCAGTAAATATATTTCCAAAGGTGCTATTGACATGACATTTTCACCAGATGTTGGTAACAACCCAAGTAATCCATACATACAAAGAAACCAAAACGAATAAGTTCAGAAATTAAGTTATGTGAAATGACACAGAGAAAAAGTATTGAACACATGAAGAAAGGGAGGTGCAAAAAGGCATGGAAAGCCAAGACAACAGCTGAAAACTATCAGTAATTAAAAAGCAATCCAGCCCCCTGTCAGTGCAAATTAATATCAGCTGGTTCAGTCCCAACTGATGGCCTACAAAAAGGTCTCATTGCCAAGGTGTCACACAAGACACATCTCATGATGGGTAAAAGCAAAGAGCTGTCTCAAGACCTTCGCAACCTAATTGACATAATGACGGCATTGGTTATAGGTGCATTTCTAAGCTTCTGAATGTTCCAGTGAGCACTGTTGGGGCCATAATACGGAAGTGGAAAGACAATCATTTCACCATAAATTTGCCTCGACCAGGTGCTCCTCGCAAGATTTCTGACAGAGGAGTGAAAAGAATAATCAGAAGAGTTGTCCAAGAGCCAAGGACCACTTGTGGAGAGCTTCAAAAATACCTGCAATTAGCAGGTACTGTTGTCTCAAAGAAAACAGTAAGTAATGCACTCCACCGCCATGGACTGTATGCACGCTCACCACGCAAGACTCCATTGCTGGAAAAAAAAGCATGTTGAAGCTCATTTAAAGTTTGCTGCACAACATTTGAAATACTGGGAGAATATAGTGAGAGCAAAATTGAACTGTTTGGATGTCATAATACACACCATGTTTGGAGGAGAAATGGCACTGCACATCACCCTAAAAACACCATACCAACAGTGAAGTTTGGAGGTGGGAACATCATGGTGTGGGGCTGCTTTTCAGCAAATGGTACTGGCAAACTTCACATAATTGAAGGAAGGATGAATGGGCAAATTTACCGAGACATTCTTGACAACTTTGCTGCCATCTACCAGCATGATGAAGATGAAACGAGGGACATTTCAGCAAGACGATGATACCAAACACACAGCCAAGGAAACTCTCAATTGGTTTCAAAGAAAGAAAATAAAGCTGCTAGAATGGCCCAGCCAATCACCTGACTTAAATCCCATTGAAAATCTATGGAAAGAACTGAAGATCAAGATTCATAGAAGAGGCCCACGGAACCTTCAAGATTTGAAGACTGTTTGTGTGGAAGAATGGGCCAAAATCACGCCAGAGCAATGCATGCGACTAGTTTCTCCATACAGGAGGTGTCTTGAAGCTGTCATTACCAACAAAGGCTTTTGTACAAAGTATTAAATAAATATCAGTAAGTGTGTAAAATACTTTTTCCCTGTGTCATTTCACATTATTACACAACTTAATTTCTGAATGTATTTGTTTTGGTTTCTTTGTATGTATGGATTACTTGGGTTGTTACCAACATCTGGTGAAAATGTCATGTCAATAGCACCTTTGGAAATATATTTACTGAGAAAAATGGTGACGTGTTCAATACTTATTTCACCCGCTGTAAGTTTGGACACAACAAGAATATTGACTTAAATGATCATTCAAGATGTCTACTTCTCTGTTGTATTTGTTTAGAGGGACCTGAGTAAGTTATTGGACACCATAGGCTTCCAGTGGTTCTATGAGATTCTAATGGCGAAAGTGCATAAAGATTGCAGACTTCAGATATGACTTGATTGTTTTAGCATTATCCACTGAGTTTGTAAACTGTGGTGCAAGACATCGTTCAATTGGCCAATAAATCAAGACAATCTACCTTTTTGGTTTTTTAAATTGATGGCGTCATGAAGCTAAAACTAGGATCATTTATACTGTGCTAATGACCATACAGAAACAATAAAGGAGAGAACTTAGCAAAATTAGTAATTTATGGTAAGTGCATGGGGGCCGCCATCTTTATACACCTCTGCTATTACTGGTGAGCAATGTCTATGCTGAAACCCAAAAACCCTGATGTACTGGATCTACAATGATCCTAGGATTCTAACCCAGACTCAAATCCCAGTCTAGAAGTATGACCTTGCAAGAGATATTCTATAGTTATGACAGTACTCTTATAATCTGTCTGATAATGTGACTGAACTGATCTTATTTTTTTTAATTTATTTTTTTAAACATGTGGCGAAGATAGGGCAGTGTGCCAGCCGAAAGAGACGCATGAGGTCTATGGGTATCAAGAGTATTTGAGCGGAACTTACTTGCTAGTTGAGATTTCTGCTCTTCACTCCCGTTGACAATTTCCCTGATTTTAATAGCATAAAGCATTTTTTACTCCCCCCTCTGTTTTAATATAACACACACATTAATTATTAATTTCGGTTGACTATCTTGGGACTGCAAGGCCTGGCACACTTTTGAATCATTTGTGTAGCTCATGTAGACCAGTAGTGTGTGCCTACCGAACCCCCCCCCCCCTTCTGATTTCCTTAATTTTGTGGCTAGACTCAAATACTTTCTGTAGAAAATCCCGTTATTTGCATACTCAAATCTCCAAAATAATATATGCTTATTTATAGCCAAGAAATACTGGTTTCATATAATGTGGTAGTTTATCTTTAACTCAAAGGAAAAAACAGAATAGTACTTTTATTCAATATGCCTAATCCTATTTTCCGTTAGCCCATATTTCATATACCGTATTCAAATGTTTAGATCAGTGACAGTACGAGGCAAGTTATGAGAGCACGTAGACTGATTTTGTAACAACGCAGTTTTTTTTTCTTAGGTAATACTCAACGCTTCCAATTGGCTTTCTCCATTTTGTCTGACAACAGCAGAAACCTATCACGACTCTTTCGTTGTTGTTTTTATAACTTGTGGGCATACCTGGCAGTGATTGGCTAGATCAGCCAGGCATCATGGGGGAAAAGGGTGCTAAGGGGCGGGATACAAACCTTGTGGTCATGAAAAAAAAGTGAAAGTTTCCCAGGTGTCAATCAATCTCGTTTTACTTGTGAAGATTTTCTGATGTTCAACTTGGAAGCGTTGATAAATCTTGTCAGTGTCATACATCTGCTCCAGTTTTTAATTGATAGTCAGACCTGGTGATCTTTAAAAACTTTTTGAAAAGTCGGTAAAGATGTCTACAGAGATTCCGGAGATTTTCAAATCTCTGCTAGAGGACCCTTTCACTGTTCCTACCCTTGATTACAACGGTAAGAAGAAACGAAATAATCGTAATTCTTTGTGAAAATTGTCAATAAATTGCGCCGTGACAACGTTTCCCCAGCGCGATAGTAAACCACGCGCGACACTATGTTCCAACCTTAAAACGTATTTGATACATTTGTTGCAAACATAAACAACGTCCTGTCTGTGAACACTCTTCGACTATAAATATAATATGTTGGACTGATTTCTCCCTGCGTGTCCTATATATTGTGTAACCTCAAACCCTGGTGCCATTTTGACAGCGTCGCAGTTTAGTTGGCCAAGGCAATTTGATCACAAGATTGACCTCAGATTGAATCAACATGCCAGCATCATGTGGTGTACACCAGTGAGTTGTATAATGCTCAAATGACCTGTCCATATGGAGAGGTAAGCATGTCACTTGTCTGATGTGCAGAATATGGGTCATAGGCTAACCTACAATACGGCTGGCTATACAGTTGATGGGGGTTGCAGGGAGAAGTAGGATTACAGTTTCTCATCGTTAGAAAGCTCTATTCACCTGTTCTGTTCTGGATGTGTTCTCTCATTTGTGAGATTGGATGTGATTTTATGTAAACAGTCCAAGCAGATGTTGGCAACACTTAAACAGATTGTTAAACAAGATTAGAGTAGATTCGATTTTTCACTTAAATTCATGAGATTCATGTGACAGTTAAAATGCATGTGGTGTCTGGTACTCCCAAAAGTACTGATAACACTCAGGGTACAAATTACTCAGGGTATTCACAACACTTGAACCAATGACATCAATACCACTGGACAGGACCTGGCACCTAAAACCTAATGATGCAACCTGTCCACATAATAGCCGTCTGGCATGCACTTGATAATAAAATATGGAAAGTAGGTCACATAGGCTTTGAATAGGTGGAAATGACATGTGTACTAACTTTCCAGTTTTCCGTACTGCATGTAAGATATTGTGTATTTGTATGCTGACGTCACAAAATTAATTTCCATGTAAATGGACAATAAAGTATATCGTATCGCTCACATGAGGGTAGGAGGACAAAATGCAAAGTCATGCTGGCAAAGCTGGTAATTCCCTGGAGGCCTATCCGCTCGTCTTGATGGTGACTGATACACTCTTGGCTCCTTCATACCATATCATCCCTTTGGATGGACTTGTTTAAAAGGCCTTCATAGATGCTTCACATATCATTCAGAGTGGCGCAGCAGTCTAAGGTACTGCATCTCAGTGCTAGAGGACATTACAGACCCTGGTTTGATCCCGGCCTGTATCACAACCGGCCATAGGGCGGCGCACAATTGGCCCAGCGTCGTCTGGGTTGGGGTAGGCCGTCATTGTAAATAAGAATTTGTTCATAACTGACTTGCCTAGTTAAATAAATAAAAACATCTAGAGGGTGAAAAAAGATTGACACATTTGACAAAATGTAAGGAGGACCTGATATAATACCTTTTATACTGTATAGTAGGCCTATCAATAGCTTTTAAATAATTTGTGAAGCATCTACTGTATGTAGGCCTTGTAAAGGATTTATTAAGGTGCCATAAAGACCGTAGTGGACGGCATCTATATGTTCTCCTCTTACTGTGGCGAGGATGCTAGACTAGCTCTGTATACAGACAGAACAGCACACTCTGTACTCTTGCAGTAATGCCCCCTAAAAAAACTATTACTCCTCAGATTACAATACAAGAATGCTGTCCTTGCCTCTGCTTGATCTGTTTGAAAACAAATGTTTGACAACTCATATCACTTCTATCCCTATAGCTAAATGTTTTGAGTAAGGGTTTAGTATGTTGTGCATTTGGCTGTTATGGTGTATATGCATATGAAGGCCCATGTCTGAATATATGTAGCTGTTTAGTGTCTAGACTGGTCTAGTGTTTATAGTAAATGATCATGCTTAATGCCAGTGGCACAATAGTCTCGTATGGAGATGCCCTTGTGAGATCTGACTTTATAATGTGTCAATAAATACATGGATAAAAAAAAAAGTGTAAAGGCAAAATGCCAGTTAGTAAAATATTGACATCTGTCTCAAATCAATGCAGCATAGCAGACCCCGTACTTCACGTGTGCGAAAGTTGCATAGGAGCTCACTGCGCAGTTTTCATTGGTCTCCGTGGGCATGCGATTAAGACACGTGTTGCCATGTGCGAATGAACAAGGCCAACTGGGGACAATGGGAACAATTATTTATCATGGTTTAAAGGGCTGAAAATAGAATGGCAAATTATGGCTCATATTTACTATATGGCATAAGCTAGGCAATAAAAGCAAATGTTAAATTCTCAAACAGTAGACCTACCGCCTGCAAATTCCAATTTTATATATATATATATATAGTGCTCTCTAATTATTGGAACAGTGAAGCATTTTTTTCTTCTTTTGGCTCTACTCCAAGTTTGGATTTGAAATCAAACAATGACTGAGGTTAAAGTGCAGACTGTCAGCTTTAATTTGAGGGTTTAGAATTTACAGCACTTTTGTACATAGTCCCTCCATTTTAGGGGATTAAACATATTGGGACAAATTCACTTAGGCCTATGTTAAGACAAGGAGTCTGAATACTTTCTGAAGGCACTGTAGGTAGGGATAAAGTGACTAGGCAACGTAATGGATAATAAATACATACAGCAGCGTATATGATGAGTCAAAATAGATTAGTGCAAAAAGGGTCAATGCAGAGCTTTCTGTAGCTATTGGTTAACCATTAAACTAACCATTTAGCAGTCTTATAGTTTGAGGGTAGAAGCTGTTCAGGGTCCTGTTGGCTCCAGATTTGGTGCATCGGTACTGCTTGCCTTGTGGTAACAGAGAGAAGTCTATGACTTGGGTGGCTGGAGTCATTGACAATTTTTAGGGCCTTCCTCTGACATCGCCTGCCGAGTTCCCAGGTGTTTTGAACGCGGCATTACGACTACCCCGTTTCCCATTTTCCACGAGCACATGAAGCCAGCAGAAGTCTAACAGTATGGAAATATCATTGGGGTTGCTCCCCCTCCCAACAAGTTTATTTCTAATTTATGCTGGGTTACAACATATATAATTCGGTCAACCAATGGGGTGTTACGCCTTGCCTACGTCGCTCAAAGAATGTTAATATTCATAATAGCAAAGAAGAAGAACACCTATCGGAGCAGCGCTGTTTTATATTTTCTACTCTAGAGGTGCGATTTCTCTTGAACAAGAAACGTTTTTTTGTTGCTTTATTTTCAGAATCACTCAAACTCTGAAGAGGTAAATTAATGTCGAGTCGTTCGCTGTAACATTGTAACCTTTAGCCTAATCTCGGTTTCACTATCTCTGAACGTATAGGAGACTATGTTACAGTAATCTAGGCTTCATTGTTGAAGTAGGTTATCTTTACATTTAGTTGTTGCGTAATTACCGGCACAAATGTCTGGAGAGCCGATCACCACCACGATGGAAACCTTCAAGGGGTCACCGGGTGCGTTTCCCGTGGTATTGAAGAAAATAATGGAAATGCCCCCACCCAATTTACTCGAGGGCGACGATGGTAAGTCTAGATGTTTCTGCGTGGGGCTTACATGCACCGTTTTTTCTAGTCAACAAACTGAGAAGAGGCCGAGTTGTACCGGGTAAAGCCGAATGCGAATACTATTAATGCAGTGTAGTAGCCTAGAATTGATAGAACTAAACACAACCACATCCTTTCTGTTTGTTTCCATAGTGTTATGATCAACCAAGCATTCAAATATTCCTTCAACTGAATTCAAACAAAAATTGGGTAGCTGCACTTAAGTCCTTTGCTTCTCGGACAGCATACACGGTTGACAGTAAATCCTCTTTCCCCCTCCCCCACTCAATTCTACTCTCCACCTCATCACCACCAACTAGGCAGGTTTCCATTGACTCAGCTTTATTCGACACAAGCAATGTCACCAAAAAATAAAATATGACATGTGTAATGGAAACAGCATATGAGACATTTTCTAAATGTATATAAAAATAATCCGTTTGAAAGGGGTTGATTTTTACTTCTTTCGAACTTTCTTTGCGACAAATGATGTTGGAAACAGTGTTTTTCGAATAAATTATTATTGCCGAATATATTTGAAGGTACGCGGGTCACGTGTACGGTGGCATGTAGCCTTGCGGTTAGAGCGTTGGGCCAGTAACCGAAAGGTCGCTGGTTCGAATACCCGAGCCGACATGGTGGAAAACCTGTCGATGTGGCCTTGAGCAAGGTACGTATCCCTAAATTGCTCCAGTGGCTGACCCTGTAGGTAGGTCAATGCCTAGTTAAAGGTTAAATTTAAACAATACATATTTTTCTTTGCAGGACAACGATTGTACTAACATTCAAGAATGTCTGAATTGCTTCGCCTTGGTTTCCTGGTTGGCTGTCAAGTTTCACCATCTAATTATTCCAGATCTATAGGAGTGTGTTTCACCATGGCATAGACCGTGGCAATGCGTTGGCATATATGGCAAATATTAGTCAGTCATTGCATTCTATCCATGCTGACTTTCGCGGGCTACCCAGAGAGAAGAAACGGATAGGTGGGAGGGCATACAGGCTGTCGCCAATTTATTTACATAAGTAGGCTAATGGAAACACTTCAACCACTACATTTGTATTCCATGCTGTAGGTTTTTGGGAAAAAACGCTCACTAGCAGACAATTTTCGCATATATTTTCTATATGAACTTTAAATGTCACAAAAAACCAATGGACAAGTTAATGGAAACATAGCTAGTGATATTCAGGTCAAAAATTCGGATCTCTAGAAAGATTCTTCAGTTTCTGATTTGGAATTCCGAGTTGGATAACCGTTCAAAACGATTTTCCCAGTCAGAGCTCGTTTCTTTCCAGTTCCCAGTTGTTTTGAACACTGCATATATTAGTAGGCTAGGTCACATATTCGTCTGACTAGTGTCAAGGTCCCCTAATATTCCATCATATCTCTTCTATTGGTTGAAATATGGTGCTTGCATGATCAAAGTTGTGTGTTTGGTTCTCACATGTACCACTTATATGGAATATGTCATGAGTGTAATTGACTGGATAAAACCATTTACTGAATGAACATGTCAAATAAACCCTTTTCCAATGCCCGTCTTCTCTCCACTTGCCTATCATAACCCATAAGGGTCTTCTGTTTTGCTGCTACAGACAATGACAAGGATAAGCTGTTAACGGGGGACAATGTGGACCTTGGAGGAGGGAGCGGGATGGGTCCGTCGGCCTCCCTGACCCCCGCCATCTGGGACAAGACCATCCCGTACAACGGGGAGACCTTCCACCTGGAGTACATGGACTTGGAGGAGTTCCTCATGGAGAACGGCATCCCTACCTCATCCTCGTCCCTGGACGATGCTCTCAACTTGGAAATTGCAGAGAAGAAGACAGAGAAGCCAACCAGCACCACAACAGCCGCCGCCCCCATCTCCCTGCTGCCCGTCCTGGAACTAGACCAGTGTGAGGAGGAGGTGGTCACCATTACCCTCAACAGTGCTGATATCACAGCCAACACCGGTAGGTTACACCTGTGAAATCATTAGAACCTTATGCCCGAATGGTCTGTTAGTGTAATTACATAGATAATTACCCAAGTAGTTACATGGCATACTGACTTAACTAGTAATACAATGTGTGACTCAAATGCATTTAAGATCAAAGTAAACCAAGTAAGTTGTTCTTGGTTCTGCCATAGACAGTCAGACATGTCTGAGCACCAAGGGCACACATGGCAAACACATACTGGTTTGTTTGAATGTCATTCAAGGCTGTATACACCGTTGTGTGCTGCTGTAGATGGTTGTAAAAATAGATCCTAGCTATGCTGAGTGGTCAAGACAACAGAGGTGTTTACTATGAGCTGACCAACAGATGTGGGTTGGGCTCTTTGAGGCCATCTTCATCAAATGTAGAAGAATGGATTTATGTGTGTCTTTTACATTTTTATTTATTTAACAAGTCGGTTAAGAACAAATTCTTATTTACAATGACGGCCTACCGGTGAACAGTGGGTTAACTGCCTTGTTCAGGGGCAGAACGAAAGATTTTTACCTTGTCAGCTTGGGGATTCGATCCAGCAACCTTTCGGTTACCGGCTCAACACCCACTCACCACTAGGCTACTCCAGTTCAGGATATAAATAGGGTATAGACAAATGTATGGTTCTGGAACAGGAATTAAAGCATTTATTTACCCTTTAAACGGATTGTAGAATTTACCCATCAACCTGTTTTTAGATTCTAAACAAATAGTAATAACTCAAATGGACAACTAGAAAAAGCTCAAGCCAAGTGTATTCATCCCATTGGGTCAGCTGCACTAGACAAGATATGAAGATACAATAACATATATTTATAACCTCCTACTAGGCGGGGTAAACTCCTTACACATCTAGACAGCCAATACATCCCTGTTGCTAGGCAGGAACTTAATTGGTTGCTCTTACTGGTGTAGTCATGGCCCTGCCTGATACTAGAACCTTTGTGGGCTTGGAAGTGTATGTGTGTGAGATAGGACTGTAGTATGAGGGTCTTTGTGGCCCCCCTTCGAGGTTTCTTCTCACTTCATCTGTTGACTTGACCTCGAACCGAATTCCTCGCTCCTCCCTAGTTTTGCAGCTGGCCTGCCTTATCAGAGATTAACTGTTGCCCTTCGCCTCCCCCAGTAACTTTCCATACACATTCCTTACTCACCCTTCATTGACACAGAACATAAACAGTTATCATACATGTAACGTAATCCATGTTCTTATATAGTGACAGGAATAAGTATATTTCAAGTTAGAACAACCCACGGTATACTTGAACCTTAACCTAATGCTTGGTCACCTGTATCTCCCCCACAGAGGTGGTGACAGCCAAGGACAGGCTGACCCCTGAAACCATCGACCCGGAGGAGATTGAGGTGAACGTGAACTTTGACCCGGACCCTACAGACCTGGTCCTGTCCAGCGTTCCTGGAGGAGAGCTGTTCAACCCACGCAAACACAAGTTCTCAGAGGAGGAACTCAAACCACAGCCCATGATTAAGAAGGCCAAGAAGGTGTATGTACCTGAGGATTCTAAGGTAAGTCAGAGACATGGAGGACGGAAAGGATGATAAGGTAGGTAGGTAGGTGTATACGTTTTTTTCTGATTCCAAGAAGAGAAGTTGGATGTTTTCAAAAATCTGATTTAATTGTGGATTACAGTACCACCAGTTAGTTTATAGAGCAGTGGTTACCAACCTCATTCCTAGTTGATCACCAAAAAAATGTCCCCCGCTGTTGGGATATCTGTGGATAAATCGAGTGTCACCATGCCTACAGCTTCCAGCAAAGTCTGGTACTAGTCTAGATGAGATTTCATAACTTTTAAAAACCTTGACCAGAGAAAGACTGTCAAAGAATACAGCAAAGAACTGCTGTTTTTATGAGTGAGTTTGTTTTTATTCAGCATTGTCAACACTGTTTTTATTGAACACTATTACACAACATAAAACGCGCTTCTCCGTTCTACCACTCGCGCTGCAACTGCTATTAATTAGTTGCCAAGTGTTTTTAATATTGAGAAATATTTAACTTTCTCTGGTCATAGGAACAACGTGAATTTGTGCATGAGGAAGATGTGGTGCGACTCAAGTTTCACTATCAGGTGGAAGACCGTGTCCCCTCTCTCTGGTCAGTCTCACCGGAGGAAAGGAAGGGAGAGCGGGACCGTGAGAGGCGGACCCTCTGCTACTCTCTCCCTACCTCCGCTGAGACTGATGCCGTGTTCAAAACAACTGGAAACTCAGAACTTGGACATCTCCGACATCAGTGTGTTCAAGACAACTGGGAACTCGGGGAAAAAATGAGATCCGACTGGGAAAAATCTTTTTGAACGGTCATCCAACTCTGAATTCCAAGTCGGAAACTCAGGCATCTTTCTAGCAATCAGACCTGAAGATCACTGACTTCATGATCTAACATCATTTTTTTCTCACAGTTCCCAGTTTGCTTGAAAGCTCTATGACCATCACCCACTGGGGAGACAGGCCCAACCAATCAGTATGAGTTTTATCCCACAAAAGGGCTTTGTTACAGACCAAAATATTCCTCAATTTCATCAGCTGTCCGGGTGGCTGGTCTCAGACGAAGAAGCAGGATGTGGAGGTCCTGGGCTGGCATGGTTATACGTGGTCTGCGGTCGTGAGGCCAGTTGGACGTACTGCCAAATTCTCTAAAATGACATTGAATTTTAGAGAATGGATTATTGAAATTAACATTCAATAATCAGGCAACAGCTCTGGTGGACATTCCTGCAGTCAGCATGCCAATTGCATGTGCCCTCAAATTGAGACGTGTGGCTTGACAAAGCTGCACATTTTAGAGTGGCCTTTTATTGTCCCCTGCACAAGGTGCACCTGTGTAATGATCATGCTGTTTAATCAGCTTCTTGATATGCCACCTGATAAGATGATGTTCTCTGGTATTTGAGGAAATCAGGATGCAAGGATTAAGATTACAGTAGATGGAGATTTGATACAATATATATTTAATTATACGGCACCGGATTCAACATAGCAAGCTGCACGTTAGTTGCCTCTTGCCATCAGAATGTAAGACAAAGGAAATGTTGTATCTTATATGGTCTACTGAGACCCAGGATGTGCCCACATCTGGCATCCATCAGACTAGGGACCTCCCATCTCAGATGAGACTAGCTGGCACCTGATACTGATAGTATGTTTACAAAACAAATTCCAAAGATAAGAACAGTGGTTCCCTGCAGACTTTCTGGCTCCTCCCATTTGTGACATGATGATGGATTGAGCACATTCCAAGATACTGTGTAAACACGTCATATCACCACCTGTCAGGTGGATGGATTATCTTGGCAAAGGAGAAATGCTCACTAACAGGGATGTAAACAAATGTATGCACAACATTTAAGAGAAATAAGCTTTTTGTGCGTATGGAAAGTTTGATCTTTTATTTCAGCTCATGAAACATTGGACCAACACTTTACATGTTGCGTTTTATATTTTTGTTCAGTATATAATATGGTCTGAGAAGAACAATATTGTCAGGCCAGGCATATAGCCAATATGCTGTGATAATGTATTAGGTCTACTGCACAAACCTCATTCCTACAGAACTGTTTTTATTAGGTTAATGTAAAAAAAATGTCTTAAGACATGTTAAAAAAAACAGAGCAATAGATCTCTGCTTGCTTTTTGACTGCGAAAGTGATCTTGACTAAAAGGTTGGTGACCACTGTCATAGAGCATTGTCATTCTGAAGGTCTCTTTAAATAACTTGTCGCCAGTGAGGGAAAAGTAGCTTTTGCTTTTCAACAAAGCTTTCAATAACTTAGCAGCGGCATTGGACACTTTCCATGACACAGCAGTGACATTGAATTGAAAGCGTGCTCTCACCATCAAGGCCGCTTTCAATAACAACCTTGTTCCCTCTGCTCTCTCTTTCCCCCCAAGGATGAGAAGTACTGGCAGAGGAGGAACAAGAACAATGTAGCAGCGAAGCGTTCCCGGGACGCGCGGCGACTCAAGGAGAACCAGATCACGGTGCGGGCGGCGTTCCTGGAGCGTGAGAACACAGCGCTAAGACAGGAAGTGGGCGAGCTACGGAAGGACTTTGCCCGCAGCAAGAATGTCGTGGCCCGCTACGCGGCCAAATTCGGAGAGCTGTAAGGGACCAAACAAAGACAACCGCCGGCCGTTGCAAACAGATTGCATAAGCTAGTCACTTAATTTTGGTCAGGTCACCATTTAGCACCGTCCTTAGTTTATTGTGGTCATAAATCAATTGTGAATACCCATTGTTGCGCTACTCACATTAGCTGCATACCAAACAATAAGAGACAGTGATATGCAGTGAATATGAGCTTCTCAGCGAGACAGATGAGGAAAAGGAGACAATGACATCACACTGAGGTAGAGAAAGGCATGTTCAAATACAAAATAACCAATGAGACATGAACTTATGTGTTTCTCTCCTTTATAACACAATACCTCCTATTTAACACAAGTTTGACGGTTAGAATTGATTAATAATGTGATAATGAAACATTAACTTCCCCTCATCACCTTATGTTAACTCCCCCTCTTCCTTTCCTGGTAAATAATCTACTTTTTCTCTTCTCTTTCAAGTGCGTTGCTGGAAGACCAGTAGAATATTATTGATTTATTTGTGGCGTAGGCGAATCAAATGAATCAACTACAATGGATAGATGGATCAGAAGATGAAGGCGTGTGAAAGAGAGTGAATGATGTTGCCATGTAGATACTGTGTCATTGTATGACTGACCCCTGCTTATTTTATTTGACTTTTTATTTCATTTTATTAGGGGTAGATCCGCTTTAACATTGCAGATTGTAGCTTCCATCATTTCCAATCCCCATTATATTTATTTTGTTAATACAGTTGAAGTCGGAAGTTTACTACTTTTTTTTTTCAACCACTCCACAGATTTCATGTTAACAAACTATAGTTTTGGCAACTCGGTTAGGACATCTACTTTGTGCATGACACAAGTAATTCTTCCAACAATTGTTTACAGATTATTTCACTTATAATTCACTATATCACAATTCCAGTGGGTCAGAAGTTTACATACAGTAAGTTGACTGTGCCTTTAAACAGCTTGGAAAATTCCAGAAAATAATGTCATGGCTTTAGAAGCTTCTGATAGGCTAATTGACATAATTTGAGTCAATTGGAGGTGTACCTGTGGATGGCCTACCTTCAAACTCAGTGCCTCTTTGCTCGACATCATGGGAAAATCAAAAGATATCAGCCAAGACCTCAGAAAAAAAATTGTAGACCTCCACAAGTCTGGTTCATCCTTGGGAGCAATTTCCAAACGCCTGAAGGTATCACGTTCATCTATACAAACAATAGTACGCAAGTATAAACACCATGGGACCACACAGCCGTCATACTGCTCAGGAAGGAGACGCGTTCTGTCTCCTAGAGATGAACGTACTTTGCAAATCAATCCCAGAACAACAGCAAAGTACCTTGTGAAGATGCTGGAGGAAACGGGTACAAAAGTATCTATATCCACAGTAAAACGAGTCCTATATCGACATAACCTGAAAGGCCGCTCAGCAAGGAAGAAGCCACTGCTACAAAACCACCATAACAAAGCCAGACTACGGTTTGCAACTGCACATGGGGACAAAGATTGTACTTTTTGGAGAAATGTCATCTGGTCTGAAGAAACAAAAATAGAACTGTTTGGCCATAATGACCATCGTTACGTTTGGAGGAAAAAGGCGTGCAAGCCGAAGAACACCATCCCAACCGTGAAGCACGGGGGTGGCAGCATCATGTTGTGGGGTGCCTTGCTGCAGGAGGGACTGGTGCACTTCACAAAATAGATGGCATCATGAGGAAGGATAATTATGTGGATATATTGAAGCAACAAGACATCAGTCAGGAAGTTAAAGCTTGGTAGCAAATGGGTCTTCCAAATGGACAATGACCCCAAGCATACTTCCAAAGTTGTGGCAAAATGGCTTAAGGACAACAAAGTCGATGTATTGGAGTGGCCATCACAAAGCTCTGACCTCAATCCTATAGAACATTTGTGGGCAGAACTGAAAAAGCATGTGTGAGCAAGGAGGCCTAGAAACCTGACTCAGTTACACCAGTTCTGTCAGGAGGAATGGGCCAAAATTCACCCAACTTATTGTGGGAAGCTTGTGGAAGGATACCCAAAACGTTTGACCCAAGTTAAACAAAGTGGTGATCCTAACTGACCTAAAACATGGCATTTTTACAAGGATTAAATGTCAGGAATTGTGAAAAACTGAGTTTAACTGTATTTGGCTAAGGTATACATATAAACTCAGTTTAAAATATATATATATTCCTGACAAACTTCCGACATCAACTGTATATATTTTTTTTTTTCCCCTAACCCTACCACCCCTCCCCTAATTGTAGTAAACTAATGGACAACAAAATGTAGGCTTCCAGCTTATACATACTATATACTTTTTACGGACACCGTATATAAAATATACATATTTTTAACTGCAGTTTCACAAAAGTTCTAAAGCTATATACATTTCTTGTTTTTAATCCCACCCTTCAGCACCACTCAACCCCTCCCATCTATCTCTGAACACATATTTTTCAACTGTGTTCTGATGTTTCACAAAAATTCTGAACCTTTCTATTCCGTTTCTTCAGATTGTAAATGAAAGATAAAATTTTTTGCTAAAAGTGTTATTATATTATTGATCGATTGACTATGAATTTTCAAATATCCCAGCAGGGCTATTTGCAGAGTTAGATCCAGGTAAATGTTGCAATTTTTCAGCCATTTATTTAACTTTTTATTTTGTTTTAAAACGTGTGTGAGTGCTTCTTTCAATACACTGCAACAAGAATGTGTATTCTGATCATGTTTTGTACAACATTGGCTGATAAAGATATGATTGTGTTAATATTTTGAGGGATTGGGATTGGTGGGATGAGGGTGGATGACATTTTTAGTAAACTGAAAAGGATTTTTATCTTTTAGGATTTTAGTCAACTAGCATGGCTTGTCCATAAGCAGTTCTGGTTTGCATAAGTTTGCTTCCAAAGGTTAAATAAAATTCAGAAATAAATACCGTCAAATCCAATAATTCAAGTTAGAGGACTAATAGTGCTTGGTAGTAGTTTTAAAACAATGTTAGTAAGACTTTCGATGCAAATCTCTTCCTGTACATGTTAACACTTGTTCCAAACTGTACATAATGCTTGGTAATATTTCTGTCTTCAGTCTATTGTCCAATGGTCTTGGATCATTGTCATTTCCAGGAATTTTTTCTCTCTTCAGGTTCTGTGATTTCTGTTTATTTTTTTAGAAATGCTTCAAAAAGTGATGGACCGAATGGAATCCACTAAATGTATGTAAATAGTAGCAGAGCTTTATTTTCTAGACTTGTTCCTTATTTTCAAATAACAAAAACCTGTTGACTTTTGACATTACTGTGCAATTTATGAGTTCTCAACCAAATGTAAAACTCCAACCTCTCTCCTGTTTACTACTCTGGAAAGTAGTTTATCCAACTTCTCTGGGACCTTACCTTATATGGACAGTTACCACACTCAATGTAAAAAGGTGACAGATTTTATTGTGCTCTGTCTGCGATGAGTGCAATACATTGTAGTTACCTCATGAAACTGGAAAACAGGCTACATCAGAACTGTGGTGAAGTTTGTTTGTTTTTAAAATTACTTTTGATAAACGTAGCCGTTTTAAAATCCTTTTGTCAAATCACTGAAATTCAAGCCTCCTCTCAGGGTTTCTGTCTCCTGAGTTTAGCCCTTTGGTCCATCATGTTTCCTTGTTATCAAGCCCACTTGTCACTTTCCTAATTCCTGCTGATTTAATAAGAGGAAAATATTAAGTTTTGCAATTGGTTTTGTTTGCGTGAAGAGGTGAGAACCTCATTCAAATTGACAGCTTCAATTATTGTTTGCTAAATCTGGAGACAAAGACAGTAATATAGTTCTTCCATTTTTTTTGACTTTCTAGAGTCAGTTTCCAACTCGTCTTTTCTGTTCTTATGAATTTCTTTGACCTTAATATACTATAACTCAATAAAAGATCAGTGCTCAAAGTTTATCTGCACAAAGTGATATAACATGTTGGAAAGTAGACAAGATTTTGGTAGACAATGTACTTTATGGGATATAAAATGTAAATATTGATTTAATAGACCAGTGAACAATGTCAGTAAGGGTAACACTGACTTGATTGGGTGTCTCCTAAACATTAGTGCACTTCCTGACTTCAATAAAATACATATTCTTATGCTACAAACAAGAACATTGTAAGAAAATGTTCACATCCGTTATACAACTGGTGCAGGGGAAATTCTTAACTGTTAGAGAATGATCTAATCTTAGTTTGTTTCTACACGTTGTGGCATTTTGCGTGTGGCTACTGTATGTCATATATATATATATCTCAATAAAGCATTGTTAAACGAAGAACACAGTGAAAGTGTTTTTTGGCTGAAGTACCTGCCGGTGTAATATTAGACAGGGCAGTCGAAGAAACCACCCAGAGAAAGGAACACAATAGCTTTTCAGTACAAAGAACTTTCTCAACTTAGTCCAGTTTGTTTTTGGCCATGCCAGGGGTGTAACCATTAGTCCACACGTTTTGCAATGGAAACAGTTTACTCCAAAACTGAACCTTTTACCATGAAAACAAGTTTATTGGACAAATTCAGGTAGGTCCCTCAGTTTCCTTTGGGTTCCTAGTGAATTACACTCAGTCACCGTTGCATAAGCCATTCTGTGAGAAACCGTGAAAAGATGCCATCTGGTCGGGGCCATATTGGAAGAAAAAAATAAGAGGAAGTGGCCAACAATAGATGTGTGTTAGGGGCTGTAACCAACAGTAACTACATAAATACTGAAAACCTCAGTGTTGTGGATGCAGAAATGCTTTTATCAAATTAATGTAGAGGTGTAGATTTTGATTTTCAAGTGGGGAAGGAACACATCAAAACACTGAAAAGCACACCTCTCAAACCAGAAGAGGGCGCTTATATCCACTGTTGAGTGTCTTTCCTGATGGGCATTGCCCGGTTCTAGTTTCATGACATCAAATGAGAATAACAATGTGGACACTAGATCATTACCCCTAAAACTAGAAGGAAATACATACACATAGATGGCAGTAATATGCTTTATTGTATTTTACCTTTATTTAACTAGGCAAGTCAGTTAAGAACAAATTCTTATTTACAATGACGGCCTACCTACAGGGACAGCCATAGTAGTACGGCGCCCCTGGAGCAAATTAGGGTTAAGTGCCTTGCTCAAGGACACAGACAGGTTTTCACCTTGTCAGCTCGGGGATTCGATCCAGCAACCTTTCGGTTACTGGCCCAACACTCTGACCACTAGGCTACCTTTCCGCCCAAAACTATTGTCAAAACATGTTTACAAAAAGAAAAGTAAAATAAAAATGTTGGACTGTCCGGTCTTCACCTCTTCTTGAAGCCATACTTCTTCCGTTCATAGAACAGGTCAGTTTTTGAACTGCCCAGGTTCACAATCTTGGGGCATCCGTCTCGCTGTAGGGTCAAACCCGAGAAGTATGAAGGGGTAGAGAGAGTAGCAACTTGTTACTGCAGGTATAAACCAGAGACACCGCATAGGCTAAATCAAGACACCTCATAGGCTAATTTCCTCACACTAACAGGTAGTACATGGGATAATTTTATGAAAAGCAGAACGTGTTCTGAGCCCAAATGGACATCTTTCCAATAAGAACAGTGACTTCAGAAAGTATTCACACCCCTTAACTCTTTCCATATTTTGACGAGTTAAAGCCTGAATTAAAAATGTATTCAAATGTAGTTTTTTTTTTGTCACTGACTTTACACCCCATACTGTCAAAGTGGAATTATGTTTTTTGAAATGTCTTGAGTCAATTAGTATTCAACCCCTTTATGGCAAGCCTAAATAAAAAAAATTGCTTAACAAGTCACATAAGTTGCGTGTACCCCACACATACAATGATCTGTAAGGTCCCTCAGTCGAGCAGTGAATTTCAAACACAGATTCAACCACAAAGACCAGGGAGCTGTTCCAGTGCCTCGCAAAGGGCAGATATATAATAATAATAATGAAGCAGACATTGAATATCCCTTTGAGCATGGTCAGGCCCGGCGCCACGAGGGTGCAACTCAGTTTTGTATCCTATTCTGTCCCACAATCTGCCCCCTCCGTCATACCCAACCGATATGTTGTGTATGCTTCATTCATGCAACTCCCTTCACAGTAGAAGGCCGGGGTCAATTTGACCGTTTAGGTTTACTTTCAAAGTTACGTACTACGAAGAAAAAAATTTAATTTCACAAATTTAGCTAACGTTAACAGTTAGGTAGGTAGCTGATAGCATGATGGATATTGGTAAGTGGCTTCGCCAGGGCACAATGGCAGCATCGGATCAAAGCGGCGGGGAGGGGGAGAAGCCTGCCACAGAGGCCAAGGCTGCTGAGCCGAGGCAAAGACCGCCGAGTCCAGCAGCAGCAAAGGCACCTGCGCAACCGTATTGCAGTTTGGTGACATGGGAGGTAACCAACCCGAGAAGGGGCCTGCAGCCACCAAGACCGAACCTAGGAGCACCGCCAGGATATACTCTGTTAGGTCCTGACGACCTCGGTGATGAGGAGCCAGCGCAGGTTTGTCTTGGGAAATACCCAACCCGCCTGTACTGTTGGAGAAAATTGGCATTTTGTAGCGCGCTGTTCAAATGCAGAGAGTGCTGGACTTAATCTCAGGAGACTTTGTGGAAACTGAGTTTACTGTCGCACGCCAGTTTCTACAGACTGAAATCACCCGATCTGGAGAAGAAATACAGACTATGCAGTCGCAGAGCATTTCGGATACATACTCTGGGCCTCTAACAGCAATGCCTACTGTGAGGATGGCATTGAAGCTGGGATTAACATTTGGAGCATCCAAGGCAATTTGCGAGAAATCCTTTTCATCAATGTGTTCACTTAATACGTTTTTGTAAATGGAGCATGTTGCACTGGAGGAAAGCGCAGCTGATTTAACTGGCATTTGAGAGGGAACGAGAGACTGCTGAGGAGGTTCAACACAGCATCAAGGCGGCTGCAACTCTTTTGAATCTGGGTAAGAACAAGCAGCCTTGTATTATTTTGTTATTTGCTAGCTTTTGGAAATGCTTGGCAAATGTCAGAAATAGGCGTGAAGGTGATTTTCTTTATCGGCGTTGCTGCCAAGTCTACCGCTTGATTTCTGTGACGTGATTGGATTGGAAATGTTTGGTTAATAATGTAATCGGATTGTTTTTAATGTTGTTTTATATGGTAGAAGAGGTACTTTGCATTACATTGATGGGGGTGGGCAGACCTTGACCAATGGTTGAGTAACGATGTAGCTATAACACAGATGCTGAGAAGAACATATTTGGCTATAGTGTTGCCATAAACAACTCGTTGCTATGGAATACAAATTTCTCTGTAGCGTAGCGTAGTACGGCACTCTTGTGGACAGCCATGCGTGGCTGCAATTGATTATTATCCATCCTGTGCTATCAGCAAGTGAAAATAGTTGTGCTCCCTTGCCGAGTCAATCCTGCCGCCGGGCCTGAGCATGGAGAAGTAAATAATTACACTCGCAATAACTTCTGCTAACCACGTGTATGTGACCAATACATTTGATGCCAACATTTTACAAACGATACGATACCAGGCCAAGTATAAACATTGTATAACAGGAGCCAGCAGGTTCTTTAGATCGGTCATGCAGAAAAGGTTGGTAGTGTCATATGAAACGGTACTAGGGTATTCTAAAATGTTGGTAACATAACGTTTTGGTACCCTGATACCGGTATACCTGTGCAACACTATGAGAAAGAATGCTCTCGCAAGAGGGGTAATGCCCACTTTGACCGGAACCTTGACCAGTTTCATTTCAATTGTCTTCTCAGATTGCCATAAATTGTTCACAACAGGAGTTGAAGTACCTGTACACTGTTGAATTATCCCGTATAGTGTCTTCCAATAATGTTTGTCGGAAACATTGCAATAAACTATACAGGAGCATTCAACGGTGTGAGGTATTTCTACTCCTTTTATAATCAGCGTGTGAGAAAGAGATGAGAGTTGGACACCTACATCTTTTTCCTGGATGGTGCACTCCTTGCAGTAGTAGGCATCAGACACCCCGGGACCTCCGCAGATGACACAGCGCCCCTGGTAGGACCCGTAGTTGCATTCGTCACAGATGCGCACCAGCGTGCACGGCCGCACATACGAATCACAGATCACACACTTTCCATCGCCTAGGAGAGTGGGGAGAGAGGGATGAATGTGTTAGCCATTTTGAACTGAGCCATGCACTTATGCAGATAAACAAAGCCATCAAAGTGTTGATTATAATATATATTAACTGCAGGATGTATGGGGTACATCTGAGGAAGTGGAGAAAGAAGTAATAACTACACTGTGTGGGAGAGGGGGGACATCGTCTTCTGTGTATTGGGTCATTCCATATGATTTTAATCCTTTTCTGACAGCACAAAACCTTCCATAGGAGTTGCTAGAGCGCGATGGGACAAGGACATCCTGGCCGGCCAAACCCTCCCCTAACACAGACAACGCTGGGCCAATTGTGTGCCGCCTCATGGGTCTCCCGGTCGCGGCTGGCTGCGACACAGCCTGGGATCGGACCAGGATCTGTAGTGACACAGCTACCACTGCAATGCAGTGCCTTAGACCGCTGCCCCACTTGGGAGGCCCCAAAGAATGCTGATTTGAGTGAGAAATATAGATAATAGAATAGACATTCCCATTCAAGTTGACATTCGACCTTGGGTGGGTCATCTTACTCATAGTAATTAGGGGTTAAAACCGATTGTTATTCTCTGTATTTTTTTCCCTTGACATAGTCAAATAACTCATAAATTGGCATACAGAAACTAGAGGCCATGAGTAACTTTGTCAAAAAGAATGGCACCAATCCGCCTATAGTTGGCGCTGTTATAAGCAGTCTCACTTAAACCCTCATATCCTTCGCCCCGTTTGACCTAGAGACTTGAAACTTAATACAGTGCATTTGGAAAATATTCAGACCCCTTGACTTTTTCTACATTTCCTTACGTTACAGTATTATTCTAAAATGGATTAAATAGATTTTGGATTTTTTTCCCCACCTCATCAATCTACACACAATACCCCATAATGTCAAAGCAAAAACAGGTTTATGGAAATGTTTGCTAATTTATTAAGAATAAAAAAACAGAAATATTACATTTACATAAGTATTCAGACCCTTTAATCAGTACTTTGTTGAAGCATCTTTGGTAGTGATTACAGCCTTGTCTTCTTGGGTATGACGCTACAAGCTTGGCACATGTATTTGGAGAGTTTCTCCCATTGTTCTCTGCAGATCCTCTCAAGCTCTGTCAGCTTGGATGGGGAGCGTTGCTGCACAGCTATTTTCAGGTCTCTCCAGAGATGTTCAAATCGGGTTCAAGTCCGGGCTCTCGCTGGGCCACTCAAGGACATTTAGAGACTTGTTCCGAATCCACTCCCGCGTTGCCTTGGCTGTGTGCTTAGGTTCCTTGTCCTGTTGGAAGGTGAACCTTCGCCCCAGTCTGAGGTCCTGAGCACTCTGGAGCAGCTTTTCATCTTTTCAGGCTCTCTCTATACTTTTCTTCGTTCATCTTTCCCTCAATCCTGACTAGTCTCCACAGCATGATGCCAGGTTTCCTCCAGACATGACGCTTGGCATTCAGGCCAAAAGAGTTCAATCTTTGTTTCATCAGACCAGATAATCTTGTTTCTCATGGTCTGAGAGTCTTTAGGTGCCTATTGGCAAACTCCAAGCAGGCTGTGATGTGCCTTTTACTGAAGAATGTCTTCCGTCTGGCCACTCTACCATAAATGCCTGATTGTTGGAGTGCTGCAGAGATGGAAGAACCTTCCAGAAGGACAACCATCTCCACAGAGGAACTCTAGGAGCACTGAGAGTGACCATCGGTTCTTGGTCACCTCCCGATTGCTCAGTTTGGCCAGGTGGCCAGCTCTAGGAAGAGTCTTGGTGGTTCCAAACTTCTTGCATTTAAGAATGATGGAGGTCACTGTGTTCTTGGGGACCTTCAATGCTGCCGACATTTTTTGATACCCCTCCCCAGATCTGTGCCTCGACACAATCCTGTCTCGGAGCTCTATGGACAATACCTTCTACCTCATGGCTTGGTTTTTGCTCTGACATGCACTGTCAACTGTGGGACCTTATATAGACAGGTGTGTGGCTTTCCAAATCTTGTCCAATCAATTGAATTTACCACAGGTGGACTCCAAACAAGTTGTAGAAACATCTTAACAGGATGCACCTGAGCTCAATTTTGAGTCTCATACAAAGGGTCTGAATACTTATGTAAATAAGGTATCTATTTTTGATTTTATAAATTAGCATTTATAAAAAATACTTTCAGAAAGCACTCTCTCTTAACTTAGTTTGAGAAAAGCAAAGGGATTGGTTAAGAGATGGCCGAGTAATAGATGAATCAGGAAATTCATTTAAATCCTTCATAAATCCACTCCACGGGCCTCCCGAGTGGCGCAGCGGTCACTACAGACCCAGAGACCCATGAGGAGGTGCACAATTGGCCCAGCGTCGTCCAGGTTAGGGGAGGGTTTGGCCGTCCGGGATGTCTTTGTCCTATCGCGCTCTATCGACTCCCGTGGCAGGCCAGGAGCATGTACGCTGACACGGTCGCCAGTTGTATGGGGTTTCCTCCACCACATTGGTGCGGTTGGGTTAAGCAAGCAGTGTGTCAAGAAGCATTGCGGCTTGGCAGGGTCGTGTTTCGGAGGACGCATGGGTCTCAACCTTTGTCTCCCAAGTCTGTACGGGAGTTGCAGCGATGGGACAAGACTGTAACTCCCAACTGGATATCACGAAAAAAATGGGCTAAAAAGTACAAAAAATGTGTCCTAAAAGAGTTTGAGAAAATAATGTTGATGCATTCAAAGATGGCCACACTATACCAGTAGATGCACATTAGCACATACGCTAAGATATGTTAAAAACACTTAAAACGTTCTTATGAACCATAGGACCAAATGACACCAAATTCAGAATGTTAGGTCTTAACTCAGTTTGAGAAAAGCTAAGTGGTTGGTCAAAATGCCTGAGTTACTGACAAATAAAGAAAATCAGATTTTATGTGTCCATTTAAACCAATGTAAACCCACTCCACAGTTGGCTATCAACTTGAAACTTGACATTGCATGACGTCCCCAGTATGAACCACACAATGAAACTATTACCAACTCATTCTCTGCATTTGTAATACTAATGCACAAAATCATCTTGAACCATACTTCAGATTTTGCATTTATACTCATTACATCAGTCTCATGGTTTTGTGAAAGAATTGTTGTTGCACTCATGTTACACATATGCTAATGCTAAAAATTATTTCAAAATCTTCTTCTCATGAACCTTAAATAAGATTATATACACAAAATATGGAGTTGGAGTCAGACTCAATGAATTAGCCTCTAATGAATTTGAGAATGATTAGTTGCTGCATTCATATTCAGCCACGTTACACCACTAGATGGCACCCTATCACACCAGGGCTATAAGAACTGAACCAATGGACATTGGGGCCATGAAATCTAGGAAAGGGGGAGACTAGTCAGTTGTACAACTGAATGCATTCAACTGAAATGTGTCTTCCGCATTTAACCCAACCCCTCTGAATCAGAGAGGTGCGGGGGGCTGCCTTAAATCGACATCCATGTCTTCGGCGCCTGGGGAACAGCATGTAAACCTTATATGTCCTTAGAAGCTGTGTGAATATAAAGTTACTGCAACCTTAGATAGCTGCACCAGACCAGTTGGTGGTCATTGGCACCAGTGACACCATGGGATACTAGAGCAGTAACTATTGATCAAGTGGATTAAAATGTCAGATTTTAATTATGTAGATAGACAATGTGAAATGTCATTAAAATAATTCATAAATCTTAACATAAAACCATTAGTCAAATGAACCCCATTAAGTAATTACTCTAAAAATGATTACCTGCTGCATTCAAAGATAACAAACCTACCAGTGGCGTGTATTCATGGAAGGCAAGGGAAGCCAGGCCCCAAAATAAATAAATACATTAACATAATGTATCTTTCATCTCTCTGTGATTCATACATTTCCTATAATTTGCAAGAGGCTGAATGCATCTCACCGGTTAAAGCATCAGAGAGAACCTTCGCCCAATTACTTGTGTGGGGTGGCAGGTAGCCTAGTGGTTAGAGCGTTGGGCCAGTAACCAAAAGGTTGCTGGTTAGAATACCCGAGCCGACAAGGTGAAAAAACCTGTCCGTGTCGATGTGTCCTTGAGCAAGGCACTTACCCCTAATTTGCTCCAGGGGTTGACCCTGTAGGTAGGCCGTCATTTTTTTTATTTTTTTTTTTTTTATTTCACCTTTATTTAACCAGGTAGGTCAGTTGAGAACAAGTTCTCATTTGCAACTGCGACCTGGCCAAGACAAAGCAAAGCAGTGCGACAAAAACAACACAGAGTTACACATTAAACAAACAGTCAAAAAAAAAAAAAATAATAATAATAATAATAAAAAAAAAAAAAAAACAATAGAAAATCTATATACAGAGTGCAAAATGTAGTGCAAAAATGCAGTAAGGTTAGGAGGTAGGACAATAAATAGACTATAGTGGTAAAATAAATTACAGAATTATCATCATTAACACAGGAATGAAGGATGTGCAAATTTTGATGTGCAAATAGAGATACTGGAGTGCAAGATTAGTGAAATAAACAAAAATAAATATAGGGATGAGGTAGTAGTGTGGGCTATATACAGAAGGGCTATATACAGGTGCAGTGATCGATAAGCAGCTTTGACAACTGATGCTTAAAGTTATTGAGGGAGATAGGAACCTCTAGCTTCAATGATTTTTGCAATTCGTTCCAGTCATTGGCAGCAGCGAACTGGAAGGAATGGCGGCCAAAGGAGGTGTTGGCTTTGGGGGTGACCAGAGAGATAAACCTGCTGGAGCGCATGCTACGGGTGGGTGTTGCTATAGTGACCAGTGAGCTGAGATAGGGCGGGGATTTACCTAACAAAGACTTGTAGATGACCTGGAGCCAGTGGGTTTGGCGACGAATATATAATGAAGGCCAGCCAACGAGAGCATACAGGTCGCAGTGGTGGGTAGTGTATGGGGCTTTGGTGACAAAACGGATGGCACTGTGATAGACTACATCCAATTTGCTAAGTAGAGTGTTGGAGGCTAGTTTGTAAATGACATCGCCAAAATCAAGGATCGGTAGGATAGTCAGTTTTACAAGGGCATGTTTGGCAGCATGAGTGAAGGAGGCTCTGTTGCGAAATAGGAAGCCAATTCTGGATTTAATTTTGGATTGGAGATGGTTGATGTGAGTCTGGAAGTTGAGTTTATAGTCTAACCAGATGCCTAGGTATTTGTAGGTGTCCACGTATTCTAATTCGGATCCGTCGAGAGTAGTGATGATAGTCCGGTGGGCGGGTGCTGGCAGCGTACGATAGAAAAGCATGCACTTAGTTTTACTAGCGTTTAAGAGCAGTTGGAGGCCACGGAAGGAGTGTTGTATGGCATTGAAGCTTGATTGAAGGTTAGTAAACACAGTATCCAAAGAGGGGCCAGATGTATACAGAATGGTGTCATCTGCATAGAGATGGATCAGAGAGTCACCAGCAGCGAGAGCGACATCGTTGATGTATATAGAGAAAAGGGTTGGCCCAAGAATTGAACCCTGTATCATTGTAAATAAGAATTTGTAACTTGCCTAGTTAAATAAAGGTTCAATGTGTAATGTAATGGAACTGAGAGTCATGATCAAGGGCTAAGTTTCGTTAAAATAAAAAGGGGTGCTGTCAGAAAGTGATTGAAATCATATGGAAGGATCCTATTTGAGATAGATGTAATGATGTAAACGTTTTATATTGGAACTTACATTTCTCGCACAATCTTCCAATAGCTGAAAAGTAAACATAACAAATCAGTGGTTGAACATGATTGTAAAGTAGCCAACATAATTGTTTCATAAAGGTGGCAAAGCGAGTAAGTTATGCAATCAATAACACAGTACCGAGTCAACTTATTTACAATATAGCTTACTATAACGTTAGAAGGTAAGTCAAAGAGTTGATGAAGAAGCAAGTTATGGTAAAGTAAATTAGTTAAATGAATGAACAACATTTACTAACTGCTCCTACTAGCATGCTAGTTTCTTTGCTAGCTAGCCACTATCAACAAAAGGCTTGGGCACAACAATAACCCATTCACAGCATGGATAATGGCTAACTAGAAGTTAGTACTAATACAATCATATGCCGTGAAAAAAAATGAACAGCTTACCGACACCGGCTTGTTTTCTACAAAATATCAAATCTGGATGATGTTTAGCCATTGTCGGCGAACGCAGGGCATGCGCTGGCTATCTTCAACTTTCAACTTTGACCCACAAACACGTGTCCTTTCAACTTCGTCTTTTCTTTTCGTTTAGTTTCTTTTTCGGATCCTATTATTTGAGATTATTTCACGTTAGTTAAAATTATTATGGCTAATGATATGTTTGTGAATTAATCTGGCTAAATTCAAAGGGAGAATATTATATATGAATAGCGCAGAATTCATCCCGGGGTCCTTGCAGCTACGTGTACAATATCTTAGATACAACATAGCAGAGTTTGATGTTTGGCATACATATCACATATTAGTTAAGAAAATATATTATATATATATTTCTGAATTCAAAATTAGAGTAGGACCCAGAAAACCTATATTTCTAATGGAACTTTACTTGTGCGTTCTATTTTCCTGCAAAGACCCGCAACGTTGACGGCTACAAAACCTGACGTCACCTCTGCGCGACACATCTTTGTCAGTGAACAAAATGTCGACCTACTGTCTTACCGTTGCCCGGCTCCAGGTAGGTGACGGGTTTTCATACATTTTATCGCATTTATGTGCTATCGATGTGTGTGCATTCACCCTCAAATACAAGTGAAGGCACTTTAGATGTGGACCTGATATCTATATGATGTTTGTTTGAGAGGGTACGATCACATTCTTGCTGACTATTCAGGTCATCTTGTCCTGAGTTGCCACGAAGCTTCGTCATGAACTCAAGGTTGTCATTTCCACACACATATGGTTATTTACAGCCATTTGTAATGTTGAAAATGTGATGAATGTGCCCAAATGTAAGATGCCATCGCACTCTGTCATTTCAACCTAGGACACGCTTATTGATCGCAAGGTTAATGCAAGGTTAGGGCGCATAGCAACCGCACAGGGCTCTGGCAAGCACGACGCAGCCTGGCCAGTGAAAACTACACGGTTAGAATAGTGTCTCTAGAGGTGTGATACGGTTCTTGACAATTTCTGATCTTTTGTCTTTATCTAAAGTCAAAATGGACTCATTGGAATTATGTTAGTCTTTTTTTTTTTTTTCTGGTGTCTTGACATTTTACAGCTGTTTGCTCATCAATCTGGTTTCCTACCCATACATTTGAGTGACAGCACCTCTTTGGTGACATGGAAACTAAATACCTGTTTATTGCTGTATGTCTCAACTGTTGTGGTTGTCAGTTGTATACCAGGGTTCAGGGATTTTTATTGAAGGACTCATTTAGTGCTGATTATTGACTAAAGATTAGGATTTTCCAGAATTTTCTATCTTCGTATTTGGCGCTGGCAAACACGAATGCATACATTCTCAAATGCTTGTTTAACCCACATTGTGCCAATGATATGATTTCATCCAGTTCCATACAAAGAAAGCCATACAATTCCACTGCTCTCATCTAGAGGCACAAGAAGAGCGGTTTCACCTTGAGCTAGAATGAGTCTTTACGTGCTCAACAACAATTTCTGTTTTTATTGGCCACTCCCATCCACATACTGCTCTCTATACACACTTGTACATAACTTTCTGTAATTAACCTGCCCTTCCCGTATGTTTTTTCTTAGTTAGTTGTGGGTGCAGGCTACAATACAGCACCCGAAGACTTATCTAAATCTAGGCCCAAACTATTCTTATGTACTCTTATGTTGAATTATCTCTGTCCCCAGCTTGCCCTGGGCCAGGGTGTCCGGCGCCTGCATGTGTCTGCAGCCATCAATGCCAAGGCCAAAGTGTCAATGAGCCGCTTTGAGCCCAGCAACTACGTCAACTATGAGAAGCTCAATGAGAACGTCAACATTGTGCGCAAGAGGTCAGTATGCCCCTCTGTTTATACTAGAACATGTCCCTGTTTCTTTCCATGCTTACAGTGTGATAGCCTGCAGGTCTGTTCTAGTGTGGTGCCAGTCTTTTTCTGATTTTTATGTTCAGTGTCAGCTGTACAATTAGAGCTATTTGTAGCCCTTTACAGTAACTCTGCACACTCGCTGCCCTCCTCCCTTTCAGACTCAACCGTCCCCTCACCCTCTCAGAAAAGATTGTCTACGGCCATCTGGATGACCCTGTGGGGCAGGACATCGCCAGGGGCCGTACGTACCTGCGTCTGCGGCCGGACCGCGTGGCCATGCAGGACGCCACAGCCCAGATGGCCATGCTGCAGTTCATCAGCAGTGGCCTGCCCCAGGTGGCCGTGCCCTCCACCATCCACTGTGATCATCTGATTGAGGCCCAGATTGGAGGTGCCAAGGACCTGGCAAGGGCAAAGGTGAGCGGTCATGGGAATGCCTCGAATTTCCCGGCGGCATTGACAGCGATGGCCGTCTGCCCCTTGTGATCAGGTCCTTATCACAGGCCTCGCAGCTCTGAAGTAAGCTACAAGTGAAGACCGACACAGCAGGGATGCAACGGTGCCCGTCATTCTTATGTATTTCCGAGGCGAACATTGAAGATGTTAGAACTGTCCACATTTACTATTCCTCAGTCAACAAGATGAGGAACAAACAGAAAAATCACTAGCCTATGTCAATCTACTATCCCCATATTAGAAAAATATACTTTTTCTATTGGTCAGCTTGTCATTCTGTACGAGAAATAAATATTCCAAACAGAATCTGGGACAGTTGTGGGGTGATAGATTCCAAATTCATATAACCACTGTACGTTAAAAAAAAACATGTTTAAAAGCAATTGGGCTGATGCAACAGATCAGAATGTTTAGCTTAATGTTTATTAACTTATTTCTTCGCTGTATAAGTCAAATTGTATTGGTCACATACACGTGTTTAGCAAATGTTTTTGCAGGTATAGCGAAATGCTTGTGATTCTAGCTCCGACAATGCAGTAATATTTAAGTTACACAACATATACACATGCATTTAAGTAAGTAAGGAATGAATTATGAATATAGACATATGTACGAGTGATGTCAAAGCGGCATTGGACTAAGATACAGTATGAGATGTGTGATGCAAGATATGTAAAAATAAAGTGACTAAGATACCGTAGAATAGTATATAATACAGTTATACATATGAGATGAGTAATGCAAGATACGAAAACATTAAAGTGGCTAGTGTTCCATTTCTTAAACTGGCCATTGAATTCTAATCTGGCTATAGGCAGGAGCATCTGATGTGATGGCTGTTTAACAGTCTGATGGCCTTGAGATAGACGCTGTTTTTCAGTTTCTCGGTCCTAGCTTTGATGCGCCTGTACTGACCTCGCCTTCTGGCTGATGTCCTTAATGATCTTTTTGGCCTTCCTATGGCATCGGGTGCTGTAGGTGTCCAGGAGGGTGGGAAGTTGGGCAGACCACCCTCTGGAAAGCCTTGCTGTTGTTGGCGGTGCAGTTGCCATACCAGGCAGTGATACAGCCCGACAGGATGCTCTCAATTGTGTATCTGTAAAAGTTTTAGGGTTTTAGTTGCTAAGCCACACTACTTTAGCGTCCTGAGGTTGAAGAGGCGCTGTTGCGCTTTCTTCACCACACTGTCTGTGGGTGGACCATATCAGTTTGTCAGTGATGTGTACGCCGAGGAACTTGGAAGAGTTCCACCTTCTCCACTGCAATCCCATCGATGTGGATAAGGGGGTGCTCCCTCTGCTGTTTCCTGAAGTCCACGATCATCTCGTTAGTTTTGTTGACGTTGAGTGAGAGGTTATTTTCCTGGCACCACACTCCCAGATCCCTCACCTCCTCCCTGTAGGTTGTCTCATTGTTGGTAATCAAGCCTGCTACTGTTGTGTCGTCTGCAAACTTGATTGAGATGAAGGCGTGCTTGGCCACGCAGTCATGGGAGTACAGGAGGGGGCTGAGCATGCACCCATGTGGGGCCCCAGTGTTGAGGATCACCAAAGGTGATGTGTTTTCCTACCTTCACCACCTGGGGGTGATCTGTTAGGAAGTCCAGGAACCATTTGCACAGGCAGTTGTCTATGTGCAAATCTTACAAAATGCAATTAGTGGGAAAATGTGCCGAAGATGAAATGTCCTTTAGAAAGAGGGAAGATCTAAAGCTACAACAACTAGCATGGGTTGGTAATATGATTAGTATTGTCTTTGGCTGCTGGACAATGAAAGAAAGTTGAACATGAGAGAAATAACGACTGGTTTCAATGGTATGAGGAAAGGTTTATAAAATAATTCCCTCAACATTCCTATGGTCAAATTTATTATAATTTATTTTAATTGAACCTTTCTATTTAACTAGGCAAGTCAGTTAAGAACAAATTCTTATTTACAATTACTGCCTACACCGGCCAAACTCTGACGACGCTGGGTCAATTGTGCGCTACCCTATGGGAATTTGACTAGGCTACTTTGAAGTAAAAAAAAAAAAAATAGTCCAGGTTTTAAACAATTGTTGCTGATTTAAATGGTTTCAAAATGCTGACTGACTCTGCTCAGATTGAAAGGTGTGTGTGATGTTGTGGTAACAGGCACTGGCGTTTCTCCTATCTGAACGAACAGTGCCTCGAGTTTGTCGACAGAATCAAGCGTTTAGTTATCCTAAATTATATTTTTTATTAAGTCATTAAAGTTTGGCTATTTTCTGGCGCCTCCCTCATGTCAGCTTTGGTGTGGACATGAGGCTATAGCCAATACGCATAGCCTACACTTATAGACTAATTTGTGCATTTTATTGAATATTAAAAAGGAGGACCAAAGCACTCTTCATATAATCAATTCAAATGCCTTTATTGGTATGACGTTAAATGCAAACAAAGTTTACAAACTCACGCCTTTTGGCTGCATGGCCTTCGTCATGGAGTACAGAAATATAATACAATATCCTCCTTTTGAACAGATTTTTCCAATCAACCCTGATTAGAAGAGGGAGTGGTTACAGACAACACCTAGCAAGCAATACTATACCCATTTAAAAAGTGAAATACTGTAGATATGTTATCAAAAATGCAACTCAAGGCTAGAAGCATCAGAATCCCAGAAAGGTAGTTCTAACCTTGAACATGACTGGGCAAAGTGTTAAGAACAGGAGAGCCATCCATTCTATAGTACACTAGAACACAGCAAACAACACAGTCCAAACAGAGCAAAAAGTCCACTAGATGAGAGCAAAGGGACCTCTCAAAGAAAAGTTGAGAAATCCATATCTTCATTTAAACCAGGGTACTTAGTGGCCTGTAGTTTGTAAATCCAAAAACTATCCCTTTGGTTTAGCTGTTTTTAAGACTGTCCCCTTTTCTAATTGAGGCCGGAACATGATCAATACCATAGCTTGTAGGGAGGCAGGGTTGCGACGGTGTAAGTACTTGTAGTGCCTTGCCATGGGGTAGTCTTGCCTACCTGTATGGCGTACTTGTTTCGCTAAGCGGTCTTTAAGGCGTCTCTTTGGCCGTCCAATGTAGAACACCTTGCACTGTGGACATTCCAATCTGTAGATGACATGAGTGGTTTTGCAGTTAATTAAATGCTTGACTTGATACTCTATTTTAGAAGCTGTGTTAACGTTTTCTGTGCAATATTTCTGCAATGTTTGGGTTCGTGGTCTAGCAAAGTTTGAGTCGCCAGGAAGAAGGCTGTGGACTAATTTATCATTTAGGGTAGGACATCTCTTAAAGCTTATTACTGGTGGCTCTAGGACATTGGATGATTCCCCAATTCTTATTAATGATTATTTTAATGTTCAATGCTTCAGTGCTATATTTTGTAACAAAGTACACTCTCTGATGCATCACGAGGCGCTCCCCTTTGCAAGTTCTCTCTGTCAAGTCGTCCGGCCCCTATACCTGCATCTTTCAGGATCTGAGCGCTGTAGCCCCGATTTCCAAGAAGCGATTCAGCAGATTCAACATTGTAGTCTATTTCCTGATCGCAAATTCTGCAGACTCTTTGGAATTGGCCGTATAGAATGTTCTCTTTTAGCCTTTTTGGGATGAACGCTGTCTGCACTCAGAATGGTATTCCCGTCTGTAGGCTTCCTAAAGATTGATGTGTGCAAACAACCTTTGTCATATTTACTGATGTCAAGGTCCAAAAAAATGAATGTTATCCTTGCTGTACTCCGTAGTTAGTTTGATGTTAGGGTTAATGCTGTTAAGGTATTGGTGGAAGGAAATAAGTTCTGCGCCAGACCAGAAAAGGAAAACATCATCACTATAGCATCCCCACCATATAATCTGGTCAAATAACTTATCTAGAAGGATGCAAAATGAAGTCATTTTCCCATTTACTTAAATACAAACCAGCATAGGAAGGGCTGTAGCAAGCTCCCATGGCACATCATCCTTTGACTTGTTTAAAAATACGGTCCTGAAAGACAAAGATGTTTTTATTAAGAGTCCATTCAGTCAGTGAGATAATGAATTCTGTGGGAGGCATCTCAGTCCCAAGCATAGGCCTATATATGAGGCCAAGCCCCTGAATTAAAATGATTGTCTTTATACAATACATAGCCTACTGCATAATACACATGGCAGATATTATATATATACACACCCACCCCTGGTCAAAAGTTTTGAATATTACTCATTCAAGGGTTTTTCTATATTTGCACTATTTTTTTTACATTGTAGAATATAAGTGAAGACATCAACTATAAAATAACACGTATGGAATAATATAGTAACCAAAAAAAGTGTTAAACAAATCAAAATATATTTGAGACTCTTCAAAGTAGCCACCCTTTGCCTTGGTGACTGCTTTGCACACTCTTGGCATTCTCTCAACCAGCTTCATGAGGACCACAGGAATGGAAGACTCAGAAATACCTTGGCTGCAGAGGATAAGTTCATTAGTTACCAGCCTCAGATTGCAGCCCAAATAAATGCTTCACAGAGTTCAAGTAATGGACACATCTCAACATCAACTGTTCAGAGGAGACTGCGTGAATCAGGCCTTCATGGTCAAATTGCTGCAAAGAAACCTCTACTAAAGGACACCAATAAGAAGAAGAGACTTGCTTGGGCCAAGAAACACGAGCAATCGACATTAGATGGGTGTAAATTTGACCTTTGGTCTGGAGTCCAAATTTGAGATTCAATGGTTTGGGATGAGTCGGACCGCAGTGAAGGAAAGCAGCCAACAAGTGCTCAGCATATGTGGGAACTCCTTCAAGACTGATGGAAAAGCCTTCCAGGTGAAGCTGGTTGAGCGTGACAAGTGTGCAAAGCTGTCATCAAGGCAAAGGGTGGCTATTTTTGAAGAATGTCAACACTTTTTTTTTTTTTTTTTTTTTTTATTCCATATGTGTTATGTCATAGTTTTGATGTCTTTACTTTTATTCTACAATGTAAAAAATAGTGCAAATAAAGAAAAACCCTGGAATGAGTAATATTCTAAGCTTTTGACCCTGGGTGTATGTATGATTTTTAAGATGTCTTTGTTTACATAATTGGTCTAGCCTAAATTAAACATGTTCAGGTTAAGCCTACAATTATAGTGAATAGCCTAGTAATGGGGCATTTAAAATATATATATATTTTCATAATTTAATAGGCTGACACTAGCTACAGAATCACTAGCTACAGAGTTTCCATCTCCTCCACTCTATCCTTCATTGGCAATTTTGGTTAATGGCCTTGGTGCTTTAAAAAAATTGGTCACCTCTTGAAGGCCAAATGGCCTTGCCACGAAATTCCAGGCCTGGTCAGGGAAGGCCTGGACAGGTGGATGGCGGCAGGTAGCCTAGCTGTTAAGAGCTTTGGGCCAGTAACCGAAAGGTCACTACTCACCTGGCTGGCTCTGGGATTTGAGCCAATGTGCCCTTGAGCAAGGCACGTAACCCTAATTGTTCATATAAGTCGCTCTGGATGAGAGCGTCTGCTAAATGACTAAAATGTAACATGTTCAGGCCTGGGGGATGGAGGCACTACTAGGGGATAAAGTACCGGTAATAATATTTGTCCTTTTCTTTTGGTCCTTTAGGATATTAATGCAGAGGTGTATAACTTCCTGGCCAGTGCTGGAGCTAAATATGGAGTGGGCTTCTGGAAACCAGGCTCTGGCATAATCCATCAGGTACAGTAACAAGGCTACTCTGAAATTACACTTTTGAAGGCACACTTTCTCCTAGTGTTGATTGATGGAAATGCACTCACTTGATTATAGACAAGCTGTCCTTCTAGAATGACATTCCTATAAAATGTTTATGAATGTATGACCAGAATTTCATTATACATTCACATAATGTTATGTTCACATAAGATATTGCACATTTTATAATGAAGAGCTATGTTTTCAGTGCTAAGTACCTTTATCTGACTATCCTTACTCACCCATTCAGATCATCCTGGAGAACTATGCCTACCCAGGGGTGTTGCTGATTGGCACAGACTCTCACACACCCAATGGTGGCGGACTGGGCTCCATCTGCATTGGAGTGGGAGGGGCTGATGCTGTTGATGTCATGGCTGGCATCCCATGGGAACTCAAGTGTCCCAACGTAAGTGTGATTCAGTTTATATTTAACACACACATTTTTCTGAAGTCCCAGTAATATAGTACAGTGGTATAATGCATTTCTACATCTGATACTACATAAACCTCACTTAACCATGTTCTCTTCCTGTCCCCTGTCAGGTTATTGGGGTGAAGCTGACAGGCAAGCTGTCAGGGTGGACATCCCCTAAGGATGTGATCCTTAAAGTTGCTGGGATTTTGACAGTGAAGGGAGGTACCGGAGCCATTGTGGAGTACCATGGACCTGGGGTGGACTCAATCTCCTGCACAGGTCAGAGAGGGAGAGGGAGGACTTGGTTACTACTGCACACTTCATAGGGGTTATGCAGTCAATAAGACGGTTCATAATCTATCGAGGATGGTGACCAGCTGATCTCTGGTCTAATGTAATGTACTTCTGTTTTTCTATGTATGGTGTGAGGAGCACAATCATCAATCAAGTGTTTACTATAAAGCCACATTGTACTACATTTTGTGTTGTAGAAATGCCCATAGTAACCCACAGCCTATTGTGTGTGTTTTAGGAATGGCCACTATCTGCAACATGGGGGCTGAGATTGGAGCCACTACCTCTGTCTTCCCCTACAACCACCGCATGAAGACCTACCTGGAGAAGACTGGCCGCGGAGGTCAGTTCATGTCATCAAACACGTCTGTGATGTGCAATGATCTGTCAGGTTATATACTGAATATGTTTGTGGAAGTTCTGGGATTGCATCCCAAATGTCGCTTTATTCCTTATATAATGCACTATAAAGGGAATAGGGTGTCATTTTGGACGCTCCCCTAAAAGGTTTGTCATTTCTTTTTTAAAGAGATGTTTGATCGATTTATCTGATCTGTTGTACACCCTCTCATCTCAGACATTGCTGCCCTGGCTGACGATTACGCTGACTTGCTGGTTCCTGACACTGGCTGTGAGTATGACTCGATGGTCGAGATCAACCTAGATGAGGTGAGTGCCCTCCCCTGCTCTTTCTCCCTCTCTCTCTCACACACACACACACACACACACACACTCTAACCATGCTACCTTTCTCTGTCCCTCCTAGCTGAAGCCCCACATCAACGGGCCCTTCACCCCTGACCTGGCCCACCCCATGGCAGACATCGGGGCCACAGCAGTGAAAAATGGCTGGCCCCTGGAGGTCAAAGTGGGTCAGTGCAGCCTTCTGATCCTTTTAACCTCACAGCTGGCCACTGACTCTCACAACTACGTCTCTGTTTAGACCTTAAATAGCTATTGCTGTGCTATTACTATCTATACATATCTGGCTTCAGCTTTATATACTGATCTATAGATGTAATATTGAGGAAGTAGACATGCAGCAGGTGGTTCCTTAAGCTCTGTCCCCTCCCCTCAGGTCTGATTGGCAGCTGCACCAATTCCAGTTATGAGGACATGGGCCGCTCTGCCTCCGTGGCCAAACAGGCCCTGGACAAAGGGCTGAAGTGCAAGGCTGCTTTCACCATCACCCCCGGGTCTGAGCAGATCCGTGCCACAATCGAGCGAGATGGATATGTGAGTCCCTGGGCAGATGTCTAGGATAGGGGAAAGGGATATGACCAGGGATGTCTGGGGTGCTGGTCACTCTCCTAACAAATCAGGGCAACAGGATAACTGTTGTAAAATATTGTTGACATTCTCCTAAGAATCAAGGATGTTCACATTGGCACAGCTCTGCTCTCTATTTTAAGGCCATCATAAGTAGCCAATTTGTAATTGGAGCTCTGGATGTTGATATCTTCAGCAGGAACTACTGCTCCTAACTGAAGCTTTATGTTCTGTAGTCCAAGATCCTTGGTGATGTTGGTGGAATGGTCCTGGCCAACGCCTGTGGACCCTGCATTGGACAGTGGGACAGGTAATACTTAGTTGACTTACTCATTTATCTTACGGGGTGTTGGAATGACTGCATTAACGGCAGTCATGAACCATGACTGCAGTAAAATTCAATGTGACCGTTGAGTCACGGTAATCTCCTGTTATGCTCTCTGGACATGCATTAGTAGTACCCAACTCACTAACGACCATCAGGTCGCTAATGGCCTGGTACTCAGGGCTCTACTGTCCCTCTAGCCATTCTGACATCAATGAAAATTCAATAGAAAATCACATCAAGCAGATTTCAAGATGTATTTGGTACAGAATTGGTCTAGCCTAAATTAAACAAATTCAGATTAAGCCTACAATTATAGTGAATTTGAATATCCTAGTAATGGGGCATCTTTTTATATTTTCATAATGAATAGGCCGACACTACCTTTAGCTACAGAAAATCTCACCACAGTGAGTTTCCATCTCCTCCACTCTATCCTTCATTCCTTTCTCCAGTGCGCACAATAAATAAATAGTTTTGTTGCGAAAATATGTTACTATCCATTTTTACTTTCCCAAATTAAGCACTGGGTAGCTGCAGGAACAGGTTTTGAGCATGAGTGAAAAACATACCAGCAGGAAAGTGGCCTCATTCGCTATTCCAGTGCATACGGATGACATCTTTTTTTTGTCTTGCCCATTTTGATAATGGGCCATTCTAAATCGATAGGTGACAATATGATCACTGGATGAGGGAACAGCGTGTGCAGACTGAGGAAAAGAAAAGAGCAAGCTTTTTTTTTTTTGCGACTTTCTTAAATCCTCAATAACCTATAGTCACATCATGCAGCCCGTAGTGCATTCGGAAAGTTTTCAGACCCCTTGACTTTTTTCACATTTTTGTTACGCTACAGCCTTATTTTAAAATATATTAAATAAAACAAATTCATCAATATACACACAACCCGTAATGACTAAGTAAAATAAAAAAACGATGCCCTATTTACATAAGTATTTACACCCTTTGCTATGAGACTTGAAATTGAGCTCTGTTGCATCCTGTTTTCATTAATCATCCTTGAGATATTTCTACAACTTGATTGTCCATCTGTGGTAAATTCAATTGATTGAATAAGATTTGGAAAGTATACACCTGTCTATATAAGGTCCCACAGTTGACAGTGCATGTCAGAGCAAAAACCAAGCCATGAGGTCGAAGGAATTGTCCATAGCGCTCTGAGACAGGACTGTGTCATGGCACAGATCTGGGGAAGGGTACCAAAAAATTGAAGATCCCCAAGAACACAGTGGCCTCCATCATTCTTAAATGGAAGAAGTTTGGAACCACCAAGACTTCCTAGAGCTGGCATCCCGGCCAAACTGAGCAATCGGGGGAGTAGGGCCTTGGTCAGGGAGGTGGCCAAGAACCCGATGGTCACTGACAGAGTTCCAGTGTTCCTCTGTGGAGATGGGAGAACCTTCCAGAAGGACAACCATCTTTGCCGCACTCCACCAATCAGGCCTTTATGGTAGAGTGGCCAGACAGAAGCCACTCCTCAGTAAAAGACACATGAAAGCCTGCTTGGAGTTTGCCTAAAGACAATTAAAAAAAAGATTATCTTCTATGATTAAACCAAGATTGAACTCTTTAGCATGAATGCCAAGCATCACATCTGGTTGAAACCTGGCACCATCCCTATGGTGGTGGCTGCATCATGCTGTGGGGCTGTTTTTCAGCGGCAGGGACTGGGAGACTAGTCAGGATCGAGGGAAAGATGAACTGAGCAAAAACCTGACATAGCTTGAGAGGATCTGCAGAGAAGAATGGGATAAACTCTCCAAATACAGGTGTGCCAAGCTTGTAGTCTCATACTCAAGGCTGTAATCGCTGCCTAAGGTGTTTCAACAAAGTACTGAGTTAAGGGTCTGAATACCTATGTGATATTTCAGTTTTGTATTTTTAATACATTTGCAAAAGTTTCTACTAACTGTTTTTGCTTTGTCATTATGGTGTATTGCGCGTAGATGGAGGGAAAACAATTGAATCAACTTTAGAATAAGGCTGTAATGTAACAAAATGTGGAAAGTTAAGGGGTCTGAATACTTTCGGAATGCACAGTATATCTTTTGATTTCTAAGGTTTGTATCATTCACAAATAAAGTAGCAATTAACTCTAAATCTAGCGTATAGGACCCGTTACAAATTATACGCTTAACAGCCACATCTTATGCTCACACTCTCCTGAATGGGGGGAAAAATATCAATTGTATTCATTTAAGTTAAATTATATTCTTCTTACTATAATATAAAAATAATGGTACAGGATATCTTGTCTGCTAAATGTACAAGCCTATGGCATGGCGCATAGCCAGATAACCTGCAGTAGGTCAGGGTTCCCCAACAATATTATTTGGACCCCCAAATTCATTAGGAATATTTTTTTTAATTATCATCATCATACATCTCCGACCCAAGATGCAAAATTTCCAAATGACACGTCCCAAAAAGGAAGTTACCCTACCTAAAAATGTAACTTCTGCATTATTTTTTAACTTCATTCATGGGGAGAGAGAATGCAGGAGTCAATCAACTAATAAAGCAGGTAGTGGACCATTTTGTGGTGCTGCAACCACAGCTCAATCAATAGGAGGTGAACAGCACCTGGTGCTGAAAATATACAGTGGGGAGAACAAGTATTTGATACACTGCCAATTTTGCAGGTTTTCCTACTTACAAAGCATGTAGAAGTCTGTAATTTTTATCGTAGGTACTCTTCAACTGTGAGTGACGGAATCTAAAACAAAAATCCAGAAAATCACATTGTATGATTTTTAAGTAATTAATTTGCATTTTATTGCATGACATAAGTATTTGATACATCTGAAAAGCAGAACTTAATATTTGGTACAGAAACCTTTGTTTGCAATTACAGAGATCATACGTTTCCTGTAGTTCTTGACCAGGTTTGCACACACTGCAGCAGGGATTTTGGCCAACTCCTCCATACAGATCCTTCAGGTTTCGGGGCTGTCGCTGGGCAATATGGACTTTCAGCTCCCTCCAAAGATTTTCTATTGGGTTCAGGTCTGGAGACTGGCTAGGCCACTCCAGGACCTTGAGATGCTTCTTACGGAGCCACTCCTTAATTGCCCTGGCTGTGTGTTTCGGGTCGTTGTCATGCTGGAAGACCCAGCCACGACCCATCTTCAATGCTCTTACTGAGGGAAGGAGGATGTTGGCCAAGATCTCGCGATACATGGCCCCATCCATCCTCCCCTCAATACGGTGCAGTCATCCTGTCCCCTTTACAGAAAAGCATCCCCAAAGAATGATGTTTCCACCTCCATGCTTCACGGTTGGGATGGTGTTCTTGGGGTTGTACTCATCCTTCCTCCAAACACGGCGAGTGGAGTTTAGACCAAAAAGCTCTATTTTCGTCTCATCAGACCACATGACCTTCTCCCATTCCTCCTCTGGATCATCCAGATGGTCATTGGCAAACTTCAGACGGGCCTGGGCATGCGCTGGCTTGAGCAGGGGGACCTTGCGTGCGCTGCAGGATTTTAATCCATGACGGCGTAGTGTTACTAATGGTTTTCTTTGAGACTGTGGTCCCAGCTCTCTTCAGGACATTGACCAGGTCCTGCCGTGTAGTTCTGGGCTGATCCCTCACCTTCCTCATGATCATTGATGCCCCACGAGGTGAGATCTTGCATGGTGCCCCAGACCGAGGGAGATTGACCGTCATCTTGAACTTCTTCCATTTTCTAATAATTGCGCCAACAGTTGTTGCCTTCTCACCAAGCTGCTTGCCTATTGTCCTGTAGCCCATCCCAGCCTTGTGCAGGTCTACAATTTTATCCCTGATGTCCTTACACAGCTCTCTGGTCTTGGCCATTGTGGAGAGGTTGGAGTCTGTTTGAGTGTGTGGACAGGTGTCTTTTTATACAGGTAACGAGTTCAAACAGGTGCAGTTAATACAGGTAATGAGTGGAGAACAGGAGGGCTTCTTAAAGAAAAACTAACAGGTCTGTGAGAGCTGGAATTCTTACTGGTTGGTAGGTGATCAAATACTTATGTCAAGCAATAAAATGCAAATTAATTATTTAAAAATCATACAATGTGATTTTCTGGATTTTTGTTTTAGATTCCGTCTCTCACAGTTGAAGTGTACCTATGATAAAACAATTACAGACCTCTACATGCTTTGTAAGTAGGAAAACCTGCAAAATCGGCAGTGTCAAATACTTGTTCTCCCCACTGTGACAGATGGAGAGAACCTACACCAGTCGAGTAATTCATTAAAAAAAACTTTACAAACTAGGGCTTGATTGGAGTCTTTTTCTTCCAAGCCTAAATATCCATGGATAAGCACACAATGTTAGTATTTACTAAATACAGTCATATAGGCCACCAAGTTACTCACCCAATACGAAACTTTCCCCTCGGACACGATCTTGTGGATGTCGCGTGAGATGGATGTGATTTTGATGAGCAGGCAGTCCTCGATTGACTTGTGAAAGCCGGTTCCTGTCCTGAGTCTATATTGCGTTCATAGGGGAAAATGAGGACTCGCAGGTAAAAGTCGACCCAAAAATTGTTAGTACAAAATTCACGTTTCTTTGTCTATTCCTCTGAGTATACCAACTAAAACGCACACTAGTACTCGGCACTCCTGAGCACATCCCTGATTTGGTTCGATGTCTGAAATTCAATCAGCTCCGTTTGAATTGCGGCCTCATCCAGCGAGGGTATCGTTTTCTTAGCATGGGAGGAGAATCCTCCACCTGGACGGACTGTGAGTGAAGCACATACAAACACAATGATATCCTTGGGCCTGCTGTAGTCTTCAAATCTGGTGGAGAAGTTGTCCTTCAGCTGCTTGATGAAATTGTCCATGTTGCATCCTGGTTCCTCTGCCTGTCGTTTCTTCAGTGTGCTGAAGCCAGTAGCCTTCCAGATGACAAGTCCAAATCGAACAACTCAAGCTTCCTAGTAAAGGCCTTAAGTTTTTCCACCATGTCCACGACTGTTTCCCCTCTTTCTTGTAACTGGAGATTTAACCCGTTTTAAGTGACAGAATATGTCAGCCAAAAAAACTGTGTATAGCTTAGTTAACGGTCAAATGCGTCGGGCCTCTGTTTGGGGCGGGAAGGCCACTTTGAAAGTTCCATGCTTATATTCATGACGACGTCTGAGATTTCATTATTTGCAAACGGCAACATTTTCATTGCAAATAAGACACTTGCTTGGCATTGGGAAAAGATGCTAAGATGAACGCATATCTCTGTACATTCTTCCCTGTTCATTATCCACCTTTCTTTTGATACCTTTTTTGAGCGCGACTTTATTTTGCTATCAAGCTAATTGTTCTGAAAGGAAGTTGACGTTTAAAAAAAAGTAGTGTAGGCTACGAAGTCCTGTTTTTCCTCAATAATCAATGCACAAAGAAATTGATAACATTTAATAGACATGGTGATTTTATGAGCGTAATCAGATCGAAATGATGTCACAATGTATTATGTACGTCGTGCATGTGATGCATACATGTGTCACGTAAAGAGAGCGAGGGTTGAGGGAACAGGGAACGGATTTCGGTAACAGAACTTTTCAGTCAGAAATGGCTGTAATTATTTTGCAGGTTCAGCAGCACGGACAACGCAATAAACACTGTTCTGTGGTGGTCACTGCAGCAGCGAGGAGAGAGGGAGAGACAATGGGTGCTAGTCAGTCACTCGCTGTCTTTAAAAAAACAAAACAATGTTTTAACACAGCGCAGCAAGTCTGAGCCCGCCCAGCACAATCAAATCAACTGCAGTCAGACTCATCTGTGCGTCTTTAATTATTTCATCAGACAGTGCACTTAAAGCATCGGACAAGCTATGTGCATATAGTTGATTTTATTAAAACACATAGTGTATGTATATGATAAATACACGTTTAAAAATGTTTACCAATTGATTGGTCGAAAGAACAGACTACTCTCGGTAGACTAAGATTTTTTTGTTGTTGGACAGCCCTATTCAACTGATTTTATTATACTTTTTTTTTTTGTAAATGTACATGTGCAAAGACGAGCATCAACAGCATTTGTGTGGAGGCCTTGAGATGCTAAACGTGTTTTGTTAATTAACGCAAATTACCGTGAGACCTGCAGTCTTTTGCATGACAATAACCAGCTGAACGAATCATGACTGCCACAGCCCTATTCATGTTCATTCTGTTATTCATTTGGACTTGAAAATATCCTATTAAAAATGTGTTTAAAGATATTGTGTGTGTATCAAATGGCATCCTATTCCCTATGTAGTGCACTGCCTTTGACCATGGACCGTAAGGGCTTTGGTCAAAAGTAGTGCACTATATAGGGAATAGGATGCCATTTGGGGGGACAGTGTTAAATTGATGTTTCTGTTCAGGCGTGATGTGAAGAAGGGAGAGAAGAACACCATTGTCACATCTTACAACAGGAACTTCACCGCCAGGAATGACGCCAACCCAGCCACACATGCCTTTGTCGCCTCCCCTGAGGTACTATTAGGACGCTGAATACACACACCTTCTTTGCTGAATCTTCTTTCTCTTTTCTCACTCGCATAGAAATATTATGCACTTGCACACTGGTACACACCTCTCTCCCTTGTCCACTCTTCCTCCAGATCGTCACAGCCCTGGCCATCGCAGGAACCCTGGATTTCAACCCTGAGGTTGATTACCTCACTGCTGCCAACGGAGAGAAGTTCAAGCTGGAGCCCCCCAGTGCAGACGAGCTGCCCAAGTTGGACTTTGACCCCGGTCAGGACACCTACCAGCACCCCCCTGCCGAGGGTGGCTCCAAGCTGAGGGTGGACGTCAGCCCCACCAGCACCCGGCTGCAGCTGCTGGAGCCCTTCGACAAGTGGGCCGGAGGTGACCTGGAGGACCTGCAAGTCCTCATTAAGGTCAGGGGTCAAAGGACAAACTGGGCTCTGTTCAGGAGGGTGCAACGTTACAGAATGTTCAGATAGAAATGTATTTTGTAAATGACGACTCCTTTAAAATGGGATAATTTCCAGTTAACCTTACTCTTCTCCTTTTCCCATTCCACCATTTGCGCTCTGTCGCTCACTCTCCAGGTAAAGGGGAAATGCACCACAGACCACATCAGCGCCGCTGGTCCCTGGCTCAAGTTCCGTGGTCACCTTGACAACATCTCCAACAACATGCTGATTGGAGCAGTGAACATCGAGAACGACGGCGTCAACAAGATCAAGAACCAGCTGACGGGAGAGTACGGCGGTGTACCTGACGTCGCCCGCCATTACAAGGTAAACGCCCCGGATGATGAAAAATGACCCTTGACTGCTAGCTCAAACATCCTCACTTGTGATCAACAAGTGTACTTTTTGCTCAAATTTCCATTTGAAAGTCTGTCTAGTTAAGATTCAGCCCTGTTTATAGATTTTTCTAAGAGCGCTTGATATCAATTAAGCATTCCCATAAATGCCTAAACATTTGGCCATCAGTGTAAGAAACTGCAATTGATTAGGGATTTGAATGGTTTCCCTTTTTTTTTTTTTTTTTTTTTAAACTCTACTCACCTTCCTTCTCTCACACAGGCCAATGGTCTGTCATGGGTGGTTGTGGGAGATGACAACTACGGTGAGGGATCCAGCAGAGAGCATGCGGCCCTGGAGCCCAGACACCTGGGAGGAAGATGCATCATTGTCAAGAGCTTTGCCAGGATCCACGGTAACTTATGTACAGGCCGAAAGGGACAGATTGTGTGTGTGTCCATCTACATTGCTTCCCTCGCCAACTTCCTTTTTCAACATCCAACAAACCTTTTTTCTTTCCTCCTCTCTGCAGAGACGAATCTGAAGAAACAGGGAATGCTGCCCCTGACCTTCCAGAACCCCGCTGACTACGACAAGATCCGTCCAGACGACAAGATCTCCATCAAAGGACTTGCAACCTTCGCCCCTGGAAAGGTGAGTGGCACTTACACCAATCTGTAGGCTTTTGTTCCAGCCCATCATGAACAAACTGGATTTAACTAATCATGGTCTAAATGAAAGATTGTCCAGAGGGACTCCCGAGTGGCGCAGCGGTCTAAGGCACTGCATTGCAATGCTTGAGGCGTCACTACAGACCGGGGTTTGATCCCAGGCTGTGTCACAACCCGGAGTCCCATATGGGGGCTTTACTTGGCTTGTGCTCTAGCGACTCCTTGTGCCGGGCCGGGTGCCTGCAGGCTTACTTCAGTCGTCCTCCAACACATTGGTGCAGCTGGCTTCCGGGCGGTTAAGCGGGCGGTTGTTAAGGAGCCTGTTGTTAAGGAGCCTGTTGTTAAGGAGCCTGTTGTTAAGGAGCCTGTTGTTAAGGAGCCTGTTGCAGTGATAAGACAAGATTGTAATTGAAATGCGACAAAATATAACAAAATGAGTGTAGGGGCTGGAACTTTGTTTCCATATAAGGTTCACATAGTTATTCACTAATCCACCATGTATGTATCTCTAATGGTGTATCCCTGCCCCTCCAGTCCCTGTCTACAGTAGTGAAGCACAGTGATGGCACCAAAGATGAGTTCCAGCTGAACCACACCTTCAACGAGACACAGATCGAATGGTTTCAGGCCGGCTCGGCCCTCAACAGGATGAAGGAGCTCCAGTAACTTGAGAAAGACAGGGAAGAAGAGCTGCGGATACAGGGGGAGGGGTTGAGGGGACATGGGTCAGGCAGAGAGGAGGCAGGTTTGCTGTGTTTTAAAGATATGGAATGTCTCAGTCTTGAATGGCTTCCTCCCTCGCCTTATGTTTGTTACCACTGAGCTGTAAGGTGAAAGTAAATGAATGATGACTCTATCCACTCCGTTTAACCAATCAGTGATGAGGGAAAAGAGGAGAGGAAGCCATTTAAGAGTTGAGGCGTGGCTGTGGTAAAGAATAAAAGCCACACCCCTCCAATATGACGATTCCGGTCCAGCACAATCATCAACCACTGCATGTGACATCCACTGCCACGCACTGTATAGACAAGGCAAACACAAACCACAGCTTTTTTTATATGTAAGAAACACATGTCAAATCTTGCAGTACAGATAGCAGGAGTGCATACACACATGGGTACTACTGTACAGTTTGAGGTACTGTGAGCTGCTGTGTTAGACAGATAAGTAACTGTCAGTCAGGCTTGAATGTTTGCTTGCAGATACTGTATACAAAGGGAAGCTTACCGTCGAGTGTCACATGTATAAACCAACACGCTCTACTTTGAGCGGAACGTAGAGCGGAACGGTAACCTGACACAATGCCAACTGCAGCTCCTCCTGTTATCACAGCTGTTCAAACTGATTGGTTAGGCTTGAAGTCTCTGTCAGTCAGTCCTGTAGTTGCTCACATTGCCTCTGAGTTGCACTAGTCTAGCACTGTATCTGTTGCAGGCTGCACAAGCTATCCGCTTTAGTAATTATGTGACCAAGTGTCTGCTTTGTCCTTTCTGCTCTATTTTGTTTTAGATTCTCAAAAATACAAATAGAATACAATACACATGCTGGTCAATATAAGGAAAATGGACTTGTCTGTGTGTGCTTTAGCTATTTGCCCTTCATTGTGATCTTACATGTCAGGGCCCAGCGTTTGTCCTGGTCAGGTCACGTGGTCAGGGAAAAAATAAATCCTAGCCCTTGTGTTTTTCATTGTCTTTACCGCAGAAGTGAACCCATGTGTCAAAGATGGACACCTAAAACGCTCCCATTGCTTAGCAGTGTATGGGAACTCTCTCAAACATACTAGCTAGCTCTATCTAGAAACATCTCAGCAAGGAATTACACATTTTATGATATTTATAAATATTAATAAACCACATTGAAACATCGAATCCAACTGCATTAAAGTTGAGTGACAAAGTGCAGCAGCTTTCCGAGTCTGTTGTGGTGTGTTCTGCTTTTCTAGCCATGACCCCCTAGACAGGATACACACATGCCAAACAATCTCAATAACTCATAATTTACTATCATCACTCCTCCAGTCTACAGTATGTAAAGTGTCGATCTATGTGTATTTAAATGTATTTTTTTTTTCTGTATTGCAGAAGTGAGTGCTATCCAGACGCAATGGGTTGTAAAATAAACTGACATTTCAATGAATAAAGACCACTGCCTCAGTGGGTTAAGTTAGTTGTGCTGTCTGGAGATTCGCTTTTTTTCTCTCTCTGTGTCTGTGAGAGAGAACCTTCTAGGATAGGAGCTGTGTTCGAATAACCATACTAACATACTGTATACTTGAGTATATACTACATACTATTAGTTTAATTTTAGTATACTGTAGACAAACGGTATCATCTCAGTTGAGCGTACTAGCGCTTCGCCGGTCTACCGGAAGTTGATGCTGTTCCTATGCTCATTGCTAGCTTGTTAGCATAACAAATTACTATCTATTGGCGAACGATCAACTAAAACCTCGAAAGAATCATGACTCTACAAGCCTCACGTTCACTAGATAGGGGGCTTATTGGAGCTGTCATCTGTAACTGAAATGTATAAAACTGTGCCTCAAACAATGTAAATTGTGATTGCTAGGTTTACAAATACGAGTATTTATTGATACATTTGAAACGAGGTCTAGTTGAGACCGCCCAATAGGCTATTTTTCGCAAACTGCAGCAGCCACCCCAACGATTCGTTCTCCAGTTTGAGTGCAGCTCCAGTCAGTCAGCTGATGTACGCTACAACTTTTAAACTGGTTTCAACTGTAGCTAATTAGATGAAGTTTTACGCTGTTATCAGCGTTTTGTGCCGACTGTATTTTGTATTAGTTACAAGTTAAATTTATGGAATAGTAAGACATTCGTTGTATGCATAATTCTGACAATGCTTAGATATGTGTGCAAATTGGTAATGTTTACAAGTCACTCGGCAGCATATTTTGGTACTAAAGTCGGGGACTGATCCTGAAGCTGTGCACAGTGCCGAAACACAGGGCAGTACAGCTGCAACTTTTGTGTTTAGAAATCGTCAGCAGGTTATCCAACTATTGTGACTCATTTACAGATTCACAATAAAACAGTGGTGAGATAGGAATGTATGCGATCGCTTTACATAATATGATGTGTAGGCCTAAAGCAATTTTAATGCGTTTATTTAAAGGGACAATCTGGGATTGGGACTACCAATTTGTGGAATGTAAAATTATTGATATATAGACATTGATTCTTGAAGAATGTAATTTATAAGCTTATCAACTGTCTTACCCCAAAATATACGTTTTTTTACGCCATTGTTTGTAAACAATGTAATTTGCATACCAGCGCAACATCGGGGTGGATGATGCAATCATCTACCTTCTGCAGAGGGCCTACTCTCACCTGGACAATGCAGGTTGCACTGTGAGGGTTATGTTTTTTGACTTCTCCAGTGCCTTCAATACCATTCAGCCCCTGCTACTGGGTGAGAAGATGAGGAGGATGAAAGTGGAAGCACCCTTAGTCTCCTGGGTCACGGACTACCTGACCGGTAGGCCACAATTTGTGCGACTACAGAGCTGTGTGTCAGAACGGGCAGTTAGCAACACAGGGGCCCCCCAGGGAACGGTCCTGTCCCCCTTCCTGTTCACCCTCTACACCTCAGACTTCAGATATAACTCTGAAACATGCCACCTACAGAAGTTCTCGGATGACTCTGCTATTGTAGGGTGCATCAGGGGTAGGCAGGAGGAGGAGTACAGGAGCACAATCAATTACTTTGTGGTGTGGTGTGAGCAAAGCCACCTTCAGCTCAACATCAGCAAAACAAAGGAGATGGTTGTAGACTTCAGGAGAGTCAAGGCCAAACCGACTGCAGTCCCTATACAGGGGATGGATGTGGAAATGGTTGGTTCATACAAGTTCCTGGGAGTCCATATGGACAGCAGGCTGGAATGGGCTGGTAACACCGGGGCCCTTTACAAAAAGGGCTAGAGCCGACTCTACTTTCTGAGGAGGCTTAGGTCCTTCAATGTGTGCCGTAAACTACTGCATACTTTCTACCAGTCTGTGCAGGCCAGTGCCAAGCTGATCTGGAAGGCTAGCTCTGTTCTGGGGATTAGCCTTGACACTCTAGAGGAGGTGGCGGAGAGAAGGATCCTGGCCAAACTGTTGGTCATTATGGACAACGTCACCCACCCTCTGCATGGCTTGGTTATGATGCAGAGGAGCACTTTCAGTCACAGACTGATCACACCACGGTGTGCCAGAGAGCGCTACAGGAGGTCCTTCCTGCCGGCGGCTATTAGACTATTTAATGCATCACTGGGGTGCCGTGCCGTCGGCAACATAGACCTGGAACTGTTGGGGTCTTAGGACCTAGTTTAACAATTAGGCATCCATCCATGAGTAACTCTCTGGTCTGTAATCACTCATTCACTCAGGACTGTATATACATATTCATGTACAGTTGTTATATCATATCATGTGCAATATTGTAAGTCATTCACTCATGACTGCATAGTAGTATCCTGTCAGTTGTATTTTTTTTCATTGCTTTTAGTATATCGAATGTGCAATACGTGCATTTATCTGTAATTAAACCCTGTACTAATGACTGTATTTTAAGGGAATTATTATTATTATTATTATCCTAAATTATATCCTATGCACATGTATCTATTTAAGTATCTCTTCCTGTCATTTACCTGTACAGTTAATTTAACCATGCAAATATTAACACTAATATTAACTTAATTTAACCAGAATGTATATTAAGTAAACTATTATTACCCTCACTTATATCATATGCACATTTAGCTATTTAAGTATTTCTCTGCCATCGACCTGTATAGTATAGTTAACCATGCCAATATTCCTTATTTATCTATATCAACTTGCAATATTTGTATCATTTTTCCACCTAACACTCTGTAACAATGTATAGTGTACATATTCAGCCATTCACCCATACTATGCAATGCCTTTTTATAGCTTTTTGCACTTCAGACTTTCATACTGCCGCACTATGTATCGTGTATCTGTCTTTTGTGTATTTCGTTCTGGCATTTTGCACCTGCCCTGTGTTTTTTCGTAGCTGCTTGACTAAGAAATTTCCCCTCGGGGATCAATAAAGTATCTATCTATCTATCTATCTATCTATCTATCTATCTATCTATCTATCTATCTATCTATCTATCTATCTATCTATCTATATTTGTGGATTGGTGATTTACATTTTGTGGATTGGTGATTTACATTTATGGAAAGGGATTTACATTTGTGAATACATTTGGCATGATATTGATACCATACAAACGAACGAGTCACACGGAAAAACGAATCATGCCTCTCGAGTCAGTAAATAGAGTCGTTCAAAAATAACGAATCGTTCGCCAACAGCGCATCACTAGTACCCCCGCCCTTCTCTCTTTTCTTTTCCCTTTTCATCCTCATCATCCAGACAGTCCAGCTTCTGCAGCGAATCCACATACCAGACGATAGGTATTCTCTCCACAATTGTGTATTTTTATTCTTATTTCATTATATAATTATCGTTATATAACAGTTAAGAGTCAAGACATCAACAAGTTTGACCGAAAACAGTTTAACATTTTACGGTAAGAGCTCGATTAATCAATAGCGACTAGCCTACATTTTGATAGTGCGCTTTAGGCTATAAATATGTTCTTATCTGAGCTATTTTTGTACAATTTAGCTACCACCACCCAGGTGAAATGTTCTATTCTATGTACACTTATCTGGATAAATATGTATTGTGTGATGAGTAGCCTAGCCTTTAAACGGTGTAGTCTCGTGCAGTTTCTACCTTATTTTGAGCGATCAATGTATTCTCCTGTTGTCTCAGCTGGTTCACATAAGAATGTTCTGGAATCAAGATGCCATTGGGCTTTATTTGGGGAGTGAGTGAGAGTCAAGACACCACACGTTAAACCGCAATTAGACAACTCTAAGGGTATTTTAAAGTTAAAAGGGATTAGACAAAGGCCGCGAAAAAAAGAGCAGCGTCGTGAGTGTGATTGTCTGTGTGTAGCCTAGTGAATATTTACGTGTCTCCCATGCTGATAATGCTAAGGACAAGCAGCCACAGTTCCCTGCAGATTTTGGGAAGTGCAGGGCGAGTTGAGACAGCCTTTGTCTAGTTGAAGGAGCCCCGGTTTGCCCTGGTGTTACTGCTCCAATTACAGTCTATACTAATCCCATTATCTCTTTAATATGCTTACAGTCACTCACTACTTTTACAAGCGGTATATATAAAATGGTATATATAAAATGAGACACATAAGATGGATAAACTGTAGATTAAAGTACTTGTTGTCAATGTAATAGCCAATAATTCATACTAGTTTTCAAACTGTCTTTTTTTCTGTGCCAAATTGTGAGAACAGATGTGTGTACACCAGTGGAGGAGCAGGCGGCTCATAATAATGGCTGGAACGGAGCGAATGGAATGGTATCACACACATGGAAACGATGTGTTTGATGTATTTGATACCATTCGACTTATTCTACTCCAGCCATTACCACAAGTCTGTTCTCCCCAATTAAGGTGCCACCAACCTCCTGCGGTGTACACACCAGCAAGTCAATATTCCACCAGCCTATGTAATGTTGTCATCAGGATAAAACCTGCCACTTTTCTTTGACACATGGATGGGGTACATTTTATTAATCCCTTTCTCTAATTCGTTTTGGGATAAGTGATTACACAGCCTCTTACCAATAAAGGATAAAGAGTGCCTATTCCTCTTTATTGGATCCTTATGGTTCCCTACCGCCCTGAACCCTCCTCCCTAAACCCTAGTCGCCACTCTGTCTCCACCCTGACCCTCCAGTCAATAAAGGGCATATTCTACTCTACTCCACCATGCAGGCAGCTATATTTAGATGGTGCCACTTGTCACATAGAGAGAGAGCAGCCCTAGGGATGCAGTCTGCCACACATTTCACTCATTTATATTTGACATAGAACCAGTGTTGGGGAAGCTTCTCTGATATACTTCACACGGGAAGAAGTTAAGCTACACTAAAGCTACCCATAATACAAATACAGTTTACTTAACTAAAGCTAAAAAAAAGTAAAAAAATGCTTTTTAAATAAATTCCAAAGCCTAAAATAGTAAACATTCAATTGTCTCTGTCAAGTCCATATTGGGTAGACATCATCCTATTTAGCTAGGCTAGTCTGCCTAAGTATGCTGCAAAGCTGTCTGACTAAATCATTTTACTAGTTCTTCAAAGTAGATAAGGCATAGGCCTACTTTCACAAACTGTCTCTATCCCTCACCTCCTTGTGTTGTGTACATTCCTCTCTCATGCAGTCAGTGCGTATCAAACCTAACATAGCAGGCATAAAAGTGTATCCATCTCTGTCGGAGCCGGAAAGAACTGGCGCAATGGATTATGGGAATTGTAGATAATTACCACATTTCTGTGCTAAACTAGGTTGAATATTTGCTTAATGAAAACTACAACTCCCTTCAGCCCAGTGTCCCACATAGTTCTTGACTTGATTTCTCTAGATTTATTTAATTTTTCTAGAGAAACAGTGCTTTGGGCTCACAAAAAAAAGAACTAAACGGAATTCAAGTAATTGAACCGATGTCGGAAAAAATCAACAAAATGTTGTTTAATTCTTCAACACTAACAAGCACAGATCATTCTGGAGTCAGATGTTCACAGAATGTGCAATTAAGCCAATTAAACACAACAAAAATATGTTTCAAATGAGAATTAAGGTCTGATACCGAAAAAGAAAGGAAATTCTTGCCTACTTCCACCATATTTTATTTGAACAAAAAAGTAGTGTGTAGTTGCAGTATTAAGCTACACTGCTACATGGCAAAATAAAGTAACTACTGATAACACTACCAAGATTTGAATTTAGTTGAACTACCACCAAGCTACTGCAAAATGTAGTTTAATTACTAGTTAAACTACATGTAGTTCACTACTCCCCAACACTGCATAGAAATACATCAGTATGCAGTCTCTAAGAGGGGAGGGCTATTGTAATAGCTCTCAAAATGACACAACAATTCTCTCAATGGCAAAATAATTGGATATTGTCTAGGGCTTTTTCAGTCAAAATAATCTGCTGGTTGCACTGCCTCAGTCTGTTCAAAGCGTTTGACGTCTGAATACACAATACAGGCTAAGAGCAATACCATAATTGTAACCAGCTCTGTGGGGGGAGGGGGTTAAATATGATAATAGTTTATTAAATATCGGAGCTAAGGCTGTGCTCGGCAAGGCTGGATTATATAGACAGTCTTGGGATGTTTTCAAAAGCCAGTTACATCATCTACACTTAAGAAAAATATAGTTTACTTACTTTGAAAAAAGTTCTTTGTACAAATTATCATATCTACATTTTGAAATGTCAAAAGACTACAAATTGCAAGAACATATCACTATGGAGTCAGATGTTGACAGAATGTGTACTTTAGTCTATTAAACAAGAACTATAATTCATGTGAAAATTAGGCAGGTCTGAGGCAGAAAAATTAAGGAAATGCTTGCCTATTTCACCCATATTTTATTTTTGCAAAAAAGTAATGTGTGGTTCCAGTCAGTGGTGTAAAGTACTTACTTGAAAGTACTTGAAAGTACTACTTAACAGTGCCTTCAGAAAGTATTCATAACTCTTGACTTATTCCACATTTTGTTGTTACATCCTGAATTCAACATTTATAAAAAAAAAATTCTCTCGCCCCTCTACACACAATACCCCATAATGACAAAGTGAAAAATTGTTTTCAGAAATGTTAGCATATTTATTGAAAATTAAATACAGAAATATTTAATTCACATAGTATTCACACCCCTGAGTCAATACTTTGTAGATGCACCTTTGGCAGCATTTACAGCTGTGGGTCTTTCTGGGTAAGTCTCTAAGAGCTTTCCACACCTGGGTTATGCAACATTTGCACATTTATTATTTTCAAAATTCTTCAAGCTCTGTCAAATTGGCTGTTGATGATTGCAAGACAACTTTTTTCAGGTCTTGCCATGGATTCTCAAGTAGTTTAGGTAAACATTGTAACTTGGCCACTCAACATTCACTGTCTTTTTGGTAAGCGACTCTAGTGTATATTTGGCCTTGTGTTTTAGGTTATTGTACTGCTGAAAGATAAATTCATCTCCCAGTGTGTGGTGGAAAGCAGACTGAACCAGGGTTTCCTCTAGGGTTTTGCCTGTGCTTAGCTCCAGCCTCCGTTCAGTACATTTATTTATCTTGAAAAACTCCCCAATCCTTAATAACATGATGCAGCCACTACTATGTTTGAAAATATGGAGAGTTGTACTCTGTAATGTGTTTTATTGGATATGCCCCAAACATAACACTTTGTATTCAGTACAAAAAGTTAATTGCTTTACCACATTTTTTGCAGTATTACTTTAGTGCCTTGTTGCAAACAGGGTGCATGTTTTGGAATATTTGTTATTCTGTACAGGCTTCCTTATTTTCACTCTTTCAATTAGGTTAACATTGTGGAGTAACTACAATGTTGTTGATCCATTCTCAGTTTTCTTCTATCACAGCCATTCAACTCTCTAACTGTTTTAAAGTCACCATTAGCCTCAAGGTGTAATCCCTGAGCGGTTTCCTTCCTCTCCGGCAATTGAGTTAGGATGGATGCCTGTATCTTTGTAGTGACTGATTGATACACCATCCAAAGTGTAATTAATAACTTCACCATGCTAAAAGGGATGTTCAATGTCGGCTTTTTTATTTTATTTTTACCCATCTACCAATAGGTTCCCTTCTTTGCCAGGCACTGAGGGACGTTACAGGTAATTGTATGTGTGGGGTACAGAGATGAGGTAGTCATTTAAAAAAAATTGTGTTAAACGCTATTATTGCACACAGAGTGAGTCCATGCAACTCATTGTGACTTGTTAAGCACATTTTTACTCCTGAACTCATTTAGGCTTGCCGTAACAAATGGGTTGAATACTTATTGACTTAAGACATTTCTGATTTTCAGTTTTTATTAATAAAAAAAAAAATCTAAAAACATAATTCCACTGACATTATGGGCTATTTTGTGTAGGGCTGTGACAAAACATCTGAAATGTATCAATTTTAAATTCAGTTTGTAACACAAGAAAATGCGTAAAAAGTCAAAGGGTGTAATGTAAATACGTTCTGAAGGCACTGTAAGTAATTCTTTGGGGTATCTGTACTTTACTATTTATATTTTTGACAACTTTTACTCTACTATGTATATGTACTCCGATACATTTTCCCTGACACCCAAAAGTGCTCGTTGCATTTCGTATGCTCAGGCAGGACAGCAATATGACCCAATTCATGCATACAGTTCATCCAGAAAGTATTGTTTTTCCACATTTTGTTACGTTACAGACTTATTATAAAATTTATTTTAAAAAATGTCCATCAATCTACACACAATACCCCATAATGAGTTTTTTTAAATGTACCCCATCCATCTGTCAAAGAAAGTTGCAAATGTATTAAAAATAAAATACTTTTACATAAGTATTCAGACCCTTTACTCAGTACGTTGTTGAAGCACCTTTGGCAGCGATTACAGCCTTGAGTCTTCTTGGTAATGACTCTACAAGCTTGGCACAGTCTTGGTACCTTTCCCCAGATCTGTGCCTCGACACAATCCTGTCTCGGAGCTCTACGGACAATTCCTTCGACCTCATGGCTTGGTTTTTGCTCTGACATGCATGGTCAACTATGAGACCTTATATAGACAGGTGTGTGCCTTTCCAAATCATGTCCAATCAATTGAATTTACCACAGGTGGACTCCAATCAAGTTGTAGAAACATCAAGGATGATGTAGATTGATGAGGAAAAAAATGAATTTAATACATTTTAGAATAGGGCTCTGACGTAACTAAATGTGGAAGACGTGAAGGGGTCTGAATACTTTCCGAATGCACTGTATATCAATATAATGCGTTGTCATTGCTACCTCCTCTGGTCGGACGGACTCACTAAACACAAATACTGCGTTTGTAAATTATGTCTGAGTGTTGGTGTGCCCCTGTCTGTCCATAAAGAAAACAAAAATAATAACATTGTGCCGTCTAATTTGCTTAACAGGTGTGCCTTGTTAAGTTAATTTGTGGAATTTCTTTCCTTCTTAATGCGTTTGAGCCAATCAGTTGTGTCATGACAAGGTAGGGGTGGTATACAGAAGGTATACAGCCCTATTTGGTAAAATACCAAATCCATATTATGGCAAGAACAGCTCAAATAAGCAAAGACAAACGACAGTCCATCATTACTTTAAAATATGAAGGTCAGTCAAAAGTGCAGTCGCAAAAACCATCAAGCGCTATGATGAAACTGGCTCTCATGAGGACCACCACAGGACAGGAAGACCCAGTGTTACCTTTGCTGCAGAGGATAAGTTCATTAGAGTTACCAGCCTCAGAAATTGCAGCCCATATAAATGCTTCAGAGTTCAAGTAACAGACATATTTCAACATCAACTGTTCAGAGGAGACTGCGTGAATCAGGCCTTCATGGTCGAATTGCTGCAAAAAAACACTATTAAAGGACACCAGTAAGAAGAAGAGACTTGCTTGGGCCAAGAATTACGAGCAATGGACATTAGACCGGTGGAAATCTGTCCTTTGGTCTGATGAGTCCAAATTTGAGATTTTTGGTTCCAACCGCTGTCTTTTTGTGCCGGATGATCTCCGAATGTGTCGTTCCCACCGTGAAGCATGGAGAAGATGTGATGGTGTGGGGGTGCTTTGCTGGTGACACTGTCAGTGATTTATTTAGAATTCATGGCACGCTTAACCAGCATGGCTACCACAGATTTCTGCAGCGGTACGCCATCCCATCTGATTTGTTTTTCAACAGGACAATGGCACAACACACCTCCAGGCTGTGTAAGGGCTATTTGACCAAGAAGGAGAGTAATGGAGTGCTGCATCAGATAAACTGGCTTCCCCAATCACCTGACCTCAACCCAATTGAGATGGTTTGGGATGAGTTGGACCGCAGAGTGAAGGAAAAGCAGCCAACAAATGCTCAGCATATGTGGGAACTCCTTCAAGACTGTTGGAAAAGCATTCTAGGTTAAGCTGGTTGAGAGAATTCCAAGAGTGTGCAAAGCTGTCATCAAGGCAAAGGGTGGCTACTTTGAAGAATCTTAAATATAAAATCTATTTTGATTTGTTTAATACTTTTTTTGGTTACTACATGATTAAAGAAAAACCCTTGAATGAGTAGTTGTGTCCAAACTTTTGACTGGTACTGTATAGAACCAAATGCTTTTAGACTTTTACTCAATAAGTATCTGACTGGGTGACTTTCACTTTTACTTGAGTAATTTTCTATTAAGGACAAGAGTACTTTTTCCACCACTGGTTCCAGTAGTTACTATTACAGTGGAGGCTGCTGAGGGGAGGACGGCTCATAATAATGTCTGGAACAGAGTAAATGGAATGGCATCAAACACATGGAAACCCGAGCTGTGTTCGAATACCCATACTGTATACTACATACTTAATGAGTATATACTATTAGTTCATTTTAGTATACTGTAAACAAATGGTATCGTTTCAGTTGAGCGTTCTAGAGCTTCGCCTGTCTATCGGAAGTTAATGCTGTTGCTATGCAAACTGTTGCTAGCTTGTTAGCATAACAAATGACTAGCTAAACATTTTAAGATTTCGGGTGTGTTCGTAATTTCAATATGGAGTGCCAGAGTGCGCTCTGGGCGTTCGTAAATCCAGAGCGTTGTCAGATTGTAAATTCAGAGCGTTTTGCTCTCGTAGCGTTCAGAGCGCACACTGGACGCTCTGGCCGAGGAGTAGGGTTGATCCGAGCGTTCAACGGCAGTCAAGCACCCAAGCTAACTGGCTAACATTGGCTAGCTACTTTCAGACACAAATGAGAGAACACCTCACTCTGACCATTTTACTCGCCCTAGCAGAGCTGGTTAGGCTGTTAGCATGTTATCCAGAGCGGTGGTGACTGTAACTGTGCTGCTGGCAATTCAATTATGGGTTTTTTTGCCAATGTTTACTGACACCAGCCATATTCAACGGGGGTTGGACGTTCGTAATTCATCAACTATTCAAGAGAGAGTGCTCTGAAATCAGAGTAGGTCACCATAATTAACAATGTCCATTGAAACGCACAACGACTATACCACTTAGCTAAGAATTATGTGAATAATCAAGTCAATAGACGTTGGGTAGTTAGTTAATATACTGCCTGGCAAGTTCGATGTATTAGTAGCCAACTAACGTTAGGTAACTAGCTAACATACCGGTACATACTGCTGTGATGCTAAATTGTCAGTCAACATAACTTGTAATGTAATTTATTTGCAAAGTCATTACTTTATTACATTGCTTAACATTTGTCATAATTAGTTAAAGCAATGAATTTGTATCCGCTCTCGTCAGACTTCGGCTGCATATTTTCCACCATTTTCTTCTGAAAACGTTGTGAAGCCATGCCCATTTTCTGAAGAATTGCATTATGGGCCATAAAAGCATGGGAATAGTGTCCACTGCGTGTATACTTCGTATTTTGTCGAATTTAGTACGACATCCGGGAACTTTTGGCATACTAACTATGACCAATAAGCACACTATATACTCAATTCACATCACAAATAGTACAGTTAGTGCGGTTAGTATGAGTATTCGAACACAGCTCATGTGTTTGATACCATTCCACAAATTCCACTGCAGCCATTACCACGAGCCCGTCCTCCCCATTTAAGGTGCTACCAACCTCGTGTGGTAGTTAGATACAACGCTACATGGCAGAAAAGTAAGTAACTCCTGATAACAATACCAAGATTTGAACTACATGTGGCCTAGTTCACTACTCCCCAACACTGACTTTCTCATTTATTTCACTAAGTGTCTTATTGTGTTGTTGTCCCTCCTTTTTATTGTTTTACAGTCTTTCAGATTTCTCTCTCTCTCTCTCTCTCTCTCTCTCTCTCTCTAGGAAACCACCACGCTCCTCCATTATCCCGCCTTCCAGACGCATCCTAAACCACCACAGATACACCACCCATCAGCCTTATCATGCAGGCAGTCTAGGTCTGTCCCCCCAGCTGTGACCCACCCAAGGCTGAGGCAGCTTCTCCCACAGAGCTCCACACCCCCAGGGGGACCCCCACAGAGATGGCTGATTCAGACCCCTCGTCCCCCTCCGATCCCCCACGGCCGCTGAGCTCCCCCCGCACCCCTCTCTCCCTCTCCTTCCCCTTCTTCAGGGAGGGAAGTCGGGTGTGGGAGAGGGAAAGGAAACCCCCCCTGATGCCAGGCGAGCTGCCCAGCCCTCTGCCCACCAAACGCACCCGCACATACTCAGCGTGAGTAGGAATAATCTGTGGTGGTAAAGTGTGTATGTGTGTTTGTTTTTCAATCAATCAATCAAATGTATTTATAAAGCCCTTTTTACATCAGCAGTCACAAAGTGCTATACAGAAACCCAGCCTAAAACCCCAAACAGCAAGCAATGCAGATGTAGAAGCATGGTGGCTAGGAAAAACTCCCTAGGAAGAAACCTAGAGAGGAACCAGGCTCTGAGGGGAGATTATAACAGTACATGGCCATTAAGGCCAGATTTTGAATGCAAGCCCTGAGAATAGCCTGCATGGGTTAATGTCGTTTTGTTTCTCTCCTGTGTCTCTCTCTTAGTACGGTGCGGGCCAGATCAGGCCCAGTGTATAAGGGTGTTTGTAAGACCTTCTACAGGTCCCAGGGTCATGGCTTTATAAAGCCCTCCAACGGTGGAGAGGACATCTTTGTACACATCTCTGAGTGAGTGATTCTGAAGCAGTAAAATGTAATTATAATCTACAACATCACACTTTGGGACTGAGAAGTGTTGTGCCAATATGCGTTGTACCTAATATCATATTTTATAATCACAATACACCTTATTGCTTTATCATATATTTATCAACTTGAATGTTCTAGACCTAGAGAGGCCTGGATTCTCTCTTAATAATTTTCTCCCCCTCTCCCTTTTTAGTATCGATGGAGAATATGTGCCGATGGAAGGTGACGAGGTCACCTACAAAGTCTGTTCCATCCCCCCCAAGAACCAGAAGATCCAGGCGGTGGAGGTTGTCATCACCCACTTGGCCCCAGGAACCAAGCATGAGACCTGGTCTGGACAGATCATCAGCTCCTAGACCTCCACCTGCACTTGGAAAGAGACAGTGTGGGGAAGTAGAGGGTGGGGGTTGGGGCAGGAAGGAGAAGTGGAGTCCATGGTAGGGAGAGAAGGTGGGGAATGAAGGAACCTAGAGAGGTAAAGAGGGAGGAAGGAGGAAGTAAACAAGCACAGGGAGCAGTGGAAGGAGTGATTATGTAAAGGTGTAACCCTGGGAGTTGGAATGTGGTAATATAAGGCTTAAGACAGCGTTAAGTATGTTTCAGTTGGAATGTGAATGAGGAAAAGTTAATTATTTATGTTAAGAAAAGGGTCAAGGTTAAATTGGATTAAAGGTTGATGGTTTATTTAAGATTATTTAAGATAGCAGGAGTCTAGTAAGGTTAGTAAGACACTGCTGTATGGAAAACTGTGAAACAAAGAGCAACAAACCTTCCTAAATGATACTTTTTTGATTTATTTATTTATTTGAATTTTTTTTTTTTATGACAGGTGAGGTAGATATTGTTGATAATATTATACATTTGTGTTTTAATGCCAATATATGCCTGGTCTAACCTATCGCACAATTCACTCTGATGATACTGCCCTGGTAACGCCCACTCCTTCAGTCTAATGTTGACCAATGACCATTTATTAATCTTTGTAACAGAGTTATTGATGATTACTATATGAGGTTCAAAACCCCCTTTTTTTATCATTAAAACACGTTATCCATACTAATAGACAAGAAATGAACATGCACTGTTGTCAATAGTTTTGTTTTAGCCTTTTGTAAACATAATTACGTTTCTATGCATTGTTAATACCATGTTTTATTTATTGTGACTAAAATATCTAGTACTATCTTTTCTTATGTTGGGGAAACTGAAGTTTAATTGTGTTCAAGAGCACCTTTTCTGTCGAATCACTGTGACTAGAGTGTTGTCATTAGGATAATAAAGTTACTACTGTATTATTCACATACCTGTGTGAAAATGTGTTGATTATTTGCATTAATAAGTTAGCCTGTGGTCAAAAATTGGAATTAACAATTCAAATATTTCTTCAGAAATTGCTTATTAGAATGGTATGTAACATCGATAGTCCATTAGAGGGCGGACAAGTAATCCTCAACCAATTCTGGATACTTGAAGGCACACACAACACACAGTACTTCACAAAGCAGGTCAACTGTGGAGGTGAGTCAACCTCTTTAAAGTGTGGGTGAAGTAGTGGTTAGCCCTGACCATAGATGTTTTGCATCATGCTGTATCTGGGGCCGCTCCACTTTTTTGCACTGTAAACCCAAGATAGATAAGCCATGATGACACCACTTCGGTTGAAAACACAGTATAGATCTAAATCTTTCATTTTTTAAGACTACTTCTGTGTAATCTATCCTCCAAACTGTCAAGGATCCTCCAAGCCACCATAAAAACATATTTAATGAAAAAATAAATACATATAAGAGCACATCAGAAACAGCTGATGAGATATACTGGTGGCGCACACCCGTGGACTCATGCATGAACAAACGCGCGCACACACACAAGCTAAGACAGAATAACTAAGTAACGTTAAACCCAATGGTCTGTCTTCTTGACTTGTCATATTGATGCATGAGCTGTGTTTCTGCAGGTAACGGGGGCGTGGGAAATAAAGTTATAGCCAGGCAGACAGAATGATCTACAGCGAGATGAGCTGATAACGATGAGTTCTCACCTTTTGGCAATAGCCAGGCATTTGTGGTTTTCTGTGACTGAGTAAACAAGTGTCTGTATAATATGATCAGATGACTTCAGAATCTCCAAATAGAATGAAAAATGACCAATAGTGTTTGGGAAGGATTCCGGCCTCTGGTTGTACCAGCACAGTAGCCTATAGGAAGAATACTTGTAATTGTCAACAATTTCATTACTGGCAGTCATTCATGCATTTGTAGACTTTGTAGTTGTATAGGTGGTTACACCCAGCTAACAACAAATGTTCCCACAACTTTAGAGAACGTTCCCTTAAGAGTCTTATTAGGTAATGGTTACACTGTTCTCAGAATTTAAGATATGAATGTTCTATACACGTTTTATGGGAACGTTGCAAGAACATTCATGTGTCCAGTTCTGTTGGTTAGGATAATATTCCATCAACATCACACCAAACATACACAGAACATGGTTGCCATGTTCTCAGAATATAAGATATACATTGTCTAGACACGTTTCATGGGATCGTTGCAAGAACATTTATGTGCATCAGTTGTCAGGATGTCACCTTTATTTATATATTTGTCTGCTGGGAAATACGTACCCTGTCTGTGACCTAAAGCTCACTTGGATCTTCTTTGAAGAGGTAGGGTTAGGAGCAAAATGGCTGCAGTGTTCTTCAGTCCTTAAATTGGAGGGTGTGTAATAAAAATGCTTGATTAGAATCAATAGAATTAGAACGGCTCCATTCTGTTAAGGGTACATTTTACATGCTGTAACATTGATAAAAAAAAACCTTTGAGCCTCCTCCGTGTGTGAGAGAAGTGCCATCTTGTTAGATGGATACAGGGATCCAGAGGGAAGTGTCCATTCCACTCCACCACTGGATTGCAGTTAGTGAAAATCCATTGATTTATTATTAAGCACTGCACATCACACTTTTGTTTTCACATTTTCATATACGTTTCCTATTCTGATATGCAGTGACCATTTTTTTTTTCCTACAGATGGAGAGACATCGATGTCATTGTACCAAAGAATGGTGGCACAACTCATTCCAAAAGTCAATATTCAAATCAAATTCACAAAATGAATGGAGAATCTAAAAGCTGTAAATAGGTAAGTCAATGTATGACTGTTATCTGCGTCATTGATTCTATCACATTGATCATATTCCAATTCTCTTGTTTTTTTTTTTTCTTTCTGAGCCTGAAGAAATTACACACCAATTGGCCTTCAGCATGACACATCAACTGACCAACAACAGGATACATCAATCAGCCGAAGAGTCTTGCCATCTGTGTTTAAACTTCCAGAATTTCCAACCGTATTAAAATAAAAAGGTTTTCCGCCTGTATGGACTTCCGGAGGACATCGTGTCCGACCGGGGCCCCCAATTTACATCAATCTGCAGAGTTCACTGCAATTAGATGTGCTGGTGCCACTCGGGCAGTTTAAATTATTGATTGAGGACCTCTATGTAGTTGAATGTGATTTATTTTATTACATCTGTTTATTTGTTATTGTGTGCTGAATTATATTGTTTTATACACATACAGTGGGGAGAACAAGTATTTGATACACTGCCAATTTTGCAGGTTTTCCTACTTACAAAGCATGTAGAGGTCTGTAATTTTTATCATAGGTACACTTCAACTGTGAGAGACGGAATCTAAAACAAAAATCCAGAAATTCACATTGTATGATTTTTAAGTAATTTATTTGCATTTTATTGCATGACATAAGTATTTGATACATCTGAAAAGCAGAACTTAATATTTGGTACAATTAATATTTGGTGCAATTACAGAGATCATACGTTTCCTGTAGTTCTATACCAGGTTTGCACACACTGCAGCAGGGATTTTGGCCCACTCCTCCATCCAGATCCTTCAGGTTTTCGGGGCTGTCGCTGGGCAATACGGATTTTCAGCTCCCTCCAAAGATTTTCTATTGGGTTCAGGTCTGGAGACTGGCTAGGCCACTCCAGGACCTTGAGATGCTTCTTACGGAGCCACTCCTTAGTTGCCCTGGCTGTGTGTTTCGGGTCATTGTCATGCTGGAAGACCCAGCCACGACCCATCTTCAATGCTCTTACTGAGGGAAGGAGGTTGTTGGCCAAGATCTCGCAATACATGGCCCCATCCATCCTCCCCCCAATCCGGTGCAGTCGTCCTGTCCCCTTTGCAGAAAAGCATCCCCAAAGAATGATGTTTCCACCTCCATGCTTCACGGTTGCGATGGTGTTCTTGGGGTTGTACTCATCCTTCTTCTTCCTCCAAACACGGCGAGTGGAGTTTAGACCAAAAAGCTCTATTTTTGTCTCATCAGACCACATGACCTTCTCCCATTCCTCCTCTGGATCATCCAGATGGTCATTGGCAAACTTCAGACGGGCCTGGACATGCGCTGGCTTGAGCAGGGGGACCTTGCGTGCGCTGCAGGATTTTAATCCATGACGGCGTAGTGTGTTACTAATGGTTTTCTTTGAGACTGTGGTCCCAGCTCTCTTCAGGTCATTGACCAGGTCCTGCCGTGTAGTTCTGGGCTGATCCCTCACCTTCATCATGATCATTGATGCCCCACGAGGTGAGATCTTGCATGCTGCCCCAGACCGAGGGAGATTGACCGTCATCTTGAACTTCTTCCATTTTCTAATAATTGCACCAACAGTTGTTGCCTTCTCACCAAGCTGCTTGCCTATTGTCCTGTAGCCCATCCCAGCCTTGTGCAGGTCTACAATTTTATCCCTGATGTCCTTACACAGCTCTCTGGTCTTGGCCATTGTGGAGAGGTTGGAGTCTGTTTGATTGAGTGTGTGGACAGGTGTCTTTTATACAGGTAACGAGTTCAAATAGGTGCAGTTAATATAGGTAATGAGTGGAGAACAGGAGGGCTTCTTAATGAAAAACTAACAGGTCTGTGAGAGCCGGAATTCTTACTGGTTGGTAGGTGATCAAATACTTATGTCATGCAATAAAATGCAAATAAATTACTTAAAAATCATACAATGTGAATTTCTGGATTTTTGTTTTAGATTCCGTCTCTCACAGTTGAAGTGTACCTATGATAAAAATTACAGACCTCTACATGCTTTGTAAATAGGAAAACCTGCAAAATCGGCAGTGTATCAAATACTTGTTCTCCCCACTGTATATGTGTATGATGTTTTTATTATTATGTTTTTATTGTAGTGTATACAGGGCTCTCTTGTAAAGTATTTTTAATCTCAATGTGACTCCCTGTTTAAATAAAGGTTAAATAAATTAAAAAAAACAGACAAAGGAGCAACTATTTTGGGTAGTCTTTCCCTGGATACAGCGAGCACAGGTCTTGCAGTAGTCTTTGACCTCCGGTTTCATACGTGGCCAGTAGAAACACTCTTACTAATCCATAAATCTTGTTGAATCCCAGATGACCGGAGTCATTGTGTAGTGACTTCAACACCACTTCTCTAAACACCTCTGGCAGAAGTAGCTGAGTTGTGACGAGGTCTATGCAGATGATTTCAGCATCTTTCAGGTTCTTCATATGTTTCCTTATATCTTCCACATCAGCTGGGGACAGCCGCCAAGACCTCTCCCTAAACGGTGTGTTATCAGTGACTCGGATGGTATGGCGAGTACTCTTGGAACAACCAACATTAAACTCATGAGTTGAGAAAACATATTTTTGTTCCATCATCTTGTCAGTTAACCTCCTCTTCCATTCTTCAGATAAAGGTGAGTCCCCGAAGTTGAATAAAGAAGAAGACAGCTTTTCAGGTAAGTTGTGCATACTCTCCTCAGGGGCAGCAGCTACATCTACAGGAAAAGGGTAAGCAATGGGCATGCCACGTTTTAAGATTATCTCCCTTGACGACACAACCATAGACATCTACATTTCAGGTCTCACAAGAAGTTATTCTGGAATTCTTCAGGCCTATCTACCAAAATGGTCTGAGTACAAGGTGATTCAGGAAACTTCAGAATCCCAGTTACTTTTGCTTGTCCATCAGGGGGCAATGTTACAGGTTTTGTCTGTGAAAACCAAACTGTTCATTTTCTGGTCATCAACTTCAGTTGGGATCTATTTTATCTCTCATAAGCCTCTTTGATAACAGGATGAATTAGTAGTGTGCTCAGGAAACCTTCACCTCCTTTCTCTTTGCAGGCCATCAGCCTTCTCACCACAGAAGTGTTTGTACCAACCAGCACAAGTGCTTCTACGGTCTCCGTTACGCCTACTACTGATCCTGAAAACTCCAACTTCAACGACAAATAGCCATCATAGGGGTATTGCTCTGAGCTAAGGCCCCAAAGCTCCTAGTGTTCAATGAGCTTTAATGGCAGCTGCGTCAAGTACTTGTTGTAAGATTATCTGTAGAGTAAGGTAACCTGAGACCCGCTATCTAGTAAAGCTTTAGCATAGATGCCTTCAATCTATACGGGAACAACTACGCTAGTGACCACTAAGCCGATAGGTAGCGTGTCTTTTGCGTCTTCACATTTCTTGTTGCACTTGGTGGAACGTATCTTCACCAGGACGTCAGGCCGCTCCTTTACTGGGTCCCGCTGTAGTTTCCCATTGACCGTTTCTGGCTGATGAGACGCTTGTTGACTTTCCTCAGATTTTCTTTGCCCTCACAGTCTCGTTTGAAGTGTCCATCCTCTTCACATTTATAGCAGAAGATACCAGGTCGGCCTTCATCCTTAGTGGGACCTTGAAATGGATCAGCGTTCTTCCTTCTGACTTTGAATGCGGAATCTGTTTTCTGAGTGAGCGTGTCATGCTTACCTGTGGTGACAGCAGCAGACCTACAACGAGTCATCTCAGTTTTCAAACCATTCAGTTCTTTCCATGTCAGTGTTGACTTCTGTGGGTGCAGCAACAACTGGAGTGACAGCTGATTACATTACAACACTTGTGGGAACAGTCCTGTCTTGAATCCCATCTTCCTCCTCCCTTACCTCGTGAAGCAGCTCAGAGAAGGTACACACTTAGAAGTAAAGGTGCTATCTATAACCTAAAAGGGTTCTTCGGCTGTCCCCATAGGAGAACCCTTTGAAGAACCCTTTTTGGTTCCAGGCAGAACCTTTTTGGTTCCAGGCAAATTTCTAAGAGTGTAGGTGGATCGCGCAGCTTGTAGGTCATCCTTATGCGAAGACAACCATGTCTTGACAGTGCACATCTCACAACCTGTTCAATGAGTTTGCTATTCATCTCAGACAATCCCCATTTGTGAAACACACTGTGCAGCAGTTTGTTCAATCTCAGCACATATGCAAAAAGTTTCTCTCCCTCATTCTGGAACGTGTTTCTGAACCTTGCCATCAGATCAGATGCACTTTCAATGGTTCCGAATGCAGTTTCAAGTGTGTTCATATAATCAGTAGCAGTAGCTGTGGGATTTCCAATCTTCAAAAACCTCACAATGTCAGCAGCAAAACCTTTTAGACTGTCAACTAGACCAGTAACATCTGCAAGTCTTCCCTTCATTCCTTAGAAATGAAAGCAGCTTAAGACTGAAAATCTTCACCCTACCATCTTTGTTACATCCTGTGCCAACTCAACCAAGACATATTGTTTTTTACCAGATGCATACAAGCATCGATTGCACACCAAAGCCTTCCCAAAAGGTTTGACATGACTTAGGGCTTCATTCAGTTCTTCATCTGTTACTTCAACAGAAACATTACTCAGTACAACAGCATTGTGTGTAGCCACCTTCTGCTCAGTGAACCAAGCTACTAGCTCATCACCCTCCATGTTGTATACCCAATTAAACAGGGAGGATTAGAAAAACAGCACTAACAACTAGCAGTTTAGTACAGTGACTCAGAGTAAATATGTAGTAGTTATTGTTAATGTGTATGCAAAATACACAGTATCAATGAAGGAAAACAAATACAATACGCTAACTATGGTGAAAAGGACACTCAGTATATAATAAACCTGGTATGATAGTCCAGAATCACTATGAACGATAAAATAGTTTGTCTTGAGTGTGCTTTTAACAGAGCTGAGATTTACTTCAACGTGCATTCACCCTATTTCTTACACTTATGAAGTTGTTTCATCTACATAAGTACCTAGGGAGGAGGGGTTAAGGTTTTTTCTGGACAAGGCCTAACTATACTGGCCCAATAAGCACACGCCCTAGAGAAATCCCTCATTGGGACTGTGGTTAAGGCGTTCGACATTTGTGCTGGTGGCCTCGGTTTAAGATCCGTTAGAGGAGTCACCCAAATCTCACATTCTTAGTAATATATGTTAATGTCATTATTTGGCAACAGTTACAACACACCTATCTGATCTAATTAAAACTAGTTTGTCATTGACACGTTTGTTCTACTTTGTATATCTGGTGTAGATTTCAAAGAGACGATAGAGTTTTCTTTGAGATGCTCAGCTATATTTAAGTGATAAATATAGCTGGTTCCTTCAGTCGACGTCCTGGCAACTGATACACAGAAATGTTTTTGCAACGTTCCCATGAAACTTGTCAAGAGCATTAATATGGTATATTCTGAGAACATGGCAACCACATTCTGGGTATGTTCTGTTTGACATTAAGGGAATGTTCTCCTAAAGCTGGACACTCAAACATTAGGTCAACATTACAAAAAAAAAATCTTTCTCCCTAGAGTTGTTAGCTGGGCAGTCATTTAAGCTGCAGGGAAGATTATCCCATCAAAGGAAGGGCAATAACAGTGTGACTGGCTTGATAAGACGAGTAGTTTGGGTGATCTTTTTCTACTGTAGGTGAACGTATACAAGAACGGTTGACAAACATCGCTAAAGCTTTTATTGGATGAAACACACAATCTGGTCGCTTTTATTACCAGGAGGAGAAGTTATCTGTGATGCAGTTTATGGCCCTATAAACCTTTGGTCTGTTCATGGGTCTCGTTCCTCCTGTCATTCATTCACCCACTCTCCCCTGTGTGTGTCTGTCTTTCTTTCTCACTTGCCCTCCATCCCTTTGCCCGTCTCTCTCTCTCTCTCTCTCTCTCTCTCTCTCTCTCTCTCTCTCTCTCTCTCTGTGTATAAATATATATTTTATCTCCGCTGCCATTTGGAACAGAATTGAGAATTTCCAGACTTTCCAATTAGAAACCATAATATCCCATTTCCTGTCTAACCATTTTATTTTATTTGATTTATTAGGATCCCGATTAGCCAGAAGCCAATGGCGACAGCTAGTCTTACTAGGGCCCGACACGCAACAACAAAAAACATTACAGACAAATCAATTTACATAGATTTAAAAACATGAACATGTAGTGTGTGTGTGTGTGTGTGTGTGTGTGTGTGTGTGTGTGTGTGTGTGTGTGTATCTATACGTTACACATACAGTACATGTCAGTACAGACACACAACAAGTAGGTCACATGAGGGAGAGGCGTGTTGCTTTATTTATTTATTTTAATCCAGGTTTGCTGTTCACTTGCGCTATATAAAATAGGAGGGAGTTCCATGCATTGTTCGAAATGAAGTCAGGTGGATGCCATATGACCCATATGATGCTGTTGACTCCAGTCATTTTACCCTATAGGCCTAAATGCCCCTTACAGGCCAATGGATGTGTACTGGCCTGTGTGTATTGTCCATATGGTGGTTGTGTGATGTGAAGTGTGCAGTGTGTCTGAATATAGGTTTATACGGACCTTGAACAATGAATGATTGTGAGTTAGTTATTGGCTGGCCAACCCATCCCTCAGACTATATGTTGATTCCAGTTGTTCATTAACAGGTGAGTTAGTAAAGCACAGGTGAGTTGCCGAATCTACGCGGAACAAAGCAGGTGTGTAAATGCATATATCCTTGTTTTGAAACCAAGCAGTCGATTAATGAAAGATTTCATAGTCAGTCATTAAATTAATAAAAAAGTTTGAGACATTCAGGGAAGGAACTACATTTTTATATGCTGTTTTTTACACACCGATTTTGTATATTTTTTTCAACTGGAAAAGGTTTATGGACTGAATGGAACATATGAACGGAATATTGCGTGAGAATATTGAAATATTTGGAATACAGAATAAAAGGGATGAACACTTTTATTATTTTGGGAATTAGTAGAACATTTCTGGCAAATGGATTAGGATGTTGCCAACCCACAGCTCAAATGTCTCGTCATTGAACATCTCCTCAACATAAATGGTACCAGAAGAGGTCATTTAGACTGGAAAATCCAGACTCACCTTATGAAAAATAAGAACATTCAGTAGCTTATACATTCAGTCCTCAGAATGGCTTATGCTTATAGAGGTTGGTGGCTGTGTGTCTGCTGGCTGGTGCTGATCGCAGGGCGATGCGAGGCGACTTACCCGCACTGTCTGGATGGGTTCATAATGAACGTAGTTCTGCTGGATGACGACATCTCTCCCTGGAGTATGACATTTGTCCGTAGCGCTGTGGAAAGTGCGATCCAGCTCGACGCTGAAGTTGCCTGTGAAAGTTGTCCAAATGGTAAATATAATAATAATTTAAAAACTGATAATTAATAGAGAGTTTGCACCAGGTTGCTGGTTCAAGTCCCACTGTGGCTGAGCCCCCTTAACTGGTAGTGTACAATTATCACGTATAGTAGGCAATAAAAAATAAATATATTGTTCATACGGATATCCCAGGCCTACATTGTGTTATAGCTGTAGGAACCTTAGCCTAACCTAAACATTTTTAACTTACTTTCTTGACTTATAACTTATCTTATCAGCTGAGTTTTGATGTTCTGCCGAATGACTATCTGTGGGTCCGTAATCTTTGTTGCCATCATTATGGTGTATTGGCGTATTCTTTTCCAAGGAGTGAAGCGAAACCTGACCGCAAACTTCCTAGGGCTCAATACAAGTTTGTACAGCAAGAAAGGCTGCCAAAGCAGCACCTGTGAGGTGGTGGAGACCTTGAAGAACCTAACTGTGAGTGTTAACCAACTCACACACAAATACACATACAGTACACACACACACACTCACACTCACATACACAAACAAATATTCACATATCTAAGGTGCTTCTCCTTTGTTTCAGAAAACAGGCCAGGGGGGCTGCGTTTTACTGGGGCCCACCTGTACACATGCAACCTTTCAGATGGTTGAGTAAGTGTTGTGTTGCTGTGACACCCTTTCTCTTTTACTTATCTCTATATACAGTACCAGTCTGGACAGTTTGGACACACATACTCATTCAAGGGTTTTTCTGTATTTGTACTATTTTCTACATTGTAGAATAACAGTGAATACATCAAAACACATATGGAATCACGTAGTAACCAAAAAAGTGTTAAACAAATCAAAATATATTTCAGATTCTTCAAAGTAGCCAACATTTTACTTGATGACAGCTTTGCACACACTTGGCATTCTCTCAACCAGCTTCATGAGAAATGCTTTTCCTACTGTCTTGAAGAAGTTCCCACATATGCTGAGCACTTGTTGGCTGCTTTTCCTTCACTCTGCGGTCCAACTCATCCCAAACCATCTCAATTGGGTTGAGGTTGTGGAGGCCAGGTCATCTGATGCAGCACTCCATCACTCTCCTTCTTGGTCAAATAGCCCTTACACAGCCTGGAGGTGTGTTTTGGTTCATTGTCCTGTTGAATGCTGTGGTAGCCATCCTGGTTAAGTGTGCCTTGATTTCTAAGTAAATCACTGACAGTGTCACGAGCAAAACACCCCCACAGCATCACACCTCCTCCTCCATGCTTCACTGTGGGAACCACACATGCAGAGATCATCTGTTCACCTACTCTGTGTCTCACAAAGACAAGGCGGTTGGAACCAACAATCTCAAATTTGGACTCATCAGACCAAAGGACAGATTTCCACCAGTCTAAAGTCCATGTTTCTTGGCCCAAGCAAGTCTCTTCTTCTTATTGATGTCCTTTAGTAGTGGTTTCTTTGCAGCAATTCGAACATGAAGGCCTGATCCACGCAGTCTCCTCTGAACAGTTGATGTTGAGATGTGTCTGTTACTTTAACTATGTGAAGCATTTATTTGGGCTGCAATCTGGTAACTCTAATTAACTTATCCTCTGCAGCAGAAGTAACTCTGGGTCTTCCTTTCCTGTGGTGGTCCTCATGAGAGCTAGTTTCATCATAGCACTTGATGGTTTTTGAGACTGCAGTTGACATTTTCCATATTGACTGACCTTCATGTCTTAAAGTAATGATGGACTGTCCTTCGTCTTTGATTATTTAAACTGTTCTTGCCATAATATGGATTTGGTATTTTACCAAATAGGGCTATTTTCTGTATACCACCCCTACCTTGTCACAACACAACTGATTGGCTCAAACGCATTAAGAAGGAAATAAATTCCACAAATTAATTTTTAACAAGGCACACCTGTTAATTGAAATGCATTCCAGGTGACTACCTCATTAAGGCAAAGGGTGGCTACTTTGAATAAACTAAAATATTTTGATTTGTTTAACAATGTTTTGGTTACTACATGATTCCATATGTGTTATTTCATAGTTTTGATGTCTTCACTATTATTCTACAGTGTAGAAAATAGTAAAAATAAAGAAAATCCCTTGAATAAGTAGGTGTGTCCAAACGTTTGACTGGTACTGTATATTGCTCTCACCTTTATTCAACTTGTTTACTCTTGTAGTTACATTGTAATAACACAGTAATTCATCACATACTGTAGTGTCATTCACCCACTCTCCCCTGTGTGTGTCTGTCTTTCTTTCTCACTTGCCCTCCATCCCTTTGCCCGTCTCTCTCTCTCTCTCTCTCTCTCTCTCTGTCTTTCTCTTTCTCTCCCTCCCTCACTCCCTCTCTCCCTCCCCTCTCAATGTTCCAGTCACGAGGTTGGTCTGAAGCTCATCATGCCCATCATCTCAGCAGGCAGCTTTGCTCTGTCCTGTGACTACAAAGACAACCTGACCCGCATACTGCCCCCCGCACGCAAGATCTCCACCTTCTTCACAAAGTTCTGGGACTTCACAAACAATATCAAACCCAAGTGGTCCACAGCCTTCCTTTATAAGAAGCAGGAGAACACTGAGGACTGCTTCTGGTGAGTGATTCCCTTGTGAGACATTCGTGAGATGTTTGTGAGTTTCCTTTGAGTTGCTTTTGAGTCACTTGTGTCCTGACTTGTCAGTTCTGTTGGTGTAATATGCTGGAAAAGGGTGAAGGTTGATATTAATTAGACAAGTGATTCCGTAGGCTAATGGACACTGATGACTGAGATTATTTATTTGTGTATATTGTATTTGCTTCGATGTGATGTTGATACTGATATCATTGTATCTCCCCATCCCTCTTCAGGTATATCAATGCACTTGGTACAGGCTCAGCCCACTTTTCCTTACATGTCAAAAATACCCAAGTCATAAGCAAAGCGGAAGACCTTAGAAAGGAATTAAACTCCAAAAAGAGGACAAGCAATTGTAAGTAATATAATTATGATGGTTCAACGCATGAAATGCTTTAGCTTTGGTTTGATACATTTTCCTGTAAATCATACATCAATTCCAAAAGTATTTTTACAGTGTTTGCATTCAAGGTCAGTGTTTGCATTCAAGGTCAGATACATTGGCTACACATACCAAGATCGAAGGGTTCTGTTTCGCTCTCTCTGATGCTTTCTCCAGCGAGATTGATGAGTCTTACTGTCAGTGCCCATCTTGAAAAAAATTATCAAAATATTCAGAAACCTATCAGATCTTAGAATTTCTTTGGGACAATCTGGCCAATCAGATTTCAGGGGGGGGGGGGGGCACCCCTGGACACCCCTGGACACGCCATTGAAGGCCAGTGAACAGATACCAACAGCCACAATTTATATATATTTCTCTCTCCTCTTCACTGACTGTGCAGTATTCATAGTGTGTGGGACACCAGAAGATATCGTGGACCTGAAGAATGGAACTATGGAGGTTGATCCTAGTGTTGTCTTCATCCTGGTCGATCTTTACAAGTTAGTCTCTCTCTCTATATCTCTCTCTCTCTCTCTCTCTCTCTCTCTCTCTCTCTCTCTCTCTCTCTCTCTCTCTCTCTCTCATCTCTATCTCTCTGTCTCTGTCTCTCTGCCTCTCTCTCAATTAAATTCAATTTGAATTATCTCTCTCTCTTTTTCTCTCTCTATCTCTCTCTTTCTCTCTCTATCTCTCTCTTTCTCTCTCTCTCTCTCTCTCTCTCTCTCTCTCTCTCTCTCTTTCTCTCTCTGTTATTTGTGTTTGCATTTTTTTAATCTGAAAGCGTTCGAGGTTTAATACTGTAATCCCATGCTTGTCTGAGAGCACCAGTGTTTGCAGTGTCATTGACAATGTACCCATGACTCCCCACAGTGATAAGTACTACACCAATAAGTCCTCTATCCCTGCTATGAAGAACGTGTTGGTTCTCACCATGCCCAACACTAGGAACTATACTGTGGACACAGACCTGGGCAACAACGTGACGGTGAGACACCCTGCTGGGCTGGGGCCCTGTCTATCACTGTACTCTGAGGTTACGTCCCAAATTGAAACCTATTCCCTATAGACTGTACACACCTTTTTATAGTCATAACATGTAATGGCATAACAAACAGATGACATAAACTGGAATGACACTCACTCACAGTTGCACAAAAAGAGCTGTGTGCAATCCACGCCCCAAAATATTATAATCAGCCGTTGCCACTATATTTTAATTATCACTAAAAGAGCAAATAACCTTTCTGTGAACTGCAAAGAACCATTGAAGGAATCAAATGGTTATTTGAGTCATTATGGTTCCACATGGAACCCTTCCCAAAGAACCCTTGAGGAACACTCTTTTCTTATTGTGTAGTGAACTACTTTTGACCAGGGCCCAATCAATCTCCGCTCTCTCCAGATGAATGACTACATGGCAGCGTACCATGATGCAGTGCTGCTGTTTGGTCAGGTGATGAGGAAGGTCTGGAGCAAGCCTGAGTCTGAGCTCAACTACATGGAGGTAGTCAATATCAACCACTTCAGAAACATATCATTCGACGGTAAGAGACGAGGAAACAACACATAAAGCTGTGTGGTCTGGCCTGGAGATGTGGCTACCTGTGTGTGTGTGTGTGTGTGTGTGTGTATGTCTATGTGTGTGTGTGTGTGTATGTCTATGTGTGTGTGTGTGTGTGTGTGTGTGTGTGTGTGTGTGTGTGTGTGTGTGTGTGTGTGTGTGTGTGTGTGTGTGTGTGTGTGTGTGTGTGTGTGTGTGTGTGTGTGTGTGTATGTATGTCAATGTGTGTGTTTGTGTTTCTATAGTTCTGTTTAGTGTAAGCTGTGTGTATGTGTTTCTATGAAGGCATCGCAGGCCACTACAAGCTGGATGACTATGGGGACAGAGACGTGAATTTTTCAGTCATTTACACCACCACTGACAACAAGGTAGGTCAGCTATCATATATTTCATATAATTTACATTTCAGTAATTTAGCAGATTACTTATATGATTCTATTGTGTCAATTAAAATGTTCTAACACTTGCCCTGTCTCCTCCGCAGTATGAAACATTATTTATATTCAACACCGTTTATAACTACACCAACATCGTCAACAGTAACCCATCCTTCATCTGGGGCAGACATCTCCCAGGTGACACTCCAGACCAGGGTACGGGTTAAATTAAAGCTGAACAATATGCACAGAAATCCATATCATGATAAATTGCCTGAATTGATTCAGTAACAATAAATAGAATGATAAGTTTATAACAATAATTATAATAATTTTTATTATCCTTTAAACTACTTCTACTAGTTTGATGGTTGTAGCCATCAATTGTACCATTAACAATTAGCAAACTTATTAGCAAACTTATTTCATTTCAAACATTTCTCTAGTATAGTCTACAGTGCATTCGGAATGTATTCAGACCCCTTGACTTTTTCCACATCTTGTTACGTTATGGCCTTGTTCTAAAATCGATTAAATTAATTGTTTTCCTTATCAATCTACACAAAATACCCCATAATGACAAACGTAAAAACAGGTTTTTAGATTTTTTTTTGAATGTATTAAAAAAACAAAACAGAAATACCTTATTTACATAAGTATTCAGATATGAGACATGAAATTGAGGTGCACCCTGTTCCATTGATCATCCTTGAGATGTTTCTACAACTTGATTGGAGTCCACCTGTGGTAAATTCAATTGATTGATTTGGAAAGGCACAAACCTGTCTATTTAAGGTCCCGGTGTTGACAGTGCATGTCAGAGCAAAAACCAAGCCATGAGGTCGAAGGAATTGTCCGTAGAGCAACGAGACAGGATTGTGTCGAGGCACAGATCTGGGGAAGGGTGCCAAATCATCATTCTTAAATGGAAGAAGTTTGGGAGAAGGGCCTTGGACAGGGAGGTGACCAAGAACCCGATGGTCACTCTGACAGAGCTCCAGTGTTCCTCTGTGGAGATGGGAGAAGCTCCAGTAGGACAACCATCTCTTCAGCCCTCCACCAATCAAGCCTTTATGTTAGAGTGGCCAGACGGAAACCACTCCTCAGTAAAAGGCACATGACAGCCCAATTAGAGTTTGCCAAAAGGCACCTAAAGGACTCTGACTATGAGAAGCAAGATTCTCTGGCCTGATGAAACCAAGATTTAACTTTTTGTCCTGAATGCCAAGCGTCACGTCTGGAGGAAACCTGGCACCATCCCTACGGTGAAGCATGGTAGTGGCAGCATCATGCTGTGGGGATGTTTTTCAGCGGCAGGGACTGGGAGACTAGTCAGGATCGAAGGAAAGATGAACGGAGCAAAGTACAGAGAGATCCTTGATGAAAACCTGTTCCAGAGCGCATAGGTAATACAGGTGTGCCAAGTTTGTAGCGTCATACCTAAGACGACTCGAGGCTGTAATTGCTGCCAAAGGTGCTTAAACAAAGTACTGAGTAAAGGGTCTGAATACTTATGTAAATGTGATATTTCAGTTTTATATGTGTAATACATTTGCAAAAGCTTCTAAAATCCTGTTTTTGCTTTGTCATTGTAGGGTATCGTGTGTAGATTGGTGAGGGGAAAAAACAATTGAATCAATTTTAGAATAAGGCTGTAATGTAACAAAATGTGGAAAAAGTCAAGGGGTCTGAATACTTTCCGAATGCTCTGTACTTATCATGATGGACGATTTCACCAAAATGCATGCGATAAGTGATCGGTATGGTCGGTGTCTTTCATTTTCGGTTTATCGTCCCAGCTCTGATCGATTGGACAGATATGGGACAAGAACCAGTGTTGTGAGATCAGGGCGGCAGGGGTTAGTGTAGGGGTTAAGAGTGTTGGGTCAGTAATCGAAAGGCTGTTGTTTCGAAACCCCAAGCCAACTTGATTATTCACCTAGTTGGCTTGGGGATTCGACACAGCGATCACTCTGGATAAAAGTGTCTGCTAAAATATACAATCCAATTTCAATGTACAGTAATACCACCTCAATTACCCCCTGGCCTGAACACTCATTGAGAAATTGTATCGTTCTGATGCAGTCCATTTTATTGGTCTCCTCATCGTAATCATGCCACCCTTCCCCAGGTCTGAGGGTGCTGGACATCATTGTCATTGTCTTAGGTGTCACTGTGGTGGTGGTGGCTATCATCGCTTTCCTCTTCTACAGGTAAGACACAAGTTAAATTCACCTTCAATTTGCCATTTTGGTGCCTGATTCCACAGAGGGATGTTTTATCTATCATTCTATGTTCTGGGTGACCAAAGAAATAGGATTACTAGAACAGGAATCCCCATTCAAGTATAACTATTTTTATGAGGGAGACCTCTTACACTGTGTTGCTATCTGGTACCAGGCAGAACAGGAGAGAGCGCCAGGTTAGGAAGAGATGGTCTCACATTCACTCTGACCTCATCACCCTGCTGGAGTACAACGAACGTAGCCTGGTCTCCCTCAAGGTCAGCTTGTGATCAGTGTGCGGCGACCCCTAAGCATCATTGTGCGATCTCAAAGTTAAGTCATATTCACCAGTATGTTTTCTAATTCCTGTCTATGTCTGTTTGTTTGTCAGATTGACGAAGACCACAGGACAAACAAAAGTTATATGATCCGCCAAGGACGCTACGATAAAAAGGTAACTCAAACTTATACAGTGCCTTCAGAAAGTATTGACACCCCTTGACTTTTTCCACATTTTGTGGTGTTACAGTCTGAATTTGAAATGGATTAAATTGAGGTTTTCACTGACCTAGACACAATATCTCACAATGTCAAAGTGGAATTATGTTCTTTGACATTTTTACAAATTCATTAAAAATGAAAAGCTGAAATGTCTTGAGTCAATAAGTCTTCAACCCCTTTGTTATGGCAAGCCTAAATAAGTTTGGGAGTAAAAATGTACTTAACAAGTAACATCATAAGTTGCATGGACTCCCTCCGTGTGCAATAATAATGTTTAACAGGATTTTCGAATGACTGCCTCATCTCTGTACCCCACACATACAATCATTTGTAAGGTCCCTCAGTCGAGCAGTGAATTTCAAACACAGATTCTACCACAAAGACCAGGAAGGTTTTCCAATGCCTCGCAAAGAAGGGCACCTATTGGTAGATGGGTAAAAAAAACAAAAAGCAGACATTGAATATCCCTTTGAGCATGGTGAAGTTATTTATATATCTCATGGTGAGTATGGTGAAGTTATCAATACAACTCAGTTGCCGGAGAGGAAAGAAACCGCTCAGGGATTTCACCATGAGGCCAATGGTGACTTTAAAAGAGTTTAATGGCTGTGATAGGAGAAATTGAGGATGGATCAACAACATTTTAGTTACTCCACAATACTAAACTAATTGACAGAGTGAAAAGAAGGCAGCCTGTACAGAATACAAATATTTCCAAATATACTGTACATTTTTAAAAAGTTACTAAAGTAATACAGCACCAAAACATTTTTTTGTCCTGAATACAAAGTGTTTTAGGTTTTATTTAGGTTTTATTTCTTCGCGCCAAAGAAAATAAGTAAAAGACAAAACAGTACATTGAAAAAAAAGTGGTACAAACGGTGTGAAGGTGAAGTAGGAAACCCAAAAGGGCTTACAGTATATGAAAACCACACCACAAATATCAGTACAAAAAAAAAGTTAAATCAGTTAAACAAAGCATATTCATTATAATTGTACATGATATACTCAGTATACAATAAAAACCATGTTTGATTACGTGTGTGTGTGCCTTGGTCAGGGAGGTGACCAAGAACCCGATGGTCACTCTGACAGAGCTCCAGAGTTCCTCTGTGGAGATGGGAGAAGCTTCCAGAACGACAACCATCTCTGCAGCACTCCACCAATCAGGCCTTTATGTAAGAGTGGCCAGACAGAAGCCTCTCCTCAGTAAAAGGCACATGACAGCCCACTTGGAGTTTGCCAAGAGGCATCTAAAGACTCTCAGACCTTGAGAAACAAGATTCTCTGGTCTGATGTAACCAAGATTTAACTCTTTGGCCTGAATGCCAAGCGTCACATTTGGAGGAAACCTGGCACCATCCCTACGGTGAAGCATGGTGATGGCAACACCATGCTGTGTGGGGATATTTTTCAGCGGCAGGGACTGGGAGACTAGTCAGGATCAGAGAGTCAAAGTACAGAGAGATCCTTGATGAAAATCTGTTCCAGAGCGCACAGGACCTCAGACTGTGGCGAAGGTTCACCTTCCTTGTGATATTTCTGTTTTTGTTTTTTTATATATATAAATTTGCAAACATTTCTAAAAACCTGTTTTTGCTTTGTCATTATGGGGTATTATGTGTAGAATGATGAGGGGAAAAAAAACGTTTTGATACATTTCAGAATAAGGCTGCAACATAGCAAAATGTGGAATAAGTCAAGTGTTCTGAATACTCTCCGAAGGCACTGTATATATATATATATATATATATATATATATATATATATATATATATATATATACTGGGGGCCAAAAGTTCGGCATATTACTCATTCAACGGTTTTTCTTTTTTTTACATTGTAGAATTAAATTGAAGACATCAAAACTATGACATAACACATATGGAATCATGTAGTAACCAAAAAAGTCAAAAAAATCGAAATATATTTACTTCAAAGTAGCCACCCTTTGCCTTGATGACAGCTTTGCACACTCATGGCATTCTCTCAACCAGCTTCATGAGGACCGCCACAGGAATGGAAGACCCATAAATACCTCTGCTGCAGAGGATAAGTTCATTAGAGTTACCAGCCTCAGATTGCAGCCCAAATAAATGCTTCACAGAGTTCAAGTAACTGACACATCTCAACATCAACTGTTCAAAGGAGACTGTGTGAATCAGGCCTTCATGGTGAAATTGCTGCAAAGAAACCACTACTAAAGGACACCAATAAGAAGAAGAGGCATGCTTGGGCCAAGAAACACGAGCAATGGACAGTAGACCAGTGAAGGAAAAGCATCAAACAAGTGCTCAGCATATGTGGGAACTTCTTCAAGACTGATGGAAAAGCATTCCAGGTGAAGTTGGTTGATAGAATGCCAAGAGTGTGCAAAGCTGTCATCAAGGCAAAAGGTGGCTATTTGAAGAATCTGAAATATAAAATATCTGCACTTTTTTGGTTACTACATGATTCCATATGTGTTATGTCATAGTTTTGATGTCTTCACTTTTATTCTACAATGTAAATGTTAATAGTGCAAATAAAGAAAAACCCTTGAATGAGTAATATACAGTCGTGGCCAAAAGTTTTGAGAATTACACAAGTATTGGTCTCCACAAAGTTTGCTGCCTCAGTGTTGATGATGGCAATTTGCATATACTCCAGAATGTCATGAAGAGTGATCAGATGAATTGCAATTAATTGCAAAGTCCCTCTTTGCCATGAAAATGAACTTAATCCCCCAAAAACATTTCCACTGCATTTCAGCCCTGCCACAAAAGGACCAGCTGCCATCATGTCAGTGATTGTCTCGTTAACACAGGTGAGAGTGTTGATGAGGACAAGGCTGAAGATCACTCTGTCATGCTGATTGAGTTAGAATAACAGACTGGAAGCTTTAAAAGGAGGGTGGTGCTTGAAATCATTGTTCTTCCTCTGTCAACCATGGTTACCTGCAAGGAAACACGTGCCGTCATCATTGCTTTGCATAAAAAGGGCTTCACAGGCCAGAATATTGCTGCTGGTAAGATTGCACCTAAATCAACCATTTATCAGATCATCAAGAACTTCAAGGAGAGACGTTCAATTGTTGTGAAGAAGGCGTCAGGGCGCCCAAGAAAGTCCAGCAAGCGCCAGGACTGTCTCACAAAGTTGATTCAGCTGAGGGATTGGGGCACCACCAGTGCATAGCTTGCTCAGGAATGGCAGCAGGCAGGTGTGAGTGCATCTGCACGCACAGTGAGGCGAAGACTTTTGGAGGATGGCCTGGTGTCAAGAAGGGCAGCAAAGAAACTGGGAAAGAAGCCACTTCTATCCAGGAAAAACATCAGGGACAGACTGATAATCTGCAAAAGGTACAGGGATTGTACTGCTGAGGACTGGGGTAGAGTAATTTTCTCTGATGAATCCCCTTTCCGATTTTTTGGGCCATCCGGAAAACACCTTATCTGGAGAAGACAAGGTGAGCTCTACCATCAGACCTGTGTCATGTCAACAGTAAAGCATCATGTGTGGGGTTGCTTCTCAGCCAAGGGAGTGGGCTCACTCACAATTTTGCCTAAGAACACAGCCATGAATAAAGAATGGTACCAACACATCCTCTCAGACCTTAATCCCATTGAGAATTTGTGGTTGATCGTCAACAGGCGGGTGGACAAACAAAAATCCACAACTTCTGACAAACTCCAAGCATTTATTATGCAAGAATGGCCTGCCATCAGTCAGGATGTGGCCCAGAAGTTAATTGACAGCATGCCAGGGCGGATTGCAGAGGTCTTGAAAAAAAAAGGGTCAACACTGCAAATATTGACTCTTTGCATAAACTGAATGTCATTGTCAATGAAAGCCTTTGACACTTATGGAATACTTGTAATTATACTTCAGTGTACCATAGTAACTACTGACATAAAGATCTAAGAACACTGAAGCAGCAATCTTTGTGGAGTCCAATACTTGTGTCATTCTCAAAACTTTTTGCCACAACTGTATATACAGTATATACATACATATTAAGAGCCATATGTACACATATAAAAGCCATATACAATGCCTTCAGAATGTATTCTTACCCCTTGACTTACATCTACCATGGCTAAGGGGCTGATACAGTGGTCTGGTCAGGTGTATTGTATCCTCTCGGCCAGGCTCCTTCACTTTGACACTTGAAGTAGGATCTTGAGGGAGCTGGATATGGTTAGGTGTACTAAGGCTCCTGTTGTTGTCATGGTTTCAGATTGTGATCCTGAAGGAGCTGAAACACTCAGACGGGAACTTTAACAAGAGTCAGAGGATAGAGCTCAACTCGGTGAGTCACCAATTGTACAGCAAGTTTGTCAACGTCCGGTAGGCAACTCAAGAGTATCAAGTATGCATTTTTACACGTGTTCATGTGGTATCTTTGTTTAGTTTTTTTATATTTGATTTGATTATAACTCCTATTGCTCATTATACCCATCCCTGATTTACAGCTTCTGCACATTGACTACTACAACCTGACTAAGTTCTACGGCACAGTCAAGTATGATCATGGTGTGTTTGGGGTGTTCGAGTACGGCGAGAGGGGATCCCTAAGGGTGAGAAACACACACGCAAGCACACACACGCAAGCACTCACACGCAAGCACTCACACACTTTCACACTTGAACTTTTAACTTCTTCCTTCCTCAGTGTGTGCTGAATGACAATATTTCGTACCCAGAGGAGACCTTCATGGACTGGGAGTTTAAGATCTCTGTAATGTACGACATCGCCAAGGTGAGCTGGCAACAACTCTAGTCTACACTCTGCTGTTGGTTTGTATGAGCTCAGAAAATGCCAACTCAGAGCAATATACCGTAAGATGCTAAAACCTTAGCCAAGCTAAAACCCTATCCAAGAGTTGTTGTCTTGTTAATATTGATATACATTTCCGAAAGTACTTTGATCCATTTGACAACATTGAATCATTGAAATACAGTAAGCCTACATTCAAAGACAAAACCTCCTCCCCTTTCTTCATCTCCGCAGGGTATGTCCTACCTCCACTCCAGTGACATCCAGGTCCATGGCCGTCTCAAGTCCACTAACTGTGTGGTGGACAACCGCATGGTGGTCAAGATCACTGACTTTGGCTGCAACACCATTCTAAATCCAGGCAGAGGTAGAAACTTACTTCCTTCTGTAGGGATAGCTTGCTAGCATAGTTAGCCCTTGTTTATTACCTATCCTCCCCTATCCCTTATCTCCTCCATCCCCTCCCTTCTCTCCCTTCTCTCCCTTCTCTCTCCCATCAGACCTGTGGACAGCTCCAGAGCACCTGCGTAGACAGGGGATCTCCCAGAAGGGAGATGTCTACAGCTTTGCCATCATCGTCCAGGAGATAGTTCTCAGGAGGAGCACCTTTTACACAGAGGCCTACTCCGACCGCACAGGTTAGACACATTCCTATGTGACACCTTATATAGAAACTCGTAACAGAATCAATGTATCTGATTTGCTATACAGTACATTTGACATTTTAGTCATTTAGCAGACACTCTTATCCAGAGTACTGGTCCCCCATGGGAATCAAACCCACAACCCTGGCGTTGCAAGCGCCATGCGCTACCATCTGCGCTACACGGGACGCAGTTACCCTCATTGAAAATGTAATCTTTGGCACTTTGATGTGGTCCTGCATTTAATTCTGGGGAAGTATCGACCCCTCCTGGTCAACTGTAGCATTGTTCAGTTGAGCATGACAGTGTAGCAGATAAACAAGATGCTCACACACCTTGTTCTGTCTTCATCAGAGAAAATAGCTAGAGTGCAGTACCCCAGCAAAATAACCTATTTCAGACCTGATCTGAATTTTGAGACTGCAGGAGAAAAAGAATTGGAGGTAAGATTGGCATTTGTCTGTCTGTGTCTGTGTCTGTGTCTTTGTGTGTGTGTGTGAGAGAGAGAGAGAGAGAGAGAGAGAGAGAGAGAGAGAGAGAGAGAGAGAGAGAGAGAGATCCACCCACGTTGGCTTGTAAATGTATTGTTTCCTCCATGCTCACAGGTGTACATGCTGATAAAGATCTGCTGGGATGAGGACCCAGAGCGAAGGCCTGACTTTAAGAAGATAGAGAGCTCACTGGGGAAGATCTTCAGGTACCAGCTACCTACTTTTATCTTTCTTTTATTGGTTAGAGCTATCCTGCACTCTATTCTCCATAGTAACCTGCGCTCTATTCTCCATAGTAACCTGCACAACCAGGCTAATGAGAGCTACATGGACAACCTGATCCGTCGTCTACAGATGTACTCCCGAAACCTGGAGCACCTTGTGGAGGAGAGGACAGCTCTGTACAAGGCTGAGAGAGACAGGGCCGACTGCCTCAACTTCATGCTGCTGCCCCGGTCAGTCGACAACAACAACAACAACAACAAAAAGATACAGATACCCGCACACAGTTCAATGTTCTTGCTGTTTTATTAAGTGCAGTGTTTCAAGCAAAGGTCTTTGTCAGACTGCACAACCAGAAAAACACTTTAAGACCAGCAAATAACTTCTCTCTCTCCAGTCCTGTGGTGCGTTCTCTAAAGGAGACTGGCATTGTGGAGCCAGAGCTGTTTGAGGAGGTGACGGTGTACTTCAGCGACATTGTGGGCTTCACCACCCTGTGCCAGTACAGCACCCCCATGGAAGTGGTGGACATGCTTAACGACATCTACAAGGGCTTCGACAGCATCCTCGACCACCACGACGTATACAAGGTTAGGGATAGGGCTGTGGTTCAGGCTAGGATTAGGGTTGAACTGCGATGTGGACATGAAGCTAGAGTTAATGTTAGGGTTGTGGTTGAGGCTGGGCTTACTGTAAACCTAAACATCTAGTCCAATAGCAGATGTATAGCTTCTATGTCTTCCTTCTTGTCCTGTGTTAGGTGGAGACGATAGGTGATGCGTACATGGTGGCGTCAGGGTTGCCGCGGCGGAACGGGAACAGGCACGCGGTGGACATCTCCCGCATGGCCCTGGACATTCTGGAATTTATGGGGACCTTCCAGCTCAAGCACCTGCCGGGGCTACCTGTGTGGATCCGCATTGGGATGCACTCAGGTATCCGTACTGTAGCTCCCCAAGCCCTTTACTGAACACCTCCCTCTCTCCCCTCGTAAATATCATCAATACAAAACCTCCTTGGTCTCTGCTGTTTCCTGTAACTTCCCTCATTCTCTCCTCCCTCTGTCTGTCATCAATACCCCCACTACTTGTTCCCTAGGCCCCTGTGCAGCAGGAGTGGTGGGGATAAAGATGCCTAGATACTGCCTGTTTGGAGACACAGTCAACACTGCCTCCAGCATGGAGTCAACAGGACATCGTAAGCAGCCTTCAGGACCACTAGAAATATCCATACCAACTCTATACAAACATTTCATGTTCATATCAGCTATCATGGCAGGTGAGTAAAATACAACTCTCTCACTCTCTCCATCCAGCCCTGAGAATCCACGTGAGTCAGCCCACCATCAGCATCCTACAGAGGACAGACTGCAAGTTTGAGTACGAGAAGAGAGGGGAGACTTTCATCAAGGTATGGACATGGCACATGCTGCTTTGCTGTTTGTCATGATAGAATCATAAAGATTTGTTTGATGCCATTTGTACTATGTAGTACTCTTATCTACTGTGTTGAATATCATATACAATTGTGTGTGTATATATCCCAGGGTAAAGGCACAGAGTTGACATACTGGTTGACAGGTGAAACAGGTGAAGACTACAACCTGCCAACGCCACCGACAGCGTGAGTTAACCTTCTGCTAATTTATTCGCTACGCTATAACTTCAAGAGAATGTACATCACTAGAGCTACACGTCATCTTTAGATCTATCTATATTATTAACTTCTACATTCTATGTCCTCCATTTTGAAGGGTAAACAGATATCATTAGAGCGACATATCTACAGTGCATTCGGAAAGTATTTAGACCCCTTCCCTTTTTCCAAATGTTGTTACATTACAGCCTTATTCGTAAATTGATTACATTAAATGTTTTCCTCATCAAATCTACACATAATACCCAGTAATGACAAAGCAAAAACAGGTTTTTATAATGTTTTGCAAATGTATTAAAACTTAAAAACATAAATACCTTATTTACATAAGTATTCAGACCCTTTACTATGAGACTCGAAATTGAGCTCAGGTACATCTTGTTTCCATTGATAATTCTTGAGATGTTTCTACAATTTGATTGGAGTCCACCCTGTGGTAAATTAAATTGATTGGACATGATTTGGAAAGGCACACAACTGTCTATATCAGGTCCCACAGTTGACAGTGCATGTCAGAGCAAAAACCAAGCCATGAGGTCGAAGGAATTGTCCTCAGAGCTCCGAGGCATGATGTGTCGAGGCACAGATCTGGGGAAGGGTACCAAAACATTTCTGCAGCATTCAAGATCCCCAAGAACACAGTGACCTCCATCATTCTTAAATGGAAGAAGTTCGGAACCACCAAGACCCTTCCTAGAGCTGGCCGCCTGCCTAACTGAGCGATCGGGGGGAGAAGGAGGTGACCAAGAACCCGATGGTAACTCTGACAGAGCTCCAGAGTTCCTCTGTGGAGATGGGAGAACCTTTCAGAAGGACAACTATCTCTGCAGCACTCTCCCAAACCTGGCACCATCCCTACGGTGAAGCATGGTGCTGTGGGGATGTTTTTCAGCAGCAGGGACTGGGAGACTAGTCAGGATCAAGGGAAAGATGAGCAAAATACAGAGAGATCCTTGATGAAAACCTACTCCAGAGCGCTCAGACCAGGCGAAGGTTTACCTTCCAACAGGACAACCCTAAGCACACAGCCAAGACAACGCATGAGTGGCTTCAGGACAAGTCTCAATGTCCTTGAGTGGTCCAGCCAGAGCCCGAACTAGAACCTGATCTAACATCTCTGGAGAGACCTGAAAATAGCTGTGTAGCGACACTCCCCATCCAACCTGACAGAGCCTGAGAGGATCTGCTAAGAAGAATGGGAGAAACTCCCCAAATACAGCTGTGCTTGTAGTGTAATACCCAAGAAGACTCAAGGCTGTAATCGCTGCCAAAGGTGCTTCAACAAAGTACTGAGTCAAGGGTCTGAATACTTAAATGTGATACTTCAGTTTTTATTTTAATACATTTGCAAAAATAAACTGTTTTTTTGCATTGTCATTATGGGGTATTGTCTTTAGATTGACTAGGGGGGGGGGGGGACAATTTAGTCCATTGCAGAATAAGGCTGAAACGTAACAAAATGTGGAAAAAGTCAAGGGGTCTGAATACTTTCCGAATGCACTGTATGTAGATCTATACAATTAACTCCTATGTCCTTGTCCCTCCCTGCAGGGAGAACTGCCAGCGTCTGCAGCAGGACCTGGCCCAGATGATTCAGGTGTGTCTGGAGAACCGCTCGCTGGGGTCAAAGGTCATGGAGAAGAGGAATACCCTGTCCATGAGACAGAGGAGGGTGGGGAGGGACGGAGGGGAGCAGGGGGAAGAGGAGGAGGATAACGATGACCAGCCGGAGTATCTCCATCTGGCTACGGTCGACAACTTCACTACTTTCTTGTAGTTATTTTGATAAGGAGGAATAGGGTTATTATGTTGTTTTCTACAAACGTCTGCATTAATCACCCTTGGTTGTCAATGGAAGATTTTTGTGAAAACTAGTCACATGCAGATCTTGAGTTAGAATTCTGGCCTTTTGGAGGAACCACAAAGCTGTAGACCAACTAAGCACTGTACTGATACTGTATATTGGAAACCTTCCCATCCACAACCTCTGCACTAGAAATGTCAAAAATCCTCAGATAAAAATGCTGACCTCAGGTAGAATCTCATATAGCAAAAAGTAGTTATTGTACCTTCAGGTGTTAAGTGTTAAATAATTGTGTTGTCTACAATCAAATACAACAATTATGAATCCTTATACATGTATTCCTTTTAACTGATTGCAATATATGGAGACCATTGTTGTGATTATTTTTTACCCTGAAAAATAATTTTTACAAAATCAATTCTGGTTTAAAAACAAATGACATTGAAACTTTATTTCTTCATGTGATTATATTATGCACTGTACTTTACAGTTGTTGGAATCATTCCTGTACAGCATGTTACAAATGTAGTTGACGGGACTGAAAACATTGATCCATGTTTCATTGAGCCTGTTACAGTATATTGAGGCATTACAATTCCTATGTCACTGATGTCTGAGAAGTGATGGGGGTGTATCTGAGTACATTGAAGCTTTAGTTAAAGGGAGTAGGAAGGAAGTTCTCGCTCTCGCTGATTTTCTACAGTGAATTATAAATGATTATGCACAATTGTCTAACGCATATTTACATTCTGTTTTAATTTTTTTTTTAAACAAGAATGTAGCATGACTGCTATCACTGCTATACCCATGAACAAAAATGTCTGTATAAAGATAATGTACTGTAAAGCAAATCAACCCTGGCTATTGTAACAGCATTAGATGCCTAAGAAAAACAATTCATTTCTGATCTATTGTCCGGGAACAAGTTAATGAAATTAACTACAGTGAAACCCATATATACAGTTAAAACAATATATATATAAAAATAGTTAAAATCTGTAATGATCATGGATGAGTAGAACAATTTAAATAAAACATGCTGAGGAATACCAGGTTATCAGCTCAAGTTCTGATGTCTTGGAAAAACAGTTTGAGCTCAGGCTACAAACTAGAGTAGCCTCATTAAGGGGGACGTCTTCTGATGCAACCTCACAAAAACCTGAGGTCTACGCCAGGCACATGGCTAGACATGGAATAAAAATGAAAAACATTGACACACAAGATAACCACGGCTGGAAAAAATATTTTACAGAAATAAATCATATTAAATAAAGAAAACATGCAATTAAAATGTCATGAAAATAAATAACCAAAACACATGTACAAAACTTTGTAATTTTGCAGTCCATTGACCAATTCAAACAAATCTTCCCAGAGTCTTTGTACATGCCTATATGGTGTCGTGTTTGCTTGAAATCAAGGCACCCAAGCCTAGCAATTAAGAGAGGCGAGCCAGCAACTGGAAGTTTGCCAGTTCAAATCCTGTGTCCGACTGTAAAAATCTTGTGGGAAGTGAGCTGGCAACATGAGGGTTGCTGGTATCAAATCCTAGATGCCATTGCCTGCCATTGAGCAACCCCCCACAACAACAGCGCTCAGTGTGGCAGCCCCCACACTGCTCTAAAGAAAACCTGTATACTGTATGTATCCTTTGGAGAGTTAAAAGCAGTTGGTTGGACCTTGTGTACAATTTACCAATAAAGTTATCTTAATCCATATGCTATGCTCTTTTTTGATGACCAAAACCATAACCATAACTCATGTACACAAAAATTCAAGATTGCCTCCATGAAAGCTTTTAACTGAAATCAACTCAAATGGTGATCTGTGGGTATGTTGACATGCAGAGACTTGAATGAGTATAGTTGCAGTATTTGAAGGTTGCAGAGACAGGCTGTCTGTCTCTACTGACTGACAGTATCGGGCTGCAGGGGCTAGGAGGCGATAATGGCCAGTGCCAAAACCTTCTAATTCTGCCTTGAGGCTTTTACAGTTGATTTGACAAGGTCTTATCTCCTTTCTCCTCATTTACAGTAAAATACATTAAAAAAAGGAAATTCTGTAACAACATACAATACCAGTCAAAAGTTTGGACACACCTACTCATTCAAGGGTTTTCTTTATTTTTTTTACTATTTTCTACATTGTAGAATAATAGTGAAGACATCAAAACTATGAAATAACCCTTGAATAAGTAGGTGTGTCCAAACTTTCGACTGTGCTGTGTGGAAGGGAGGTACCGTCATAGTTCTAGCTAAACGTGTAAGAACAACAACCTGGCCTCAAGGTGCAAGGGCCTATCAGGGCCTATCATTACAACATGAGTAGAGAGCAGGGCTACATCTAAAATAGCACCTATTCCCTACATAGTACAATACTTTTGGCCAGAGTAGTGCACTATATAGGGAATAGGGTGCCATTTCAGACGCAGGCCTCTTTCAGGCACCTCTCTCTTCTTGTTCCTGCCAGGGCCTAGAGTCACACTGGAGCCAGGCCAGGGCGACAGGCTGAGAGCTTTGCTCTGCTGAGCATGCACACGCCTCAGGGAACATGCATGTTAGGAAGCACTGCTATGGGTATGTGTGTGTGTGAGTGCATGTGGGTGAGTGAGTGAGAGAGAGAGAGAGAGAGAGAGAGAGAGAGAGAGAGAGAGTGTTTGTGTGTGTACATGTTTAACTATACTTGTGGGGACCAGAAGGTTAAGGTTAGGGTTAGGAAAAATAGGATTTTGAATGGGACTGAATTGTGTGTGTGAGAGAGTAAGAGTGTGTGTAAGGGGAAGAGTATTTGTGGTGCCGACTGTGGCCGGTTAGTTGACATCTGTCTTTCTTTCTGTGTGAGTCTCACGGTCAATCTCTACTGCAGCAGAGCATTGCCACATCACTGGCTCTGGCTCATGTCTCACTACTGTACCAAGCATCAGACAAGTGAGAACTAGTGGAAACAACAATTTACGTATGAGTCATATTTCATGTGAATTTCCTACCATTTTTCACATTTAGATGAGCACATTGATTTGCAGTGCTTTTAATCATTGTCTTTGGTCAAATGTATTTTACTAAGATTCACTAATTTCCATGGATTAAGTGGTGATTAGAACTAAAATACATTTTAAAATTATAGATGATAATTATTTTCATATATATTTTTTTTACATATCCGTCTCTAAATACTTTGAAATGTTGGCGTTTTGCTGCTGGTGAGAGGGACACTTCGATAATGTTTGAGCACTTCTCTTTGTTTTTTCTTCAAAAACAACAACAACAATAATAAAACATATATAAACAAACACTCAATTAAATGTCAAGCTAAAAAAATACAATTCTCTCTAGTACATCCGGGATCCATGGATCTGAAAAAGCTGGAAGACAAGCAGAGACAGGAGAAACATCAGAGGATGCCATCTTTGAAGACAGATTCTCAAGGTTGTATTTCATGTTCATGTAACCCTTCACAATATTTTACAACTGGTGAACATCTCATACTGTGTATCAACATTGACTGGGTGACGTGAAACAATCTAAACACATACACTAAATGTTGTATTTCTGATGTTTGATGCTGATGGTGACGATGGGGACAGAATGATAAAGTAATAGTGTTTGTGACGTCCAGGACTCTGTCCTTTGTTGTGAATGGAAAAAACAACAATATGCGCTTGTATTGTTTCTTTGGCCCTACTCGGCACTTGATTCATTGTTTTTTGGATAAACATAAACGCCGCAGCCCCACTTTGTGCAGTTCTGCCAAACTATGTTCCTTTTACACATGTACAAGTATGATTGTGTGTGTGTATGCGTCTATTTTCATGTAAAATGTGAAACACACTAATACTACTACTACACAAAATGTCAGGGCTATTCCATGTCATTGCATTGGTAATGAGAGACCTTTAGGTGTTGGCTTGGATCAATGGCAGCACAGCAGCGTCAGCTCATCATTAGTCTCGGAAATCCCAGATCTAGGGCATTGTTAATGTGACAGGCAACCCGCCTGCCTAGTGAGACTAGCTCATCATCAGACCAGCTGGGTTATGCTGCTGATCAGATAATTTCAGAGGCAGGAAACAATGGCCCCAGAGCAATATCGAGCTCTCTGGTGTCACAATTGTTATTTCAAACAAATAGAAGCCAACTTTTTTAGATGGGGAGCAAAAGTGCAAGGCCTACTTTCTTCTCTCTACATATTTGTAAATTAAAAAAAACTTTAATAAAAGTTACAGTCTCTCCTTTGAATACTGTATGGAATTTGGGGCAAGGCAATGCAATGCTGTGGAACAGCCCCGGAACCCTTTTGATCACATACAGTCTACTACTGCTACTACCCACCACCAGCCAACAACACTAGCATGGATCCTCACCCATTCACGTCTTTGGAACACTGACACAAGACTGTCATTCCCTTATCCACTCATTCGGGGTGGTATTTCTTTCTCCTCCCTCCACCTCATCCTGCGCTCCTCCTTTCTCCTGCTGCACCTCTGAAGCCTTCACTCGATTAAAAGGACGGAGAATAACAAAATGAGACAGAACGACAACAACTTAAAAGAATGAACAGATTGAGTATCAGGGAGAGGGAGAGAGATTGAGAGTGAAAGAGAGAGAGATAGAGAGATATAGAGAGAGAGATAAAGAGATATATAGAGAGATAAAGAGATAAAGAGAGAGAGAGAGAGAGAGAGAGAGAGAGAGAGAGAGAGAGAGAGAGAGAGAGAGAGAGAGAGAGAGAGAGAGAGAGAGAGAGCGAGAGAGAGCGAGAGAGGATGTGTGGATGATGGAGTGAATGTGAATGTGCTTGTGAATGACATTTGAGAGATGTGTGTATGACATTTTGAGTGTTTGAGTGGAAATTGCCGACACTAAGATCAAAGGATACTCAGATCATCTTGGATGAGGAGAAATGTCACATGGAGACACACAGTGACAGATCCGTATCCTGCTACTTCAGACCTTTGTGGAAGTGAATGGTGGTGAATGGTGAATGATGTACGATGTATGAGTATATCCATCTGACGCATCTGCACGTTTACCTGTGTGTGTGTGTGTGTGTGTGTGTGTATATATATGTTTCCTGTGTGTCAGTCTCACCTTGGTCTTGTGGCTCTGTTCGGTGCCCAGGCCTGAGCCAGGTGTGTGTAGCTCCTTGGACACCACACATAGAAACTCTGCCTGGTCCTCTGTCCCATAGCTATACGACGAACCAATGTTTACCATCTACCAGAGACAGAGAGAAAGAGAGAGAAAGCAAAAAAAAGAGAGATAGAGAGAGAAAGATGGAGAGAGAAAGAGAGGTAGCCCCGTATCACAGCAGGTAAACCCATGGATGCTCATGCAGGGAGGAGGGACAGAGGGTAAGGACAGCCTAGCAGCACTACATGTCAACTACAACTCTACTGTGGGCAGTGAGACTGAACTGTTCACCCTGAAGCAGTGAAGGCAATGTTAAGCTACTTTACTGAACTGGCGATGTGCCAACATATGGTAGCTTCCAATGGAGCTTCCTTAGCGCTGCTTCCTTAGCGCTGCTTCCTTTTTGCATCTCCTTCCCCTTATGTTCTGTGTCTGCAACATGTCCGTTTAGAGCAGTCTTCTTCTGAGGGGAAGGAAATGTGAAAAGGAAGCAGTTTTTGTTAGCAGATTGGGACTGGGCCTTGGTCTCTTATTGGTCTGACTCTGAGGCTCTGATTGGCTAACAGAGAGCAGGAAAGGGGTCGATTGGTTGGGAGGGTGGTAGAGCAGAGCAGCAGTGTGAGTCCAACCCACAGTCCAGAGCAGTCCGGTGCGGGGCTTTCTGCAGGTGCGCACGCTGACCTGCTCAAACTTCCAGCCATCTGACATGGTGGAAACCATCTGGGTCAGCTCCTCCTCCTGGCACTGCAGCACCCGGTACACATGTTTAGGAGGCACCTGCTGATGGAGAGAGAGAGTGTGTAAAGAGAGGAGAAGGAGTAGGAGGAGGAAGACGGGGAAGGAATGTACGGATATGGGTAGGTGGAAAAAGGTGTTTGGATGTAGAACGAGAGAGAGAGAGAGAGAGAGAGAGAGAGAGAGAGAGAGAGAGAGAGAGAGAGAGAGAGAAGGGAGAGAACGAGACAGAAGAGAAAACACAGACAGTGAGAGAGTAACCAATAGAGGAGGTGAGATGTTTGTAAGGAAAGGAAAGAAAAGGCATTTGTTAGCAAGAGGCAGTGATGTGATCTTGATGCCATCTGATGCATTCAAATGTCATAAAAAATCTACACTGCAGAGTTCTCCCTGTCCTCTGCCCTGCCCTGATTGTATTACTGCTGATGATGTCTGGAAATGTGCATGTACATCCTGGCCCATCTACTGTTGCTAGCCCCAATTCTGACTTGTGCCCTTATATCTGTTTCACTGATTTCTGCTCTCGTAAAAGCCTGCCCAAACAATTTGATATGCTGGTTTTTTAGCATTAAACTTTCAAATAGCTCTTTGTTGACTGTTGCTGGGTGTTATCGTCCTCCATCAGCACCGGCCTGTACTCTACCTGCCCTAAGCTCTCTCCTGGCCCCTTACACTAAGTCTGAATTTGTCCTGCTAGGTGATCTAAACTGGGACATGCTTAAACCACCGGACCAAGTCCTAAAGCAATGGGACTCCCTAAATCTTTCTCAGATTATTACCAATCCCAAAAGGTATGACTCCAAACACCCAGAAAAGGCTACTCTCCTTGATGTCTGGTGTTTTCTGTAATGACCTTAGTGATCACTGTTTTACAGCCTGTGTTTGTAATGGCTGCTCAGTGAAACGACCTGTCCTGATTTGTCATAGACATTTGCTAAAAAACTCTTTCATGACCTGGCCTCTGTAAATTGGTATAGAATCAGCTTGATCCCCTCTGTCGATGATGCTTGGACCTTCTTTTTTGATATTTTCAGTGGTATTGTTAACAAACACGGCCCTATAAAGAAAATGAGAATTAAAAACAGGTTCAGCCCCTGGTTCTACCGTGATCAGGATTCCTATTTGACTCAGCCATGCCTCATTGCCCGTCCAACATTTCCTCATCTTCCACCCCTTCTAATGCAACTAGCCCCGATGCTCCTCCCTCTTTTTCCCCTGCCCGGCTACAAAACGTTTCTCAATCACTGGGTCTGAGATGCTAAAGGAACTCCTTAAACTTGACCCCCAAAAAAACATCTGGGTCAGATGGTTTAGATCCTTCTTCGTTAAGGTTGCAGCCCCTATCATCGCCAAGCCTATCGCTGACCTTCTTAACCTGTCTCTCCTCTCTGGGGAGGTTCCCATTGCTTGGAAGGCAGCCATGGTGCAACCTTAAAGGGGGAGATCAAGCTGATCCTAACTGGCCCATTTCTATTTTGCCTTGTTTATCAAAAGTGTTGGAAAAACGTGTCAATAATCAACTGACTGGCTTTCTTGATGTCTATAGTATCTCTCTGGTATGCAGTCTGGTTTCAACTCAGGTTATGGATGTGTCACTTCAACCTTAAAGGTTCTAAATGATGTCACCATTGCCCTTGATTCTAAGCAATGTTGTGCTGCTATTTTTATTGACTAGGCCAAAGCTTTTGATACGGTAGACCATTCCATTCTTGTGGGCCGGCTAAGGAGTATTGGTGTCTCTGAGGGGTCTTTGGTCTGGTTTGCTAACTACCTCTCTCAAAGAGTGCAGTGTATAAAGTCAGAACATCTGTTGTCTCAGCCACTGCCTGTCACCAAGGGAGTACTCCAAGGCTCGATCCTAGGCCCCACGCTCTTCTCAATTTACATCAACAACATAGCTCAGGTAGTAGGAAGCTCTCTCATCCATTTATATGAAGAAGATACAGTCTTATATTCAGCTGGCCCCTCCCCGGATTTTGTGTTAAACGCTCTACAACAAAGCTTTCTTAGTGTCCAACAAGCTTTCTCTGCCCTTAACCTTGTTCTGAACACCTCCAAAACAAAGATCATGTGGTTTGGTAAGAAGAATGCCCCTCTCCCCACCGGTGTGATTACTACCTCTGAGGGTTTAGAGCTTGAGGTAGTCACCTCATACAAGTACTTGGGAGTATGGCTAGACGATACACTTTACTTCTCTCAGCACATATCAAAGCTGCAGGCTATAGTTAAATCTAAACTTGGTTTGCTCCTTTCACCCAAGATGCCAAACTAACCCTGATTCAGATGACCATCCTACCTATGCTAGATTAGGGAGACGTAATTTATAGATTGGCAGGTAAGGGTGCTCTCGAGCGGCTAGATGTTCTTCACCATTCGGCCATCAGATTTGCCACCAATGCTCCTTATAGGACACATCACTGCACTCTATACTCCTCTGATAAACTGGTCTATGGTTTATAAAACCCTCTTAGGCCTCACTCCCCCCTATCTGAGATATCTACTGCCCTCATCCTCCACATACAACACCCGTTCTGCCAGTCACATTCCGTTAAAGGTCCCCAAAGCACACACATCCCTGGGTTGCTCCTCTTTTCAGTTCGCTGCAGCTAGCGACTGGAACGAGCTGCGACAAACACTCAAACTGGACAGTTTTATCTCAATCTCTTCATACAAAGACTCAATCATGGACACTCTTACTGACAGTTGTGGCTGCTTTGCATGATGTATTGTTGTCTCTACCTTCTTGCCTTTGTGCTGTTGCCTGTGCCCAATAATGTTTGTACCATGTTGTGTTGCTACCATGTTGCTGTCATGTGGTGTTGCTACCATGCTGTGTTGTCATGTGTTGCTGCCTTGCGATGTTGTTGTCTTATGTCTCTTTATGTAGTGTTGTGGTGTCTCTATTGTCGTGATGTGTGTGTTTTTTTTATCCCAGTCCCCGTCCCCGCAGGAGGCCTTTTGCCTTTTGGTAGGTCGCCATTGTAAATACATATATGTTCTTAACTGACTTGCCTAGTTAAAGAAAAGTTGAATAAAAAATAAAAAAATGATGATAGTGAGAGTGAGCGTTAGGGTAGGGCGTTATCCAGATTTTCATATCGTCATACCGTTTCTGTACCATATGGTATTCACGGAAGTGCACACAAGGAGCGCTATTTCATAAATATATATATATATATATATATATATATATATATATATAAATGTTTAATTAAGCCTTATTTCAAAAGTATACGCATCCAGGAGGGGATTGAAAGTCTGATGTAACCAAGAAGCTTGATTTTTACATCTAGCCACTAGCCAAATGCATAGCTGGTGCCCTGAGCTTGATATAATTTATTTGACACATCTTAGATTTCTTATAGTTATAAGCAGTGGTGTAGCACGCACCCCCACAGCCCACAGTGTGTGTGTGTGTGTGTGTAGCCGAAGGGCAGAGATAGACAGTAAAGCGTATAATACAGAGAGAGTAGGAGGAAGATTGAAAGTTACATAACATAAATCATAGACAGGATGGGAGAAATAGACTGAAAATAACTAGAAATTACAGAAAGAGTGAAACACATGGCTGAACAATCTTTCTGCTTGGCACATGCACAAGTCTGTTTTTGTTTTAGCAGACTTGTAGCCATCTTGTGTGTGTGTGTGTGTGTGTGTGTGTGTGTGTGTGTGTGTGTGTGTGTGTGTGTGTGTGTGTGTGTGTGTGTGTGTGTGTGTGTGTGTGTGTGTGTTTGACCTGTGTGACTTTACAGTCCCGCTCCAGGATCCTCTCCTTGATCAGTTTGATCAGAGGAGTGATGTTGTAGAACTCAGCCTCCTCCAACACACCTGAGAGAGAGTACAACACACACACACACACACACACACACACACACACACACACACACACACACACACACACACACACGTTCAATCAAAGTGTTATTACATTCTTATTACAAGTCTTACAACACATTATAATGGCAACATAACGCATTATCTATCATGTTAAAGATACCAAAAGTAATCTAGTACCTTCCTCAGCCAGCTCCTTGTTGTAGACCAGTTTGCCGTGTCGCAGGTAGTTAAGGATGGGGCCGAAGTAGGTGGGGTCTCTGTCTATCACATAGGCCCCTGTCTCGTCCTACAACAGAGGAAGGGAGAGAACGGCCATAACAATTAATAATGGTATGACTATGAGATCAATATTAAGTGCTATTCTATTCTATTGGGTTTTGGTCAAGATCTATGTTTGGAAACCCCCTTGCGATTACTTGTTAAACACTGGAACAGCGAAATTAGAGCGGCACTATTAGAGCCTAGTGGTTCTATATTACAGCCAGTGTGAGAGAGATTCAGAGAGTGTAGGGGCGGGGGGGGATGGAGAGAGTGGGACTGAGAGTGAAGAGCGAGAGATGCAGAGAGAGCCTGTTACATTCACCTGGCTTGGCCCTTTCTTGGCTGACGGCATGCCAGTGCCTAGCATTTACAGCATCTCCATACAGCGCTCCCTGCATGCCAATTACTCAACCAGCCCCAGGCACCCATTTTCAAACACAGAGATGAAGAGACACTAGACTGAGAGAGGGAGGTAGAGAGAGAGATGAGAAGGAGGAGGAGAGAGAGGGCAAGGAGTTCAGAAAGAGGAGAATGGGAGAAAGGGATTCAGGAACACGAACAAGTGGCAGAGTAGAGCGAGCTAGATAGCAGAGGAGCAGAAAGAGAGAAGTAGCTGATTAAGGAGCAGATGGAGAGAGGGATGGATGGATTGATGGAGAGGGGGATGGAGGGATGAGAGGGGGATGGTGGGATGGAGAGGGGGATGGAGTGATGGATGGAGAGGGGGATGGAGGGATGGAGAGAGGGATGGAGGGATGAGAGGGATGGGAGGGGGATGGAGGGATGGATGGAGAGGGGGATGGAGGGATGAGAGGGGGATGGAGGAATGGAGAGAGGGATGGAGGGATGAGAGGGGGATGGAGGGATGGAGCGGTGGATGGAGGGATGAGAGGGGGATGGAGGGATGGAGAGGGCAATGGAGCGATGGAGAGGGGGTGGAGGGATGGAGAGGGGGAGTGAGGGATGGAGAGGGGGGTGGAGGGATGGAGGGATGGAGAGACTGTGGTAATAGAGGGCACAGCTCTGAATCTGAATCGAAGACGTGCTGCAAAATTACAGGAATGGAGGAAAAGGAAAGAGAGCCTTCAGATCAGAGAGAGAGAGCGAGACAGAGACGGACAGAGGGATGGAGGGTATGTGAGGCACTTAGATGAATAAAGATGGGACTGGGGAGCCAGGCAGAGAAAAGGATAATCGATTGGAGATTTGAGCTGGCAGACACTGGAGAGAGGAGGACTCAGACAGGGGAAGGGAGAGAGAGAGACAGAGAGAGACAGAAAGAGAGAGATACAGGGGACACACAAGGGCACAGGGAGAGGTGCTGGGGGAAACGTTGCTAGACAGGGGCAGAGGTACAGTAGAGGTGCTGGGAGGGGGGCTGGACAGGGGCAGAGGTAGAGGTGCTGGGATAAAGGGGGCTGGACAAGGGCAGAGGTAGAGGTGCTGGGGGTTAGGGGGCTGGACATAAACAGAGGAAGAGGTGCTGGCGTAAAGGCGGCTGGACAGGGGCAGAGGTGATGGGCTAAAGGTGGCTGGACAGGGGCAGAGGTAGAGGTGCTGGGGTAAAGGGGGCTGGACATAAACAGAGGAAGAGGTGCTGGGGTAAAAGGCGGCTGGACAGGGGCAGAGGTGCTGGGTTAATGGTTAGTGTGTTAATGGTTTACACAAGGAACTACACAGTGTGCCTAGCCTAGTGTTAGGTCCCTATGGGGGCCTCACTGGGTCCCACAGGAAATATCTGTTGGGCAAACAGAGGTGTTATTTGTCTCAACACAGAAACAGAGACAGACACAGACACACATACAATCTCTACTTCCTCTTCTGTGGTGAAAACACTGGCTGAGACCAAACTGAACCAGTCTAATGCTAGCCTGGTCAGGTCATTTCTATGTAAAAGGACTCATGAGCACCAAAATGTGAAGTTCATAGAAGCATGTCAAATTGAGTGTCAAATGAAAGCGAAGAGTATTTTATTTATTTATTAAGACATACAGTACCAGTCAAAGGTTTGGACATGCCTACTCATTCAAGGGTTTTTCTTTATTTTTACTATTTTCTACATTGTAGAATAATAGTGAAGACTTCAAAACTAGGAAATAACACATATGGAATCATGTAGTAACCAAACAAGTGTTAAACAAATCAAAATATATTTCTTCTAGATTCTTCAAAGTAGCCACCCTTTGCCTTGATGACATCTTTTCACACTCTTGGCATTCTCTCAACCAGCTTCATGATTGGTTGACGGTAGGTAGGGGCGGTACATCCTGTATAAAACACAAACTCACTGCCTTGGCAACTTCCTTCACAACAGATCTGCACTGCTCCACGAAGCGCAAGAAGTATGAATGCCCTGACTTCTGCCCATGCCGTATCACCGGACATGCTGCATGGCCAATGCAGACGTCGGATTGACCATGTAGCGCCCAGATGCACAATGCTCTCCCTGCCAATTTGTGCACATTCATTGTTTCATAACTTCATTGTGTGAATTGTTTGCGTGTGATTATTAGTGTATATCAATTCCCCGTTACATATTGTATTTCACCAGTAAAACATTTACCGTTAATTCCTAATCTACAATGTTTATTTGGTTAGTCATTTATGTCAATGTATTCCTTTTACCGTTCTCATTGTCGGAGTGTACACATTGTTTGCAGAGACCACAATCTAAGACTTGTGAGAAACAAATGTTGGTTTATTTAATTAAATTTATGAGTTTGTTAATTCAATTTAGTCATTGTCTTTTGTTTGGAGCGCTAATGTCAATGTTGAGTAAGGACGCGCACCTGATTACCACTAATGAGCTGTGGAGCTTCTCAAAGCAATGTTTTCTTCACCTCAAACAGCAAGCAAACAAAGTCTGTTTTTACATCCATTGATAATTACAATAGTTTCTCAATGTATATGAGAAATCTATCCAGCTCTCCCTTTCAATAACCACTCAGCATGAAGGGGAAACATGTCATGCTCTGATCCAGTGGAAACGTCATAAAATAGGCCTTCCTGATAATTTATCAGTGCTTGACTTGGACAGAAATAGGTTCCGGTACTCATTTTGGGTGCTGGTACTGTTTATAGTTAGGTGTAGGAGCTCCACAATGCTTTTTAGCTAATGTAAGAAGAGCAGGAGCTCAAGCAGTAGAAAATGTTAGGCGTCGGTACTCCGGTGAGGACCTGCCCAAGTTAAGCACTGCTTCGAATCCCTTGCGCAAATAGCCTACAGCTGTGTCTGTCCTGAGCTCACTGGTGGAGGAAACATAATGTTTTATACAATGCTGCAAAATCACTTGGCAAGTTTCGGGCCTGAAGCAAGTTAATAGTTGATACAACGTTTCAAGTTCGTTGCAGAAAGGCCATGAATAGCTAATGTGATTTGTAGGATATTTATTTTTATCAGGATATTTTCTACCTGAAGGCTGCAGTTTTTATTTGTTTTTCACATAGTTGACAATGGCAATAGAAGTTACTTTTCAGGTTTAGCATTTTCATTTAGATATAATTTTGATGAACCACATGACTATGATTTTGAGATATGAAGACATTATTATAAATTAAATGAAACTGTTCCACGAAAATGTGCATATGAAAACTATAACTGCAAAAGCCAGCAGGAGAGGGAGGAGAATGGTCAGGTCAGACTTACCCTGAAAGACTCACAGCTGTAATCGTTGCCAAAGGTGCTTGTACAAAGTATTGACTCTGGCATGTGAATACTTATGTAAATGAGATATTTCTGTATTACATTTTTTATAATGTCTAAAAACAATGTTTTCACTTTGTCGTTATGGGGTATTGTGTGTAGATGGGTGAGAGAGAAAAAAAACATTTTGAATTCAGGCTGTAACACAACAAAATGTGGAATAAGTCAAGGGTTATGAATACTTTCTGAAGGCACTGTAAGTAGTACTTTAAAGTATTTTTACTTACTGGAACTACACACTATTTTTTTAGCAAAAATAAAATATGGGTGAAGTAGGCAAAAATATCCTTTATTTTTCAGTTTCAGGCCTGCTAAATTTTAACTTGTTTAATAGACTAAATTACACGTTCTGTAAACATCTGACTCCAGAGTGATTTGATCTTGCAATTTGTAGTCTTTAACATTTCAGATATCATAATGTTTCACAAAATAGTTTGAGAAGAAAAATCTATTTAATCGACATCCATGTCATCGGCGCCCGGGGAGCAGTTGTTGTGGTGGTTAACTGCCTTGCTGAAGGGCAGAACAGCAGAACGACAGATTTTTTCACCTTGCCGGCTCTGTGATTGCGAACAAGCAACCTTTCAGTTACTGTCCCAACTCCCTAACCGCTGTATCTTATCAAGATGAGTTTGGGCTTGTGTTGGAATCTGCAATGACACAGAGGGTAGAAGGAGAGGCTTCACAACAATTCTGAACTGTGATAACTGAGAATCTGTAACTACAGCATACATGCTGGTTTCAGCTGGAGTACTGTGAACAAAGACAGAAGGAGAGCAGGAGGAGTGAAAGAGGAGCAGGGGGAGGAGAGGGGGACAAGAGGAGAGGAGGAGGTCAGAAGGGAGTGGGAGTCAGGGCAGGGGTGACAGCAGTCACCAGGGGGGTATTTTGGTACAGAGAGGTGGGCAAGCCTGTAGGTGCCAGACAGACCGTAATCTTATTAAAATAGTAATATACAGTTGGTGTGTATGTGTGTGTTCTAAACACTGTGGCAGCCCTCTGCCGACTGGAGCACAAACCAGCGGATTACAATAGAGCTCCTGTGAAGATAAAATCAGACAGACACATAGGTAATAGAAAATTTAAAACACAGCTAGTGGCCTAGTACTTGTTCTTCTCATTCTTCTGTGTATTTAATGTTGGACTGGGTACTCTGTATTCCCGAGGACTCTATGGGGCCTTTCATCACAAGCCAGGTTACAAGAAGGGACTAACAGTAAATTAGTGGGGAGAAAAATAAGTAGACTGTTAGTACTGTTTAATAAACAGTTAGTTAACAGGCAATGACATGACAGTAGCCTGGGAGGAATAAGATGACAGGTGTGAGAAGAGGATGAAAGGAGAGAGGGGAGAAAGGAGAGAGGAAACATAAAGGGGGTGAGATATAACGGAGGAGAGGAGGAGGGAGAGTGTGTGGATGGCTAGAGGACAGAAAGGCATAGAGGCATAGAGAGAGAGAGAGAGAGAGAGAGAGAGAGAGAGAGAGAGAGAGAGAGAGAGAGAGAGAGAGAGAGAGAGAGAGAGAGAGAGAGAGAGAGAGAGAGAGAGAGAGAGCAAGAGAAAGGGGGGAGAGGAGGAATGAAGGTCACACACAAAGATGATGCACCTTATCTAATCACTGTGGCCAGTGGTGCAGGAGGACAAAGAAAGAGGTGCACACACACACAGAGGGTGAAGATTAAAAATGAGCGACTCTGTCTCTCTATCTCCTGCCATCCTGGCCTATCTGTTCAGTCACACCGCCTCCGGTCAGGAAAATTCACCCCTCATCTGGTGTGTTAATGGTTTACCCGGCATTTGCACAAGGAACTACACAGTGTGCCTAGCCTAGTGTCAGGTCCCTATGGGGGCCTCACTGGGTCCCACAGGAAATATCTGTTAGGCAAACAGAGGTGTTATTTGTCTCAACACAGAGACAGTCACACATACAATCTCTTTACTTATTTTATGGAAAGAGAGAAAGAGAGAGGGAGAGAAAGAGAGTGAGAGAGAAAGAGAGTGTGAGAGAGAAAGAGAGGGAGTAGGAACAAGACTATTTTTATTTATTTAAGTTTTATTTAACTAGGCAAGTCGGTTAAGAATAAATTCTTATTTACAATGACGGCCTACCAAAAGGCAAAAGGTCTCCTGCAGGGATGGGGGCTGGGATTAAAAATAGATATAAAATATATATATATATAAGACAAAACACATATCACGACAAGAGAGACAACACTACATAAAGATAGACCTAAGACAACAACACAATATGTGCTGAGAGATGGACAGTGTACCGTACAGCCATACTCCCAAGTACTTGTATGATATGACTAACTCAAGCTCTAAACCCTCAGAGGTAGTAATCACACCTGTTGGGAGAGGGGCATTTTTCTTACCAAACCACAAAACCTTTGTTTTGGAGGTGTTTTAACACAATATCCAGGGAGGGGCCAGCTGAGTAGAAGTCTATCATCTGCATATAAATGGATAAGAGCGCTTCCTACTTACTGAGCTATGTTGTTTATGTAAATTGAGAAGAGCATGGGGCCTAGGATCAAGCCTTGGGGTACACCCTTGGTGACAGGCAGTGGCTGAGATAGCAGATGTTCTGACTTTATACACTGCACTCTTTGAGAGAGGTAGTAAGCAAACCAGGCCAAAGACCCTCAGAGACAACGATACTCCTTAGCCGGCCCACAAGAATGGACATTAGGGCATTATTGAAGGTCACACACAAAGATGATGCACCTTATCTACTCACTGTAACCAGTGGTGCAGGAGGACAATTCAATTATATTAGCCTACAATAGTGCTGTTCGTGTCCAAGGGACAAGACCATCTGTGATCACACACAGACAGAAAGAGGCAGACACTCTCAAATAAATCCTATTATAGGCTTACTGCATTAGTGATGTACTGTATTTCACGAACAGACCAGTCACATATTGCCAACTTATCTATAGATATTTTTCTACTACCCCTCCACCCCCTCTGTGCTACCAGAATATACCTTCTGCACAAGTCTGAACGAGACAGCATGCACATCCATCTGACTCACTGGGTATTGGATAGAGCCATATCTGGTGGAGGGTAGGGGTACGACAGAGCCATAACTAGTAGTAACATTCAAATGTAATTAATTCGTCCATCCATCCATCTATCCATTCATTCATTAAATTAATGAATTACATCAAGTGATCTTCTCTGGTGTGTTATCTTGATAGAAGCCAAGCGCTTGATCAATTTTCGCCTTACCGTGTCCGAATGTAAGTCCTGCTGTTGACATAGTCGATAGAGAAAGGACGTTTGTTCTTTGAGTAAGGTATGCCGCGTTGTGAGGAATACTGTGCCGCCGACGTTCAACCGGACCCATTTCCCATTATTTCCCACTGTAGGATTGACTCCAGAGCCGTTACCGATGCTGTGCGTTCCAGTCCCGCTCGATGCGGTAGCGCTCGATGTTGCCGTGGTCGTATTCTCGCTTCCCTCGCTATCTTTGTTATTATTGTTGTTGTTGTTGTTATTGTTATTGTAGCCCTGGGGTGTCGGTAACGAACCGACTTCTGATTCAGCCTGCGGCACCGATTTCCTTTTATCCTCCGTTGCCATTAGGAAATAGTAATGGATGCAAGCAACGTTAACAAGCAATAGAGTGCGTACAAACTGTCGTTGCAGCTTCCTCTCCTTTTCAACGACTGTCCCTTCTCTACAACAACCGTTAGCTCCGCCTAGTCTCCCCCCCGAATTCGCAACCAGAGCGTCATGTCCAAGCTGTTGCGGTGTGCGGAGAACTGTGGATCTTGTAGTTCCAAAAATGTCATGATAACGTCCACTCCTTGTAGCCTAAAGAAAATCATGTCAAAATCAAATGAAAATGGTATGATAGCCTAATACTATTAAATAACTATCTGAGCCAAGACTGCAATTATTTTCAACTGCATTGTTGTGGAAATTGTGGGGAATGAGAAACGTGTAATAAAGTAATACAGTAGTTTAATTACACAGGATTAGATTGATTGTTATTAGTTTCTATACACAGCTTTCATCAAAAGGTTCACAAATTACACCTGAGAATATAATTATTAGATTGTACAGACAACTACACTGAACAAAAATATAAAACAACATGCAACAATTTCACTGAGTTACAGTTCATACAAGTAAATCAGTCAATTTAAATATATATATATTTTTTTATTTATTTAACTAGGTAAGGCAGTGAAGAACAAATTCTTATTTACATTGATGGCCTAGGAACAGTTGGTTAACTGCCTTGTTCAGAGGCAGAATGACAGATTTTTACCTTGTCAGCTCTGAGATTTGATCCACCAACCTTTCGGTTACAGGCCCAACAGTCTAACCACTCGGCTACCTGCCGCCCCAATTATTATACATTCAGATGCATTCAAACAGGCCCTAATCTATGGATTTCACATGACTGGGAATATAGATACTGTATGCATATGTTAGTCACAGAAACCTTTAAAAAAAGGTAGGGGTGTAGATCAGAAAACCAGTCAGTATCTGGTGTAACCACAATTTGCCTCATGAAACGCGACACATCTCGTTCCCATAGAGTTGATCAGGCTGTTGATTGTGGCCTGTGGAATATTGTCCCACTCCTCTTCAATGACTGTGCGAGGTTGGTGGATATTGGCGGGAACTTGAACACGCTGTCGTACAGTCGATCGAGAGCATCGCAAACAATGCTTAATGAGTGACATGTCTGGTGAGTATGCAGGCCATGGAAGAACTGGGAAATGTTCAGCTTCCAGGAATATTTCAAAGATCCTTGTGACATGGGGCCATGCATTATCATGCTGAAACATGAGGTGATGGCGACGGATGAATGGCATGACAATGGGCCTCAGGACCTCTTTAAAGTATCTCTGTGCATTCAAATTGCCATCAATAAAATTCAATTGTGTTTGCTGTCCATAGCTTATCCCTGCCCATACCATAACCCACCGCCACCTTGGGGCATTCTGTTCACAAATTTGACATCAGCAAACCACTGTCCCACACATCTGCCATCTGCCATGTACAGTTGAAACCGGAATTCTTACGTGAAGAGCACACTTTTCCAGTGTGCCAGTGGCCATCGAAGGTGAGCATTTGCCCACTGAAGACGGTCACGATGCTAAACTGCAGTCAGGTCAAGAACCTGGTGAGGACGATGAGCATGCAGATGAGCTTCCCTGAGACGGTTTCTGACAGTTTGTGCAAAACCACAGTTTCATTAGCTGTCCAGGTAGCTGGTCTCAGACAATCCCACAGGTGAAGAAGCCGGATGTGTAGGTCCTGGGCTGGCATGGCTACAGGTGGTCTGCGAATGTGAGGCCGGTTGGACGTTCTACCAAGTTCTCTAAAACGACGTTGGAGGCGACTTATGGTAGAGAAATTAACATTAAATTCTCTGATGAACATTCCTGCAGTCAGCATGCCAATTGCACGCTCCCTCAACACTTGAGACATCTGTGGCATTGTGTTGTGTGACAAAACTGCACATTTTAGAGTGGCCTTTTATTGTCCCCAGCACAAGGTGCACCTGTGTAATGATCATGCTGTTTAATCAACTTCTTGATATGCCACACCTGTCAGATGGATGGATTAGCTTGGCAAAGCAGAAACACAAATTAATACACATTATACAATATCACATAATAAAGATACAGTATATTCAGTGCATCTAACAGTTTTGCTAACAACTTAAACCACAAAATTGACCTTGGATCTGTATCTAGTGGCCACTTCATCCTACTCCCCAGCCCCTCTGGGCTTTCAGTCCCCTGGGTCATGTTCATTAGGCACCAAATGGAATAAAACTGAATGCAATAGAGAGGAACTACCTGGACTTGTCCAATAACAAACCCTTATTTTCGTCTTCTATTGCAAAACAAATAATCAGTTGTGCGCCCTAATGAACACAGCTCTGACCCCAGACCCCTCTCATTGCTGGTATAGTGACAGTTGTGCGCCCTAATGAACACAGCTCTGACCCCAGACCCCTCTCATTGCTGGTATAGTGACAGGGTCAGCTTCACCGGGATGAAGCTGAAGTTATATGACTGCAGCAGACCCTGGTTGGCTGTGCTGTTGAAGTGGCTAAAGGAAAACAGAAGCAGGCCACCCTAAGTGGTGGGACCGTTCACAGCCTCTGCTGCTAACTGACGGGCCATGTGGAAGTCTGTTTACCTAGGAGGGGGAAGGAGAGAGAGAGAGAATTAAAAGTGCCCATTTGTTTTACTTGAATGTTATTCAAGCATTGTGATGTACTGTAAGACTATAAATTGCGCCATCATGTTCCCTTTGATATGGTTATTTTATGAGTGAGTGAATGAATGTCAGGACTTGGTGGTAATTGAACCCCAACCTTTTCAGCCACAGGGATGGTCCTTGGAGTACGGGTCTTTCCAGTAGTCTGGAGACAGTTCAAAAGCACTGACTTCAGAGGTTAGAACAGCAGACATGAGAGTACAGTACATCCACACAGCAAAATGATCTATCCTTCTCGTGGGGTTGAATAATGTAATCTCTCTCTGAATTCTCATTCTATTTATAGGGATAGTTTGAGCAGACCAGAATGAAATGCCAGTTTTTTTTCAGCCAGATTATGGCGGCAGCAAAAGCCTACAGACACTACAGACACTACAGGGCCAGTGGTCCTCCAGGCCTGGTGTTGCCTGCACCTGCCTAAATATAAAAGGAGTTACCAATCCATGTCTGATAAAAAAATCATATAGCAGCACTCACTGTTGTATCTCATGATGTACTTGAGGGAGGCAAGGTCTTGAACCTTGGCCTAGTCTCTGCGGAAGATCTTGGCTCTGGGACAGAGGTTGTAGGAGAAGTCCTCTCCGTGCTTCCTCCACATCACCCCATAGCCACTCAGGTTGTAGATGTCTTTGTGGAAGGGCACGTTGTAGGTTGGCCAGTAGTCTGGTGGAGGGACGTGGAGAAAGACAAGAATAATGTAGAAAGGGTGAGGTCATATCGTATACTGAGAGACAGATTGATTAATTGATAGATTGATTAATTTATACATTTTATTTAAGTGCCATACAACTATTGGTACCCAGATGACATGGGCTTATAAGACACTATTATTTCTTGAAGTAAAACAAAACATTATTTTACAATATACACGCATAGATGATAATCATGGCAAGTGCAGCTGCCATTTAATCACATTATACAAACAATACATTTCTCCCACTCCCCCAGGCTTTGCAATTAAATTGAGCAACATATCAGCTTGCCAATAATTTAATTACATTTGGGGGAAGCATATGAAGTTCAATCCAATAAGGCCATTAGCATGGCATAAAACCCATGTATATCCATCAGATACCACCAGTTTAGCTTAATATAATTCAAAGACTGACATGACTGTCTTTTACCCTGTCTCAGGGCCTGTGTCTGGTCAGAGAGTAGCTCCACCATCCATTATCCTCCTCCCCAATGAAACCCTGCTCAGGTCAAACACCATGTGGGAGGGAGGGGAAATGTAGTTGTCAAAACTTGGTTTGTTATTATCTACTGGTTATTACAGGTCCTTGAAAGACAGTAGAAACAATTCCCCTCCTCATCTACAGTATGCAATGGCTTGGGACTGTGGTGAACACATGCACTACAATGGAGCATGCGGATACCCATAAAAAAGTATTTGAATTTGGCACTGGTGAGCAGAGTTCACACATCATGTGCATATCTCAGGTGTCAGTCAGAGTGTACTTTCTGGATATTTTATGTTCCAGAGACAAAGGCAGTCAGTCCCCTCAGTGACAACAAGCTGTACTGTTCCTCCTCAGCAACACGTTATGTCATCTCCTATTAACAGGCTCTGTCGTCTGCGGTCAGGGCCTTAGGCGATACATCACATAGCTGGTGTGTTCCATACTATACCATTTATCATACTGTGCAACAATCAATTCAAGACAAACTATCTAGTGTTATTACACAGAAATCATGTAATCATTACAAAGTACAATAGCACACAAATCACAACATCTATTCCCACACCACACCTAAATAAAGGGGGAGGGAAAGGGAGATATTAATCAGTTGTACAACTAAATGCATTCAACAAATGTCTTCCGCATTTAACCCAACCTCTGGATACAAGCTCAAAGGTTATTCGTGCATGTACAGGTTGTTACACAAATCACAAAAGCCATTCCCAGAAACCAGGCCTCACCGCAGTTGTATTTAGAGAAGACATGTGCCCACTGCTGCTTGGCGCGTGCCAGGGCTTGTGCCAGCTGCACCCTCTGCCAGGCTAGCAGGCTGTGTGGCGTAACCAGGGTGAACAGGGAGGTGTTAAACACACTGTTGGTTGTCTGGGTCATCAGTAGCCCTCTGATCAACAGCTATATATCATCCAGGAACGTCAGGAAGCCTGGAAGGAGAAAAAGTGCTTAGGAAAAGGGCAAGAGGTATTCAATTCATAGCACCCAGGGTGTATTTTAGTCCTTTTGAATGTAGCGCTTTCTGCACTGAGAGCAAAATAACATTCCCTGCTTAGCTCTAAAAATAGCACTTTTACACCACGTGTATGGCGTTGGGTGGGCGAGCGGTTTGTGAACAGTGTGCCCCATGGTGGCTGTGGGGTTATAGTATGGGCAGGCATAAGCTATGGACAACGAACACAATTTCATTTTATCCATGGCAATTTAAATGCACAGAGATACCGTGACAAGATCCTGAGGTCCATTGTCATGCCATTCATCCGCCGCCATCACCTCATGTTTCAGCATGATAATGAACGGCCCCATGTCGAAGGATCTGTACACAATTGCTGGAAGCTGAAAAAAAGCTTCCCAGTTCTTCCTGGCCTGAATACTCACCATACATCACCTATTAAGCATGTTTGGGATGCTCTGAATTAACAGGTACATCAGCGTGTTCCAGTTTGTGCCAATATCCAGCAACTCTGCACAGCCATTGAAGAGGAGTGGGAGAACATTCCACAGGCCACAATCAACAGCATGATCAACTCTATGCAAATGAGAAGTGTCGCGCTGCATGAAGCCAATAGTGATCATACCAGCTACTGGCTGGTTTTCTAATCTACACCCCTAATTATTTTTTTTAAAGGGACTGTATCTGTGACCAACAGATGCATATCTGTATTCCCAGTCATGTGAAATCCATAGATTAGGGCACAATTCATTTATTTCAATTGACTGATTTCCTTATATGAACTGTATGAATCTTTTCAGTTGTTGCATGTTGCATTTATGTTTTTGTTCAGTATAACTAAACTTTCCCATTTTCAAGACTGGTGGAGCCCTGAATGCTGATTGGTTGACAGCCATGGTATATCAGACCGTATACCACAGGTATGACAAAACATTTATTTTTACTGCTCTAATTACGTTGGTAACCAGTTTATAATAGCAATAAGGCACCTGGGGGGTTTGTGATATGTGGCCACCGCGTTGCGTCATGCTTAAGAATAGCCCATATTGGCCATATACCACATCCCCTCGGGCCTTATTGCTTAAATAAAGCACTATATAAATTGCTATACAAATCCCTATATAACTTACTATACAAATCCAATCAAATTCAGCCTATCATATTCCTGTACCAGGACAGCTGCTGAAGGACATCTTGCCCGTGGTGGTGTGTGTGTTGACCAGCCCGAAGTCCCAGTGTTTGTAGATGCACATGGTAGAAGTGTAGTTGAACCAGTATGGAGTGTAGTTGAACCAGTATGGAGTGTAGTTGAACCAGTATGGAGTGTAGTTGAACCAGTATGGAGTGTAGTTGAACCAGTATGGAGTGTAGTTGAACCAGTATGGAGTGCAGTTGAACCAGTATGGAGTGTAGTTGAACCAGTATGGAGTGGGCAAACAGCAGGTTCTCAAAGCCTGGCAGAACCTAGAGAGAGAGAACATAATGAAGACTATACACATGGTGTTACATCACATGCTTTTGTGGTTGAGGAAAAAGTGTACCATCATCACTAACCAAGGCAAAAACTGGTTGAAACAAGAGAACTGGGTCAGTATTCATTGTAGAAAAATGTAAGTTCAATAAAATACTAAATTCTATATCATTATAAACCAATATGCTTTAGGGTCGTTCCGCAAAATGAGTCCCTTTTGCTTCCTTTTGATATTTTAAGTCAAAGTTTTGCACCAATATTGAAATGTCAAAGCCTGTTATATTAAATGAAGTGCCCTTTAATATAGACCACATGGAAAATTAAATAAATCAGATGTTTTATATGAATGAAGACTAATATGCTAAAGTACCAGAATTCTGCATCACCGGAGATATTGAGATGAGCGAGATGCAACACTTCACTCTCACAGTCACATACAGTATCTGCGCATGTGCACGGGTTCGCTTCACGCTGTGTACAGCTTGGGAACAAGGGCACCAAAACAGGAAAAGTTGAGCCTTGTGCTTCAACGCTCTTAGGTGTTGCGGAAATTGACCCACTATGCTATTTACTTTCTGCATATACGTCATATCGCTGAGTCTACCTTTAACCCAATACTTTCTCACACGTTTCGTAATAATTGTAAAGCCCTAGTTAATTTGTTGCTTTGACAAAGTAATTTCTGAAGATTAGGTCTTCAACCTTATTCAGAAACTGCAGTGCAAACATGGACAGAGGCTAGGAGGTGGAGAGATGAATGAAAATAATCAGTTGTGATTTGCATTAAGGACTAGGAACTGTTTTTTGTTTGGAATTAGGGGGGGTTGAATCTATAGATCACATTAGGTTGGAGGAAAAGCTGGTGCTGACACACACACACATAAAATTATCTTCAAACACAATTCTCTTCACACCAAGTGGGAGAAGAGAACATTCACTCTCTCATTCTATCTCTTCCACAAACACCTCTCTCTCGGCTTGCTCTTTGGCCCTTGCGTGTAGCCAATCCAGTGAGGCAGGACCAGTCCTGCAAGCAGCCACAAGGGGTCACCATTTCTCACCAGCTTTCCCTGCTCTCTGGTCCAGTAGTCCTGGTTATTTTTTAACCTTAATTTAACTAGTCAAGTCAGTTAAGAACAAATTCTTATTTACAAAGACGGCCTACATACAGGGTCAGCCCCTTGAGCAAATTAGGGTTAAGTGCCTTGCTCAAGGACACATCAACAGGTTTTATCACCTTGTCCGCTCGGGTATTCAAAAAAGAGACATTTCGGTTACTGGCCCAACACTCTAACAACTAGGCTAACTGCCGACCGTATACTGAGGAACTACTTAGGTATTCAGATATTGTTATTATAATTATAGGCCTTTAATTTGTTACATTTATTTGCCAAGGAGCAGGACCACTTTGACTTTTTACTGGTAGAAGATAACTCTGTTCTGAGTACAGATTTGAATAGCAGAGAAGTAGACGAAGATGTCATACCCTCTAAAAACACAGACCTAACCCTTGTTATCTTAAGATTTTGAATCAAATAAAACAATCCAATTTATATCAAGTGATCTATAACAGCGCGTTGGTCAAAGACGCGGGACACAATCGTGTTAAACTCAGGACTTTTGCTTCGCAAGTCCCACCTAATAATAATATAAGTATGTAAGAAATCTAGAGTTATGCATTGCTTTGCATGCACACCTGATTACTACATACCTTTATAGGATTAGGGTTCCCACACGGCCATATATCTATGTTACATCGCTTGTTTACGGAAGACATAAGTGACCAACCCACCTGTGTTAATTCGCTAGCATGCTCGGAACACCTGTGTGTAGTTCGTCAACTGGAGGCACACACAGCATTTGGATCTGTGCAAAACTCTTCTTCCGTGGCTTAACCCACCAACGAGAGAAGGTTTCCCTAAAAGCTGTCTTGGTTTAAACATCTTCTGTTGTACAGAAAGTGAATAACTTAATCAATTGATAATGACTGAATTATATTACTCTCCATGCAAAGTACATTTCTTGTGTCCTCGGCTATAGGTTGTAGCTCAGCCTCTGAACAATTATTTTCCCATATGGATCGGAGTCATGTCTTTCCCGGTACTTGTTTCTAGCATAACGCATCTTGGACCAACGCGCTGTTATAGATCACTTGATATAAATTGGATTGTTTTATTTGATTCACAATCTTAAGATAACAAGGGCTAGGTCTGTGTTTTTTGTCATTATCGTTAATAAAAAAGTAGGTCTATGGCATACCCTATCATACCCCGTCAATTTGAGTGTTGGTTTTAACTTAACAGCCCTTTACTGACAGAGGTAGGCTATTTAAAGAGTGCATGGTGGGTGGACACATTGACCGACAAATCTATGGATAAGGCAGCCTATAGCCTGTCCGTCAAACAGGTAGGCCTACCTCTTATTTCTTAAATATGAAGAAATAGGCTCCAACACCAAGCCCTCTTGTTGTTAGTAAAGTCTAATTCAAATGAAGACTGTTGGAATTCATTATACCTCGAATTGTCTTACTTTCAGCACCACGAGCTGTCAATTTCCAATTGGAGGGAAAAGGCTGTTTGTATGGCTAGCTGGCTTTATGGAGAGCAGATAACTGTATATAATGACGAGATGCGCATGTCTCTGCCCTTACAATGGTCGCCTGCCTGTGCGTATCAGAAATAGCTCATTCTTGCATGACGCGTTTGTAGAATGTTAAATCCCCCTATTAACTGAAGTGACTGAAGTGACTGAAGCGACAGCAAAACAGGGATTTCTGTTGTATGTTTTTGCTGTTCTCCTAATTGCATTTTTGAGTTTTAAAATGGTGTAGAAATGCAGTTAATCAGCTTTAAAAAATAGTTGTATCCTTAGACTTTGCCATACGCCCCTGATTGCACTGCGGCTGCTGTTGCAAGTTTCAGCACCACAATGTAAATTACTCGAATCTGACTTATTGTGAGGTCAATAACGCAGATAAATACATCATGGTCATGAAACATATTGTTTTTTAAAAAATCAATTATAGTAGTAGCAAGCTATCAAAGTTGACCTCCGGTCATAGCCGCGGGAAGTAGGGGTGATGCAGCACCTGATAAATCAGAATTAAATAATACAAAAATGGTGCACTGGGCCTTTACTCCTGTATGAGGGGACAAAAATTGTCCTCAGCAGCGTGGGTAGTGTCGTGGAAATTCTACAAAAGGACACTCAAAGTCAATCTTAAATGAATAATTATTTATTATCAGCGAGCTGGAGAGATTCCAACCAACTCAATGCACCAAGTACACATGTCGATCAGACAGTTAGTTCTCTTAGACAAGTTAAATTAGCAGGATTTAGCTTATTCATCATTCTTAATTCATCTTTAACGTTTGCTTCATTCATGTGACCGACCTATACTTGGTCATACATGTGACAGACCAATACCTCACAAGGCTTCTTCTCTCTAAACTGAGCCCTTGAAAGTGATATATTTTGTTCTTGGATCAAGGGGCTGGGCGTACTGCCAAATTGCTGATACTGATAGTGAGGATTCATTCATTCAGTCACTTGCATGAACACAGAAATTCGTTAGTAGAAAAGCACAAACATAGAACACAGAAATTGTTTTTTAGAAAAGCACAAACATAAAATGTTCCATCACAACTCAGTGCCTCTTTGCTTGACATCATGGGAAAATCAAAATAAATCAGCCAAGACCTCAGAAAAAAAATTGTAGACCTCCATAAGTCTGGTTCATCCTTGGGAGCAATTTTCAAACGCCTGAAGGTACCACGTTCATCTGTACAAACAATAGTACGCAAGTATAAACACCATGGGACCACGCAGCCGCCATACCGCTCAGGAAGGAGACTCGTTCTGTCTCCTAGAGATGAACGTACTGAAAGGCCCCTCAGCAAGGAAGGCTACCTGAAACGTTTGACCCAAGTTAAAAAATTTAAAGGCAATGCTACCAAATACTAGTTGAGAGTGTGTATGTAAACCTCTGACCCACTGGGAATGTGATGAAAGAAATAAAAGCTGAAATAAATCATTCTCTCCTACTATTCTGACATTTCACATTCTGAAAATAAAGTGGTGATCCTAACTGACCTAAGACAGGGAATTTTTACTAGGATTAAATGTCAGGAATTGTGAAGAACACATAAATCTTAGCCAAATACATTTAAACTTTCGACTTCAACTGTATCTCTGCTTGCTATTTCTTGTTTGTTTCTTGGTTCATTTGGATACTTTATGAGTATCGAAATACAAAGTTGAAAAACATTGAATGAAGACTGGAGGCTGCATCCAAGACACAAAACTACAAAGAAGTCTCTCTGCACCCCACTCAAAACCATGTATTAATTTATAGGTTCTACAGTTGATAGAATGATACGTTTTAAGTGGATCAAAGTGCATATTCCAATGGAAATAGCATAATGACACTTGCTGGTTACTACAGCTTCAAATATAAGTTCAATTGGGACAAGATTCATAATGTGTGTGTGTGTCTATATATATATATATATATGCAAGTAAATGTTGTTTAACTTGGGTGAAATCATACATTTACGATTTATAAGCATGTTGTTAAATATTGCATTTAATTGTTGACACTGCTTTAAACAATGTAATTGACAAAATAGATTCACCCCAGATGGGACTCGAACCCACAATCCCTGGCTTAGGAGGCCAGTGCCTTATCCATTAGGCCACTGGGGCTAGTTGGTATCCAGGCAGGGTTAGACCAATATAAAGTAATAAGCAGGATAACTATGGTAACAATGACGGGAACGAATTTTTGTATCGGGTGATAAATATGTTGACAGTCGATTAATAACCCATAGAATAAACTATTTATCGGCTAATACAGTTCCATCGAAGCTTTCTGTAAACAACCACAAAGTGACGCTATCCCCATGGTGATGCGTTCACATTGATGGACTATCCAACTTAAACTCAACAGCAGGGGTATTGATAAAGTATTTACATTATTACAAGGATGAAACCTAGACTTTGTACAATTATATAGAATTTAATTGTATGTAGTTACAGTAAACATTCATAAAAAATGCAACATTATTTGATATCATCCAACTCAAATGCTGTGCTGCCTGTAGATTCGTCCATTATTACCCGTTTGGGGCCAAATGGATCTTTCGCACTTTCGCAGTAACCTGCATGTGAGCAAAACAACGGGTAAAAATCAACTAGCTGGGCAAAAAAAGAGAAGGGAAGCCTCTGCTAACCAATGATAAGGAATTATGTAAATATTCGCTATGTACAGTCGTTGATTAAGCTAGCTACTTCATCAAAACAACAAAGATAGTGGTGAAACGTTAGCTGTTGGTAATGCTATTAGTAAGCTACTAGCTAGCTAACGCGTTACGTAGCTAGTTAACGTTACTTGACTATTTCCAAAGCTGCTAAATAATAAGTTATGAATCTTCCACAATCTCTATTTGTCTTACTTCAGAACTATCTATAACGCCGCTGATGAAGAAGATGCCTCTTTTTGGTAACACCTTCAGTCCAAAGAAGACCCCTCCTCGCAAGTCTGTTTCTCTCTCCAATCTGCACACCGTGAGTTGATCAAATCCCCTGTGACCCGCAAACACATTGTTGTGTACTAGAGCAGGGTTATTTTTTTTTTTGACATAGCACTATACAGCTGATAAAAATAATCAAAGCTGGCTGATGAGTTGGTTATTTGAATCAGCTGCACCAGGACCGAGTTTAGGAAACCCTGCTATAGAGTACCACACCACAGTATGTGTCATAATACCCATAAAGCCCCCCATAAATGCGGCTATCATGATCTGGACGACACTGCCTGATCGAAGCAAGGTTAAGAATCTCTGGACTATCTAATGTGAAGTTAGTCTGTGTAATCACCCCTTTCCATTTGTTGTGCCTAGTTGGATCGGTCAACGAGGGAAATAGAGTTGGGTCTTGAGTATGGAGCCCCTGTAATGAACATCGGGGGCCAGAGCTTGAAATTTGAAGAGGGACAATGGATTGCAGGTAACTGATCTTTACTTAAATGCAGTAGAAACTGCTCTGTCTGCACTGCTACTGTAAGAAGTCTGATCTATCAGATTACCACTCGTATTTCCTTCTTTTTTTTTTTACGTTCATGTTGTGTTGTTTCTTGCCCCAAGAGTCTGGAGGGAATGTATCAGGGAAGGAGGTGCAGAGACTAAAAAAGAGGAACTTAGAGCTTGAAGAGGAGAACAACCTACTGAGGCTAAAGATTGACCTCCTGTTGGACATGGTGAGTTATCATCAGCCTGAAGCATCCCACTGAATACAGTTGCAGATTGAAAAAGGGACTCCCTTTTTTATACTCCGAGTCACTATTCACGTCGTAAACAAGTACAACAACCACTGTGGGGGAAAACAACAGCCTTTCTCCATCTGCGCCCATTCAACAGCCCAGATTTATGTAGTTATTACTTAAACTAAAAACACTTTTTGGGATTCTCATAGGCTTACAATGTTGTTTTGATTATTGTTTGAACAGTCATTAAGAATATACAGTTGAAGTCAGAAGTTTACATACACTTAGGTTGAAGTCATTAACTTATTTTTCAACCACCACAGATTTCATGTTAACAAACTATAGTTTTGGCAAGTCGGTTAGGACATCTACTTTGTGCATGACACAAGTAATTCTTCCAACAATTGTTTACAGACAGATTATTTCACTTATAATTCACTATATCACAATTCTAGTGGGTCAGAAGTTTACATACACTAAGTTGACTGTGCCTTTAAACAGCTTGGAAAATTCCAGAAAATGATGTCATGGCTTTAGAAGCTTCTGATAGGTTAATTGACATCATTTGAGTCAATTGGAGGTGTACCTGTGGATGTATTTCAAGGCCTACCTTCAAACTCAGTGCTTCTTTGCTCGATATCATGGGAAAATCAAAAGAAATCAGCCAAGACCTCAGAAAAATAATTGTAGACCTCCACAAGTCTGGTTCATCCTTGGGAGCAATTTCCAAACGCCTGAAGGTACCACATTCATCTGTACAAACAATAGTACGCAAGTAATAACACCATGGGACCATGCAGCCGGAATACCGCTCAGGAAGGAGACTCGTTCTGTCTCCTAGAGATGAACGTACTTTGGTGCGAAAAGTGCAAATCAATCCCAGAACAACAGCAAAGGACCTTGTGAAGATGCTGGAGGAAACAGGTACAAAAGTATCTATATCCACAGTAAAACGAGACTTACAGTGGGGAGAACAAGTATTTGATACACTGCCGATTTTGCAGGTTTTCCCACTTATAAAGCATGTAGAAGTCTGTAATTTTTATCATAGGTACTCTTCAACTGTGAGTGACGGAATCTAAAACAAAAATCCAGAAAATCACATTGTATGATTTTTAAGTAATTAATTTGCATTTTATTGCATGACATAAGTATTTGATACATCAGAAAAGCAGAACTTAATATTTGGTACAGAAACCTTTGTTTGCAATTACAGAGATCATACGTTTCCTGTAGTTCTTGACCAGGTTGGCACACACTGCAGCAGGGATTTTGGCCCACTCCTCCATACAGACCTTCTCCAGATCCTTCAGGTTTCGGGGCTGTCGCTGGGCAATACGGACTTTCAGCTCCCTCCAAAGATTTTCTATTGGGTTCAGGTCTGGAGACTGGCTAGGCCACTCCAAGACCTTGAGATGCTTCTTACGGAGCCACTCCTTAGTTGCCCTGGCTGTGTGTTTCGGGTCGTTGTCATGCTGGAAGACCCAGCCACGACCCATCTTCAATGCTCTTACTGAGGGAAGGAGGTTGTTGGCCAAGATCTCGCGATACATGGCCCCATCCATCCTTCCCTCAATACGGTGCAGTCGTCCTGTCCCCTTTGCAGAAAAGCATCCCCAAAGAATGATGTTTCCACCTCCATGCTTCACGGTTGGGATGGTGTTCTTGGGGTTGTACTCATCCTTCTTCTTCCTCCAAACACGGCGAGTGGAGTTTAGACCAAAAAGCTCTATTTTTGTCTCATCAGACCACATGACCTTCTCCCGTTCCTCCTCTGGATCATCCAGATGGTCATTGGCAAACTTCAGACGGGCCTGGACATGCGCTGGCTTGAGCAGGGGGACCTTGCGTGCGCTGCAGGATTTTAATCCATGATGGCGTAGTGTGTTACTAATGGTTTTCTTTGAGACTGTGGTCCCAGCTCTCTTCAGGTCATTGACCAGGTCCTGCCGTGTAGTTCTGGGCTGATCCCTCACCTTCCTCATGATCATTGATGCCCCACGAGGTGAGATCTTGCATGGTGCCCCAGACCGAGGGAGATTGACCGTCATCTTGAACTTCTTCCATTTTCTAATAATTGCGCCAACAGTTGTTGCCTTCTCACCAAGCTGCTTGCCTATTGTCCTGTAGCCCATCCCAGCCTTGTGCAGGTCTACAATTTTATCCCTGATGTCCTTACACAGCTCTCTGGTCTTGGCCATTGTGGAGAGGTTGGAGTCTGTTTGATTGAGTGTGTGGACAGGTGTCTTTTATACAGGTAACGAGTTCAAACAGGTGCAGTTAATACAGGTAATGAGTGGAGAACAGGAGGGCTTCTTAAAGAAAAACTAACAGGTCTGTGAGAGACGGAATTCTTACTGGTTGGTAGGTGATCAAATACTTATGTCATGCAATAAAATGCAAATTAATTATTTAAAAATCATACAATGTGATTTTCTGGATTTTTGTTTTAGATTCCGTCTCTCACAGTTGAAGTGTACCTATGATAAAAATGACAGACCTCTACATGCTTTGTAAGTAGGAAAACCTGCAAAATCGGCAGTGTATCAAATACTTGTTCTCCCCACTGTATATTGACATAACCTGAAAGGCCGCTCAGCAAGGAAGAAGCCACTTCTCCAAAACTGCCATAAAAAAGCCAGACAACGATTTGCAACTGCACATGGGGACAAAGATCGCACTTTTTGGAGAAATGTCATCTGGTCTGATGAAACAAAAATAGAACTGTTTGGCCATAATGACCATCGTTATGTTTGGAGGAAAAAGGGGGAGGCTTGCAAGCCGAAGAACACTATCCCAACCGTGAAGCACAGGGGTGGCAGCATCATGTTGTGGGGGTGCTTTTCTGCAGGAAGGACTGGTGCACATCACAAAATAGATGGCATCATAAGGAAGGAAAATTATGTGGATATATTGAAGCAACATCTCAAGACATCAGTCAGGAAGTTAAAGCTTGGTCGCAAATGCGTCTTCCAAATGGACAATGACCCCAAGCATACTTCCAAAGTTGTGGCAAAATGGCTTAAGGACAACAAAGTCAAGGTTTTGGAGTGGCCATCACAAAGACCTGACCTCAATCCCATAGAAAATCTGTGGGCAGAACTGATAAAGCGTGTGCGAGTAAGGAGGCCTACGAACCTGACTCAGTTACACCAGTTCTGTCAGGAGGAATGGGCCAAAATTCACCCAACTTATTGTGGGAAGCTTGTGGAAGGCTACCATAAACATTTGACCCAAGTTAAACAATTTAAAGGCAATGCTACCAAATACTAATTGAGTGTATGTAAACTTCTGACCCACTGGGAATGGGAATGTGATGAAAGAAATAAAAGCTAATAATTCTCTCTACTATTATTCTTGAAATAAAGTGGTGATGCTAACTGACCTAAGACAGGGAATTTTTACTAGGATTAAATGTCAGGAATTGTGAAAAACTTTTAAAATGTATTTTGCTAAGGTGTATGTAAACTTCTGACTTCAACTGTATTTGTTTGTGATCGTTGCAAAATACCTATTTGGATGCAGCAATTGTTAGCTACGTTAGAATGCTAACGCTCATTGACATAGGCTGTAGCAAAGCTACATTTTACTGGTTGAAGTGTTTTTTTTTAAGTACACTGAACAAAAATATAATTGCAACATGTGTTGGTTTTGGTCCAATGCAGGGCCTAGAATTTACACCTGCCAAATGCGGTTAGATTTTGGCATTGGTGGGTAAGAGGTCTATTTCACCAGCCACATTGCCGGGTAGTCAAATCAAGTCAAATCGCCCTGAGCTCGTCTACTTTATTGTCCAGGGACTGAATATTAGCAAGTAATATAATCTGAAGCGGTGGATGGTGTGCAAGCCTCCTGAGTCGGACTAGAAGTCCACTCCGAAATACCTATTCTCTGCCAGTGGCGTCTTGGAGCAGCCTCATGGATCAGTTCAACTGGGGGGTATGAACAAAGGATCCAGTTCAGGAAAGCCGTATTTCTGGTCGGAATGTTGGTGAGTTACCGCCGCTCTGATATCCAAAAGTTATTTCCGGCTGTAATAACGCCAAAAATCCGCTTCTTGATATTCCACACCTGTCAGGTGGATGGATTATCTTGGCAAAGGAGAAATGCTCACTAACAGGGATGTAAACAAATTTGTGCACAAACTTTGAGAGGAATAAACGTTTTTGTGTGTATGGAAAATGTCTGGGATCTTTATATTTCCGCTCATGAAACATGGGACCATCACTTTACATGTTGCATTTATATTTTTGTTCAGTGTAGACTCATAATACTTGCTATCAAGTCACAAAGCCGACTTCAACTGCCAACATCCATGTGAAAGTAACCGGTGCATAAAACAGCTGACTGTGAATGCAAACTATATTTAAATAACTGTCTCGCAGATCTTTAGAAATGGTAGGATCAATTGTAAATCGGCACACCACATGAAAAAGGTTACCGACCCTTGCTAAAAAGCTACTGTATATGAAGCCACCCTTGTGGAACTGTGCATACAGTGACTATGACTATGACTGCCGTTGTCTCATGCGCTTCCTGCAAATTTTTGCATTTGCCTTTGCAGTATTCATTATTATATATTATTAACTAAGTAGTCATTTTCATTATCTCAATTAGGCATAATCATTCTGTCACTGCATGACAATGCACATTTGTTATAGCCTACAATTGTTATTGTCTTTGAAACCAAAAACATTAGATGTATTTTGGGGGCAATGCACTAAATAGCAAGTTGTTCAGTTGCCCTTATTTTCATACCAATACATGAAACCAGAATTGCACTAGCCTACTGGGAGAATGATTTAAAAAATATAAATTATATTTATTTTGGTTTCAAATGGTCACCAAAAAGGAGGGATCCCACCTCCCAATTAAATTAACCCAGATTACAACAAGGTTTGCAAGCAAAGCAAACTGGCAAGGTCTCTGCTTTCTAAAAGTGAGACAAAAGACGCACAGGTTGGCAGCTGCTCTGAGAGCGATGCACCGCATGGTCCTGAAGCCAGCTACCCAGTACGCTAAACAGCCGTTGGATTTTAATCGGGATCAGAATTATTTAATTCAATTATTTTCTTTTTGCCTACTTTACATTTTTGGTCTTGAGCTTGGTACCCAACTGATGTTTTCCCCCACGGTGGAATTTGGGCTTATAAATCAATAGTGAATAGCAACTCTGAGTATAGGCCATCAGAGATCTTTATAGGAGCCTTTTAAAGATAATGGCTCCTAACAGATATTTATCTAGTTGGTGCTGTATATGTGCATTCAGAAAGTATTCAGACCCTTTCACTTTTTCCACATTTTGTTACATTACAGCAAGCGTCAGCAACCTTAGGCACGCGTGCCACCATGGGCACGCGGTACCTTAACCAATGGCACGATGGCAATATGTGTTCAAGAGAGTTATTGATGTGTTGAAATCATGGTTGAAATGGTGAAGCACTCTCTCATCCGCATGCCAAATGACAATGTTCACAGTTGCGCAACCTGTGTATATCTATGAGACCCACCCTACTCTGCCTCTGCTCTGATTGGCTAGTAGGCTGACGCGTTACTATAGTAACGGTGCTGGCAGAGCGGGCTTGATAGCGGTATGTCGGCAATGGCAGGCCCGCTAGCTAAGAAAACTAAAGTTAATGTTCGGGCATTCCAGCCCTCATGGACAGACGAGTGGGGTTTTGTGTTTCAGAAGGACCGTGCTGTGTGCACATTATGTCTTGAAAATGTTGTTTGCCGAACATCGAGTGTTAAACGCCACTTTGAGACCAAGCATGAGAAAACATTCAAGGATGTGGCAGACGAGGCTGAATCGATCAAACGTGCCGTGTCCAGGTATGGGAAGCAAGCTAACACACTTAGTCTTCGCCACGGCCAAAGATCATGCTACCGAAGCAAGCTATCACATTGCTAATTGCATTGCAAAACGGGGAAAGCCATTCACTGAAGGCGAATATATAAAGGAGGCTTTCATCTGTAGCTCAGATGTTTTGTTTTATGGCTTACCAAACAAAGAGACAATAAATTCAAGAATAAAAGACATTCCCATATCTGCCAGAAGTGTTGAACGACGCATCGAAGAAATGGCAGAAAACGCAAGAGCGCAGCAGACAGGCGGTTTGAAAGAAGCCATGGTATTTAGCGTTGCACTTGATGAGAGTGTGGATGTAAATGACATACCACGTTTGGCAGTCGTGGCAAGATACGGTGATGTGACTGTAAGAGAGGAACTATGTTGCTTAAAGCCAATGCCTGAAACAACAAAAGGTGAGGACATAGCCAGAGTTTTTCTGGATCATTTTGAGGAGCGAGGGATTGACATTAGCAAGATTTTTGCAGTGACAACAGATGGTGCCCCCGCCATGGTCGGGAAACAGCGGGGAGCAGTCACATTAATCGAGGAACAAGTTGGTCACCCCATCATGAAACTACACTGCATAATACACCAAGAAAATCTTTGTGCAAAAATGTCAAATTCAGATCTTAATGAGGTTATGGCTACAGTGGTGAAAGTTGTTAACTTCATAGTTAAGCGATCTGCTCTAACACACCGACAGTTCACATCTCTGCTCAAGGAAATGAACTGCGCATACAAAGATATCCCTCTCCACACAGCAGTCAGGTGGCTAAGCTGCGGGAAAGTTTTGGAGCGGTTTGTCAGCTGCTTTGATGCTATAAAGGCCTTCCTGGCTGAAAAAGGCCAAGACTATCCCGAACTGCAGGACGAGGAATGGGTTGTGAAACTTATTTTTCTCACAGACATTACGGGACACCTCAACAAGCTAAATCTCTGCCTGCAAGGTGCAGGGCAAACAGTTTTGGACATGTATGACACATGGGCTGCTTTTGTTGGAAAGCTGACAATTTTTTGACCCTCTTGACTATTCTGAATTCCTGAGTGAACTTCTATTTAATAAACCTTCGTTGAACTTGCTATTGCTTCCGTCTTTATTATCATTACACAGCATTATTGTATAGTTCTCATATGTCTGTTACTCTTAATTCTCCTGTTTTGACATTTACTGCCATTATAACTGAGTGAAATTTAAGATGATAAAAAAGATGTAATGTTGGTAAAGTTAATGATTTCAACTCAGATGTTGATGTTTTTATAAGGATGGCAGCCTTTTATCATACTCCGTTTATAATTACAATGTCCTGATTATGGGAACTAAATGTTATCAAATGTTGCTATGGAATAAAACTACATATTCCCTGGATATTAAACTTTTGATGTGATGTCATAATTAAACTTAATGTTGACATGGCACACTAATAAACAAGACATTTTGAAAAGGGCACTTCATATCAAAAAGGTTGCCGAACCCTGCATTACAGCCTTATTCTAAAATGGATGAAATAATGTTTTTCCTTATCAATCTACACACAATACCCCATAAAGACAAAGCGAAAACAGTTTTTTAAAATATATTTTTTTACATACCTTATTTACCTATCTATCTACATAAGTATTCAGACCCTTTGCTATGAGACTCGAAATTGAGCTCAGGTGCATCCTGTTTCCATTGATCATACTTGAGATGTTTCTACAACTTGATTGGAGTCCACCTGTGGTAAATTCAATTAATTGGACATGATTTGGAAAGGCACACATCTGTCTATATAAGTTGACAGTGCATGTCAGAGCAAAAACCAAGCCATGAGGTCAAAGGAATTGTCCGTAGCGCTCCGAGACAGGATTGTGTCGAGGCACAGATCTTGGGAAGGGTACCAGAAAATGTCTGCAGCATTGAAGGTCCCCAAGAACACCGTGGCCTCCATCATTCTTACATTGAAGAAGTTTGGAACCACCAAGACTCTTTCTAGAGCTGGCCACCAGGACAAACTGAGCAATCGGGTGAGAAGAGCCTTGGTAAGGCAGGTGACAAAGAACCCGATGGTCACTCTGAGCTCCAGAGTTTTTGCAAATGAAAGGAAAATATGTGTATTTCCCTCAACTGCAAGATAAAGAATGGTTGGCTGATTTTGCCTTCACCGTGTACATCATGGCCCTCATGAATTAACTGAATTCCAAACTACAAGCGAAGGGCCTTTTTTGCACATCAGATGTACAGCCTTGTCAAAGCCTTCAAGGTAAAATTACTCCTCCTGTCCCGCCAATTAGAAGCCAACAATCTCACCCACCCTCCAACACTACTAGTCTGTTCTACTAGTCTGTGATTTACAGTAGATATATCTGTCAACACATTCATACACATGATGTATAATCCTGTAATATGATTGCATAACTTGGGTGTTAACATTATGTCAGACTATGGGAAAAGATATGATTTGAATTACCCCCCCTCTGATTAGTAAAAACACTGAAGATCTAGACCGTTGGATGCCCCTCCATACATCTCTAGCAGGTTGGGTTGCTTCAGTGAAAATTAAAGTCTTACCAAGACTGCTTTATCTGTTTTCAATGCTTCCTGTTAAAATTCCTGCTAAAACCTTTACTCGCCTAAATGCAGCAATAGATAGACTTACAGACTGCATAACAGACTTTATCCATTTTTGTGTAGACAACACCGTACCCACCAGGAAGGTACGCTGTTTTCCAAATAATAAACCCTGGGTCACCAGCGGCCTGAAGGACCTGCTGAATGAGAGGAAGAGGGCCTTCAAGGAGGGAGACAAGGACAAATTGAAATGCGTGAATGACTTCAGACCTGTAGCGCTAATATCCTACATCATGAAGACCCTGGAAAGACCCTGGTGTGTACATCACTGGACCCCCTGCAGTTCGCATACCAGCGCAACATCGGGGTGGATGATGAAATCATCTACCTTCTGCAGAGGGCCTACTCTCACCTGGACAACGCAGGTTGCACTGTGAGGGTTATATTGTTTTACTTCTCCAGTGCCTTCAACACCATTTCAGCCCCTGCTACTGGGTGAGAAGATGAAGAGGATGAAAGTGGAAGTACCCTTAGTCTCCTGGGTTACGGACTACCTGACCGGTAGGCCACAATTTGTGTGGCTACAGAGCTGTGTGTCAGAACAGGCAGTGAGCAACACAGGGGCCCCCCAGGGTACGGTCCTGTCCCCCTTCCTGTTCACCCTCTACACCTCGGACTTCAGATGTAACTCTGAAACATGCCACCTACAGAAGTTCTCGGATGACTCCGCTATTGTAGGGTGCATCATCAGGGGTGGGCAGGAGGAGGTGTACAGGAGCACAATCAATGACTTTGGTGTGGTGTGAGCAGAACACCTTCAGCTCAACATCAGCAAAACAAAGGAGATGATGGTGGACTTCAGGAGAACCAAGGCCCAACGTTCTGCAGTCCCTATACAGGGGATGGATGTGGAAATGGTTGGGTCATACAAGTTCAGGCTGGAATGGGCTGATAACACCGGGGCTCTGTACAAAAAGGGCCAGAGCCGACTCTACTTTCTGAAGAGGCTCAGGTCCTTCAACGTGTGCAGTAAACTACTGCATAATTTCTACCGCCAGTGTCATCTTTTTTGCAGTGGTGTGCTGGGGTGCCAACATAAAGGCCGGTGATGTTTCTCGGGTAAATAAGCTGATCCGGAAGGCTAGCTCTGTTCTGGGGATTAGCCTTGACACTCCAGAGGAGGTTGCGGAAAGACGGATCCTGGCCAAACTGCTGGCTGTCATGGACAACGTCACCCAGCCTCTGCATGCCATGGTTATGATGCAGAGGAGCACTTTCAGTCACAGACTGATCCCACGGTGTGCCAGAGAGCGCTACAGGAGGTCCTTCCTGCCGGTGACTATAGGACTATTTTAATGCCTCACCGGGGTGCCGTCGGCAACGTAGACCTGGAACTGTTGGGGTGTTAGGACCTAGTTTAACAATTAGGCATCCATCCGTGAGTAACTCTGGTCTGTAACCACTCATTCACTCAGGACTTATTCATTAAGGACTGTATATACATATTCATGTACAGTTGTTATATCATATCACGTGCAATATTGTAAGTAATTCTTAGACTGAACTTACGTAGTCATTCACTCAGGAATGCATATTAGTATCCTGTCAGTTGTATCTTTTTTTCATTGTTCTTAGTATATCAAATGTGCAATACGTGCATTTATCTGTAATTAAACTGTATTTTAAGGGAATGATTATTATTACCCTAAATTATATCATACGCACATTTAGCTATTTAAGTATTTCTTCCTGTGATTTACCTACCTGTACAGTTAATGTAACCATGTAAATATTCACTTACCTGTACATTTAACCAGACTGTATATTAAGTAAACTATTATTACCCTCACTTATATCATACGCACATTTAGCTATTTAAGTATTTCTCTGACATCGACCTGTATAGTTAACCATGCAAATATTCCTTATTTATCTATATCAACTTGCAATATTTTTATCATTTTTTTTTCACCTAACACTCTAACAATGTATAGTGTACATATTCAGCCATTCACCCATACTATACAATTTTTTTGTGTATTTCTGTTCTGGCATTTTGCACATGCCCTGTGTTTTTTCGTAGCTGCTTGGCGAAGAAATTTACCCTCGGGATCAATAAAGTATTTATCATCTATCATCTATTACCCAATTATTACTCTTACATTGAAGACATGGAGGGAGGTTCAACGCCAATATAAACGGAATAATTACATTTCTTGACACTCACCTATATCCTACAGCCCAGCCTTTCTTCCTGCTAATATGTCCCAAGGATTTAGGGAATGGGAAGAGAGAGGGCTTTGAAGAGTCTCTACATTTTTGTATAATTTCAAGAAATCCAGGAGGAATTCATTATGTCCCAAACAAATTGTATAGGTACCTTCAGGTAAGGCAATTCATTGTTAAAAAAGGAGCCGATTACTCCTATTGACGAGTTGATTGAATTACTTTAGCAAGGAGAAAACTTTGGAACCGTTTCACATTTGTATCACAATATCCTTAACATGCTAATATAATCTTTAGATAATTTTAGGAACTCATGGCATGTTGAATTACAGGTGCAGATATCAGAGGAGAGTTGGGAGGAATATATAGAAAACACTATATAAAGCTACTACATGTAACCAAACAAGGGAGTTTCAATTCAAAGTACTACATGTTTTTGTTTTATGAGCCCTAAAACTAAAAAGGAATATCAGCTACGTGTTGGAGGCCGTGTATACAAATAGGTATTTTATCACATATATTTTGGCAATGTCTGACCATCTAGTCTTTTTGGTGTGAAATTCTCCATGTTATATAGGACATCACAGATATTATTATTCAACCAGACCCATGTCATCTCCTTCTAGGTATTGTTCCTGTGGATACACTCCAATCCTCTCCACTTAAATTGATAGATTATCTTTTAGCAGCAGCAAGGGAATGTGTAACAAAATGCTGGAAAAATGAACATGCACCCTCAAAAGATACGTGGTTAGGTCTATGCGGGGAACTTGCTGACATGGAGAGAATGACATCAATATTGCATCATAGACCAGCATAGCTATGAAGGTGTCTGGTCAGAGTTCTTGACCTATCGTACTGGTCTTTCTGTTGTTTTTCTGTGGCTTAATCCAAATTGTATTCTTATTCAGACTCTTGAAATATTTGCTCTATACAGCCAAAATGTACCCTTAACATGTGAATGCAATTACACTTCTTTGTAAAGACAGCAAAGATATGTTGTGTATGTATGGTACATGTTCTTTATGTGCTCTTGAATAAAAATGAATGAAAATAAATAAACTGATTAAACTTTTATAGGTTAAGTAAATGATTTCCTTTCTCTTAAGTTGTCAGAAACCACTGCAGAGTCTCACCTGATGGAGAAGGAGCTGGAAGAGGTGAAAAATCACAGTCGAAGGAAGAAGTGATTAATAGAAAACTGAATACTGGTTCCCAGTGACACCTGAAAAGGAATGAATTAAGAGAAATGGATGGTGATGGATGGCAGTGTTAGAGACCAAGTACTGTAAAATTAGATTTATCGTTATATGGATCTGAAATCATAGACGGTGTTAGTTTAAATGTGCACTGTCCTTTTTATAAAATTAATTTGATTAATCAACTTTTGTAAGCATTATCATATCAGTGCTGAACTATTTTAGAATACTATGATTTCTATTCAACCCCGTATGTGTGTGGTGTGGGCAGTTGTGTGTATTTGAATATTTGTTTTTATATCCTTTCTACTTTATTAAAAGGTTTTAACTACATTTCATAAAGTTATGTTTTGTTTGCATACATGTCTGTATTAGTATGAAAGACCAACGTCTGATTTGGGGGGTGGGGGGGGAGTTGTTTTGCAAACATTTGGTAGCAGAATGGACAACAGTTCCGGAACTTTCTGATTAATTCAACGTAATAGCAGGCGGAGGAGCGTAGGCAGGCAGCATGTCCTTAGAATTGTCGGAAACCCAGGATTGACAGGGACTCCGTTGCAGCAGAAGGATGCAGATGACTTTCAACTTTCTAAATAATAAGAGGAAAATAACACTATATTCTGGATTGTGGTGACGACAAAATCTTCAGGACTATCTCTGGATATTGCTACCATCTCTTGGATCCCTATGGTTTTCTGTCACAGGTCAGGTGAGATTGTTATTACAATGTAATTACTAGAATATTGTTACACCAGAATGTGAGGGATGTCATATAGGTAGGCTATTTAATTCTGTAGCTCAAAAACAAGCTGGTGATCGCGATAGCAGATTTCTCCAGCAGTTTATTTCATTATAAATACTGCATACACTGCAGACTATTATTCAGCTAAAACATATTTACGGTAACATTCCAGTAATAATGTTTATGCCATGAGTTTAACGATGTAGAAATGTGCAAGAGAAAAAGTTTGAGTAGCAGATAATTTTTCTTAAAGGAGAACTGTAGATTCCATTAACTCAAAATGAACTTTTATTGGTGGGGTTGCTTGAGGACATTTTGATGAAATTGGTCAGTGAATGTGTCAAGATCAGACACCAGCAACTAAACAGATATTTAATTCAAAACCTAAACAAACAAGCCCACCAATCAAGGAAATGGAGTTATGTCAAACAATCTCAGATTAACTTTCACAAACAGGATTTGGATTGGATTTGGATTCACGACTGGGCAGGGGTGCAGCCATGGGTGGGCCTGGGAGGGCATTCCTGCAGTCAGCATGCCAATTGCACGCTCCCTCAAAAGTTTAGACATCTGTGGCATTGTGTTGTGTGACAAAACTGCACATTTTAGAGTGGCCTTTTATTGTCCCCAACACAAGGTGCACCTGTGTAATGATCATGCTGTTTAATCAGCTTCTTGATATGCCACATCTGTCAGGTGGATGGATTATCTTGACAATCTTAATGTGAACACACATTATACAAAAATAAAGACACAATCACATAATAAGGAAACAGTATATTCAGTGCATCTAACAGTTTTGCTAACAACTTAAACCACAAAATGTACCTTGGATCTGTATCTAGTGGCCACTTCATCCTACTCCCCAGCCCCTCTGGGCTTTCAGTCCCCTGGGTCATGTTCATTAGGCACCAAATGGAAGAAACGGAATGCAACAGAGAGGGACTACTCGGACTTGTCCAATAAGAAACCCTTATTTTTGTCTTCCATTGCAAAAAATAATCAGTTGTGTGCTCTAATGAACACATCCCCGACCCCAGACCCCTCTCATGGCTGGTATAGTGACAGGGTTGGCTTCATGGGGATGAAGCTGAAGTTATATGACTGCTCACTATAACTAACAGGGATGTAAACAAATTTGTAAACACATTTTGAGAGAAAAAAGCTTTTTGTGCGTATGGTAAAGGGCTAATTTATTTCAGCTCATGAAACATGGGACCAACACTTTGCATGTTGCATTTACTATATTTTTGTTCAGTATACTTCTGCCTAGGCCCAGTGTCCAGTATCATGGTGAACAGGTTTGGCTGCAGGCCATTGATGCTGGTCGGAGGTTTGCTGGCATCAGCAGGCATGGGGGAAGTTTCTTTCAACACTAACATCATACAGCTTTATACAGCTCACCGCTGGTGTCGTTACAGGTATTTGCTACATATCACAACACACATCACACCAATCATTTTTTACCACATATTTCACATATTTCATTTTTCTCTCTCTATCCAACTTTATCTTATAGCCTCCTATAACCTGTATAAGATTTCGGCCCCTATCCGCAATGACTCATGCGCTCCCTAACCCTCTATGCTCAGGTCTGGGCCTGACCTTGAACTTCCAGCCTTCTCTCAACATGTTGGGGAGCTATTTCGACAAGCACCGCCCCCCTGGCCAATGGCCTAGCTGCAGTCAGGAGCTCTCTGTCAGGAGCTCCCTCTCTGTCCTGTCCCCCCTGGGTAAGGTTCTACTGGACCACTACTTCTTCATCATTTAGGGCTGCTGCTAAACTGCTGCATCTGCGGAGCAGTCTTAAGACCTCTGGAGAGGAAGAGGAGGAGACGGGAGAAGGGAATGCACAACAGCTGAAAGAGATGCTGCCTTCAAAAGTAGGAAAGGAGTAGAATGAAATAGAAAATAACCCTCACAATCAAAAACCACAGAAAAATATGCATCTGGATTCAATTTGCACAATTACCAAAGCAGTCAGATAATCAGGCAATAATGTTGTATGATCTGTGTAGAAAATAACATAATTAATTATGTTACCCCCCCCCCCCCTCCCCAGTCTGATTTAGTACCGGGTCTTGTCCCCTCGGCTTGTGGGCATAGTAGAGGGAAACAGTAAGCACGTACGTGTTCCTGAGAGTTATCTTTCAGTGATGAGGTCATATTATTTTGTAGCATAAACCATTCAAAAGATAGACACATTTGTAAAAAAGGAAAGATAAACCGATTGGTTTATTACAACCGCATCTAGAGGCTACCGACATAAAGCCGGTTATATGAACCAAGCAGCACATTTTCAAATCAGACTATCCCACATAGTTTGGGAAACCCTACTCTACAGTCGTGGCCAAAAGTTTTGAGAATGACATAAGTATTGGTCTCCACAAAGTTTGCTGCTTCAGTGTTCTTAGATCATTATGTCATAAGTTACTATGGTACACTGAAGTATAATTACAAGTATTCCATAAGTGTCAAAGGCTTTCATTGACGATGACATTCAGTTTATGCAAAGAATCAATATTTGCAGTGTTGACCCTTCTTTTTCAAGACCTCTGCAATCCGCCCTGGCATGCTGTCAATTAACTTCTGGGCCACATCCTGACTGATGGCAGGCCATTCTTGCATAATCAATGCTTGGAGTTTGTCAAAAGTTGTGGGTTTTTGTTTGTCCACCCGCCTCTTGAGGATCGACCACAAGTTCTCAATGGGATTAAGGTCTGGGGAGTTTCCTGGCCATGGACCCAAAATGTTGATGTTTTGTTCCCCCACTTAGTTATCACTTTGCCTTATGGCAAGGTGCTCCATCATGCTGGAAAAGGCATTGGTCGTCACCAAACTGTTCTTGGATGGTTGGGAGAAGTTGCTCTCGGAGGATGTGTTGGTATCATTCTTTATTCATGGCTGTGTTCTTAGGCAAAATTGTGAGTGAGCCCACTTCCTTGGCAGAGAAGCAACCCCACACATGAATGGTTTGAGGATGCTTTACTGTTGGCATGACACAGGACTGATGGTTGCGCTCACCTTATCTTCTCCGGACAAGGTGTTTTCCGGATGGCCCAAACAATCGGGAAGGGGATTCATCAGAGAAAATTACTCTACCCCAGTCTTTAGCAGTCCAGTCCCTGTACCTTTTGCAGAATATCAGTCTGTCCCTGATGTTTTTCCTGGAGAGAAGTGGCTTCTTTGCCGGCTTCTTTGCTGCCCTTCTTGACACCAGGCCATCCTCCTAAAGTCTTCGCCTCACTGTGCGTGCAGATGCACTCACACCTGCCTGCTGCCATTCCTGAACAAGCTCTGCACTGGTGGTGCCCCGATCCCGCAGCTGAATCAACTTTAGGAGACGGTCCTGGCGCTTGCTGGACTTTCTTGGGTGCCCTGACGCCTTCTTCACAACAATTGAACCTCTCTCCTTGAAGTTCTTGATGATCCGATAAATGGTTGATTTAGGTGCAATCTTACCAGCAGCAATATCCTTGCCTGTGAAGCCCTTTTTGTGCAAAGCAATGATGACAGCACGTGTTTCCTTGCAGGTAACCATGGTTGACAGAGGAAGAACAATGATTTCAAGCACCACCCTCCTTTTAAAGCTTCCAGTCCGTTATTCTGACTCAATCAGCATGACAGAGTGATCTCCAGCCTTGTCCTCGTCAACACTCTCACCTGTGTTAATGAGACAATCACTGACATGATGGCAGCTGGTCCTTTTGTGGCAGGGCTGAAATGCAGTGGAAATGTTTTTGGGGGATTAAGTTCATTTTCATGGCAAAGAGGGACTTTGCAATTAATTGCAATTCATCTGATCACTCTTGATGACATTCTGGAGTATATTCAAATTGCCATCATCAACACTGAGGCAGCAAACTTTGTGGAGACCAATACTTGTGTCATTCTCAAAACTTTTAGCCACGACTGTACACTCTTCATTCAACCAATAGTTATCGTTGGTTTGTTTATCAACACTCGTCTTCTAAATGTACTTGTTGTATTTACCTAATCTCGATTAACCTAGATTCGCGTAGTCTGTCCACGAGAGTTTATTCTGTTTGACTGGTAGGAAGTGCAATTAGGGCGGTGCCTAGTTAAAGCAACGCACTTAGGAACTGTGTTTTCATTGGCTATTTTTACTTTCCGTAGACTGTGCATGTATTTTCCTGATATGAATGGTCTGTTGACAAGTCTGTCAAAATCCCTGGTTAGCGATTGGCTGAATAATGCGTCATTGCACTCATAATGTCTTTCACTCTTGTTGCTCTTAGAAAGCGGGTAAAATATAACGCTCTTGTCTAGCTGGATGAGGACTGTGTCGTGAAGGCCTTTTCTTTGGAAAAAATAACCCCTCTGTTTAACTGGAAACAGTGAAGTTATTTGTTTATTTGCGGTCTTAGTTGTTCAAGTTCCTATACCAAATATGCCAAGAGGCGGTGAGTATCCAGCGCCGTTATTTATGCTAACGTAATGTTCTAAATGTAACTTAGCTGGCCAAGCTATCCAGCCAACGTAACATTACCTCAAGGAATATAACGTTATCTGGCTGGCTAGCTAGCTACTTGGAGGAGCTGGTCAAATGTATGTTCTACTTGAGTATCCACGTTCCGTGAGAACTGACGTACCGTTAGCTAACTAGCAAGCTAACCAGTTACAGCTGTTAGCTAACGTTAGCTTGCTAGCTAGGCTACTGTCAGTGCTGTAGAAATCGTTAACTAAACTTGGTCTGGCGAACACCATGTGCACCCAGTTGATGTCACCCATTTACGTTTATTTCAGTGTCATGTTTCTTGGATTGGGTTCTGACATCTAATCATGCTGCAGAGTGAACGTCATGTCTGGCTCATTTTGTTCTCTGATCTCATACATGCCTCGCTCTCTTATTTGGGGTTTTTAGGTAAAAAAGGTCACAAAGGCCGTGGAAAGCAGTTCAGCAACCCAGAAGAGATCGATCGACAGATGAAAGCACAGAGAGAGCTGGTGAGTAAAGAAATAATAAGAAATGTCCCCCTCGGGGGATCAATAAAGTACCTATCTATCTAAAGGACCCATGGCTACGAGGGGATATCTAGTTTTTGCCCCATGTGATTAACATAGCTCTAAACAGATACCTGTATTATTGACCTTCCATACAGGGTTCCGGCTTTGCAAGTGCAATGCATGGCAGAGAGACCTGCAATTTACTTGGCGATATTTCATTAATTCCCGATTTTGAAGGCACCGGTGTCTTAAACTCCCGTTTCTAGTTGCAAGTGTAACTCTGAGAAGGAGGAAATATTCATTAACATATTTAATCCACTTTTTGTACAGTGAGAAATGTGTGTAGATCATTTTGGTTCAAGCTGTGTAAAGCGCTGTCATCTTCTACATGTAGCCGCGTAATTTAGAAATGACTAGTTCCAGCAATGACGTTGGGAAGATCGAGACGTCCGGCAACTTATTGTCGAGGGAACTCCTTACTTGGTGCGAAAAGTGCATTTATTATTTTTAAATATTCTCTGGTTTTTGGAGTTCCACCTGCCCTCAAGAAAGGAGGTATTGTCAAGGATGGTTGAAAATGTGTTTACCATGCAGTCTATAACTAGGCTGCTCGACCTCCTGCACAAGCTAATTTAGTTAGTAACATTTACCTATATATTCAAAGGTGTGCAAAATACATTTCAAACACAGACATGACTGCTTAAACATGATCTAACAGGTATATGTCTGATAGGAGGCGAACGGCGGAGTAGAGAAGGAGGAGGAGAAGTCATCAGGATCTGATGACAGCAGCAGTGAAGAGGAGGACGTTGTGAGTGCGGGATCTCCTTTTTAATGTCTAGTCTGTCCGCCAAGGAATTAGAAATGTGGTTTTACTGAATGCTCGTCAAGATGCGCCTACTCACTTTGTCACCTACCACTTGCCTGCCAACACTGCGTTAGTCAGCGCTGCAATGTTTGCTCTCTGTTCAATGTCTTAACGTTCTATTATTACAGAACAAGAAGAAGAGTGGAGTAGAAGGATTGATCGAGATTGAGAATCCCAACCGCATATCCCAGAAAAGTAAGAAGGTGACAGAGCTAGATGTCAACGCACCCAAAGAGCTGTCACGCAGAGAGAGGTGAGGATCTCCTTTTTCCTTCAAGTCTCATGCCTAAAATGAAAAGATTGAATTAAGTAAATTCATGAATAGCCTGTTTTGACTTGTAAGTGTTTGGGTTAGTGAAGGTCTTGGGAGTAGGTGTAGGTAAGGATACTTTTATCATTCCGATGGAAAGGATAACAGCAAATGTTGTGGTGTTATTAGATCTTGAAAGCAGGACCCCGTTTGACTGTTTCGCTTTCTGTCTCAGGGAGGAAATCGAGAAGCAGAAGGCTAAGGAACGCTACATGAAGCTGCACCTAGAGGGGAAGACTGACCAGGCACGGGCTGACCTTGCCAGGCTGGCCATAATCAAGAAGCAGAGAGAGGACGCGCAAAAGAAGAGGGATGGCCTCAAAAAAGGTGAAGGATAAGGAATCTCTCATATACTGTGCTTGTCCTTTGTGCTATACTGTCCGACAGGAACACAGGCCTTAAATGGTTAGTCAGACTGTTGTTGCTCCTTTTGAATTCAGTGCCTGACTGTTTATCTGACGATTTCCTAGAAAAAGAAGCTGAAGACTCGAAGTCCAAGCGTTAGTCTCCCGAGGACTTGGCCTGGAAAACGTTCTGGGGAGGATGGATAGACGAGAGAAGACTGTAGGAGGGGAGGGGAGGGGAGGGGACCGGACCAATACGAGGATTGTCAGCTCAGGGGTAACGTGTGCTTGGGCTCCTGCCCTTCATCTCCGATGAGGGAAGGGTGTGAGCCGAGTGTTTGGGAGGAGATTGGGCACTTCAGGTTTGCCTGTTTAGTTCCTCTGTATTCTGAGGTCACAACTGCAGGTGTTCTAGTGTCTTCCCTCACTCCTCCCCTGTGTTCTAATTCTAAAGCTGCTGGAGCTCATTCTTTGATATTTTTGGCATTTTAACACTGTTTACTTATGAATGGGAAGTGTTGGGGGAGGATGAGTAGGGGTTTGTATACTTTCATTTGACCTGTTATTAAGGTGAATCAGGAGGAGGTGGTTGGGACGGAGGAACACGAAGATCCACATTATACAGGAAATATATGTACTCTTTATTATTTTCTGTTCTGTTCCATCTCTACCAGTTGTCTTTATTCACAAACTAACAGTTCAAAGGCCTTTGCCTCCAAAGGAAAGATGTGGGAAAGAAGAGGTCCCATAGGCAGTAGTGTCTCAGACAAAACATGTGTAAAGGAATCAATCAGCCTTTATGCCACTTATATTTAGGTGTTGATTTTTCTGGAGTTTTGACCGTTTATTCTGTTAATGTCGTGTACAGCGCATTTGAGCTGCCACCTGGCTCTAATTTCTGATTTGAACCACCTTGCAGCATAACATCTTCTAGTCAAAAAAGGAGATCTATTGGCATAAAAATTAATTGTGTTCATTATATTTCACAATAACACTGAAAAAGCATTGGTGGGGCCTCATACTGTCTCTTTCTCAGTGCTATGGGTTTTTCTTCTCTTAATTGTGTTGCCTTTGACCGTTTACACAGGACAACGTCAATGGTCGCGTTCCCCTGCTCAGAAGTTGGATGCATCAACCAATGGTTGCATGCCACCTCATCAGCTGGGGTCTGGCACCAGATTGCTATAACATAATGTGGTTAGTTGATGGGTAAAATACCTTTCCAGGCGTTGTAATATTTGGCATGCATAAGCAACGCCTGGGCAGAAGAACGCGCCCACTCTGGTAGTCATGAGGTTCTTGGAACTTGAGATGCCTTTAACAGGAAAGCAATATTCTCTGAATGGAGGTGGCTGAAACTCATTTCTCTCTTGAAAACATACAGTATATACAAAGTGTTTTAATGTTTATAAAAAGGACTCCAGGACTGACAGGATTGGTCAGATAATTGTTTGATTTGTTGGTATTTGAATTTGTTGTATAGAAATAAATACATTAATAGATAAATGAATAACCGTTGTGTATTTACGGTATCTTTAAAAAAGAAATTGTTATTGAATGGACTTCTTGGAATACTTTATTGCGCCACGCCACACCATATTCATCACATACAGTGCATTTGGAAAGTTTTCAGACCCCTAACCTTTTTCCACATTGTTATGTTACAGCCTGATTCTAAAATGGATTAAATAAAAAATAAAAAAATTATTCCCTTGACTTTGTTACATTACACCCTTATTCTAAAATTTATTAAATAGATTTTCCCCATCAATCTACACACAATACCACATATCGACAAAGCAAAAAAAAAAGGTTTTTAGAAATGTTTGAAAATGTACAAATAAAAAAATAAATTTACATAAGTATTCAGACCCTTTGCTATGAGCCTTGAAATTGAGCTCAGGTGCATTCTGTTTCCATTATTCATCCTTGATGTTTCTACAACTTGATTGGAGTCTACCTGTGGTAAATTCAATTGATTTGGAGAAGTTTTGGAAAGGCACATACTTGTCTATAATGGTCCCACAGTTGACAGTGCATGTCGGAGCAAAACAATGCTACGCCACTCAGGAGGCCAGTTTTTTTTTTTTTTTTTTTTTTTTTATAAATTTGCAAACATTTCTAGAATCTGTTTTTGCAGTCAATATGGGGTTTTGTGTGTAGATTGAGGGGGAAAATCTATTTAATAAATTTTAGAATAAGGGTGTAATGTAACAAAGTCAAGGGAATACTGAATACTTTCTGAATGGCCTGTATGACATTGCAGAAGTTGTAGGCCTAAGTAAAACATTTTTTAGGCTAGTCATATAGAAAAGTTTGTCCTTGCACCCACCAAGCTTTTCAGAGTTGGACAAAAGATCTGCTTTGGCTTCAATAGCTGATGTGAATGCTCTGACAGACGGTGTGAAAAACGCTGACTCCACTGCTTGGCTTCTATGGTGTCATGGAACAGAGTGATGACGCACAAGATTATGATACCGTATTGGATTTGGGGGACAGCACTGATGGTCGCTATAATACATTTTTGTCCAACAAATATATATATATATTTTTACAGAGATGGTAGCTAAAGACTATAAGCTTTGGCTATTGCTTATTGCTAATTTTCCACACCGTTCACCAATCTACCCATCACCCCATACCTGTGACTATCTCGTTGTAATTTCACTGTGACCACCAGGCTGCAGTATTTGATAAGGCCATAACAGCCAATCTGCCCATGGGCCTACGTGCAACTCTACTGATATAGGTGAACTGGACATTTTTAGAATAGCATGACAACTGTATTTAACCAGTGGTGTCAACTATAATATAAACCTATAAGAAAGGATAGCTAGAATAGATGGCTATTGTATCACAACTCACATACCATGATTGTTTTACTCAACATGAGAAGTGACCCCAGACTTCAATAGGTGGGTTTTCCCCTTTTTTCTCTCTCACATCCTGCTCCTGTGTGTGCTGTGGACAGACAGCTTACAGAAGCAGAGACAGAACAGAAGCCATGAATGTCAGATCGGCCAGTGTTATTAGCCCATAATATCACCAGAGACATTGTATATAGATTCTCCTGTAAAGTAAAAGTATCATGCATATCCTCAAGTCGTCAGCGGGGACTGATGTTGACACAGACAGGCTTGTATTCAGTGAAGTGTCTTGAAAATAAATTGATAGGTGTGTGTGTGTCTTGGTAAATCCTTGTTATTAGCTTCTACAAGATTTACCAAGGCCCTTGCACGATCTACTATACATGGTGGATCCTCAACCAGCACATCCGAAATTAAAGATGCAGAATACTACATCTAGGCAGACATACAGTATACAGCAGGGATCATCAACTACTGTAGATTCAGCCACGGGCTGATTTGTTCTTGAGCAGATGGTCTGGGGGCCGGAACATAATTACTAATTATAATTTCTAGATTGCAAATTGACTTCAAAAAGCGCAAACAGATATAATATTTTACAAAAACATAATCATTTCAAACCTTGCTTACATTTGTATACGATCACGTCTCTATTATGTGTGGGAATACTTGGCAACAGATTTCCAAAATTAAAATCACTTGGAACTTATTTCCTGGAATTATTTTACAGTCTATTATGTACAACAATATTTGCTCATAAAGTATGGGGGGGGCACATAAAATCACCCCGTGGGCTGCCAGTTGGGGAACCCTGGTATACAGTATACTTTGAGTGTACAAAACATTGGGAAACCTTCCTAAAATTAAGTTGTAGTTGTGTCAAGTTGGTTGGATGTCCTTTGGGTGGTGGACCATTCTTGATACACATGGGAAACGGTTGAGTGTGAAAAACCCAGCAGCGTTGCAGTTCTTGACACAAACCAGTGTGCCTGACACCTATTACCATACCCCGTTTAAAGGCACTTAAACATATTGTCTTACCCATTCATCCTCTGAATGGCACACATACACAATCCATATCTCAATTGTCTCAAGGCTTGAAAATCTTTCTCTAACCTTTCTCTTCCCCTTCATCTACACTGATTGAAGTGGATTTAATAGGTGACATCAGTAAGAGATCATAGCTTTCACCTGGATTCACCTGGTCAGTCTATGTCATGGAAAGAGCAGGTGTTGCTAATGTTTTGTATTCTCAGTGTATATGGCTCAGACCTTTAGTTTTTAGTTTTTATCATAAATCATACATATGATCATTTACTTCCTATAATTGTATAGGACAGTAATATCTTCCATCAAACTCAATTAAAGGTGCAGATAGATATACAGTGCATTTGGAAAGTATTCAGACCCCTTGTATCAATCTACACACAATACCCCATAATGAATAAGCAATAACAGGTTTTTAGAATTTTTGGCTAATTTCTTTAAAATGTAAAACTGAAATATCACATTTACATACAGTTGAAGTTGGAAGTTTACATACACTTAGATTGAAGTCATTAAAACTAATTTTTCAACCACTCCACAGATTTCATGTCAACAAACTATGGTTTTGGCAAGTCGGTTAGGACATCTACTTTGTGCATGACACAAGTAATTCTTCCAACAATTGTTTACAGACAGATTATTTCACTTATATTTCACTATATCACAATTCCAGTGGGTCAGAAGTTTACATACACTAAGTTGACTGTGCCTTTAAACAACTTGGAAAATTCCAGATAATGATGTCATGGCTTTAGAAGCTTCAAATAGGGTTATCATTTGAGTCAATTGGAGGTGTACCTGTGGATGTATTTCAAGGCCTACCTTCAAACTCAGTGTCTCTTTGCTCGACATCATGGGAAAATCAAAAGATATCAGCCAAGACCTCCGAAAAAAAAGTTGTAGACCTCCACAAGTCTGGTTCATCCTTGGGAGTAATTTCCAAACGCCTGAATTTCCAAACGGAGTCCGATATCGACATAATCTGAAAGGCCGCTCAGCAAGGAAGAAGCCACTGCTCCAAAACCGCCATAAAAAAGCCGGGCTACGGTTTGCAACTGCACATGGGGACAAAGATACATACTTTTTGGAGAAATGTCCTCTGGTCTGATAAAACAAAAATAGAACAGTTTGGCCATAATGAGCATCGTTATGTTTGGAGGAAAAAGGGGGAGGCTTGCAAGCCGAAGAACACCATCCCAACCGTGAAGCACGGGGGTGGCAGCATCATGTTGTGGGGGTGCTTTGCTGCAGGAGGGACTGGTGCACTTCACAAAATAGATGGCATCATGAGGAAGGAAAATTATGTGGATATATTGAAGCAACATCTCAGTCAGGAAGTTAAAGCTTGGTCGCAAATTGGTCTTCCAAATGGACAATGACCCCAAGCATACTTCTAAAGTTGTGGCAAAATGGCTTAAGGACAACAAAGTCAAGGTTTTGGAGTGGCCATCACAAAGACCTGACCTCAATCCCATAGAAAATGTGTGGGCAGAACTGAAAAAGCGTGTGCGAGCAAAGAGGCCTACAAACCTGACTCCGTTATACCAGTTTTGTCAGGAGGAATGGGCCAAAGTTCACCCAACTTATTTTGGGAAGCTTTTGGAAGGCTACCCAAAACGTTTGACCCAAGTAAAACAATTTAAAGGCAATGCTACCAAATACTAATTGAGTGTATGTAAACTTCTGACCCACTGGGAATGTGATGAAAGAAATAAAAGCTGAAATAAATAATTCTCTCTACTATTATTCTGACGTTTCACATTGAAATAAAGTGGTGATCCTAAGACAGGGAAATTTTACTAGGATTAAATGTCAGGAATTGTGAAAACCTGATCTTAAATGTATTTAGCTAACTTCCGACTTCAACTGTATTCAGACCCTTTACTCAGTACTTTGTTGAAGAAATTACAGCCTCAAGTCTTCTTGGGTATGACGCTACAAGCTTGACACACCTGTATTTGGGGAGTTTCTCCCATTGTTCTCTGCAGATCCTCTCAAGCTCTGTAAGGTTGGATGGGGAGCCCCACTGCACAGCTATTTTCAAGTCTCTCCAGAGATCGGGTTGAATTCCAGGGTCTGGCTGGACCACTCAAGGACATTCAGAGACTTGTCCCGAAGCCACTACTGCGATGTCTTGGCTGTGTGCTTAGTGTCGTTGTCCTGTTGGACAGTCTAAGGTCTTGAGCGCAGGTTTTCATCAAGAATCTCTCTGTATTTTGCTCCGTTCAGCTTTCCCTCAATCCTGACTAGTCTCCCAGTCCCTGCTACTGAAAAACATCCGCACAGCATGATGCTGCAACCACCACGCTTCGCCGTAGGGATGGTGCCAGGTTTCCTCCAGACGTGATGCTTGGCATTCAGGCCAAAGAGTTCAATCTTGGTTTCATCAGATCAGAGAATCTTGTTTCTTATGGTCTGAGAGTTTTTAGGTGCCTTTTGGCAAACTCCAAGCAGGCTGTCATGTGCCTTTTACTGAGGAGTTGCTTCCATCTGGCCACTCTACCATAAAGGCCTGATTGGTGAAGTGCTGCAGAGATGGTTGTCCTTCTGGAAGGTTCTCCCATCTCCACAGAGGAACTCTGGAGCTCTGTCAGAGTGACCATCGGGTTCTTGGCTACCTCCTTGACCAAGGCCCTTCTCTCCCGGTTGCTCAGTTTTGCTGAGCGGCCAGCTCTAGGAAGAGTCTTGTTGGTTCCAAACTTCTTCCATTTAAGAATGATGGAGGCCACTGTGTTCTTGGGGACAATCCTGTCTCGGAGCTCAAAGGACAATTTCTTTGACCTCATGGCTTGGTTTTTGCTCTGACATGCACTGTCAACTGTGGGGCCTTATATAGACAGGTATGTGCATTTCCAAATCATAACCAATCAATTGAATTTACCACAGGTGGACTCCAATCAAGTTGTAGAAACATCTCAAGAATGATCAATGGAAACAGGATGCACCTGAGCTTAATTTCGAGTCTCATAGCAAAGGGTCTGAATACTTATGTAAAAAAAATTTTTTTTAATGAATTTGCAAAAATGTCTACAAACCTGTTTTCACTTTGTTATTATGGGATATTGTGTGTAGATTTATGAGGAAATGTTTTTATTTGATACATTTTAGAAGAAGGCTGTAACGTAACAAAATGTTGAAAAAGTCAAGGGGTCTGAATACTTTCCGAATGCACTGTATATATTCTTCCCCTGCTGCTGCTTCAGTTGAGGTAACTTCCTCTTCTCTAAGACCTATTCGTGACTGAGAGGCGGTTGAACACAGTCACAGAGCACATTTCCAAAACAAGAACGAATACTGCTGGATGACAGAGCAGCACACTAACAACATACACAGAAGAAAACCACTTGCAGTGGTGTCTGCTCAACAAAATAATACAGACACTGACTTGGCTACACATGACTGAGGACATGGCTGGAGTCAAGACAGAGAAATAGTTTGTAAGAGGCGGTCTGATTCCTATGCAACCATGCTGAAATCTTTCAACCTCTTGAAGCAGCTTGGATCTGTGGGGAAGTAAGTACTTTCATGTGCGATTTTTTACTTTTTGTTTGTTTTTGGGGTATACATTTGTGAAAATACAATAGCATATTTCTTTTCAGTTCTAGTACAGTAGTTATTTTCAAAGAACTTGGAACTACTGCATAGAATGGAGAATGTGAGATACTGTACTCCTAACCAATGCTATCAAGTTTTGTGACAATCTAAACTCCACTATGATTCTAGGTTCTAATCTTTGTTATTTTCATTATGAGCATCTGTGGGTGAAAGGAGAACATTTAGACAAGCTTTTGGTGAGTGGGGAGCCTGTTTGGTAGAGTCCAAAGGAGGTTGGTGGCACCTTCATTATGGAGGATGGGCTCATGGTAATGGCTGGAGCAGAATCAGGGGAATGGTATCAAATACATCAAACAAATGGATGCCATTCCATTTGCGCCGTTCCAGTCATTCTTATGAGCCGTCCTCCACTCCGCTGTGGTAGAGACATCTGAGTTCTGCATAGGACAGGATATCTTTGGTGTCCACCGAGTTTATGTCCACCGGACAACCACCGAGTTTATGATCATCATGCCACCCTTGGTATTAAAGGAGGAGGAAGAGTGAAGCAGACAAGGTTGCACGGTGTAGTGAGAATAGTGTATGACTGTAATGTTTCATCTTGATGAGGGAGAGAAGTCAAAACAATGAATAATTCTTTTGGATGGTGCATAATGTCTTACTTTGTGTGTGGCCTGTGACACAATGGGTTAAAGCAGAGCCATATATTTAAGAGAGTTTGACCAACTTTAATAATTTTGAATATTGTTCTAATTCTAGACATTCAGTTACATAGCATTGTTTAAATACTCCCCATGTAATGTTAATGGGGAGCTGCCATAGAATGTTGATGTGTCATGTACAATAAACGCATCAGCCAGAAAACGACTGGCCACCCCTCAGAGCCTGGTCCTCAAGGTTTCTTCCTAGGGTCCTGCCTTTCTAGGGAGTTTTTCCTAGCCAACATGCCTCTACATCTGCACTGCTTGCGCTCTGGAGTTTTAGGTTCGGTTTCAGTATAAGCACTTTGTGACAACTGCTGTTATAAAAAGAGCTCTATAAATACATTTGATTGATAATGCAGTAACTACATTGGCCCAACTCTCTAAATACATGGCTCTGGGGGGTTAGCGTAAACTTGAGGGCACATCCACGTCAACAAGATTCATATCTACCTCAATTGCATTGTACCCCTGCACATCCACTCGGTACTGGTACCCCGTGCATATAGCCACGTTATCGTTAATCATTGTGTATTCATTCCTTGTGTTATTCTTTTTCTCTCTGCATTGTTGGGAAGGGCCTGTAAGTAAATATTTCATTGTTAGTCTACACCTGTTGTTTACGAAGCATGTAACAAATCTAATTTTATTTGAGATTCCCCTGTACCTTAAAGAGTTAATTGTGCCCCTGAATGTCCTTTGACCCAGTAATGTCACATTTATAAAAGCCAATCTGTATATGTGTATGTACGTGTATTATGCTGCAGATCAGCTAAAATATGTAATTGGACACCCACGTCCGGTTGTTGATACCCACGCTACCCTGGCTGATAGCTGAGCGTGTCTGCAGCAGGTTGCAACAGACCATGGAAGTTGTGTGTTTGCAGGCCTCTCTGCCATTGACGTGTTTCAGACTATTAATAATCCCTGCTAACTAACATGGCGGCTGCACCAGTACAGAGCACTAACCACAATAGAGGAACACCTACCTACACTGTTCTCACTTTGTTACCGACTAACTGAATTTGACCTTAACTATAAAAGAAACACACAGATAGAAAGACACCTATGGGCTTTTGTTAAGTTGAAGAATAAATAAACTGTTAGAAAATGCTTGGGCTTCTCGGCTACACTGCAGCTGTTTCACTGCTATGACGCTGCACTCTATGAGATGCTGCCGAAACTTGCCATTCTTTCATTCTCTCTCCCTCTCACTCTCTCTCTCTCTCTCTCTCTCTCTCTCTCTTACTAGGATTAAATGAAAAACTGATCTTAAATGTATTTGGCTAACTTCTGACTTCAACTGTATTCAGACCCTTTACTCAGTACTTTGTTGAAGAAATTACAGCCTCAAGTCTTCTTGGGTATGACGCTACAAGCTCTCTCTCTCTCTCTCTCTCTCTCTCTCTCTCTCTCTCTCTCTCTCTCTCTCTCTCTCTCTCTCTCTCCTGTTACTCACTCACTCATTCACTCTCTCATCCCCACTTGTATGTTAGGGTGAGGGGGGAGAACCTTGACATGAGCAGTAACACTCATCAGCCAAATTAACTCACCGATTTCTCTTGGGCACTGTATAACAACATACAGTGGGGAGAACAAGTATTTGATACACTGCCGATTTTGCAGGTTTTCCTACTTACAAAGCATGTAGAGGTCTGTCATTTTTATCATAGGTACACTTCAACTGTGAGAGACGGAATCTAAAACAAAAATCCAGAAAATCACATTGTAGGATTTGTAAATAATTAATTTGCATTTTATTGCATGATATAAGTATTTGATCACCTACCAACCAGTAAGAATTCCGGCTCTCACAGACCTGTTAGTTTTTCTTTAAGAAGCCCTCCTGTTCTCCACTCATTACTTGTATTAACTGCACCTGTTTGAACTCGTAACCTGTATAAAAGACACCTGTCCACACACTCAATCAAACAGACTCCAACCTCTCCACAATGGCCAAGACCAGAGAGCTGTGTAAGGACATCAGGGATAAAATTGTAGACCTGCACAAGGCTGGGATGGGCTACAGGACAATAGGCAAGCAGCTTGGTGAGAAGGCAACAACTGTTGCTGCAATTATTAGAAAATGGAAGAAGTTCAAGATGACGGTCAATCTCCCTCGGTCTGGGGCACCATGCAAGATCTCACCTCGTGGGGCATCAATGATAATGAGGAAGGTGAGGGATCAGCCCAGAACTACACGGCAGGACCTGGTCAATGACCTGAAGAGAGCTGGGACCACAGTCTCAAAGAAAAGCATTAGTAACACACTGCGCCGTCATGGATTAAAATCCTGCAGCGCTTGCAAGGTCCCCCTGCTCAAGCCAGCGCATGTCCAGGCCCGTCTGAAGTTTGCCAATGACCATCTGGATGATCCAGAGGAGGAATGGGAGAAGGTCATGTGGTCTAATGAGACAAAAATAGAGCTTTTTGGTCTAAACTCCACTCGCCGTGTTTGGAGGAAGAAGAAGGATGAGTACAACCCCAAGAACACCATCCCAACCGTGAAGCATGGAGGTGGAAACATCATTCTTTGGGGATGCTTTTCTGCAAAGGGGACAGGACGACTGCACCGTATTGAGGGGAGGATGGATGGGGCCATGTATCGCGAGATCTTGGCCAACAACCTCCTTCCCTCAGTAAGAGCATTGAAGATGGGTCGTGGCTGGGTCTTCCAGCATGACAACGACCCAAAACACACAGCCAGGGCAACTAAGGAGTGGCTCCGTAAGAAGCATCTCAAGGTCCTGGAGTGGCCTAGCCAGTCTCCAGACCTGAACCCAATAGAAAATCTTTGGAGGGAGCTGAAAGTCCGTATTGCCCAGCGACAGCCCCGAAACCTGAAGGATCTGGAGAAGGTCTGTATGGAGGAGTGGGCCAAAATCCCTGCTGCAGTGTGTGCAAACCTGGTCAAGAACTACAGGAAACGTATGATCTCTGTAATTGCAAACAAAGGTTTCTGTACCAAATATTAAGTTCTGCTTTTCTGATGTATCAAATACTGATGTCATACAATAAAATGCTAATTAATTACTTAAAAATCATACAATGTGATTTTCTGGATTTTTGTTTTAGATTCTGTCACTCACAGTTGAAGAGTACCTATGATAAAAATTACAGACTTCTACATGCTTTGTAAGTGGGAAAACCTGCAAAATCGGCAGTGTATCAAATACTTGTTCTCCCCACTGTATAACTACTACCAGGGTGACTTCTCTCATAAGTCTGCTTTCACTTTTCAGAATTAGAAGTGTGTGGGCATGGTCATATGCGGAAATGTGCCTCACTGCCTTTTTGAATTTTGTGTTCAGTAGTCTAGTCAAAGAAGAAGCATCATACAACATGTACTACGTTAGCACACTCCACTTACCAAGAACATTAACAAATAAGACAGCAACACACTGCCGGAAATATATTTTTATTCTTATCAATAGGTCACAGGATGCCACTGACCTTCTCACAGAAGATCTGGTTATGGTGAGTTAAGGCTGATGATAAAGGGATATAGTGGTGGCTCAGTTCACTACACAAATAGATTTCTCACTGAATACATTTGTAACTAGCTCAGTGTGAACATATGACACGCTCTATATCTGTCATTTTCATTGGTCTAAGGTGGAGCAGCGGGTGGAGCCAGCCAAGAAGGCAGCGCAGGTTATTCACAAGAAGCTGCTGGGCTGTCTGCAGAGTCAACTAGGGCTGGACACAGAGAGACGAATGGTAAAGTCTGCTCTTTCACCTTTCATCTCTTACCCTTGACTTGACGTCCCTCTATTAAGATTATCAATACAAAACTATCTCACTCTCTCTCCAGAAAAAACTCCCTCTCATGCTGCTCTCCGTTAGCATTGCTGAGAGCTTTAAAGACTTTGATCCAGACTCTTCAATCAGGTACTTCAAGTAACCAAACCATTTATTCAATCATCCAAATCATAATTTGAACATTCATCAATTAATCAAATCAGTCTTATTTCCTCTCTGATAGGAAAGTATTGGAGATGTGTTGCTTCATGGAGAGTCATCTGGCTGCAACACTGGCTGACTTTGAGCTGAAGCTGGAGAAGGAAGTTTTGGAACCTCTCAATAAACTCAGTGAGGTAAGGGCTGCATTAGCAAGAGGTATTCAGACACTTTTGGTTGAAAATTGAAGTTTGTGATTATGTAGTATTACATATGAAAAAATGTATTATTATTTTAAAATGTTTAATTGGCCCATCTTAATTGTCCCATCTTAATTGGCCCCTCTTCGGAGGAAAAAAGTTACATTGTTTTACATTTTTGTTTTTAGAAGAAGAAGGCTATACATTTTACATACATGGTAGTTTTACACACAGGAATTACACAACAAAGATATTTTTTTATTATACACATTACATTTTGGCCTAATCTCAGCCCATCCCACCTATATCCGTAGACCATCCTCTTTTGATTTCCACCTGCCATATATTTTTCAACTGTGCTGTGATGTTTTACATGAATTTTGAACCTTTCTAATCGCATAGTTTCCACAGATTGTGAGTTAAAGATTAAACATTTTCCTGAGGGTATTATTATATTGTTGATTGATTGACTTTGGCCTTCCAAATTGCCCAACACTGCTATTTGTAGGGATAATTTAAAAATAATGTTGTGATTTTTCTGCCATTCCGGAAGATGTGACCAGAAACAAGCTAGATGGGGACAATACCAGAATAAATTATCTAAGGATTCTGTTTCTTCACAGCAAAATATGAAGAACTGAGATTGTTGTATGCCCCATATATAGAGTACACCTACTCATTCAAGGGTTTTTCTTTATTTTTACAATTTTCTACATTGTAAAATAATAGTGAAGACATCAAAACTATGAAATAACACATATGGAATCATGAAGTAACCAAGAAAGTTTTAAACATAAAAAAATATTTAAGATTTTAAATTCTTCAAAGTAGCCACTCTTTGCCTTGATTACAGCTTTGCACACTCTTGGAATTCTCTCAACCAGCTTCACCTGGAATGTTTTTCCAACAGTCTTGAAGGAGTTCCCACATATGCTGATTTTCCTTCACTCTAAAGTCCAACTCATCCCAAACCATCTAAATTGGGTTGAAGTCGGGTGATTGTGGAGGCCAGGTAATCTGATGAAGCACTCCATCACTCTCCTTCTTGGTCAAATAGCCCTTAGACAGCCTCATCAGACCAAAGGGAAGATTTCCACCAGTCTAATGTCAATTGCTTGTGTTTCTTGACCCAAGCAAGTTTCTTATTTTTATTGCTGTCCTTTAGTAGTGGTTTCTTTGCAGCAATTCGACCATGAAGGCCTGATTCATACAGTCTCCTCTGAACAGTTGATGTTGAGTTTTGTCTGTTACTTAAACTCTGTGAAGAATTTTCGGTGGCTGGTAACTCTAATGAACTTGTCCTCTGCAGCAGAAGTAACTCTGGGTCTTCCTTTCCTGTGGCTGTCCTCATGAGAGCCAGTTTCATCATAGCGCTTGATGTTTTGCGACTGCACTTGAAATTTGACATTTTACAGATTGACTGACCTTCATGTCTTAAAGTAATGATGGACTGTCATTTATCTTGGCTTATTTGAGCTGTTCTTGCCATAATATGGACTTGTTCTTTTACCAAATAGGGCTATCTTCTGTATACCACCCATACCTTGTCACAACACAACTGATTGTCTCAAATGCATTAAGAAGGAAAGAAATTCCACAAATTAACTTTTAACAATGCACACCAGTTAATTGCCTTGTTAAATAAAGGTTAAATAAAAAAATGTGAAATGCATTCCAGGTGACTACCTCATGAAACTGGTTGAGAGAATGCCAAGAGTGTGCAAAGCTGTCATCAAGGCAAAAGGTGGCTACTTTGAAGAATCTCAAATATAAAATATATTTAGATTTGTTTAACACTTTTTTTGTTACTACCTGATTCCATATGTGTTATTTCATAGTTTTGATGTCTTCACTATTATTCTACAATTGAGAAAATAGTAAAAATAAACAAAAATGAGTAGGTGTGTCCAAACTTTTGACTCGTACTGTAAAACATTCTGTTAGTGGAATAATTTTGTATCATAATTTTAATTGAAAAACTCTGTTGAATAAAGCTTTGTTTTGTATATCAATTCATACACCATGTGCATGGAATCGGTACATCGAAAATCTCTTCCCAGCTGTCAATTCTTTTGAAACTGGTTTATTTTTCTATTTATGCCAACCTTTTCCAGCCAATTGTGGTCTTTAATATACAGTATCACTACCTTCTTCCCTTCCACTTACCTCCTCCATTTTTGAGGTAATGCTGCAATCAGTATAACTTCGGATTGAGCAAACATTACACCATTCCTATTCATAATATCTTTAATAAATATAATACCACAAAAAAACAAACTATAAATAATGTTTTTTTTATCAATCAGTATATTTGAGTTGAACCACAATATTTGTTGTAAAATTTGTTCTGTCTTTTCTGGAGGATAAAACTGAAATTGTAACCAGCTTTGTATGATACTTTGAACGAGGTTTCATTTTCAATTAACCAAAAATGAGAAGTTGTAATCTGTATAAAGGCAAAAAGGTAATTTTTTAACAAAGGATGAGCCTTTCTTAATAATCTACTGGAGAACCAGTTTGGGTTGAAGTATAACTTATGTTTTAGTGAAGCTTTTAGTGAGAGGTTTAATTACATATGAATACTAACTGTTTCTATCTGTAGGAAGACCTTCCAGAGATTCTCAAAAACAAGAAGCAGTTTGCCAAACTCACAACGGACTGGCACAATGCACGCAACAAGTGGGTCACACATTCTGTGTGTTTGTGTTTTACAGACCCTATATGCTCCAGACAGTACACAGTTCCTTCATACATATACAGTGGGGAGAACAAGTATTTGATACACTGCCGATTTTGCAGGTTTTCCCACTTACAAAGCATGTAGAAGTCTGTAATTTTTATCATAGGTACTCTTCAACTGTGAGTGACGGAATCTAAAACAAAAATCCAGAAAATCACATTGTATGATTTTTAAGTAATTAATTTGCATTTTATTGCATGACATAAGTATTTGATACATCAGAAAAGCTTAATATTTGGTATAGAAACCTTTGTTTGCAATTACAGAGATCATACGTTTCCTGTAGTTCTTGACCAGGTTTGCACACATTGCAGCAGGGATTTTGGCCCACTCCTCCATACAGACCTTCTCCAGATCCTTCAGGTTTCAGGGCTGTCGCTGGGCAATACGGATTTCAGCTCCCTCCAAAGATTTTCTATTGGGTTCAGGTCTGGAGACTGGCTAGGCCACTCCAGGACCTTGAGATGCTTCTTACGGAGCCACTCCTTAGTTGCCCTGGCTGTGTGTTTCGGGTCGTTGTCATGCTGGAAGACCCACCACGACCCATCTTCTATGCTCTTACTGAGGGAAGTAGGTTGTTGGCCAAGATCTTGCGATACATGGCCCCATCCATCCTCCCCTCAATACGGTGCAGTCGTCCTGTCCCCTTTGCAGAAAAGGATCCCCAAAGAATTATGTTTCCACCTCCATGCTTCACGGTTGGGATCATGTTCTTGGGGTTGTACTCATCCTTCTTCTTCTTCCAAACACGGCGAGTGGAGTTTAGACCAAAAAGCTCTATTTTTGTCTCATCAGACCACATGACTTTCTCCCATTCCTCCTCTGGATCATCCAGATGGTCATTGGCAAACTTCAGACCGGCCTGGACATGCGCTGGCTTGAGCAGGGGGACCTTGCGTGCGCTGCAGGATTTTAATCCATGACGGCGTAGTGTGTTACTAATGGTTTTCTTTGAGACTGTGGTCCCAGCTCTCTTCAGGTCATTGACCAGGTCCTGCCGTGTAGTTCTGGGCTGATCCCTCACCTTCCTCATGATCATTGATGCCCCACGAGGTGAGATCTTGCATGGTGCCCCAGACCGAGGGAGATTGACCGTCATCTTGAACTTCTTCCATTTTCTAATAATTGCGCCAACAGTTGTTGCCTTCTCACCAAGCTGCTTGCCTATTGTCCTGTAGCCCATCCCAGCCTTGTGCAGGTCTACAATTTTATCCCTGATGTCCTTACACAGCTCTCTGGTCTTGGCCATTGTGGAGAGGTTGGAGTCTGTTTGATTGAGTGTGTGGACAGGTGTCTTTTATAGAGGTAACGAGTTCAAACAGGTGCAGTTAATACAGGTAATGAGTGGAGAACAGGAGGGCTTCTTAAAGAAAAACTAACAGGTCTGTGAGAGCCGGAATTCTTACTGGTTGGTAGGTGATCAAATACTTATGTCATGCAATAAAATGCAAATTAATTATTTAAAAATCATACAATGTGATTTTCTGGATTTTTGTTTTATATTCCGTCTCTCACAGTTGAAGTCTACCTATGATAAAAATTACAGACCTCTACATGCTTTGTAAGTAGGAAAACCTGCAAAATCGGCAGTGTATCAAATACTTGTTCTCCCCACTGTATAATAACTACCTTAAATCAGTATCTCCATTGTGTCCTTTCTTTTACTATGTGGCTTCTGGTCATGGATGACTTTGCCCCTTCAGGTCCCAGGCCAGTACGGGCCCTCAGGCAAAGCAGGATGGGCTGAAAGAGGAGGTGGAGGAGGCCTGGAGGAAACTGGAGAGCATCAAGGTGTTGGATGGTGTTGGATGCTACTGTTTTAGACACTTTGTTGTTTTATGCAGTAGTTTTAGCCTCTTACATATTAACTATTTGTGTGCCTATACGTTCTCTACAGGACCAATACTCTGCAGATCTGTATCACTTTGCCACTAAAGAAGATGACTATGCAAACTACTTCATTCGTGTGAGTGTGGCCTACTAATTGTCTTCTCTTTCATGCTGTACTTTCATTAATTATCATGTGCTATTAGCTATTAGGAATTAGACTTGATCAAATCAAAAATATATAATTAATAAGTGTCTGGGTTGTGCTCCCTCCTTAGCTGCTGGAACTACAAGCAGATTATCATAAGAATTCCCATGACTTCCTCGAAAGAAACATCAGTGAGCTGAAAGACAGCCACAGTCAAACAGGTGAATAGGGTGTATGTGTGTGTGTGTGTGTGTGTGTGTGTGTATTTGCAATCACAATACCCAGGCCATACTTAGTGTACATAGGTAACTCCCCCTATCCAATGTGTAGCACCCACTTGCCTAGGATTTGTTCAGTGTGTCACCCGTACGTGTGTTAACACAGACTCCCAGGAGAATAACTCAAAGGGGAAGGTATACGGGGAGGCCCTGCTGACTCATCTGTACAACAGCGACAGGAAGATCGCTGTTCCCATCCAGGAGTGTGTTCACATGCTGCTGCACACCGGCATTAGGGAGGAGGTGAGGTCTGGGATTATTCATCTACTGCACGGTATTCGTGTGAATGGGATATTATTCATTAACTGAGCAGGTGAAAGGACTCTGTATACAGTCTAATGTTTGCCCTCTCTGAAAAAATCAGTCTCTCTCTCTCCTTCCGTCTCTCTCCCAGGGTCTGTTTCGTCTGGCAGCAGCAGCCTCGGTAGTGAAGAGACTGAAGAGCAGTCTGGATAGAGGGGTCGTGAACCACAGCGAGTTTACTGACCCTCATGCAGTCGCAGGTCAGAGAGACCGTCCCTGTTGACAGTACCCCTTATTCAAGATTTTCACGTTTCAAATGTCTTTACTTGACAGTTAAGCAATGCATAGGCACTAAGCAGCATTTTCTCTTTTATCCATGTAGGGGCTTTGAAAAGCTACCTGAGAGAGCTGCCGGAACCCCTCATGACCTTTGAACTCTACAATGATTGGTTTCAAGCAGCAGGGTAAAGTCCTTGATTGGTCTACATCTTAAAAGCATACAGTACATAGTGTCTTTACATGATTTTGCTCCCCCCTAATTTCTCCTCATCAAATGTCTCTCCGTTCCCCTTTTTATTTAGGGAGAAAGAATTGACAGACAAACTTGAGCATTTTAAAATTGTGTTGAAGAAGTTACCATCAGAAAACTACAACAACCTCCGGTATGTCCATATCTCTGTAACCCATAGCTCTTTCGGATCTTGACCAACTCCTCTGTGAAGCTGTAAACACTCAAGAATGATGCAGGGTGTGTGATTGTGAATATCTCCGTATTTGCCCAGCAGCGGTGCCCCTTGCTTGACCCCATGGTCAAGCAAGGTAATGTTTCTGACATTTTGGGACTTCTAAACAACTATTGATTTAGAATCACAGCAAGTTACCACAAGTCGCAAAGAAAACAGGAGCTGCCTCCACTATTCCAGCACCATTTCAACTTCAACATAATCTAATCAACTATGCCAAAATGCCAAAAACTATTTAATCCAACCAATGTAAGCCAAATATGATGAGGCTGTCCTTGGTACTGATTTATGTGTGTGTGTGCGTGCGTGCAAGTTTTCCCTACTTGTAGAGAAACGCCAATGCAATCCTCCTCATGTTGCCTAAACGGTCTATGACTTGTTGTCCTAGGCTACCTGGCTAAAATGCTTGCTCGCTAGTCTATCTTCCTTTCATGGGCAACGATGCGCCAGGCCAGCTAGTTAACATTAGCATACTACATATAGTTACATGTTGAACTTCCATCCTCTCAGGCCAGGGGCACAATGTATGAATTCATGGTTGGATCGCCGTTATAATAATTGGCCAGTACGGACAATTAAGTAAAACCCCAAGTCCAAATCCCTATCTCCATCCATGGCTAATTTAGGAAAGGCCCATTTTAGCTAGCTAGCCACCGGAGGACAATAACACAATGAGATGCAACAATTCAAGTTTTTTTTCTGTCAATGATGTTTGGCTTCTGATGTGATGTGATTGGTCTGAAGCCAAATCCAAACTGGCTTCCCATTTTTTTGGTGTGCTAGGACCATTCACAGCTGAGCTCACTCAGTTTAGCTCAACGCTGATTGGCTATTATTTAATCTTTTTTTTTTATCAAGGAAGGTCAAATGATCGCTGGCTTCTCTTGCTTTCAATGCTACAGGCGGCAAAAATGTCATACTCTTTTTGACCAGACAGAATCAGAATTGAAGGAAACGTATGAAACACAGAGAGACTAAATATAAATGATTTTTTTATGTTATTTTTTTCTTTGTACATTTTTGTGGGAAGCCTAGGAATACATGCCATTGTATCTGCTTCTCCCTCCCCTCTCCTCCCCCCCTGCTCCCCCTATTAGGTACCTGGTACAGTTCCTGTCGTGTCTGTCAGAGCAGCAGGCCGTTAACAGGATGAGTCCCAGTAACATTGCCATAGTACTGGGTCCCAACCTTCTGTGGCCTCGCATGGAAGGGTGGGTACTACTGATATACTGACAGAGAGAGGAAACGGAACCACTCTATTAGTCTGTCATAATAGCCGTATGTCTCAATGCTGTTTCTGGTGTCACTATTGTTACATGACTGTTATTAATCTGATTAGCTCTCTGTTTAGCTATGTCTCTGTGTTCTTTAGTACTTGACTTTAACCTATGTTTCTTTGTTTCTCTCTCTCCCTCTCTCACTTTCTCATCTCTCACCCCTCATCCCGCTTCTCTTTCTTCCTTTCAATGTCCCTCTCCCCCGTCCAATTCTGTACCATCATGCATTTTTCTCTTCACATCTCTCTCCTTCAACCTCTCTCCCTCTCTTTCAGGGAGGCAGCGTTGTTGGACATGGCATCTGCCTCCTCTGTACAGGTGGTGGCGGTGGTTGAACCTCTCATACAATACTCCAGCAGTCTGTTTCCAGAAGGTACAGTACCACCTTCAATGTGATTTTTGTGTGTTCGAGGGAGGAGCAGTGGGAGTCCTTTTAGTGATGAGTTGATTTGCATGAAATGTATGAAAGTTAGCCACTGCCTGAACCCCTTATGACCGTTGGATAGTATTTTAATTAATTCACTTATTTTCGTCTTTCTAAGTTGAGCTACAGTATGTAAGGTAGGTCCAGTAGCGATTTTAGCATGTAAATCTTGGTGGGGCAAAAACATTTTATAGTGGGATGCATGCCAGCAAAGCCACAACACTAAACAATACATTCATTGCACTATAACGGTGCCCACAAACTGTTAGGGCCTACATAAAGCTGTCCCAACAGCAAACCTTACCACTGCTACACCTGGCTACTAACAGCTTACTACACAACATACACTTTATATTACTTTCTTAGCTACAGTATACATATGTCCCTGGAATATTACATAATTTATGCTGCATCATCATTGTTGTGCTGTGCTCACATGAACAGGAAGGTGGCGCGGCGGTCCTTTGTGGGCAAATTTTGTCATCAAACCACTCATTGTTGAATTTGCAATTTCCAAATTGTTGTGTAATGTTTATGTCCAATGGCCGATGAGAACCGATATGTTTTATCTATAATTTCTCTTAATTATTTATCTTCATATGTCAAGGATTAAAAAGTAGATTGTCGACTTGATTCATGATGATGACTGCTAGCTAAGATTTTGAAAGTATGATAAATTACATGATCAGTCCAATCAAAGCTACTGTAGATATAATGTGATTTGACGGAATTTTATCTGTAGCCAATGACCTTGAGCCTTCTTGAATGGGCACTTCTAATGTAATTCAATGGCAGCACCCAAGGGGCTTGAATATTCAAGGTCTACTCTTAGACTTGGCGGTGACGTAGTGTCCCCATGAGTGACAGAACACTGAGCCAATCACAGCGCAACGCTCCGTATTTTCGGCTGGCTTGCCCCACCACCACATAAAGCACTGAGCTAGGCTGAAACAGCTGCATTTTGGAGCTCAAAAAAGAGACCATGTTTGTATGCGGCTTTGTTAAGTCAATGATATATATTGTTTGCAACATTAATGCCAAAATAACATGCAGAACAGCTCCACCTGCCCTGGAATGCCGGGTCGTCACTGGGTAGGTCTATTTTTTATGCAACATGGTTTCTCAGAGTAGGCCTATGTTGTGTTCCTTTCCAGAGGTGGACTTTGAGATTCCTGAGCTTCCTGGGGTCCCAGATTTGAAAATGTCAGAACCTCAACCTTCAGAGTCTGGGAAAGAGAAACTTGCCAGAACTGCCTCCTCTCCATCATGCTATTCCTCTTCCTTTTCTCGTTCCTCCCTCTGTAAAACAATCAGGTACCGCACACACAGACTGAACAGGAATGAAACATTTCCAATATTCCTAAAAAAAAAAAAAAAAGTTAACTTAAGCAATAAGACGCAAATCGGAGTGCCTGGATACAGCCCTTAGCCGTGGTATATTGGCCATATACCACAAACTTCCATGGTGCCTTATTGCTATTATAAACTGGTAGTGAAAATAAATGTTTTCTTATATCAGTCGTATATGGTCTGTTATACCATGACTGTTAGCCAATCAACATTCAGGGCTTGATCAACATTCATCAACATTCAGTTCATAATTTCTGTTATAACAGTGTGTTATCTAACACCGACCGTCTCCTCCACAGCTCAGCGTTTGAGGACAGTAGAGATCCTTTCATCATCAAGTCAGACTCCATTGGTCATAGAACCACCACTTGGGGGAACCCTGCCTCAGACCCACCATGCTCAACCCCACTTAACCCTACCCCAGTCCAGACCCAGAGCACGTCCCCTGTCCCAAGCCCGACACTGGTTCACAACCCATCCCCACTACCCAGCCCCAAACTGTCTCCTGTGCCAACCCTGCTTCCCTCCCCACCACCAGTGTCTGTCTGCAGTCCGACCCAGAAGCAGAGCCCTGAATCGGGCTCACTAGAACCCATCCTAGAGGCCCCACCGGACTTCCCCAGAGCTTTAATGAAGATCCCCTCATCATACAAACGTAGGTGGCCATCCAAGACAGGTCCATGACATGCTAACAGTGCAGTCTGGCTCAGTTGATAGCATGGCGCTTGCAATGCCAGAGTTGTGGGTTCAATTCCCACAGGGGACCAGTACAAAAAAGTATTAAAATGTATGCACTCACTACTGTAAGTCCCTCTGGATATGAGCATCTGCTAAATTACTCAAATGTAAAGTACATAACTCGTGCTAGCTGGCTAACGATATCTAATGCTTAGACAGTAGTGAAGACAATACATAGACGGTACTAAAGTCCCTCATAGCACTCATGTTGTGTTACGGTCCACTGCACCACTTTAGTACAAGTAAGCCATGTTCCGCAGCAGCAGTGGCTAAAATAACCTACGGCTTCTAATAACAAAACTGTCCTGTTGCACTACCACAACCCACAGTTCTAGTTTCAAGTAGATGTAAATACATACCCAAAATACTCTAATATAATAATACACATCTATAGTCCCAATAAGACATACACCCAACTAACCCTTTCTCCTCTTTCTCTTTTCACAGCGAGGAGATCCTTCATTCAACACAAGCCGCTCATCCAGAGTAAAGAGCCGGTTACAAACTGCAAACCCATGGCCCCAGCACCTCTAGCCCCAGCAGAGGCACCCAAAACCCAGCCACAACCAGAACCCAAGCCCCTAGCTCTGGTCCTGAAGAAGACCCCAAGCAAAAAGGGTGCAATCAGGCCCCCCCAAATCCCACCCCCCAAGCCCCCAGTACTGGGAAGAAAACAGGTGACCTCTATAGCGCAGTGAGGGGGTAGAGATACACTATATATACAAAAGTATGTGGACACCCCTTCAAATTAGCAGATTTGGCTATTTCAGCCACACCCATTGCTGACAGGTGTATAAAATCGAGCACACAGTCATGCAATCTCCATAGACAAACATTGGCAATTGAATGGCCTTACATAAGAGATGTGACTTTCAACTTGGCAGTGTCATAGGATGCCACCTTTTCAACAAGTCAGTTCTCAAACTGAGAACTGACTTGCTAGAGCTTCATGAAATGGGTAGAGCTGCCCCGGTCAACTGTAACTGATGTTATTGTGAAGTGGAAACGTCTCAGCTGCGAAGTGGTAGGCCACACAAGCAAAATAATTGTCTGTCCTCGGTTGCAACACTCACTACCGAGTTCCAAACTGTCTCTGGAAGCAACGTCAGCACAATAACTGTTCACCGGGAGCTTCATGAAATGGGTTTCCATGGTCGAGCAGCCACACACAAGCTTAAGATCACCATGTGCATGCCAATCGCCGGCTGGAGTGATGTAAAGCTCGCCGCCATTGGACTCTGGAGCAGTGGAAATGCGTTCTCTGGAGTGATGAATCATGCTTCTGGGTTTGGTGGATGCCAGGAGAATGCTACCTGCCCGAATGCATAGTGCCAACTGTAAAGTTTGGTGGAGGAGGAATAATGGTCTGGAGATGTTTTTCATGGTTCGGGCTAGGCCCTTTAGTTCCAGTGAAGGGAAATCTTAACGCTACAACATGCAATCGCATTCTTGACGATTCTGTGCTTCCAACTTTGTGGCAACAGTTTGTGAAGGTCCTTTCCTGTTTCAGCATGACAATGCCCCCTGTCCACAAAGCGAGGTCCATACAGAAATGGTTTGTCGAAATCGGTGTGGAAGAACTTGACTGGCCTGCACAGAGCACTGACCTCAAACCCATCGAACACCTTTGGGATTCATTGGAACACCAACTGCGAACCAGGCCTAATCGCCCAACACCAGTGCCTGACTTCACTAATGCTCGTTGCTGAATGGAAGCAAGTCCCTGCAGCAATGTACCAACATCTAGTGGAAATCCTTCCCAGAAGAGTGGAGACTGTTATAGCAGCAAAGAGGGAAACAACTCCATATTAATGCCAATTATTTTTTTATGAGATGTTTGACGAGCAGGTGTCCACATACTTTTGGTCATGTAGTGTATAGTGTATCATCTAAGCCTGTGTAAATAAGTTTTCTTATGCTTTAGATACAAATGTTGACTGTAACCTGACATTTGGTGTAACTTGTTTTGGGTTGCATATCAAGGCCAGAGATGTATTGGGCTTCTGTAGCGGGTTCAACTCTGTAGTCTAAGAGTTACCATACATGCATTATATGTTGTGATTTATTTAGTGCATGTTTTGTATTGCAGTTGTATGAACGTTTTCAGACGTAAATAAAGTATTAATGCCCATGCTTATTAAAAACATTTTATTTCATTTATCATTATAGAAATATCTTCGGTATCAATAGCAGCATATTTATGCGGATGGGGTACACTGCTTTTCTTAATAAAGTCTAAAATGAAGATTCAACCATTGGTTGACACAATAGCAGACAAGCAGGTGACTATCATATCGAAAAGCAATATGCGAGTTAGCGAGACCCATAATGGGAAATATGTGAAATAACAAACATACAGTAAAAGCATTACACTTGTGAACATTACATTGTACAAAATTATCTTCTTCCATTTAACTTCTGAGTAAATTTCTCATGGGTTGTGCTTCATACTGTATGTGTAAAATAAGCAAAAATAAAGTGTGGTTGTCTTGGGTATAATCTTCCGGCAAAAGAGGATTATTTTCCTGTAGTTAACGTTGCGTGCTCTCTTGGTGTACTGTGTTTCCATGGGACTGGTTGGTGGTGAGAGAAAGATGACGTTGGGTTGAAACTGCTACTGCTTTGTCTTCGTGTCCTGCCTGTTGCCTTGAAAAGTTATATGAAGTCACACATTGAGCAGGAAGTCCAGACTTACACACTGTTGAGCAACGTTTTTAGTCTTTCCTTCACAGGATGCTGCTCATCATTGTTTGTTATTTTACCTTTATTTAACTAGGCAAGTCAGTTAAGAACAAATTCTTATTTACAATGACAGCCTACCTACAGGGTCAGCCCCTGGAGAAAATTAGGGTTAAGTGCCTTGCTCAAGGACACAGACAGGTTTTTCACCTTGTCGGCTCGGGTATTCGAACCAGCAACCTTTCGGTTACTGGTCCAACATTCTAACCGCTAGGCTACCTGCTGCCCTGATAATAATGTCCGGAACGTTGCAAATGGAAACCATGTGTTTGATGTATTTGATACCATTCCACTTATTCCGCTCCAGTCATCAAGCCCATTCTCCCCAATTATGGTGCCACCAACCTCTTGTGGTTTCCATGGTAACTCCTGTGTCCGACCACTTTCTCTGGTACATTCTCACACTTTCTACCCCATCTCTTTGTTTCTTTGTTCTCCACTGGTTCCAATGACCTCTTTTAAAAGCACATGTAGTTAACTATTAGCCTGTTCTAGCTCCTTCCATACAGTATGTAGCTTGGGGAACTTTCAGCATCCAGAATCTTTCAATGAGTCTTTCAACAAATATACTTTCCACCACATTTGGGAGAATCTGGGAACAATATCAACGTCTTTAAGTGAGTCTTCTAACAACATAACATTCAATTTCTCCAAGGAATATTTAAGAATGATGAAGAAGGGTTCAAGGGTGAGTCAGGTCAATAGAGCCAGTTTCTTAAGACAAAAAACTTTACAAGGAATTAATCAATAATCACAACCCACTGGGCACAGATGTCAATTCAACGTCTATTCCATGTTGGTTCAATGTAATTTAATTGAAGTGACATGGAAAGAACTTTGATTCAGCCAGTGCGTGCCCAGTGGGAAATCTGTAGTAGGTACTTCTGGTTAAACACAATTTAGGATGTCATTATAGTTCAGACTTTGATTTCCTCCTCCTCCTCCTCATCAGGTGTAATGCAGATGTAAGGGGTTTTCTTCATGGTCTGGCACATGGTCAACTTTCCCTCCAGATCCATCCTCTGCTGCCCCTTCAGGAGCCCTCCGACCCCGTAGAGCACCCCCAGCACATCAGTGGAACCCTGGAACCTCTCACTCTCCATAGCAGGCCTCTGTCTAGAGGGGGAGCCCATCACTAAATCAGGCACCGCCCCTTTAAGATGCTGCTCACCTCCATTCACCTCCATTCTCCTAGACTCCTGTTCCTCCTCTTCCCACTCCATCCCATATGGACTCTTCCTGCTGCCATTACAGTCCTCTCGAAGCAGAGAATCCACCAATGAGGCAGTGGTGGCATCCATCTCCGAGTCCATCTCCGAGCCTTCATTGGTTGCAAACCCGAACGCAGAGCCCCTGGGCTCCTCCACCTCCCAGGCGTGGCTGGGCTCTGGGTGGCCATTGGGACTGTAATTCAAACCGAACACCTCACTCATGAGGGAGGGCCCCAGGTCGAAGGTGAAGGATGCCATGGAGGACAAGGAGTCGAACCGGGTCATGTGACCAGGGTCAGAGGTCAGGGTTGGGTCAGCGGAGGAAGACAGGAGGGCGGAGACGTCGGTGAGCGAGCCGCCGTGGGTGTTGGGGGTACAGCCTCCCTGCTGCGACTGACGCTCTGCTGAGCGGGAGAGGCGGGGCAGAGTGACGAAACCTGACTCCAGACCTGAGGTGGAGCAGAGACAGGGTGTTTAGGCATAACATTCTGTATTGTGATTTTGATTTTGACAGAAACTTAAAAATGTCAAATAATACATGGAATTTTTACCATTAAATAATTCAGGAATAAACATGTGCTTAACAAGTCACATAAGTTGCATGGACTCATTCTGTGTTCAATAATAGTTTTTAACATGATTTCTTTTACTTTGTACCCCACTCATACAACTATCTGTAAGGTTCCTCAGTCGACCAGTGAATTTCAAACACAGATTCAACCACAAAGACCAGAGAAGTTTTCCAATGCTTCGCAAAGAAGGTTACCTAGATGGGTAAAAAAATAAAAAAGCAGACATTGATTATCCCTTTGAGCATGGTGAAGTTATTAATTACACTTTGGATTGTGTATCAATATAAAGATACAGGCATCCTTCTTAACTCAGTTGCCGGAGAGGAAGGAAACCAATCAGGGATTTCACCACAATGGTGACAGTTTAATGGCTGTGATAGGAGAAAAGTGAGGATGGATCAACAACCATGTAGTTACTCCACAATACTAACCGAATTGATAGAATGAAAAGAAGGAAGCCTGTACAGAATACAAATATTCCAAAACATGCATCCTATTTGCAACAAGGCACTAAAGTAATACTGCAAAAAAATGTGGCAAAGCAATTCACTTCTTGTCCTTAATACAAAGTGTTATGTTTGGGGCAAATCCAATAAAACACATTACTGAGTACCACTCTCCATATTTTCAAGCATAGACGTGGCTGCATCATATTATGCACATTCTTGTAATTGTTAACGACTGGGGAGTTCTTCAGGATAAAAAATAAACATAATGGAGCACAGGATCCTAGAGGAAAACCTGGTTCAGTCTGATTTCCAATACTTAGCTAATCAAGATACTGTATAATAGTGTTATATTTTTTATAATTATTTTTTACAAATGTTAGAATTTTTTTCCACTTTGAAAGTATTTTGTTTAGATCGTTGACATAAAAATTACAATTAAATCAATTTGAATCCCACAAAAAAGGCAAGGGGTGTGAATACTTTCTGAACGGACTGTAGATGCTCTCCAATCACCAACAGAGGGAAGTGTAAACTAAGTTATCAAATAGTGAGTCCTGGCAGTTTCAAAATGCTGACGACTCCAGCTCTATCTCGGAGTTAGACATCACCTCTCAGGCATGCTGTTCCCAGGACAGATTACTCACATGTCACACACTAGTGCCCTCATGACCTACTACTTCCATAGCTGAAACCAGACCTGGGATAACTATAGTTTTAACTACTTTGTGGATGGTAACAATTTTTTCCAGGGGAATAAATTGTTACTTTGGAGGTGACTATAACTATTTGACTACAAGTCCCGCAAGATAACTACTTTTTGAATACAGATTTCAGAAATTGACCTTATCAAAACTACACTGAACAAAAATATGTAACAACATGCAACAATTTCAAAGATTTTACTGAGTTACAGTTCATATAAGGACATCAGTCAATTGAAGTAATGGGAATACATGACATGACATGAATTCACATGACTGGGAATACAGATATGCATCTGTTGGTCACAGATTACTTTAAAAAAAGGTAGGAGCGTGGATCAGAAAACCCATCAGTATCTGGTGTGACCACCATTTTCCTCATGCAGGGCGACACATCTCCTTCGCATAGAGTTGACCAGGCTGTTGATTGTGGTCTGTGGAATGTTGTCCCACTCCTCTTCAATGGCTGTGCGAATTTCCTGGATATTGGCGGGAACTGGAACACGTGGTCATACATGTCGATCTAGAGCATCCCTATGAATCTCTGCTCAATGGGTGACCTGTCTGATGGTTTGCAGGCCATGGAAGAACTGGGACATTTTCAGCTTCCAGGAATTGTGTACAGTTCCTTGCGACATGGGGCAATGCATTATCATGCTGAAACATGAGATGATGGCGGCGAATGAATGGCACGACAATGAGCCTCAGGATCTCGTCACGCTATCATTGTGTGCTCAAATTGCCATTGATAAAATGCAATTGTGTTCGCTGTCCGTAGTTTATGCCTGCCCATACCATAACCCCACCATGGGGAACTCTGTTTACAACGTTCACATCAGCAAACCGTTCGCCCACACAACGCTATAAATGCTGTCTCCCATCTGCCTGGTACAGTTGAAATCGGGATTTGTCCGTGAAGTGCACACTCCAGTGTGCCTGTGGCCATCAAAGGTGAGCATTTGCTCACTGAAGTCGGTTACAACGCCAAACTGCAGTCAGGTCAAGACCCTAGTGAGGACTACTAACACGCAGATAAGCTTCCTTGAGATAGAATTTCTGCACAAACTGTCATAAACTTCGATTGTGTAAACCCACAGTTTCCTCAGCTGTCCGGGAGGCTGGTTTCAGGCGATACCGCAGATGAAGAAGCCGGATGTGGAGGTCCTGGGCTCATGTGGTCACAAGTGGTCTGCGGTTGTGAGGCCGGTTGGACGTACTGCCAAATTCTCTAAAACGACATTGGAGGCTGCTTATGGAAAATAAAATAACAATAAATTCTCTGGCAACAGCTCTGATGGACATTCCTGCAGTCAGCATGCCAATTGCACTCTCCAACAAAAATTGTGACATCTGTGGCATTGTGTTTTGTGACAAAACTGCACATTTTAGAGTGGCCTTTTATTATCCCCAGCACAAGGTGCACCTGTGCAATGATTGTGAGGTTTTAATCAGCTTCTTGATATGCCACACCTGTCAGGTGGATGGATTATCTTGGCAAATGTGAAACGCTCACTAGCAAGGATGTAAACAAATTTGCACACAAAATTTGAAAGAAATAAGCTTTTTATGTGTATGGAACATTTCTGGGATCTTTTATTTCAGCTCATGAAACATGGAACTAACACTTTACATGTTGCGTTTATATTTTGTTCAGTATATTCGAATACAGTTCTCATAAATTAACTACTACTTGAATACAGATCTCAGGAAGTGACTACTTTTCTGAAACTATCGGATTGGCTGCTTTCATGACAGGGCTGGAACTGCATGTTGAAGATATAAATAGAATGAATAGAGAACACACAAACTCCTATACTAATGTAATCGATCTGACCGTTATATATGAACCGGTTTGTTCCAAAACGCTAAAGTCGTGGCCAAAAGTTTTGAGAATGACAGAAGTATTGGTCTCCACAAAGTTTGCTGCTTCAGTGCTCTTAGATCGTTATGTCAGTAGTTACTATGGTACACTGAAGTATAATTACAAGTATTCCATAAGTGTCAAAGGCTTTCATTGACAATGACATTCAGTTTATGCAAAGAGTCAATATTTGCAGTGTTTTTCAAGACCTCTGCAATCCGCCCTGGCATGCTGTCAATTAACTTCTGGGCCACATCCTGACTGATGGCAGGCCATTCTTGCATAATCAATGCTTGGAGTTTGTCAGAAGTTGTGGGTTTTTGTTTGTCCACCCGCCTCTTGAGGATCGACCACAAGTTCTCAATGGGATTAAGGTCTGAGGAGTTTCCAGGCCATGGACCCAAAATGTCGATGTTTTGTTCCCCGAGCCACTTAGATATCACTTTTGCCTTATGGCAAGGTGCTCCATCATGCTGGAAAAGGCATTGGTCGTCACCAAACTGTTCTTGGATGGCTGGAAGAAGTTGCTCTCGGAGGATGTGTTGGTACCATTCTTTATTCGTGGCTGTGTTCTTAGGCAAAATTGTGAGTGAGTCCACTCCCTTGGCTGTTACAGGACTGATGGTAGCGCTCACCTTGTCTTCTCCGGACAAGGTGTTTACCGGATGGCCCAAACAATCGGAAAGGGGATTCATCAGAGAAAATGACTCTACCCCAGTCCTCAGCAGTCCAATCCCTGTACCTTTTGCAGAATATCAGTCTGTCCCTGATGTTTTTCCTGAAGAGAAGTGGCTTCTTGGCTGCCCTTCTTGACACCAGGCCATCCTCCAAAAGTCTTCGCCTCACTGTGCGTGCAGATGCACTCACACCTGCCTGCTGCCATTCCTGAGCAAGCTCTGCACTGGTGGTGCCCCGATCCCGCAGCTGAATCAACTTTAGGAGACGGTCCTGGCGCTTGCTGGACTTTCTTGGGCGCCCTGACGCCTTCTTCACAACAATTGAACCTCTCTCCTTGAAGTTCTTGATGATCCGATAAATGGTTGATTTAGGTGCAATCTTACCAGCAGCAATATCCTTGACTGTGAAGCCCTTTTTGTGCAAAGCAATGATGACGGCACGTGTTTCCTTGCAGGTAACTATGGTTGACAGAGGAAGAACAATGATTTCAAGCACCACCCTCCTTTTAAAGCTTCCAGTCTGTTATTCTGACTCAATCAGCATGACAGAGTGATCTCCAGCCTTGTCCTTGTCAACACTCTCACCTGTGTTAACGAGACAATCACTGACATGATGGCAGCTGGTCCTTTTGTGGCAGGGCTGAAATGCAGTGGAAATGTTTTAGGGGGATTAAGTTCATTTTCATGGCAAAGAGGGACTTTGCAATTAATTGCAATTCATCTGATCACTCTTCATGACATTCTGGAGTATATGCAAATTGCCATCATCAACACTGAGGCAGCAAACTTTGTGGAGACCAATACTTGTGTCATTCTCAACACTTTTGACCACGACTATATATACAGTGCCTTCAGAAAGTATTCAGACCCCTTTCTCAGCATTCTACACACAATAATGACAAAGCGAAAACAGGCTTGCAGACATTTTTTCAAATGTATAAAAAAAATATTTTTTAAATACCTTATTTACATAAGTATTCAGACCCTTTGCTATGAGACTCGAAATTGAGCTCAGGTGCATACTGTTTACATTGATCATCCTTGAGATGTTTCTACAACCTGATTGGAGTCCACCTGTGGTAAATTCAAATGATTGGACATGATTTGGAAAGGCACACACCAGTGCATGTCATCTCAAAAATCAAGACAAAGACAGGATTGTGTCGAGGCACAGATCTGGGGAAGGGTACAAAAACATTTATGCAGCTTTAAAGGTCCCCAAGAACTCAGTGGCCTCCATCATTCTTAAATGGAAGAAGTTTGGAACCACCAAGCCTCTTCCTAGAGAAGGCCGCCCGGCCAAACTGAGCAATCGGGGGAGAAGACGGAAGCCAATCCTCAGTAAAAGGCACATGACTGCCAAGCGGGCTGTTATGCCTTTTACTGGCAACTCTACCATAAAGCCCTGATTGGTGGTGTGCTGCAGAGATAGTTGTCCTTCTGGAAGGTTCTATGTGTTTATCAAAGATAGAGGGCAATAATGAGAGCACTAATAAAATGAGTGCTGTATTTACATCCCTTCCAAATTAACCTTGTGAACGGCTGTGTTAATAATTTCAAGTAACAGTGGATCTAATTGGTTCCAACATTTTAAATAGCCCTTAGGAGGAATACTGTCACAACCAGGTGATTTGCCTTTAATCATGTTTTCCAATGCCATTTTAATGTCATGGAGAGAGGTTTGGGCTCCCAGCAAGCCAGCTTCCTCAGTTGAAAAAATATCAAGAATGAAAACAAAAAGAAGATATGACAGATATGCAACCCTTAATGCATAGACAGTAAAACAAATGGGATAGCTGTATGATCCATATATTGTCCATTGTTCATTCATTGGCATGGTGTCATCACTTTGTATATGTCCTGGAGGAAAGACAATATATATAATTATAACAAGTTCAATGCTCAGAAATAATAGTAATATTTTTCCTTTTACCCAGACATGAGGGTTATCCTCATCATGTTCTTATGCTGAGTGCAGCATCATAGCCATAGGCTAGGCTGCATGATTGTGCATGGGTAGCATACCTGAATAAAGAGCCAGTCATGTGGTTGCATCAGTCGACTTGTCCCCTTGTTCTTAATCACAACGCAACACGGAGTGCCTGGATACAGCCCTTAGCCATATACCACAAACCCGAGGTGCCTTATTGCTATTATAAACTGGTTACCAACGTAATTAGAGAAGTAAAAATAAACTAGATGGTTCAAGTGTCCAGGCACTCTGCTGTCAGTGCCTGACTGAGGCCAGGTCTCTGGCTCCCTCTATTGGGAGTCGTATGGCCACAGTCAGGACCTGACAATAGGATTCTGGGAGTACTTTTTTGAGTTTGGTTAATGCCCAATTAGAGGCAGCTGTCTTGAGTTGTCTGGGGATTCTATTTATGTTCCCATTGCGTCCACCTGCGTGTGGATCATTGTAGTTGTAGTGTTTGCCTAGTGTGTCAGCTACATTCAGGTCACAGGTTTGTCTCATTCTTATTTTCAGTAAAAAAAATAAACATGTATGTTCGCACCTCTCGCTCTGCGCCTCGTTCCCTCACCACGCACCGCGACATCCGCGATGCGACATGGCTAAGAACAGCCCTTAGCAGTGGTATATTGGATATATACCACACCTCCTCTGGCCTTATTGCTTAAATATACCACGGCTGTCAGCCAATCAGCATTCAGGGATCGAACCACCCAGTTTATAATTAAGCAATAAGGCCCGAGGGGTGTGGTATATGGCCAATATACTCCGATATATGGGAAGTGTCTGCTGCCTGGGAGTACAGGGCTCTCACACCAATAACATGCACGCACGCACGCACGCACATAGACAAAAACATGCCTCCAAACACACACACACCAAAATAGAGTGGAGGGGGCTTCCCGAGTGGCACAGCGGTCTAAGAAGGTCTGACTCGACCTTCGCCTCTCCCGAGCCCGATAGAGCAGAGAAGTCAGACAGTGAAACATGAGGGTATTAATGTGTGGCCGTCAGTCACACAGGGCCTCAGAAAAGACACACAACAGCACAGTAATGCGTCTCTCTCTTATCTTCACATAACAAGCAAGAGAGAGTGCGAGGGTTGTTGTGTGTCAGCCAAGGTGATTCATCATGACAACTTTTGAAAATCTGTCTGGATTACTGTGTAAACGAGAGCATGTTTCCCCAGCATGTCCAATGGCAGCTACTGCTTCTATGTTTGATACATGACCATGCCAGAAGACGGTGTTAGCCTGCTGAGCTTAAGCCTAGACCTTACGTCCAGAAGCTACCGCAAGTCTTCACAGGTACGGTTGCATGTTCACTTATTGTGTGGATGCATGCATATGTTTGTGTATGTGTGTGTATGTGTGTGTACAGTAAGACTCACCATAACCATAAGTGGTCTCCTCCAGGGAGGTAGGAGAGGTGTGGAAGAGGTTTTTAATAGGGCAGCCATCCACATCCAGCCGGGGGAGGGACACTGCATTCTTGATGATGGGGGAGATGGGAGGGGGTGGCGGTGACAGGTCCTTTGCCCCCCCCCTGGGACGCTCTGGTGTCTTCCGAACATGCTGGAGGGTCCGAGAGAAGAAAGCCCCGATCTTGTTGTCAGGACTTGTGACGGAATCATCATCCCCGTTTCCATTGGCGGCCCCACCGTGGTTGCTAAGGAACGAAGTGTCCCCAAACACGTCCCCTCCGCGGCCCACGTGCATAGTGTGGCGGAAGTCTCCCAGCGGAGGGCTGATCATGTCCAAGGTGAGGTCACCTTTGAAACGACGTTTACCCTGAGAGCCAGCCACCAGACCCTTCATGCCAGGGATCTTCCCCAGGTTCATGGTGATGCCCAAGGGTATGGTCCTCTAAAAAAGTACAAAAATCCCTTTAAATCCACTGAAAGTGGGGATGGAAATGAAATTTAATTTTTGCTTTAGAAAAGCTCCCAGGGGGATTGTGTGCCTCAAAAGTAACGATCGATCGTCGTTTAGGGTTAACTTCAGTAATGGAGCAGTCTAATCTATTCTCTTGTTATCATGTGCTGTTTGCAACTTCAGTCCCATTTTCTGTTGTTTGTTGTCATCCATATCCAGCTGGATTAAGTCGAGAGAAATGGAGGAAAAAAGTACGCAGCTCAGTTCCTGGAATCCACTGCCAGTTTGAGTGTGGTCAGAGACGCTGGGCTCGACAGTTGTTTTAGGCTTTGGGTTTATAAAACATCAGCTCAGGAAGAAGCCCAGATCCAGCTGCAAATATCCCTCCTGCGGTTGTACACTGGAACCATTTATTAAAAGAAAGCACAAAAATGTATTCAATTCTTCGTCTAGGAGGCTCAAATGCAGCTATAACAGTCCAGTAACCCTGAGGGGACTTTCTTTGCTAGACTGATTCGGTGTATTGATATAGAACCAGGTAGGGGGTCTGGCAGGACACATCACTATCTGGAACATTCAGTCATAAAGTAACTGGATCAGGTTTTTCTACAGACCCTTGTCTTCTGTTAGCCGTCAAAGTTCCTGGTTTCAACTTTTCTGGAACCTTCTAAATGTAGACCACTGTCACTGCACTTGAGAACAAATTCAATGTAAGTCTGTTTTTTTGTCTGTGAGTTTCAGGGTATTTTGTGTCTCTCTCGTTCTGTGTTTTGCTACAACATAAGCGCTACTTAATCATATCACATATTTCCTCGAAATAGTTTATAATCGGTCTTCAAAAGCAGAGCAGAGACCCTCATTCAACACCTTAAACCGACCATAAGGCATAAGTTTACAAACATGAATAGTATGTTCCACCAGATGAAAACATACTGCTCTATTTTTTCCCCAAAATGCATAAAATACTGACAAATATCCTGATAAGAAAATCACTTAGCTGACTTTTATTTCACAAAATACCCCAGTAAGTCAACACTGGCAGGAGGCGTGCAAATAATGGACTTTTCCTTTGTTATCTTTAGCCAGTAAAGTAATGGATATCGCTTTATGTAATAATTTGATAGTGTAATGTACACTGATAAGGTGTTCTTGTTCTTTTAAGATCTTTCCACTGCCGAGGCCCTCCCACGCGCGATAGCCTGGCTTTATTAATGACTTGGAGCAGACCTCTGAATGGGATTGCGTCAGGGTTAAAGCAGCCTTTTAATTTGCTCCTGACCACAGTCCCAGGGCCTCTCCTTTAAGTCTCCACTGGCTGGCGTTTTAAGAGGGGCAGCTGGGAGCAGCACAGAGGGTGGAAGCACACCTCATACCACAGACTGGAAAGAGAGCAAGAGCGAGAGTGAGAGCGAGAGAGCAGTACCAGGGGTTCACTTACCAGACCAACAGACTTCTATTAGGTGTGTGTAACTATTAGGTGTGATGTTGAATTTGAGATAGTCTTAACCTCTAGAGAGCATGAACCAGACACTCATAACTAGACTTCATATACTGAGTTCAAGCCACCGCCTCAACATCCCTTACTAACTCTCCTGTGTGACTGTGAGCTGCAGAGGCAAAAGCAATCATGCACAGCTCAGTTTATGTTTGAATGTGAAGCAAAGCAGATACTCCTCAGTTTCAAACACGTATTTTAAGTGGGGGAGAGATACCTCGGTCCCCGTCTCACTGTACTAACAGAAGGGCATGGAGCTCTGTTCTACTGTAATCCTGTTTCAGTCGGAGGATCTTTGGCCCATGCTCAGTGGGGGTTGAGTCTGTCCTTACTGTCCTGAGGGGCACGGAGTGAGAGGGAGAGAGAGACTTTTTGACCTCTCGTCTGACTCCCGCAGACACAGCCGGAGCCCGAAGGTTTATTCACACACTTTATGGAACGCTCCTATATGTCTCCTATACGTTCCAGCACCCCCCCCCATGCCCTACCCTGGCCTCCTCCTCCTCTCCTTCTGATCCTTTGTTTTAAGAGTTACGCAAATCCAGCCGCTCACACTCCAGGCATCTGATAGAGCAGGGCTGAAACCGAGCACCGGTTGGTTTCAGAAAAAATTACAAAAACAGAAGTTAAGTCTCTAAAAGGTAATAAGTTTAATGCAGTAATCCGGGCGGCTGTCTGTGTCTTCAGAAGGAAAAAGGGGGGTCTCCTCAGGGGATTGGTCGTGGCCTGGATTAGCCCCTAATCCCTGGATCTCTTCTTCCCCTCGCCCGTCCGTCCAGAGTCCCTCTTTTTTGGGTCTCTCTCCTCCCTCTTTCTGGGCTCTGTCCTGTATTTGACCTCCCTCTCTCTGGGTCTGTGCTGGTTCTCTGGGTCTGAGAAGCTACCTTGGCCTCACTGAAAACATGCCATCTGCTGTGGGAGAGAGAGAGGGGGAGACAGGGAGTAAGACATGGTAGGTCATGGTACCGGGACATAGGTAAGGCATACATAGAAATAAAGTGAAACATAAATCATCAACTGTCGTACTGACAGTTGTTTGTATTCCACATTTTTTCCACTCCTTTTGCTGCCACTACCTAAGTAGTAACTTATAATAGTTTCTGTTTGACTGTAATTCAACTGGCTGAACATTTCTAAACAAATCTCTTAAAATTACACAAGCTGAGTATTAAGGGGGTTTCCCGAATATCTCTTCTGTAGGCTACATCACAGACCCATCCATCCAATCCACCATGTAGCTACCTGTGAGCCAAGGTGAGGTATGGTATGGTTGCATCCTAAATGGCTTCAAAAAGTCAAACACGGGCAGACGGAGGGGACCCAGGACAGAGCCAATGAGCTGAACCAATTTTTTTACAGGTTTGATACTGGCCCTGTCCACCTCCCCTCCAGCTCCCCAGACCACACACCCTCACGGCTGTCCCACCCCCACTTTGCTCACAGCACCTCTGCTGAGACAATCAGTGACCCCACCTCCGCCCCTGCTCACCCTGGACTGATCCTCAACACCCCCCTTCCCCCCACCTCCCCACCTGGGCTGGCTTTCACCACCAACCAAGTGAAGAGAGAGCTGGAGAGACTACACCAGTGGAAAGCGGCGGGCCCTGATGGCATCAGCCCAAGGGTGCTGAGGGTCTGTGCTGACCAACTGTGTGGAATACTCCAGCGTCTTTTCAACCTTAGCCTGAGCCTAGAAAGGGTCCCTGTGCTGTGGAAAACATCCTGCCTCGTCCCAGTGCCCAAGAAGGCACACCCCACTGTCCTGAATGACTTCAGACCCGTAGCGCTAACATCCCACGTCATGAAGACCCTGGAAAGGTTAGTCCTCGCTCACCTCAGACCCCTGGTGTGTTCATCAATGGACCCCCTGCAGTTTGCATACCAGCGCAACATCGGGGTGGATGATGCAATCATCTACCTTCTGCAGAGGGCCTACTCTCACCTGGACAACGCAGTTTGCACTGTGAGGGTTATGTTTTTTGACTTCTCCAGTGCCTTCAATACCATTCAGCCCCTGCTACTGGGTGAGAAGATGAGGAGGATGAAAGTGGAAGCACCCTTAGTCTCCTGGGTCACGAACTACCTGACCGGTAGGCCACAATTTGTGCGACTACAGAGCTGTGTGTCAGAACGGGCAGTTAACAACACAGGGGCCCCCCAGGGTACGGTCCTGTCCCCCTTCCTGTTCACCCTCTACACCTCAGACTTCAGATATAACTCTGAAACATGCCACCTACAGAAGTTCTCGGATGACTCTGCTATTGTAGGGTGCATCAGGGGTGGGCAGGAGGAGGAGTACAGGAGCACAATCAGTGACTTTGTGTTGTGGTGTGAGCAGAACCACCTTCAGCTCAACATCAGCAAAACAAAGGAGATGGTGGTGGACTTCAGGAGAACCAAGGCACAACTGACTGCAGTCCCTATACAGGGGATGGATGTGGAAATGGTTGGGTCATACAAGTTCCTGGGAGTCCATATGGACAACAGGCTGGAATGGGCCGGTAACACCGGGGCCCTGTACAAAAAGGGCCAGAGCCGACTCTACTTTCTGAGGAGACTCAGGTCCTTCAACGTGTGCAGTAAACTACTGCATACCTTCTACCAGTCTGTGGTGGCCAGTGCCATCTTTTTTGCAGTGGTGTGCTGGGGAGCAAACATCAAAGCCGGTGATGCTTCTCGGGTAAATAAGCTGATCAGGAAGGCTAGCTCTGTCCTGGGGATGAGCCTTGACACTCTAGAGGAAGTGGCGGAGAGACGGATCCTGGCCAAACTGCTGGCCATCATGGACAACGTCACCCACCCTCTGCACGCTATGGTTATGACGCAGAGGAGCACTTTCAGTCACAGACTGATCCCACCACGGTGTGCCAGAGAGCGCTACAGGAGGTCCTTCCTGCCGGCGGCTATTAGACTATATAATGCCTCACCGGGGTGCCGTGCCGTCGGCAACATAGATCTGGAACTGTTGGGGTGCTAGGACCTAGTTTAACAATTATGCATCCATCCGTGAGTAACTCTGGTCCGTCAGCACTCATCCACTCAGGACCTATTTATTCATACAGGTCTGTATATACATACTCATGTACAGTTGTTATATTATATCACATGCAATATTGTAAGTAATTATTGGACTTAACCTACGTCAGCATTCACTCAGGAATGCATATTAGTATCCTGCCAGTTGCACCTTTTCTCATTGCTTTTAGTATAGCGAATGTGCAATACGTGCAGTTGTCTGTAATTAAACCCTGCTCACTAAGGACTGTATTTTAAAGGGAATTACTATTATTACCCCAAATGATATCATACACACATTTAGCTATTAAAGTATCTCTTCCTGTCATTTACCTGTACAGTTTGTGTAAACATGCAAGTATTCACTTATCTGTAAATATAACTGTATACCTAACTGTACAGCTAATTTAACCATGCAGAATTTTCACTTACCTGTTAATTTACTCAGTCTGTCTATTGAGTAAACTATTATTACCCTCGCTCATATCATACGCATTTTTAGCTACTGAAGTATTTCTCTGCCATCGACCTGTATAGTATAGTTAACCATCCAACATCCACCAATGTATAGTGTACATATTCAGCCAACCACTCATACTATGCAATGTCTTTTTATAGCTTTTTTTTTGCACTCCAGATATCTTGTATTTCTATACTTTTTCATACTGCTGCTCTATGTATCATGTACCGTGTATCTGTCTTTTGTGTACTTTCGTTGTGGCATTTTGCACCTGCCCTGTGTTTTGTTGTAGCTGCTTGACAATGAAATTTCCCCCCCGGGGGATCAATAAAGTACCTACCTACCTACCTATCTATCTATCTATTATTTATATAAAGCACTACTTTTGACCAGGGCCCATAGGTCTCTGATCAAAAGTAGTGCACTATGTAGTGAATAGGGTGCCATTTGGGATGCACTCTAGATGTAAACCAGAGAAGCCAGGCTCTAATAGGAGCCGTGTGTGTGAACACATTCCTGGAAGCAACATCACTGTACTCTCTCTCTCCATTACAACCATCACATCAGAGAGAGAAGAGAAGAACCCAACCACATCCCTGATTAGAAACACCTTTAGGTCTGATCCCTCTTTCCTTCTCTGAGGCTGGCTGGCTGTGTTACAGTACTGTATGAAGATCTCATGGTTTGGAGAGATACAGCTGGCACACGCAAAAAAAAAAAACACACGGCTAGATCAATGGACTGGAGAAATACTGTACTGTACTCTCAATAATATTTTATTGAATTGAATGTGTCAGGATTTTATACAGAATTATGTTTTGTTGGGTATACCAACCAGAGTTCATTTGACCCCTCTTCTATTCTCCTTTCCAAACTCCAGTCCTATTTTAAGTCTCTTACTCACTAACTAAGTTAACCAGGTGAACAAACATACAAGATAAGGCTGCATTTTTCACTCCCCCTGCGATATCCAAATAATGTATCTTCCTCTTAGCTGTGCTCTATTTGAATCCAAGGAAAATAGAGCAACACTTCCCTTAAGCCAAGAATGTTTTTAATGCTTCTTCAACAAACATCCATAGGCATAGGCTCTTGAAGCTTCTCTCATTCCTTTATCCTTTGTCCTTCTTTGCCCCCCTTTCATCGCTCTCTCTCCCTCCCTCCCTCCCCCCTCACTCTCTCTCTACCCCTCTTTATCGCTCGCTCTCCATTTGGCATGCTGTTGTGGACGGACTTTGAGGGGGTCAGGGAAGGAATGAGTCAGGCCCATTTGGTGACGTTGACAGGCCATGATGGAGCATGTATCCCCTGCTCTTTATGTGTGGCAACCAAGACACCAACAACAAGTAGCCTCAGGTGTCAAAACTGACCCTAACCCTATTTCCTGGTTGCGTCAATCAAAGATGGTGGATAAATGAAGATAGTTCACTCAGGCCGTTTACCATTGGATTTTTTTCTGTCTGCTTAACGGGATGGCTCTCCCATAGACACCAATGCGATAGCAGTTGGGTCTGGTCTGATTAGCTCATTGACTTCAATGTAACCAGAAAAACCCTGCAAGTCGGGTCAGTCACATGGGAGGATTGTGGGGCACAGGTACAATTGTGCAGAGTTAAAATTAAGGAATCTCAGTGGATGAGGCCAACAGGGAAGGAATGCCCCAACTCTACATTCCAATACCTCATCATCAGATTCTGATTCTAGGTGTTTGCTTGGTTATTCTGGTTCAATATGCACGAGTAAGGCCGGAAGCAGGTCAAAATTAAAAACCAAAAATCAATAGAGGCATGTGATGGTCAAACATGCATTAGCTAGAGTAGATCAATCAGACCTGCCTGGTGTTGCAGGCAGAGCGCCAGGAAAACATTGCCATTTAGTAACACACACGTTATCACAGAGCCTGCTCTCTTCATTGATCTGGCTGCTGTGTGAAGCTAACAAGCTCCCCAATCAATTGTATTGGCTGATCTCCCTAATGAGGTCAGAGTAATGAGACCTCTGTTATGTAGTGTTGCTCCCCTTGACATTTGGAGCAGGGGCTGCATCATTAACTTGTTGATATGTGAGTCAGTTGGTCCCCCTACAGTTTAACAACAGTGCTGTTACACAAGTCATTTTGATTAATTGTTGAATCCTCAATGGTACATTTTCTGATTCACCCCATAAAACACCAGATGAGCATATATGCAGAATGCAGACCACGGGAGAGGATAGATTAATATTGTTGATCTGCTAAGACCTAAGCATAGACCCGTGATATATTGCAACACAAGCAACCCTAAATATAATGCAGGACATATTATGTTTCATGCCAAATGATATATGGACAGTCACCCACAACATTTTTACCACAATAATAAATGTGCATGTTAAACTACAGTTAGGCTACAGAGCCATAGAACCATAGATTACATAGGTCGCTTACATAGTTTCAGATATCAAATACGATGACTTGATTGTGAATAGACAGAAAGAGAACATTAAACAATTTAATAAAACAAAGTTTTACTTTCAGTTGACACAGTCTATTGATATTTGAGCGATTAAAATTATAGAATGCTAATTAATAGCCTTAATAATTAAACAAGCCTAATGAAGTGAGAGGCTACATGAGCGAAATTAAAAGTTGAGTGTAAAGAAAAACTTACCCGGGCAAGTAGACTAAGAGACGTTCACACAGATAGGATACGATTAAAAGCCAGTACTTTTTATGATAACCCACAAAATCCGTATTTATAATGAAGTATTATAAAGTATTGGGATTTCCAGTAACCGGTCTTGTAGACAGACGGACAGTGCCGCTAGTGCCTTCAGCTTCACTAGAATGAGTTTGAGTAGGCGGTGAAGAAGGGGGCGGGCTAGTCAAAAACTGATGACGAGGCCATAATCGAATCAGCAGCAGCGAAACAGGCAAGGAGAATTTACAGTACGAAGGAGCTAGTGATACTCGGGTTGACTCATAACCTGCAGTCCCAGAGTTATATCCGCGGGGCAGTCGGGTTTAGGGTCCTGAAGTATTGTGTGGCTGAAAGATTCTCTGGTCTGTTGAAACCAAGATTGAACTCTTTGACCTGAATGCCAAGCGTCTCGTCTGGAGGAAACCTGGCACCATCCCTATGGTGAAGCATGGGGATGGCAGCATCATGCTGTGGGCATGTTTGTTACCGAATGCACTGTATATATATATACAGTGGGGAGAACAAGTATTTGATACACTGCCGATTTTGCAGGTTTTCCTACTTACAAAGCATGTAGAGGTCTGTAATTTTTATCATAGGTACACTTCAACTGTGAGAGACGGAATCTAAAACAAAAATCCAGAAAATCACATGGTATGATTTTTAAGTAATTTATTTGCATTTTATTGCATGACATAAGTATTTGATCACCTACCAAGCAGTAAGATTTCCGGCTCTCACAGACCTGTTAGTTTTTCTTTAAGAAGCCCTCCTGTTCTCCACTCATTACCTGTATTAACTGCACCTGTTTGAACTTGTTACCTGTATAAAAGACACCATTCCACACACTCAATCAAACAGACTCCACACACTCAATCAAACAGCTGTGTAAGGACATCAGGGATAAAATTGTAGACCTGCACAAGGCTGGGATGGGCTACAGGACAATAGGCAAGCAGCTTGGTGAGAAGGCAACAACTGTTGGCGCAATTATTAGAAAATGGAAGAAGTTCAAGATGACGGTCAATCTCCCTCGGTCTGGGGCACCATGCAAGATCTCACCTCGTGGGGCATCAATGATCATGAGGAAGGTGAGGAATCAGCCCAGAACTACACGGCAGGACCTGGTCAATGACCTGAAGAGAGCTGGGACCACAGTCTCTAAGAAAACCATTAGTAACACACTGCGCCGTCATGGATTAAAATCCTGCAGCGCACGCAAGGTCCCCCTGCTCAAGCCAACGCATGTCCAGGCCCGTCTGAAGTTTGCCAATGACCATCTGGATGATCCAGAGGAGGAATGGGAGAAGGTCATGTGGTCTGATGAGACAAAAATAGAGCTTTTTGGTCTAAACTCCACTCGCCGTGTTTGGAGGAAGAAGAAGGATGAGTACAACCCCAAGAACACCATCCCAACCGTGAAGCATGGAGGTGGAAACATCATTCTTTGGGGATGCTTTTCTGCAAAGGGGACAGCGTATTGAGGGGAGGATGGATGGGGCCATGTATCGCAAGATCTTGGCCAACAACCTCCTTCCGTCAGTAAGAGCATTGAAGATGGGTCGTGGCTGGGTCTTCCAGCATGACAACGACCCGAAACACACAGCCAGGGCAACTAAGGAGTGGCTCCGTAAGAAGCATCTCAAGGTCCTGGAGTGGCCTAACCAGTCTCCAGACCTGAACCCAATAGAAAATCTTTGGAGGGAGCTGAAAGTTCGTATTGCCCAGCGACAGCCCCGAAACCTGAAGGATCTGTATGGAGGAGTGGGCCAAAATCTCTGCTGCAGTGTGTGCAAACCTGGTCAAGAACTACAGGAAACGTATGATCTCTGTAATTGCAAACAAAGGTTTCTGTACCAAATATTAAGTTCTGCTTTTCTGATGTATCAAATACTTATGTCATGCAATAAAATGCAAATTAATTACTTAAAAATCATACAATGGGATTTTCTGGATTTTTGATAAAAATTACAGACTTCTACATGCTTTGTAAGTGGGAAAACCTGCAAAATCGGCAGTGTATCAAATACTTGTTCTCCCCACTGTATATATTGCGGAAAGTATTCAGACCTCTTGACATTTTCCACATTTTGTTACCTTACAGCCTTGTTCTAAAATGGATTCAATTGGGTTTTTTCATCATCAATCTACACACAATACCCTATAATGGCAAAGCAAAGACTGTCTTTTAGGAATTTTTGCAAATTTATCAAAAATAAAAAACTGAAATATCACATTTACGTAAGTATTCAGACCCTTTACTCAGTACTTTGTTGAAGCACCTTTGGCAGAGATTACAACCTTCTTGGGTATGATGCTACAAGCTTGGCACACCTGTATTTGGGGAGTTTCTCCCATTCTTCTTTGCAGATCCTCTCATGTTCTGTAAGGTTGGATAGGGAGTGTCGCTGCACAGCTATTTTCAGGTCTCTCCAGAGATGTTAGATCGGGTTCAAGTCTAGGCTCTGGCTGGACCACTCAAGGACATTCAGAGACTTGTCCCGAAGCCACTCCTGCATTGTCTTGGCTGTGTGCTTAGGGTCATTGTCCTGTTGGAAGGTGAACCTTCACCCCAGTCTGAGGTCCTGAGCGCTCTGGGGCAAGTTTTCATCAAGGATCTCTGTACTTTGCCCCGTTCATCTTTCCCTCCATCCTTCTCTATTTTCTTTCTCTCTGCATTGTTTGGAAGGGCCCGTATGTAAGCATTTCACTGTTAGTCTACACCCGTTGTTTACGAAGCATGTGACGAATACAATTTTATTTGATGATTTTATTATGAATCTTTCGTTATTTTTTTTTATTTTTTATTTCACCTTTATTTAACCAGGTAGGTCAGTTGAGAACAAGTTCTCATTTGCAACTGCGACCTGGCCAAGACAAAGCAAAGCAGTGCGACAAAAGACAACACAGAGTTACACAGTAAAACAAACAGTCAAAAACACAATAGAAAAATCTATATACAGAGTGCAAAATGTAGTGCAGAAATGCAGTAAGGTTAGGAGGTAGGACAATAAATAGACTATAGTGGTGAAATAAATTACAGAATTATCATCATTAACACAGGAATGAAGGATGTGCAAATTATGATGTGCAAATAGAGGTACTGGTGTGCAAGATTAGTGAAAATAAACAAAAAATAAATATGGGGATGAGGTAGTAGTGTGGACTATTAACAGAAGGGCTATATACAGGTGCAGTGATCGATAAGCAGCTTTGATAACTGATGCTTAAAGTTATTGAGGGAGATAGGAACCTCTAGCTTCAATGATTTTTGCAATTCGTTCCAGTCATTGGCAGCAGCGAACTGGAAGGAATGGCGGCCAAAGGAGGTGTTGGCTTTGGGGGTGACCAGTGAGATATACCTGCTGGAGCGCATGCTACGGGTGGGTGTTGCTATAGTGACCAGTGAGCTGAGATAGGGCGGGGATTTACCTAATAAAGACTTATAAATGACCTGGAGCCAGTGGGTTTGGCGACGAATATATAATGAAGGCCAGCCAACGAGAGCATACAGGTCGCAGTGGTGGGTAGTGTATGGGGCTTTGGTGACAAAACGGATATCTTGTCCCTTCATATAGGAAAGACACCTGTTAGCCTAAAGCAATGTTTCAAGGCTTAATCTGCTAAAACGAGTTATCTATTGACCTGACTGTAGGCCTTGCTACCATTGTAACCCCTCAGGTGCCGCACCCCTGATGTAAAATGAAACCATTCTGTCCACAAGTCTGCCTCTAACCTCGATCTAAGAAGTCTTCAACAGATTATACAAAATTCATGATTGATTCCTATAATTCCTCATTCAATTTTCATGTCACAGTAATGAAACTGATATCCAGTACCTCTTTAGAAAGCACTAGAGAGGCAGCCAAAGCCATCTGACAGTGTTAAAAGTGAGCAGTTTCCAATGTTGACCTGTTCAACAGGATACTACGTTCTTATCAACAGGAACACAGAAGTATCTTCAGACGGTCTTCAAAGTATTTCATGTGTTGGCTGCTAAGTAGTTACAACTCCCAGGTGGCCTGAGATTCTGGCAAGGCTGTTAGAGTGATGATCACAACCCCTCTTCATGTTTTACCACTTCCCCAACACACACACACACACACACACACACACACAAACACAAACACACCACCTCCGTAGAACTGTAAAAACCAAGCCAACACCCTTCCTCATCTCATCACTTAAATGTAGGACAAAGTTTCCCCTCAGTGCTGATCTATGGTCAGTTTTGCTTTTCACCTCCACATTGTTATGGATGTAGTCCTGTGGAACAATAAGCTGATCGTAGATATGTGCCTTCGCTGAGGTTTCTGCCTGGCCATTGTGGATCACACACTTGTATCAGTATAAACAAGTAGAGCAGGGCATGTGAGGATGGCAGGGCTGTATATGGTCTGTGTTGTGTTCAGCTGCCACCTCTACTCACAGTTCTCTGATTCAAATAGTGTGGCATGAGGCGATGATAAGGCTGGTACTTATACAAACCACTTGCTGTGCACAGCTCTAGGTGCCTTGGCCCAAATGGGTCTTTGTTTCACCCCCGGACTAGGTTCATTGCCTGATTGATATTGTGATCCATCTTGTGACAAGGAGCGTTTTTCACTGCCGTTACATCAGCAATTTGAAGCAAACTGATCCAGCTTTTCAATCTGGTTTAACACGGGATGGATGAAGGGGTAGCACCAGGCTTAGGCCTATTTCTTTTTCTTTCTCTCTCATCTCTCCCTCTCCGTCTTTTTTTCGTCTGTTGCCTTTGCATAAGCTCATACTGTATCTTCCAATCCATCTCTTTGGGTCTGTTTTCTCCTCTTTTTCTCACAGGCTTTCCCTGAATCCCTCTGTACTACCCCTCCTCTCCGCCCCAAGATAAACAACCCCGTGCTGAAGCATGCCAGCTATTTGTCCATAAAAGCCCACAGATTTTGGACATTGTTCAGATATATGGGTCCCCACAGGGAGGCAAGATTACAAATGTAGTCCTTTCCATGTTTCTCTCTATCTCCATTTGTCTGACTAGATCTTTCGTTACTTACTCTCTCACATGAGGTTCAAGTCAATTCAAAGGGCCCTGTGTACCGTCGTACTGGCACCCTTACATTTGATCCGCACACCCTCTCTATAGCCCACTGTATCAAGTCCCACTCTCCCTCAGTATTTAACAATCACTGATGTTTCTATGGCTGTCCAGATGTTTCAAAACCTCTAGTTCTCAGGCTTCAAAGCTATGGCTAAACTTCAGTATAGTCCCACAGGAGCACACACTCATAAGCATGCACACACACACAGTCACACACAATTTCAGGGCGGCAGGTAGCCTAGCGGTTACAACGTTGGACCAGAAACCGAAAGGTCGCTGATTCGAATACCAGAGTTATTCGAATCAGCGAATAACCAGAGTTAAGGCACTTAACCCTAATTTGCTCCAGGGACTGACCCTGTAGGTAAGCTGTCATTGAAAATAAGAATTTGTTCTTAACTGACTTGCCTAGTTAAATAAATAAATAAATGTAACAACACAGTTGGTGGTAATACACTACATTCTCTTTGGTACTTGCTTGACTTTGAACACTCTGTCTGTCTACATCTCTTTACCTCTGTCTCCTCTCTCCCTCTCTCCTCTCGGTCTCTGTGTCTACATATCTTTACCTCTGTCTGCTTCTCTCTCCTCTCTCCCTCCTTGTGTTACAGCCCACCAGCGCTGTGTATCAGCTGTGCGATAGTGTGCGACGACAGCAACCTCCGTCCTCCATGCACAGTGACCAGCCAGTGAGGCGAGGCGAGCTACTGTCAGACCACAGCATCACACGCACACAGTATCCTGTGTTTAGACTGGTCCACCATTCCTATATAGAGATACAGATCACTGTTTGGCTTCCTGAGCATGTTGAGGGTGTAATTACACAATAACCAGAGCAACAACAACACAGAGAGAGAGAGAGAGAGAGAGAGGTTGAGGTCAAGAACCAAAGAGAGACAGAGGGGCCTCTCAGGTTTTCATTTTTAGTGAACTGACTGTATGTTTTGTTTTTGGGTTCTTTGGTAGAGGGAGGTGTGTGCAGGGCTGTGTGTATGTCTGGTTCATAGTATTGACCCCTGTTGTCTCCTGTTGTCTCCTGAGTTCTGTGTAAATGTGCCAATCTTTTCTAAACCTTTGCTTGTGATTTGTGTCTTGAGTTTGTGTCATTGTAATTGGATAGAAGAACAGTTTGGATATTCTTCCATTCTTCAAGGGGGCCAGTAAAACATGATGAATATTTCCCAGACAGAAAAAGGATGTCTTTCCAGGAAATGACTTTCACACAGTGTAGAAGGTCTGGCAGCTATGTTGAAACCCTTTTACCAAACTCCTCGTCACATATTTTATTGAATTTAATGATTTTCTTTAGGATTTAGCAGGATGCTTATCTTAATGTATCATTTATAATGTTCAGGTAATAAGCAACCTCACAAATGTTTATGTAATGGTTTGAAAACAAGTGGCGTTGTAAATGGTCCAGCAACAGTTTGCTAATAACATAGACACACCGTTTGGGGGAGATCTTGGACTGGGTCTACTACTAATAAGTGCCATGATGAGATCTTTTTCAAGTGCAATTTACACCACAAATGTAATTTAACTTAGTTAAATTCAAATTATCCCGCTAACCAATATCCTCCTAGCTTTATTGCAGTGAATGCTTAATTGGGGGCTTAACAACTGTAAATAATACTCTGTTACTATTGAGCTTATTCCCATTGGTTGAACTGTTTTCAATTACTCATCTGGAGCTGCAATTAGGTTCCATGTTGAGGCCCAAGCTAATTTGACTCCTAAAATAACAGCAGCTACTGTGTTTTTCAGCCGTCTGAGGGAGGGAGACGTCTGGAGGGAGCCGTAGACACGGGTACACTTTCTCCAGGAGTATGGCACAGGATTTGATATGTTTTGGAGTGACTGACTGCAGTCGCAGTGAAATCTTAGCGGCCATACGAAAAATCCCAAACGCCTTGTTTTCATGAAGTCTGTTTCCTGATATACTCTTTCCTTTCCTATACTGCCATAGGCCTAGTGGAGGAAAGGTTTGTGTGTGTTTTTGTGTGTACTTGCGTGTGTGCACGTGTGTGTGTATTTATGTATTTATATGTTTACATTCACATCATAAAAGAAACTTCTCTATATCCACTTTCTGTTTTTCTAGTCTCTGAACAGCAGGGACATCAACAGTTAACATGTCGGGTAATTCTCTCCTTTTGTTTTCCCAGAAAGCAAATATTTATGTAATGGAGCAGCCAGAGCAGCCACAGCATAGACCTAGAGACCCTTGTCCATGCAGCCGAGGTATTTGAGCTCTATTAGGAGCTGGAGAGCAGAGCTGGATTTGGTTGTTATAAGTCCCAGATGTTGCCTTCTGAAGGGAAGGAGGGAGGTGGAGGGGATGTACAGGAGAGGCCTGTATCCCTGGTACCCAGTCTATATCCTTGAGTCCAGTGATCTGCTGTGGAACCTCTCTGGGTGGATATTGCCAGTATGCACATATCTAGGATCAGTTTACTTTCCTCTAATCCTTACCTTGGTTTGGACCATACATGCTACATGGGCTACTATTGAATGTTACAATCTTGGTTTCATTTAAAAACCCTAATCTGCCCATCTATCTCTATATACCCATACCCAGGCACAATTGCATGTGGCTTTTTCTCAGGTCAGGTGTAGCTGTTGGTGTTTGTTTGTCCCTATTTCCGTGAATTCTGACCTGGAAGGAAATGTGGCGGGGACCAGAGACAATGGACTATTATAAGGTTCAGCTTTATGCTCATGCAAGACTAAAACAGGAAAACGTACTGAAACACACCCACACACTCTCTCTCTCAAAATCAAAAGACCCACACACTCACAAACAGCAATCCTCTGACACATAACTCACAGTCTCCAAATAGATTTGAATCTCTCCCACTACAGATTTTTCATCCTTTCGTACCCATTCTAAACAAATGGATCATCCCAGCCCTAACCTTCCTCTCTTTTGTTGTAAAGGTGGCGTGTCTGAGTTCACAGGACTAAGCTGAGACTCTATCTGTCCATGTGATAACAGAGAGCAGGGGAGCTTAGCTACATAATCTGTATGTGTATTTATTTAGTTTGAGCTGTTTGTGGTGTACATCTGAGGAGTATGGGACATGAGGGGTCAAGAGTGTACGTGTGTGTCTGTGTCTGTAGTGGAGCAGTGTGTGTGTGTGTGTGTGTGTGTGAAGCCAGGCGTGGAGCACTCTTGACTCCTCCCTGCGTGCAAAAGACATGCAACATACTGAAATGTAATGTGTGTGTTTGTATGTATGTCGGTCAACATGTAGATAACACTCTCTCCCATTCTGTTTTTGGAGACGGTGTCTGTGTGTGTTTGTATTCACCTCAGAGTAATTAGTACTCAACATGTGGTGAAGAGTGGCATCTTAATAGTAGAGTGTGTGTTTGTGACAGTAGGCATGTAAGTGTGGAAATAGAAGCATGCGGTCATCCATTCTGTGGAGGGGGTAGAGATTGGCCATTTTTCTATTCAAGAACACAGCGCTAAAGCTCCTTGCTCTCCAGAATTATAGCAACAACCAACAGAAGTTTTGATGCCATGAGAAACAAACAGCTGGACTTGTTATCTTCATCCAATGGGTCCCTGTGGTCTGGGCCTTTTCTGTGCTGGTTGGTATGTGCTGCTGTTCACTCTTCTATGCTGTCTCTGAAATGGACCATTCTGGTCTTTGCGTCTGGTCTGTCTAGTATGTGAAGGTCCATGCTGGTCTTTGCTATTCTAACTAGTCCACTCTCTTCTAGTCTGTACTGGTCTCTGTATTGGTGTATTTTTAGAGAGACAGGTGGAGGCAGACAGAGACAGCGACAGGGCCTGATGTGGACTAGCCTTGAGAGGAGACTGTGGTAGTCCTACTGCTGTGCTGTGACAGCCGGTCTCTGCATGCCTCTCTGCCCAGGCCCTCTGCCCAGGCCCTCTGCCCAGGCCTAGCCACCACTGGGTAACATTCCTTACCCTGAGACCAGAAAGAAAATCTACGTCCCAAATGGTACCTTGTTCCCTATATAGTGCACTACTTTTGACCAGGGCCTTATATAGGGAATAGGGTGCCATTTGGGACAGAAACAGAGTTAGGCACAGGAGGCCTCCTTATATCTCCACTCTCCAGAGACACTGGTTTGCTGAATTTAAAATCCACAATTACCCTGCCGAGAGGTTTTTTAAGTAATTTTGTATGCCTTGATAGTGCTTACTAACCATAAATGTTCCTTTCAACAGCTCTGTTTATAGCTCGCATCTACTCTCCTAAGATAGCCACTCAAAGCATTGCTTGTTACTGTATACACAGATATGCCACATGACCACACAATTAAACAACAAAAATGCTATGAAAACAAATGCAGGGAGGAAAGCACGCGTGCACGCACACACAGACAAGGAAAGAATGTAATATCTTAGGTTTGACATGATGTAAGGGGAAGTTTGGAACACATTCACTGTAATGCTGAGACTGCAGGAGGGACTCCAACCTGTTATACACTTATCATTCCTCGAGGAACTTTAGTTTGAGTGTGTACGTGCAAGTGTGTGTGTGTTTGTGTATGATATCTACATTGGGAGCTGCTGGCATAGGGACAGTCAGATGTTGATATGGAGCTTGGCTTGGTGCTAAAGCCTGACTATCAAATCAAATCAAACTTTATTTGTCACATGTGCCGAATACAACAGGTGTAGACAGGTGTAGACCTTACCGTGAAATGCTTACTTACAAGCCCTTAACCAACAATGCAGTTCAAGAAGAGTAAAACAATTATATAAAAGTAACACAATAACAATAACGAGGCTATATACAGGGGTACAGGTACCGAGTCATTGTGCAGGGGTACAAGATAGTTGAGGCAATCAGGATAGATAATAGAGGGAGATTGACCGTCATCTTGAACTTCTTCCATTTTCTAATAATTGCGCCAACAGTTGTTGCCTTCTCACCAAGCTGCTTGCCTATTGTCCTGTAGCCCATCCCAGCCTTGTGCAGGTCTACAATTTTATCCCAGCTTTCTGGTCTTGGCCATTGTGGAGAGGTTGGAGTCTGTTTGATTGAGTGTGTGGACAAGTGTCTTTTATACAGGTAAAGAGTTCAAACAGGTGCAGTTAATACAGGTAATGAGTGGAGAACAGGAGGGCTTCTTAAAGAAAAACTAACAGGTCTGTGAGAGCCGGAATTCTTACTAGTTGGTAGGTGATCAAATACTTATGTCATGCAATAAAATGCAAATTAATTATAAAAAAATCATACAATGTGATTTTCTGGATTTTTCTCACAATTGAAGTGTACCTATGATAAAAATTACAGACTTCTACATGCTTTGTAAGTGGGAAAACCTGCAAAATCGGCAGTGTATCAAATACCTGTTCTCCCCACTGTATGTGTGAGTGGAGTCAATATGCATGTGTGTGTGTGTCGTGTGTGAGTGTGTGGGTAGAGTCCAGTGAGTGACTATGCATAGATAATAGACAGCGGATAACAGCAGTGTGAAAACAAATGGAAATAGTCCGGGTGGCGATTTTATTAGTTGTTAAGCAGTCTTACGGCTTGGGGGTAGAAGCTGTTAAGAAGCATTTTGGTCGTAGACTTGGCACTCCGGTACCACCTGCCATGCAGTAGCAGAGAGAACAGACTATGACTTGGCTGACTGGAGTTTTGGACAATTTTTTGGGCTTTCCTCTGACACCGCCTAGTATATAAGTGCTGAATGGCAGGAAGCTTGGCCCCAGTGATGTACTGGGCCATACACACTACCCTCTGTAGTGCCTTACGGTCAGATGCCAAGCAGTTGCCATACCAGGCGGTGATGCAACCGGTCAGGATGCTCTCGATGGTGCAGCTGTAGAACTTTTTGAGGATCTGGGAACCCATGCCAAATTCTTTCAGTCTCCTCAGGGGGAAAAGATGTTGTCATGCCCTCTTCATGACTGTCTTGGTATGTTTGGACCTTGATAGTTTGTTGGTGATGTGGACACCAAGGAACTTGAAACTCTCTACCTGCTCCACTACAGCACTGTCGATGTTAATGGGGGCCCGTTTGGCCCACCTTTTCCTGTAATCCACGATCAGCTCCTTTGTCTTGCTTACATTGAGGGAGAGGTTGTTATCCTGGCACCACGCTGTCAGGTCTCTGACCTCCTCTCTATAGGCTGTCTCATCGTTGCCGGTGACCAGGCCTACCACTATTGTGTCGTTTGGAAACTTAATGATAGTGTTGGAGTCGTGGGTGAACAGGGAGTACAGGAGGGGACTAAGCACACACCCCTGCGGGGTCCCAGTGTTGAGGATCAGTGTGGCAGATATGTTGTTGCCTACCCTTACCTCCTGGGGGCGGCCCGTCAGGAAGTCCAGGATCCAGTTGCAGAGGGCGATGTTTAGTCCCAGGGTCCTTAGCTTCGTGATGAGCTTTGAGGGCACTATGGTGTTGAACACTAAGCTGTAGTCAATGAAAAGCATTCTCACATATGTGTTCCTTATGTTGAGGTGGGAAAGGGCAGTGTGGAGAGTGATTGAGATTGCGTCATCTGTGGATCTGTTGGGGCGGTATGCGAATTGGAGTGGGTCTAAGGAATCCGGGATGATTCTGTTGATGTGAGCCATGACCAGCCTTTCAAAGCACTTCATGGTTACCAATGTGAGTGTTACAGGGCGGTAATCATTTAGTCAGGATACCTTCGCTTCCTTGGACACAGGGACTATGGTGGTCTGCTTGAAACATGTAGGTATTACAGACTCAGTCAGGTTGAAAATGCCAGTTGGTCCACGCATGCTTTGAGTACACGTTCTCGTAACAATTGTGAATGTTGACCTGTTTAAAGGTCTTGCTCACATCGCCTACCGAGAGCATTATCACACAGTCGTCGGAACAGCTGGTGCGCTCATGCATGCTTCAGTGTTGCTTGCCTCAAAGTGAGCATAAAACACATGTAGCTCGTCTGGTAGGCTCGCGTCACTGGGCAGTTCGCGGCTGGGTTTCCCTTTGTAGTCCATAATAGTTTGCAAACCCTGTCACATCCGACGAGCGTCAGAGCCGGTGTAGTAGTCTTAATCCTGTATTGACACTTTGCCTGTTTGATGGTTCGTCTGAGGGCGTAGTGGGATTTCTTATAAGTGTCCAGTAATCCATGGCTACTGGTTGGGATATGTACGTACAGTCACTGTGGGGATGACATCGTCGATGCATTTATTGATGAAGGCGATGACTGAGGTGGTATACTCCTCAATGCGATTGGATGAATCCCTGGAACATATTCCAGTCTGTGCTAGCAAAACAGTCCTTTAGCGTAGCATCCACGTCATCTGACCACTTCCGTATAGAGCCAGTCACTGGTACTTCATGCTTTAGTTTTTGCTTGTAAGCAGGATTCAGGAGGATAGAATGATGGTCAGATTTTCCAAATGGGGGGCGAGGGAGAGCTTTGTATGCATCTCTGTGTGTGGAGTAAAGGTGGTCTAGAGTTTTTTTCCCCTCTTGTTGCACATGTGACATGCTGGTGGAAATTAGGTAAAACTGATTTGTTTGCCTGCATTAAAGTCCCCGGCCACTAGGAGCGCCGCTTCTGGATGAGCATTTTCTTGTTTGCTTATGTCCTTATACAGCTGGTTGAGTGCGGTCTTAGTGCCAGAATCGGTTTGTGGTGGTAAATAGACGGCTATGAATAATATAGATGAGAACTCTCTTGGTAGATAGTGTTGTCTACAGCTTATCATAAGGTACTCTACCTCAGGCGAGCAATACCTTGAGACTTCTTTAATATTAGGTATCACGCACTAGCTGTTATTGACAAATAGACACACCAGACTTAGCTTCTTTGTCCTGGCGATGTATGGTTAAATCCCGCCAGCTCTATATTATCAGTGTCGTCGTTCAGCCATGTCTCGGTGAAACATAAGATATTACAGTTTTTAATGTCCCGTTGGTAGGATATCCTTGATCGTAGATCATCCATTTTCCAATGATTGCACATTGGCCAATAGAACGGATGGTAGTGGGGTTTTACTCACTCGCCTGCGAATTCTAGGAAGGCAGCCCGACCTCCGCCCCCTTTTTCTCCGTCTTTTCTCGGGGGTTTGGGCCTGTTCCCGAGAAAGCAGTATATCCTTTGCATCGGACTCTTTAAAGAAAAAAACTTTGTCCAGTTCGAGGTGAGTAATCAGCGTTCTGATGTCTTGAAGTTATTTTTGTTCATAAGAGACGGTGGCAGCAACATTTTGTACACAATAAGTAAATAAGTTACAAACAATGCGAAAAAAACTAACAAAATAACATAGTTGGTTAAGAGGCTGTAAAACAGCAGCCACCCGCTCCAGCACCATTTTTCCATTACTATAACTGAGCCACGTATGCCGGGCCTTTACTGCCCAGCTAAAGACAGGCTTCCCCATGCCCTCCTCCGCTCTCTCTCATACACACACACACACGTGCACACACGTGCACACACAAAAGAAGAAGATGGCACTGCAGTGGATAGCTGCCGTCTTACGGGCTCCTGACCACATATTTTGTGGGTTTTTTACGCTGATTTTCACATTTGTTTTACATAATATTTCCTATGACAGAAAACAGAATCTGGATATCAGAACAACGACCACTAACCTCGATTTGGATGAAGATTTCTACTTCAACGAGTCGGCAGCTGTGGATGTACTGCTCATTGGGTAACCTTGAGCCACAGGACTGTTTCGCTAGCACATACTGGAATATGTTCCGGTATTCATCCAATAACATTGAGGAGTTTACCACATCAGTCACCAGATTTATTAATAAGTGCATCGACGACATTGTCCCAACAGTGACCATATGTACACTACCGTTCAAAAGTTTAGTGTACATATTGCAACCAGAAAACATGGATTACAGGCAACATCCGCACTGAGCTAAAGGCTAGAGCAGCCGCTTTCAAGGAGTGGGACAGACAAGCCATCAAACAGTCAAAACGGCAATACAGGACTATGGCAGGGATGTGGCAAGGCTTGCAAACTATCACGGATTAGAAAAGGAAAACCCTACCAGAAGAGCTAAATTCCTTCTATGCTCGCTTCGAGGCAAGCAACACTGAACCATGAATTAGAGCACCAGCTGTTCCGGACCACTGTGTGATCTCGCTTTAAGTAGCCAATGTGAGTAAGACCTTTAAACAGGTTAACATTCCCAAGGCCGCAGGGCCAGACAGATTACCAGGATGCGTACTCAGAGCATGAGCTGACCAGCTGTCTTCACTGACATTTTCAACCTCTGCCTGACCCAGTCTGTAATACCTACATGATTCAAGCAGACCACCATAGTCCCTGTGCCCAATAACATATCTAAATGGCTGTCGCCCCGTAGCACTGAAATGCTCAGATCATCATCCCAGACACGTGGACCCACTCTAATTCGCATACCACCCCAAAGATCCACAGATGACACAATCTCTATTGCACTCCACACTGTCCTCTCCCACCTGGACAAGAGGAACACCTAAGTGAGAATGCTGTTCATTGACTACAGCTCAGTGTTCAACACCATAGTGCCATCCAAACTCATCACTAAGCTAACCTCCTTCTGACGGGCCCCCCCAGGTGGTGAGTGTAGGCAACAACACATCCGCCACACTGACCCTCAACACGGGGGCCCCTCAGGGGTGTGTGCTTAGGCCCCTCCTGTACTCCCTGTTCACCCATGACTGTGTGGCTGCGCACGACTCCAACACCATCATTAAGTTTGCTGACGACATGAGGGTGGTTTCACCTGATCACCCAGGACGATGAAACAGCCTATAGGCAGGAGGTCAGTATGGACAACAACCTCTCCCTCAACGTCAGCAAGACAAAGGAGCTGATCATGGAGTACAGGAAACTGAGGGCCGCGCACGCTCCCATTCACATCAACGGGGCTGTAGTGAAGCGGGTCGAGAGCTTTCTCTGTGTCTTTTGAGTTCCTCTGTGTCCACATCACTAAGGAATTATCACAGTCCACACACACCAACACAGTCGTGAAGGAGGCACGACAATGCCTTTTCCCTCTCAGTAGGCTGAAAAGATTTGGCATGGGCCCTCAGATTATACAGATGCACCATTGAGAGCATCTTGACTGGCTGCATCACCGCTTGGCATGGCAACTGCTTAGCACTACGGAAGGTAGTGTGTACGGCCCAGTACATCACTGGGGCCGAGCTCCCTGCCATCCAGGACCTCTATACCAGGCGGAGGAAGGCCCTAAGAATTGTCAAAGATACAAGCCACCCAAGCCATGGACTGTTCTCTCTGCTACCACAAGGCAAGCGGAACCAACAGAACCCTGAACAGCTTTACCCCCAAGCCACTGATAAATAGTTAGTTAAATAGTTAACCAATAGCAACCCAGACTATCTGCATTGACCCTTTTTGCACAAACTCTTTTGACTCATCACATAGGCTTCTGCTACTATTAATGATATATCCTGTTGCCTAGTCACTTTATCCCTACCTATATGTACATACACTATATATACAAAAGTATGTGGACACCCCTTCAAATGAGTGGATTTGGCTATTTCAGCCACACCCATTGCTGACAGGTGTATAAAATTGAGCACACCGCCATGCAATCTCCATAGACAAACATTGGCAGTAGAATGGCCTTACTGAAGAGCTCAGTGACTTTCAATATATGTTATAGGATGCCACCTTTCCATCAAGTTAGTTCGTCAAATTTCTGCCCTGTTAGAGCTGCCCCGGTCAACTGTAAGTGCTGTTATTGTGAAATGGAAAAGTCTAGGAGAAACAACGGCTCAGCCACGAAGTGATTGGCCACACAAGCTCATAAAACGGGACCCCAGAGTACTGAAGTGCGTAGCTTGTAAAAATCATCTGTCCTCGGTTGCAACACTCATTACCGAGCTCCAAACTTCTTCCGGAAGCAATGTCAGCACAAGAACTATTCGTCAGGAGCTTCATGAAATGGGTTTCCATGGCTGAGCAGCAGGATACAAGCCTGAGACCACCATGCGCAAGCGTTGGCTGGGGTAGTGCAAAGCTTGCCGCCATTGGACTCTGGAGCAGTTGAAACGCGTTCTCAGTAGTGATGAATCACTCTTCACCATTTGTCAGTCTGACGGACTAATCTGGGTTTGGCGGAGGCCAGGAGAACGCTGCCTGCCCCAATGCATAGTGCCAACTGTAAAGTTTGGTGGACGAGGAATAATGGTCTGGGGCTGTTTTTCATGGTTTGGACTAGGCCCCTTAGTTCCAGTGAAGGGAAATCTTAACGCTACTGCATACAATGACATTCTAGACAATTCTGTGCTTCCATCTTTGTGGCAACAGTTTGGGGAAGGCCCTTTCCTGTTTCAGCATGACAATACCCCTGTGCACAAAACAAGGTCCATACATTGTCGAGATTGGTGTGGAAGAACTTAACTGGCCTGCACTGGCCAACTCCATTGAACACCTTTGGGATGAATTGGAACGCCGACTGCGAACCAGGCCAAATGACTGATGATCCAATGGTTAGTTAGTCAGAATTATTTTAGTGTGTAGAGTGGTCTTCCTCCATGACATTGCATGGTCTAACAAAGAATATCTGGAAGTAATTACAATGTCTTATAATTAGATTGGTGGTTTAAGGTTGCTATGGAAAATACTCTCAGAAAAATGTCATGACAGAGATGGAGGACTACTCACTGAGCTGAACTTGAGCTTCCAAGTAGCAGAGGGCAAATTCAACTCAAATACCTCCAGTTTTACAGAGAAAAAATAGGAGGAATATTATTTATAAAAAAGGTAGGATAAAATCATGTAGTATCTTTTATTAATTTCTTCAAGCATGTACCCTAAACCACCAAAGGGGTCACAACAGCAGAGGATGTGTACCGGCATGTGGTTGCGTGTGTTACTACTGTTCCCCTAGTCCCCTCTCCCGGCATATCACACCCAAACTATACGAATGTAACCCAGCCTAGTCTGCCCCCTCACTGGGCCGTACCCCTTGCCCTGCCCTGCCCTGCTCAATCTCACTCCAGGGCTGGTCCCAAGTGGCACCCTATTCCCTTTATAGTGCACTACTTTTGACCAGCACCCAAACGGCTCTGGTCAAAAGTAGTGCACTATATAGGGTGCTATTTATGACGCACTCCAGACCCCTGTCTAAAGACTTCGAGAAGCCTGTTGATCCAGACGCACAGCGGACTGACATTTCCTGTGGGCGGGGCCAGAGAGGCAGAGACATTCCTGGGCCAGGCACCTCCACTTCCTGTCTCTGTTCAGACGCCGCTAAAAGACGTGTTTCCTGCCTCTCCCTAAACGCTCAATGCTGCTCTGCAGTAACAGTATAGCAGACAGCTCAGACTGGCTGTAAGTGTAAAGCCTGCTCTAATCAAATGTATTAGGGTGAGAGGAAGTGTTCATGATGGAGTGTTTCTAAAGTATCAGGGAGATATTAGATATCCAACCCATACAGCACTGTAAGTGTAAAGCCTGCTTTAGAGTAACAGGGCAGGAGGGGCTCTAAATGTTAGCCATAGCCTTCACTGCTCAGGACTTCATTGGTCTGGCCTTTCTCAGACTCAATAATTGCTATCCTGTAGCCTATATACTACTCTTCATGGAAATGGTTTAATACTGTACATGAAAAAGGAATGATGTGCATGGCATATCTCCCATGATGTATAGATGTATGTCTATACATACCTCCCATGCCAGTATGGTATGTGATGGTGTTGTGTCTCGTGGGGGAGGTGTTATGTAATCTGGTGTGACTGTGCTGCACCTCCTGCTATGGGCAGCTGTCTGCGCCAAAGGTTGGGTATGTATTCAACAGCTGGTCAGGGGTGGGGAACACATTTTCTAAATGTACAGATATTTTGCCCTGTTAGAGACTGACTGGATCAAAAAGGTCCCTCATATAATAGATCCTATGCCAAATTAATGCGTATTTACCTCCTTAACCAGCACTCATGTTACAGTAAACCGAATGCTTCAATGGCCCATTGGTCTGGCATAATATTGTATTTCTGTGTCTATAGCATCCTCTGCTGGTAAAGTTAGCTGTGAAGGAACAAATCAAATCAAATGTATTGTCGCATACACGTGGTTAGCAGATGTTGTTGCGGGTGTAGCGAAATGCTTGTGCTTTTAGCTCTGACAGTGCAGTAATATCGAACAAGTAATATCTAACAGTTTCACGCCATATACCCAAATACACATACATCTAAGTAAGGAATGGATTGAGAATATATACATATATGTCAGGGTGGCATTGGACTAAGATACAGTGGCATAGTAAGCTTTATAGTATGCACTATACACATAAGAGATTGGTGATGCAGTATGTAAACACGATTAAGTGACTAAGATACCGAAGAATAGTATAGCGTACAGTTTAGTAGTGCAAGATACGGAAACATTATTAAAGTGACTAGTGTTCTATTCCTTAAAGTGGCCGGTGATTTCTAATCTATGTATCTAGGCAGCAGTCTCTGATGTGCTAGAGATGGTTGTTTAGCAGTCAGTGGCGTAGTATGGAGTACAATACAGTATATACACATATGAGATAGGTGATGCAATATGTACACACAATTAGAGTGACTAAGATACCGTAGAATAGTGTAGAGTGCAGTTTATACATAGAGATGAGTGATGCAGATACGGATACATTATTAAAGTGGCTAGTGTTCTATTCCTTAAAGTGGCCAGTGATTCCTAATCAATGTCTACAGGCAGCCACCTCTGGTGTGTTAGTGATGGCTGTTTAGCAGTCTGATGGCCTTGAGATAGAAGCTGTGGCGATTGCATCATCTGCGGATCTATTGGGACTATTGAAGGGGGTCTAGGGTGGCAGGTAAGGTGGAGGTAATATGATCCTCGACTAGTCTCTCAAAACACTTCATGATGACAGAGGTGAGTGCTACTGAGCGATAGTCATTTAGTTCAGTTACCTTTGCTTTCTTAGGTACAGGGACAATAGTGGCCATGTTGAAGCATGTGGGGACAACAGACAGGGATAGGGAGAGATTGAATATATTCGTAAACACAACAGCCAGCTGATCTGCGCATGCTCTGAGGACGCGGCTAGGGATACCATCTGGGCCAGCAGCCTTGCCAGGGTTAACACGCTTAAATGTCTTACTCACGTCAGCCACTGAGAAGTAGAGCCCACAGTCCTTGGTAGCGGGCCGCGTCGGTGGCTCTGTATTATCCTCAAAGCGAGCGAAGAAGATGTTCAGCCTGTCTGGAAGCAAGACGTCAGTGTCCGCGACGTGGCTGGTTTTCCTTTTAAAATCCGTGATTGTCTGTAAACCCTGCCACATGCGTCTCATGTCTGAGCCATTGAACTGTGACTCAACTTTATCCCTGTACATTGCATTGCACTGTTTGTATTGTTCCATATTCCCAGTCTTCTTGCCCTGGTTAAATGCGGTGGTTTGCGAGTACGACAGTCGATTTGTTAATATTGTGGCGAGCTCAGCCAGAAGAAGATGGCAAGAGACAGAGATTGATTTTACCGGAGAGTTCCCGTGCCCCATACACCGCACGACTCCAGGAACGTCACCCTTTATTTTCTTACCTCCTTCAACTATCAACAATGAACACATCCTCCGGCCATGCAAGGCTCGGTCACGGTAAGCATTTTAACATTCCCCCTACCCCCATAACCTGAACCAAGACAACTTAAAGAAACATAAACACATAACATTAGCTTAACTACTAAAACGTAAAGACATAACACAACCATTTTAAAACCAAAACATGAGCTACCCACAATCCTCTTGCTCCCTTCAGTTACCACTCAACGTGTGGCTAGCGTATGCTGGCCAGATCGCTACATAGCCCCCACCAGAGGGGTCAGTCGCCCCCGACGACCCCATCACTCAACATAAAGTCCCTCAAATGTCCAGGACGCCTCCTCTGTCGAGCCGGCCGCCTGGGGCTCGCCACAGGTGCACTTGGCGGAGAGTCACCCGGATCTGTACACCGGGAATTGTCATCGCTCCCCCCGCCAGCAACCAGCGATGCAAGGGGGCGGTAGGGCGACAGTCTGTCCCGGTGCAGTACCACCGTGCGCCCTCGGCCAGGCATGCGCACCCTATACACCACCTCCGACAGCCGGCCCAAGATCTCCCCGGGCCCCTGCCAATGGCTGCGGAGCTTGGGAGAAACACCCTTTTTGCGGACGGGGCAGTAGACCCAGACTTTGTCCCCTAGCATGAGTGCCTGTCCCTGGCCCCGGGTGTCGTAGGCCCGCTTCTGCCGCGCTCCGGAGTTGGCCTGGGCCCCACGAGTGTAGTCGTGGACCACCTGTATGCGATCCCTCAGTCGACGGTAATAGTCCATCTCCTTTCCCCCAGCAATCTCAGGCTCCGGCGGGGCCCCGAACACCAAGTCCACTGGGGTCCGGAGTTCCCGCCCGAACATGAGGGCAGCGGGTGTGCACTGGCTGGACTCCTGGACGGCGGTCCGGTATGACCACAGGACCAAAGGGAGGTGTCGGTCCCAGTCTCGTTGGTGTTGACTGGTGAGGATGGCAAGCTGGGTGGCCAGCGTACGGTTGAACCGCTCCACCAGCCCGTCGCTCTGTGGGTGGAGTGGCGTCGTCCTTGTTTTGTCCACCCCAAGCCGCCGGCAGACCTCACCGAAGACCTTGGACTCGAAGTTCCGCCCCTGGTCGCTGTGAAGCTCAGCGGGGACCCCGAAACGGGCGAACATCTCCTCTACCAGTCTCTCTGCGGTTGTGCTGGCACTCTGATCTGGCACTGCGTAGGCTTCGGGCCACTTTGTGAAGTAGTCCATGGCCACGAGAACGTAGCGGTTGCCAGAGTCAGTGACTGGAAAAGGCCCGAGAATGTCCACCCCTACCCGCTCCATCGGGGCCCCCACTAAGTACTGCTGCAGTGGGGCGTGAGAGCGGCGTGCCGGCCCTTTCTGGGCGGTGCAAGGGTCACAGCAGTGCACGTGTAGCTCCACGTCTTGTCGACAGCCGGGCCAGTAGAACCGCCTCCTGAGGCGGTGGAGGGTCTTTGCATTGCCATAGTGCCCCGCCCCCACCGAGCCATGGACAACCTGGAGGACCTGGGGACGCAGCACGCGGGGCACCAGCAACTGCAGGAGGTCATGCCCTCTCCCGGGGGCTTGCCACCTCCGGTATGCCACCCCGTCATGGAGCTCCAAGTTGCCCCATTGAGAGTAGTAAGCCTTTACCTCAGGCCCCAGTGCTGACACACTCGTCCACTCGGGGCGCTGCCGCTCCACCAACCAGCCTCTCACCAACACCAGGACCTCGTCTGATTCCTGCTGTTGCTCCAATTGCTGAGTGCTCAAAGGGAGCCACCCCTCCTCACCTCTGGCAGCCTGGACCCCCGCCACCATCGGCATTGACTGGTCCCGTTCCTCCTGCCGCTGGCAGTAACGGCACTCCACAGCCATACAGGGCCGCCGGGAGAGTGCATCAGCATTGCCATGATGCCGCCCGGCCCGATGCTGGATTTCAAAGTCATATTCTTGGAGGGCCTCCAGCCACCGAGCCACCTGACCTTCTGGGTTTTTAAAGTTCAGGAGCCAGGTGAGCGAGGCATGGTCAGTGCGGATGAGGAACCGGCTGCCGTGCAGATATGGCCGGAAGTGCCGTAGCGCCTGGACCACCGCCAGCAGCTCTCGTCGGGTCACGCAGTAATTCCTTTCTGCCCGGTTCAAGGAGCGGCTGAAGTAGGCCACAGCACGTTCCCCCTCTTTTCCCTCCTGGGAAAGGACAGCCCCGACCCCCACATTGCTGGCGTCGGTGTCCACAATGAAGGACTGACGGGCGTCAGGGTAGGACAGGATTGGGGCTTCAGTCAGACTCACCTTGAGTTGGTTGAAGGCTGCAGCGCAGGCGTCGTCCCAAACAAAGGGCTGGTCCTTGTTGGTCAGACGATGGAGGGGACTTGCAATCGTGGCAAAATCTCTGATGAAACGCCGGTAGTATGACCCCAGGCCCAGGAAACTCTTCAGCTCGCTGGCGTTTGCAGGAGTCGGCCAGTCTTGTACGGCCGTCACCTTAGCGGGATCGGTGGCTACGCCGCGTGCACTGACCACATGCCCCAGAAATGTGGTCTCTCTCGCCAGCAATCGGCACTTAGCGGGGTTCAGCCGCAACCCTGCACGGCGGATGGCGGTGAAGACCTCTCGCAGGTTAGACAGGGCTCCGTTGAAGTCATTGGCGTGCACCAGCAGATCGTCGAGGTACAGGACGCAGCGGCTCCGGGGGACGTCGGCTAACACCTTTTCCATCAGCCGTTCGAACGTAGCCGGTGCGTTACAGAGTCCAAACGGCATGACACGAAACTGCCACAGCCCTCGCCCAATGGTGAAGGCGGTCTTCGGTCTAGCGTTGGGGGCCAGTTCCACCTGCCAGTAGCCGCTGCGTAGATCTAGGGAGCTGAACCAGCTGGACCCCGCGATGCAGTCAAGGGCTTCGTCAATTCGCGGGAGAGGGTACGAGTCTTTCTTGGTTATGTCGTTCAGACGTCGATAATCCACACAGAACCGCCAGCTGCCGTCCTTTTTCTTCACCAAGACGGCCGGGGCCGCCCACGGGCTGTCAGAGGGCTCAATCACTCCAGCAGCAGCCATCTCACGAACCTTGTCCTCTGCAATCTGCTGTTTACTGAGGGCCAGACGATGGGGCCGCAGACGGATTGGCTGGGCGGGCCCGGTCTCGATGGAATGTTGAACCAATCCTGTCTGCGTGCAGTCTTCGTCCCTGGCTGCAAATATGTCTGAATATTCGCGGAGGAGACACTTCACTTCGTGCTGCTGCTGTGGGTTGAGGCCCTCGCTGCTGCGTTGGCCTAGGTCGCTTATGGCTTGGGTAGTCTCGGCGGAGGGAAGGGCAGCAGGTACGGTGGTCGGGGCTGAAGCGGGCTGATGCTGGGTGGGCCCATGGGCAGTGGGCAGCCCGGACGGTCGTTCGGTCCGTCTGGCCGCTGCGCGACGACTGGCTCGCCTGTCTTTGGGCCAGTCCTTCTTCTCTTCACCAGACTGGAGCGCCACGGTCTCTGTGCCAAGGGTGATAGATGTCCCTGACACATTAACACAGGTGCCCCAGCGACTCAGCAGGTCCAGGCCAATGATGCATGCGTCTCGGATGTCGGCAAGCCAGAACCCGTGTACCAACTCCTGGTCTCCAACCTGGACTTTCAGTGGCTTCTTCCCTCTCATGCCAACTTGTTCTCCCGTCACCGTGACCATCTGGGTGGTGGTTGGCGCCCAAGCCTTAGAAGGTGGCCCGGTAGTGCCCGGAAGAACGCCAGGCCGCACCAAGGAAATGGTTGACCCCGTGTCCACCAGGGCTCGACAAGGTTGGCCGTCCAGTCGACATTGCAGGTATAGTCCTTTGGTGTGGCCGAGGCGTCCGACCACAGTGCATCGGCCCTGGAGGGGGGATGGTGACCGGAGTGGTGAACCCCTCATTAGACCACTTCCTCCGTCGTTTCCCCCAACCGGAGAAACTCTGGCTTTTGGCGCTGGTGCTGGGCAGTCGCGGGCTACGTGCCCAGGTTCGTCGCATCTGTAACACCGGTCTGTAGACCAGGGGGGGCGTCGCCTGGGTGGTGGAGTCTGGTGCTGGGATCGTTGTAGCGGAGGCCGAACCTGAAAGACCTCTTCCGTCGTTTCCCCCCCGTCGTAGTCTGCCACCCGGACACATGGTTGGCGTGATGTGACTCTCTGCTGGGTGGGCCACCTGGAGAATACCCCTTCGGCTTGTTCGGCCTCGTGGAGGGCCTCACCGACAGTCTTAGGCCTGGTGAGGCAGACATGTTGCCGCAGCTTTTCTGGTGCGAGCCCCCGCAGGAAAGCGTGGAGGGCCAGCTCCTCTTGTGCAGCTATTTGGAATTCGGGGTAGCCCTGTCGAGCGTGCAGCCGCACATCAGCAGCGAAGGTGCCCAGGTTCTCTTCTCCTTGGCGATGGCGGCTGGCCAGTTGTTCCCTGCTCTGGTCCGCGAAGAGTCTCTGCCCAAACCTCATTTCCAGCGCCCCGGTCAAGGCTTGGAGGTCCGGTTGTTCCGCTGGGGCTAGGTCGAGAAGCACCTGTACTGCGTTCCCCTCTAACGCTAGTGCCAGGTGAGTAGCGGCTTCCTCACTGCTCCAGCCGCTGTGTCGGACCGCCAGGTGGACTTGGGCGAGGTAGGGCTCTAGCTGCGTCGTCCCGTTGTACTTGGGCAGCTTGGCGGATGATCTTGGCACCCCTGCAGAACGTGGTAGGCTGGGCGTGCCGAGTAGGGGTTGTTGCAGCTCTGGACTGGTAGGTAGCCTGACGTTGCTGGTTGTAGCCACGGGTTGTGGGCGTGGTCTTGCAGTACCCTGCTGGGGTAGCCGTGGGACACTGGCACCGTCGGGGCATGCCATGTAGCCACCACCTCTGGCAGACTCCATCTTCTGCCGCAGTAGGCTCTTTAGGTGCCCCTGGGTCTGTGTGAGTGTCCTCTCCAGCTCATCAATCTCTCTCTCCATCCTCTTCTGCTCGCTAATCCCACTTCTGACACCAATGTGGCGAGCTCAGCCAGAAGAAGATGGCAAGAGACAGAGATTGATTTTACCGGAGAGTTCCCGTGCCCCATACACCGCACGACTCCAGGAACGTCACCCTTTATTTTCTTACCTCCTTCAACTATCAACAATGAACACATCCTCCGGCCATGCAAGGCTCGGTCACGGTAAGCATTTTAACATTCCCCCTACCCCCATAACCTGAACCAAGACAACTTAAAGAAACATAAACACATAACATTAGCTTAACTACTAAAACGTAAAGACATAACACAACCATTTTAAAACCAAAACATGAGCTACCCACAATCCTCTTGCTCCCTTCAGTTACCACTCAACGTGTGGCTAGCGTATGCTGGCCAGATCGCTACAATATAATTTCGGGAGCCTTATCATCAGATTTGCTTTGTTAAAATCCCCAGCTACAATAAATGCAGCCTCAGGATATGTGGTTTCCAGTTTACTTAAAGTCAAATGAAGTTCGTTGAGGGCTGACGTGGTATCGGCTTGAGGGGGGATATATACCGCTGTCACAATGATTGCCGAAAATTCCCTCGGGAGGTAGAACGGTCTGCATTTGATTGTTAGATATTGTAAGTGGGGTGAGCAGAAGGACTTGTCACATGTCACAGTTACACCATACATCGTTATTCGTGAAACATATACCTCCACCCTTCTGCTTCCCGGAGAGATGTTTATTCCTGTCGGCGCGATGTACTGAGAACCCAACTGGCTTTACGGAGTCAGACAGAACATTTCCAGAAAGTCATCTTTATGTGAAGCAGAGTATGTTACAATCCCTAGTTATCCAGAGATTGGACATTAGCAAGTAAAATACTCTGTCCGGCAAGCTATTCTAGTCAAGCTTTTTTCCTGCATAGAACTCCAATAAATAAGGAGCGTTTTTTAAGGAGAGGCCAGGGGAGCACAGGTGCTTGCGTGTTGCGCAAAAGACAGAGGCTATAAATTAGAAAGTTATTATGCCTCATTAATTACAGTTGAAGTCGGAAGTTTACATACACTTAGGTTGAAGTCAAATCAACTCATTTTTCAACCCCTCCACAGATTTCATGTTAACAAACTACAGTTTTGGCAGGTCGGTTAGGACATCTACTTTGTGCATGACACAAGTAATTCTTCCAACAATTGTTTACAGACAAATTATTTCACTTATAATTCACTATATCACAATTCCAGTGGGTCAGAAGTTTACATACAGTTGACTGTGTTTTTAAACAGCTTGGAAAAAATCCAGAAAATTATGTCATGGCTTTAGAATCTTCTGATAGGCTAATTGACATCATTTGAGTCAATTGGAGGTGTACCTGTGGATGTATTTCCTACCTTCAAACTCAGTGCCTCTTTGCTCGACATCAATCAAAAGAAATCAGTAGACCTGTGAGCCTTGAGAAGTGACATTAACTGGATAGAGAGAAAAGAGAGGCAGAGAGAGGGATTTTTCCAGATTGTTTTCCAGACTTGCTTTGACCACCAGATGACAGAAAGAAAACAATTATGTGCTGAACATAACAGTATGCCAGTGGAAGGGAGGCCAGTAGCAGGTGATCCAAATGTGGTTTGTGACTACTATGATTTCCCCATTGTAGCTCATTCAATTGCAGTAATTCTGTTAGTTTTTTCTGTAGTTCTGTTACCGATTTGGTAACACAATGAGTTTAAATCACTTAATAATTAATTCATTAAATTGATATCAGTAAAAATACTATAGCTAATTGGTAGGTCTACCTTTACTTGTTACTTCTGTGAACTTTCATTACCCTCCCTCCTTAAGATGTGTTTGGTGTTTGGCGCCGCCCCGAGTGGTCGCCTGTTAAGCAGCTCCCATTGTTCGTGCATAAACTGTTGTTTTTTTTCGTCTCTTTTCTTGGATGAAATTTCCCCCCCGGGGGATCAATAAAGTACCTACCTATCTATCTATCTATCTATCTATCTATCTATCTATCTATCTATCTATCTATCTATCTAAGATACTGTATGTGGGTTTTTGGTAACGGAATTACAAGGCACAATGCAATGTTTCTTAAACTTACAGAAGGCAAATAATTTCTCAAACTAAATATAAGGGTTGATATTAGTTGGCAGGGGTCTTTAATTCAACATTGTGTTTTGATGTATTTCTAATACATTTTTCTGGTTTCTAAGACCCAATTTCCATCTGTTTTACCAGAAATCAAAGCCTTTACTTATGCCTAATTTAAAAATATATCTATGCCTTCATTTCTGAAAAATATAGACTTAACTTTAATTTGACACCTAATTTTGATATGCTCCTATGAACTTCACATTCTGGTCCTCATGGGGCATTTTACCAACCTCAATGCCCAGTTACCAACCTGATATGGTGACATGAGCTCCAATGTATACTGAACAACAATATAAACGCAACATGTACAATTTTGGTCCCATGTTTCATGAGCTGAAATAAAATACATGTTCCATATGCACAAAAAGCGTATTTCTCAAAAATGTTGTGCACAAATGTGTTTACATCCCTGTTAGTGAGCATTTCTCCTTTGCCAAGATAATCCATCCACCTGACAGGTGTGACATATCAAGAAGCTGATTAAACAGCATAATCATTACACAGGTACACCTTGTGCTGGGGACAATAAAAGGCCACTCTAAAATGTGCAGTTTTGTCACACAACACAATGCCACAGATATCTCAAGTTGGCATGTTGACTGCAGGAATGTCCAGTAGAGCTGTTGCCAGATAATTTAATGTCAATTTCTCTACCATAAGCCACCTCCAACATCGTTTTAGAGAATTTGGCAGTATGTCAACCGGCCTCACAACCGCAGGCAACGTGTAACCATGCCTGCCCAGGACCTCTACATCTGGTTTCTTCACCTGGGGGATCGTCTGAGACCAGCCACCCGGGCAGCTGATGAAACTGAGGAGTATTTCTGTCTGTAATAAAAAACTAAATCTGATTGCCTGGGCTGCACCCCTGCCCAGTCATGTAAAATCCATAGATTAGGGCCTAATTTATTTATTTCAATTGTTATATAAACTGTAACTCTGTAAAATCGTTAATTGTTGCATGTTGCGTTTCGATTTTTGTTCAGTATACTTGGGTTTTTTTTCCATGTTCCTGACTTTCCCTGGCCCTTATTTCCTCTGGCCTGTCTTCTGTGGATTCACCTGCTCAAACCATCACTCTTTCTCATTTCCTTGCTTCTCTCTTTCTTGATAGACAAAACAACTCGAAGACAGCATCCAAGTAATTAAAGAAGACAACTGTACTTGTACATTTTAAATATAGTTGTAATCATTTCAAATGAGTATTTCACCACGGTTGTAACCCAAATACTTTATCCCCTTCAACACACAGGAACACAACGCTTCGCAGACAGACAGCAAAGGAGCGGATTATTCGGGAGATTAAAGAAACAAGACATGTGTTGTGTGGTGAAGTCTTGCGCCACTCTCAGGGCTTTAGTCAATATTGCATTACAATCAATGCTTCTAAATAAAATAGAGGGGCATCAAGCCGTTTCAGTTAGAATACCAAATCCATTAAATAAAAACATTTTAGCATTTTTATGACAGAATTCTTTTTGAATACGACGTCATTACAAAGACAGCCCTTAGCAGCACACAATGATGTGAGATTTTGCCAGTGTCCATACTTGATCTTGAATTCTTGTCTAATAGTAATGATGCTGTATGAAACTAACTCCACAGTTGTCTAATTGAAGGACAAACATCTCCCTCACCCCCGCCAGAGAGAGCTGACTTGCGAGACCATAGAACTCAGTGGGCGAGACATTCGATTCATAGCTGCAAAATGGCCGACCGTCAACCAACTGACTTTCCAGCGCTTTAAAAACGAATTATTGTGCACATTAGATAGGTTTACATTATCAAAGTACTTACTTAGAAATCAAGAGCTCAAACGAGTATATTTCTTTGTTAGCCACATAACGTTACTTCATTATTCGTTTAGGGGCTGTTGATTTTCAAGTACCCTCGAATGCCTAAAAAAAACGAGGATTTCGCACTGAAGCACTTTAGCCGCAGATGAAAGAGGAAATAATCTTAGCTTTAGTTAGCTAGCTAGCTATATTTCATGTGATTCCTGAGGTGAGTATATCTTCGTTACTATTTGTAAAGTTGTTGGTTAGCTGCATGCATCGAGTGTATATTTTTGCAACGATGTGCATATTCCATAGATTAGAGGCTATTGCTAACAGTCTTGCAACGCAGCAATTTTCTGTAGACATCGGTGCTAAAATATGACTAGATAGCAATGTTACAGAATGGATATCGTCGCGCGAGTGAACATCTGGAGAAGTTCTCCTGACGCTTACTTCAGTCACGAGCGGACCAATGTAACAACATAAATTCGGAGTCTAGGTAATACTATTACAGTAGATAATGCTGTCAGACTTGTACAAAAATGAAGATGGCGGTGTTAGTTTTCTAGCTAGTTAGTTGAACAACTAGCCTTTACAAGGTGTGTAGTTGGGCGACGCAGCTAGCTAGCCAGCGTTACATCTATTTTACCTCGCTTGGTCGGTGCAAGACCTCGCGTCCACTAAAATATGAAGATGTTGATTCATTTACCGTTAGCTAGCGAACTGTTGTGTGGATAGATAACGTTAGCTAATTAGCTACTCGGGTTTCGTGATCTGAGTAGGTTGTCCGTGTCATGTGTCCATTTTAGCCCGCCATAGTTTCATAACGATGGCTAACATCCATCGAGATTGGTTGTTAGCCATGGTTGCTGAATGACCACTACCATGTGTTTAGCATTAGCTAGTTATATTGTAATCATTGTTGCACCTTCATACGTGCATAGTTGGCTAGCTATGTTGCTGATTCCCATGCACGAAAGGTTACGTGCGTGCATGAATTGATCGCTGTTGCAGCTAACGTAACTAGCTACATAAGTCTACCTCTGACTCTGTACCCCGAGCTCCAGAAATAATGACAACTGTGGCTCACAGTGGGCACCCATAGCCTCTAACGTTAAATATGTCACTTCGAAAGACGGGCCAGACAGCTGCACACTCGCATCATGATCAGTTTCGTTGTCTTTACAGGTCATTTGCAGAGCATTGTGTCCATGCTAATGACGTCACATTGACTCTTATCAACAATGAGTGTCGTGGCAGTTAATGTATATTTGTGATTTATCACGACCCGTTTTTTAATGCTTTCTTATGGGTTCCTTAAGTTAAATAGCAACCCGTTTAGTATATATGGCCTTTTGGAAACAGTAGCTGAATTTTAATAGGTGTGTCAAGGCAGCCATACTTCAGATACCTTAGTTCTGTCATGGTATAGGCTAGCTAAAATAAATAATATGTTTGAAAACATGGCATTAGAAAGTGTGTCCCTGCCTTGTCAACAGGCCTGGGCCTTTAGCATTCGAAGCATAGGACAAGACCTGAACACACCATCCTTTTACTGGCTAACTCACAAGGCTTGTGTGGGGGTGGGGGGATCCTGAAATTTCCTGCAGGTTTATTATGTGGATAATTACCTTATGAACAGTACAGCACCTGCCAAGCAATCTTCTGAGCCTTAGGCTGTAAATCATTGTGGCTCAATCCAGAATACTGATTGTTCTAAGAACAGTTGCACTGGTTTGCGGTTTATGTTTTTCTTCTATTTCCTCTCGACCCCCAGAAAGGAGTATCAGGAAAGGGAACAGTAGTTAATGGAAGACAAGAAAAGGAAGAAAGACGACAAAAGGAAAAGGGAAGCCTCTCAGAAGGTAAAGCTGTATTTCCACGCCAACATACAACTTTGCCCTGAGTGATGCTGAGTTTAAATTGTTGCAGTCTTATCATTTTTCTTAGAACTTATGTTTTTGACGCAATAGTACTCTGATGAATCAGATTATAGGCTACATAACTGGCCAGCTGGGGCATATTTAGTATTGCAAAGTTGTATGCCATACACACAAGTCTCAAGAAATCAAATGTAATGAAGAGTAGATTGTTGATTAATGATATTATGCCTGGCACTCTGTCCAGGCCACAGTACTCTTCCAACCAGTCAGTGCCACTGCCACACATCTTGTAGTGTCTTTCATTGGCCGCTTTTGCCGTTCATACAGTGCTGTTCGGGATTCACTTTAATGAATGAATGAATGAATGAATGAATATCTCTATATTTGACATCTGATGTACATTTGTCTTATTTCAGGTTGCAGAGCAAAAAAACAAAGGTGAGCAGTGTCTGTGTCCTCTGCTAGATTCACCTGATTGCTATGTTCTCAAGGTCCCATCTGTTTCTCTGTCTGCTCATGCTGGTCTTGACGTTCTCAACGCTAGCATTTTTTTGCCACGACTAACGAGGAACTTAGTACTGTTCCAGTACGCAGATTTTTCGTCACTGATAATTTGGACTAATCACGATTTTGCAAGTGCTTACATTTTTTGAATTTCAGAAGGGGAGGTAACATTTGGCCCATAGACTTGCCCTAAACTGGCCGAGTTTCTGTTTGGAGGGGTGGAGACTTCTCTAATCTCGTTAGTACATTTTCTAATATGTCTCCTACCAGAACTTAATCAAGCATCTGACGCAATTATGCAAGATTTTAGTTCTGGTTGTCTGAGCTTTGGTTGTTTATGCGGTTGGCTTTGTGCTTTGTCACACCAGTGACACACTATCCAGCAGATAAATAGCACAGTTTCTTTCCCTCTTCCATCCTTCTCACAAGTAACTGAATATATAAGGGAATACATTTGGAAAATATTGACATACATTTGAAAATACTCAAATACAAATATTGAAATATATGCATTTTAACTCCGGTCTGATTTGACATTTATTTGGAAACAAGTAGTAAATCGTTTCAAATTAGTCTTGGGCGGTATCCAAATTTTCATACCAACATTGTCATGTGCCATTCCAGGATATTCGGTAATACTGGCACTGAACACAAGGGGAGTGATTTTTGGACCCCACTGAGCCTCTGGAGTCCAAAGGCTATCAATGCTAACAAGTAGTCGTGGCCAAAAGTTTTGAGAATGACACAAGTATTGGTCTCCACAAAGTTTGCTGCTTCAGTGTTCTTAGATCTTTATGTCAGTAGTTACTATGGTACACTGAAGTATAATTACAAGTATTCCATAAGTGTCAAAGGCTTTCATTGACAATGACATTCAGTTTATGCAGAGAGTCAATATTTGCACTGTTGATCCTTCTTTTTCAAGACCTCTGCAATCCGCCCTGGCATGCTGTCAATTAACTTCTGGGCCACATCCTGACTGATGGCAGGCCATTCTTGCATAATCAATGCTTGGAGTTTGTCAGAAGTTGTGGGTTTTTGTTTGTCCACCCGCCTCTTGAGGATCGACCACAAGTTCTCAATGGGATTAAGGTCTGGGGAGTTTCCTGGCCATGGACCCAAAATGTTGATGTTTTGTTCCCCGAGCCACTTAGATATCACTTTTGCCTTATGGCAAGGTGCTCCATCATGCTGGAAAAGGCATTAGTCATCACCAAACTGTTCTTGGATGGTTGGGAGAAGTTGCTCTCGGAGGATGTGTTGGTACCATTCTTTATTCATGGCTGTGTTCTTAGGCAAAATTGTGAGTGAGCCCACTCCCTTGGCTGAGAAGCAACCCCACACATGAATGGTCTCAGGATGCTTTACTGTTGGCATGACACAGGACTGATGGTAGCGCTCACCTTGTCTTCTCTGGACAAGGTGTTTTCCGGATGGCCCAAACAATCGGAAAGGGGATTCATCAGAGAAAATGACACTACCCCAGTCCTCAGCAGTCCAATCCCTGTACCTTTTGCAGAATATCAGTCTGTCCCTGATGTTTTTCCTGGAGAGAAGTGGCTTCTTGGCTGCCCTTCTTGACACCAGGCCATCCTCCAAAAGTCTTCGCCTCACTGTGCGTGCAGATGCACTCACACCGGCCTGCTGCCATTCCTGAGCAAGCTCTGCACTGGTGCTGCCCCAATCCCGCAGCTGAATCAACATTAGGAGATGGTCCTGGCGCTTGCTGGACTTTCTTGGGTGCCCTGCTGCCTTCTTCACAACAACTTAACCTTTCTCCTTGAAGTTCTTGATGATCCGATAAATTGTTGATTTAGGTGCAATCTTACTGGCCGCAATATCCTTGCCTGTGAAGCCCAGAGGAACAGAGGAAGAATAATGATTTCAAGCACCACCCTCCTTTTAAAGCTTCCAGTCTGTTATTCTGACTCAATCAGCATGACAGAGTGATCTCCAGCCTTGTCCTCGTCAATACTCTCACCTGTGTTAACGAGACAATCACTGACATGATGGCAGCTGGTCCTTTTGTGGCAGGGCTGAAATGCAGTGGAAATGTTTTTTGGGGATTAAGTTAATTTTCATGGCAAAGAGGGACTTTGCAATTCATCTGATCACTCTTGATGACATTCTGGAGTATATGCAAATTGCCATCATCAACACTGAGGCAGCAAACTTTGTGGAGACCAATACTTGTGTCATTCTCAAAACGTTTGGCACGACTGTACATGTAAAATCCCATAGTGAATGCTAACGAATGCATTGCAAACATTTTATACACTCTGACAAACTATTTGCAGGACAGACATCCCAAAATTGCTACTGTCAGTTTGCTGCATTCACAAAGCAAGTATTAGACAGCAAGGCTCTTGATCCAGGAGGGGGTTCTCTGCTGTTACCAGGACTGTCTTGATTTTGCAAGAAGCTAACCACTTAACTACCTACTAAATTAGCAAACCAAATGTACAACTGCAGAGCATTTAGCACATTTTAGACAGTTAACTTAGTTATAAGATACACTACTGTTAAACATTTTGGGGTCAGTTTGACATTTGAAATTTTTTGTCCATTTAAAATGACATCAAATTGATCAGAAGTACAGTGTAAACATTGTTCATGTTGAAAATGACTATTGTAGCTAGAAACGGCTGATAAAAAAGGAATATCTACATAGGTCAGCTCACTGGTCACTATAGCAACACCCACCCGTAGCATGCGCTCCAGCAGGTATATCTCACTGGTCACCCCCAAAGCCAACACCTCCTTTGGTCGCCATTCCTTCCAGTTCGCTGCTGCCAATGACTGGAACGAATTGCAAAAATCATTGAAGCTAGAGGTTCCTATCTCCCTCAATAACTTTAAGCATCAGTTGTCAAAGCTGCTTATCGATCACTGCACCTGTATATAGCCCTTCTGTAAATAGCCCACACTACTACCTCATCCCCATATTTATTTTTGTTTATTTTCACTAATCTTGCACTCCAGTATCTCTATTTGCACATCATAATTTGCACATCCTTCATTCCTGTGTTAATGATGATAATTCTGTAATTTATTTCACCACTATAGTCTTATTGTCCTACCTCCTAATCTTACTGCATTTTTGCACTACATTTTGCACTCTGTATATAGATTTTTCTATTGTGTTTTTGACTGTTTGTTTAATGTGTAACTCTGTGTTGTTATTTGTCGCACTGCTTTGCTTTGTCTTGGCCAGGTCGCAGTTGCAAATGAGAACTTGTTCTCAACTGACCTACCTGGTTAAATAAAGGTGAAATAAAAATTTTTAAAAAATAGGCGTACAGAGGCCCATTATCAGCCACCATCACTCCTGTGTTCCAATGGCACGTTGTGTTAACTAATCCAAGTTTATCATTTTAAAAGGCTAATTGATCATTAGAAAACCCTTTTTCAATTATGTTAGCACAGCTGAAAACTGTTGTGCTGATTTAAAGAAGCAATAAAACTGGCCTTCTTTAGACTAGTATCTGGAGAGTCAGAATTTGTCGGTTACAGGCTCAAAATGGCCAGAAACAAATAACTTTCTTGTTCAGAGAAATGAAGGCTATTCCATGTGAGAAATTGCCAAGAAACTGAAGCTCTCGTACATTGCTGTGTACTATTCCCTTCACAACACAAACTGGCTCTAACCAGAATAGAAAGAGGAGTGGGAGGCCCCGGTGCACAACTGAGCAAGAGGACAAGTACATTAGTGTCTAGTTGGAGAAACAGACGCCTCACAAGTCCTCAACTGTCAGCTTCATTAAAAAGTACCCGCCAAACACCAGTCTCAATGTCAACAGTGAAGAGGCGACTCCGGGATGATGGCCTTCTAAGCAGAGTTGCAAAGAAAAAGCTATATCTCAGACTGGCTAATAAAGATTAAGATGGGCAAAAGAACAGACACTGGACAGAGGAAGATTGGAAAAAAGTGTTGTGGACAGACTAATCTAGGTTTGAGGTGTTCAGATCACAAAGAAGAACATTCGTGAGAAGCAGACAAAATGAAAAGATGCTGGAGGAGTGCTTGACGTCATCTGTCAAGCATGGTGGAGGCAGTATGATGGTCTGGGGGTGCTTTGGTGGTGGTAAAGTGGGAGATTTGTACAGGGTACAAAGGAGCCAATTTCCTCCTACAACAGGACAATGACCCAAAGCACAGCTCCAAACTACGCAAGAACTATTTAGGGAAGAAGCAGTCCGCAAGGTATTCTGTCTATAATGGAGTGACCAGCACAGTCACCGGATCTCAACCCTATTGAGCTGTTGTGGGAGCAGCTTGACCGTATGGTACGTAAGAAGTGCCCATCAAGCCAATCCAACTTGTGGGCGGTGCTTCAGGAAGCATGGGGTGAAATCTCTTCAGATTACCTCAACAAATTGACAACTAGAATGCCAGGTCTGCAAGGCTGTAATTGCTGCAAATGGAGGATTCTTTGACGAAAGCAAAGTTTGAAGGACACAATTATTTCAAAGTCATTATAACCTTGTCAACGTCTTCACTATATTTCCTTTTCATTTTGCCTCATTTCATGTATGTTTTCATGGAAAACAAGGACATTTCTAAGTGACCCCAAACTTTTGAACGGTAGTGTATCTATCCAGCAAACATTAAGTTGTAATTTCCATACTGTAACTAGATTTCCTGGCGCGTGCTGCACAACAGTCAACGGTCTCTTGCCGTTATGTGCTTGAAAACATACACCATGTTGGCCTCCCGAGTGGCGCAGTGGTCTAAGGCACTCCTGCGCAGTGTTGCGGCTTAGCTACAGCCTGAGGTTCGATTCCAGGCTGTGTCATTACCGGCCGTGACCAGGAGTCCCATAGGTCGGCGCACAATTGGCCCAGCGTCGTTTGGTTTAGGGGAGGGTTTGGCCGGGGGGGGAATGCTTTACTTGGCTCATCGAGCTCTATTGACTTCTTGTGGCGTGCCGGGCGCCTGTTAGCTGATTTCGGTCGTCAGTTCAACAGTGTTTCCTCTGACACATTTGTGCAGCTGGCTTCCGGATTAAACAAGCGGGTGTTAAGAAGCATGTTTTGGAGGATGCATGACTCAACCTTTGCCTGTCCCGAGCTCGTTGGGGAGTTGCAGCAATGAGACAAGATTGTAATCATGAAATTGGGATTGATAAACTATCCCGTGGCTATTTCCATGTACCCTGGTATACGGCCCAAGCCAATTTCAAATAGCCTACTATTTATAGGAAATTATTTAAAAAATACTTCAAGTAAAAGTAGTATATTTGGCCACATTATTTGAAATATGCATGTATTTGATCCAAGTCTGGTCTATTGTTTAGATGCATGTGGCTATTTGGCTCTTATTTCAAATTATGATGATAGCTATTTTATCCATTAGGACATTTTCTTTTAATTTCATATAATTTGTATGCTAAATGTCCTCTATACTCCTTACTGACTTCTCACTCTCTTCTCCTTCACCATGCAGTGCCAGAATTGACCAAGCCCTTGTCCACCCAGTCTCCTGCTGCCCCCAGCTCTGCTTCCCCCAGCCCTGGACCCACCCCCTCGGCATCCTCCTCCCCTGCCACCGCGGCTGCAGGCGGCACCCCCCCTCAGGGCGGGAACAATGCGAAGCGGCCGGCGGTGGCCAACGGACAGCCCCCCGCAGCAGGCACCCAGGCCCCCCAGCGCTACATGCCCCGCGAAGTGCCCCCTCGATTCCGCTGCCAGCAAGACCACAAAGTGCTACTGAAGAGGGGCCAGCCGCCACTGTCCTCCATGCTACTGGGGGGAGGTACTGGGGGAGGAGGGGGAGACTGCCCCAACGCAACCATGGCTGCTGCCTCAGGTGGGTGTCTGGCACGAGTCGACATGGGGCATCATGCAAATTTAGGCACCATTTGAATACTTCAGAAGTGCATCCCACTTTTCTGTCTTTGTCTTGGTAGAATGTTTTGGGGAAAAACAATTAGTTCTTTCTGTGTCCCAGTCCATAAAGATTGGGCGGCAGTCAGTGTGTGCATGTACTTTAACCTTCCATTTAGGCATTAATCATGTGTCTTTGTTGTTTCCTGTTCAGATTCCAGTCCAGGCTATGTGGGTCCAGCTGCACCCTCACTGCCTCTCACCTCATCATCATCCTCATCATCAATCGCTGCTTCTTCTACTTCTTCAAATTATGCAAGTTCCACGTGGGGGGCGGGCTCTGGCAGCCTGCCCTCCTCTCAGGGCAGGGAGAAGGTCATTGTGGATGGCTCGGACCTGGATGAGTGGCCTAGCATCGCCCCTGGCGATGGGAGCGGAGGAGGTGGAGCTTCAGGGCCAGGAAGCGGTAGTGAGTCGTCGGGGGAGGGCGGTGTTGGAATGCCGAACAGCTGTGCCTCATGGAAAGGTGGCGATCCTGGCAGTCCTTCACCCACTTCCTCGTTCTCAATGTCCAATGAATGTATGCTGTCCAGCAGTGTGGTGTGGGGGTCTGCTGCCTCACAGGGTCCTGTAGGAGGGAATGCAGCCCCAGGGGTGTCATTGCCCACCATTCCCAAATCCTCCCCTCTGCCAGTGGGCCCTGATGGCTCCCTTGGTGGCAGTGTGGGGATCCCTGGTGCCAACTTTAACCCAAATGCCAACCCTTCCGCCTGGCCTGCCCTAGTGCAGCAGGATGGAGCTGGGGCAGCTTCCTCTGAGGGCGCCCCCCCCTCTTCCCTCCTCGAGAGCCAGGCTGGGTCTCTGTCTGCCAACAACCCTCCCCCAGCTCTGGGGAACCCACCTCTAGCTGTGAATCAATCCGCTCATCAGCACCAACTTCACCAAATGCAATCCAGAGACAGAGAGCACCCGTCGGACGGGGGGTGGGGCGGAGCAGCGCTGGAGACCGGAGCGGGACCAAAAAACGCGGGGACAGGGGAGGGAGCCGATATAGACTGTAGGGGAGGAGGCAACGGGGGAGACGACCTCTCTGCTTCCCAAACCTCGTCGTCCTCCTGGGGAGGCCAGCATTTCCCCGCTGCTAACTCCAAAACGGGTGCCTCAAGGACTGATGGTTGGGAAGAGGGAGCCGCTGAGGGTGGTGAAGGCTCGCAGTGGGGCTACAGCGCTCAGGGGGGTAATGGAGGGAAAACCTGGGGTGCTGGAAGTGGGGTTAACACTCAGACCCCCAGGGTATCTCAGGGAGGGTGGGGTGGAGGAGGAGAGCGAGGGTCTTCAGTTGGAGACTGGGGAGGTAATTCAGGTGGGATTGGTGGAAGTGGTGGAGGTGGCAATCCAGGAGGGGAGGCTGCTGGTGTCGGTGGCCGCAGCAGTGGAGGCAGCATCGGCAACCCCCCTGCTGCCTCTTCCTCTCCCAAATCATCCACCACTACAACAAGAGCTTGGGACAATCAGAAGGGAGACGTAGGGGCTGGGGGGGACACAGGGGAGTGGGGGGGGGGGCACGGAGGAAGAGGAGGAAATTCTTCATCCAGCGGTGGAGGAACCTCCAGAGGTGGAGGCGGCGGCAATCACAATCAACACCACGGGTACGGCCACCACCGGTATTCCCACCCCCCACCACCCAACCCTGAAGTGGCCTTACAGGCAATGCTCAGCCGCAATGACCTGGACCCGCGTGTCCTCTCCAACACGGGCTGGGGCCAGACCCAGATTAGACAGAACGTGGCCTGGGACCTAGAACCAGGGAAAGGAAGTTCTGGGTCGACTGCTTCATCCAAAAGCTCTCCACCTCCCATCGGTCAGTCTTCTCAATACTCCACTGGCTCTGCTACAACTACTGATTCTCCTTCCCTTCTCCCTGGCTCTGCTCCCATCCTGAACTCCAACCCTACCCTGGGGATCTCTGGTAGCTCTGGGGAGGGCTGGGAGAGTGGTGGTAACATCAACAGCAGCAGCAGTTGCAGCAACTCCATACCAAACCGAGGACCAGCTCACCCAGGACCAGCTCACCCAGGATCCAACATGAGGCATCCTTCTGGTGTCACACAATCTGGGTCTGTGACCACTGGAGCAGGTATGGGAGGAGGAGGCCTTGGACCAGGCCAGGGGAAGCCTACAGGAGGCTGGGGTGGGGTAGGACCAGGGGAGAGCCAAGGAAAATGCTGGGGGAATGAAGGATCAGAGTGGGGTGGCGGAAGGGAACGCAGTAGAGGTGGTGGTGGAGGAGGAGGGTGGGGAGATGATGGACAACAGGGTAACCAAGGTGGAGGAGGTGGTGGTGGCTGGGGAGGCAGCCAGGAGGAGAAAGGGACAGGAGGAGGATGGAAGGAGATGGGGAGGGATGGAGGAGGGTGTGGTGGACAGAGGGAGAGAGGTGGAGGGGACTGGGGAGATCGAGAGGCCAAATCAAGCATCAGTGGAGGAGGAGGATGGGGAGAGGATAGGAAAGGAGGTGGGGGAGACTCAGAAGTCGGTACGTGGGGTAGCTGGGACGAGGGCGCCCCGAGGAGAGCCTGGGGTGCAGGAGGTACGGGTGGAGGAGGGGCAGGTGTGGACATGGGGGGCAGCAAACCCCACCAGGGGCGTTGGAGTGGAGGGGGGGGTGGGAAAATGCACCCATCACAAATGCCAAACAGCCAGACGGCCTCTCTGAAAGGCCCCATGGCACAAAAGCAGCAGCAACAATCACAGCCCCAGCAGCAGCCACTACCACAGCAAGCACAGGACCCAGGGGACATGCAAGGAGGAGGGGGCTGGGGGAGACCATCGGGCCCCCAGGCCCAGAACCAAAGCAGCTCAGGCTGGACGGCCGGACCCATCCCCAGCGGTCCTAGGGGAGGAGAGGGGCTGGAGTCCAGCGGGTGGGAGGAACCTTCACCACAATTCATTAGCAGGAAGATGGACGTTGACGATGGGACATCGGCTTGGGGAGACCCCAGCCACTTTAATAACAAGTCAGTCAACCTATGGGAGAAGAACGGCGCTCCCGCTGGTCAGCAGCTGCCAATGCACGGCCAGGGACCGGGACCACCGCCCCAACAGCAGCAGCATCAGGGGCCTCCAGCTCTACAGCAGCAGCCTGGGCCTGGGAGGCAGCCCACTGGTATGGGAGGCAGGGACATCAACCCTAGCCATGGACCTGGACCTGGGAAAGCTCCAGGAATGGGTAAGAGACTAGATGTTAGGCTAATGTGCTATACATTATGATGCTGGGCTGTTCGCATTGATTTTTTAAATATAAGATTATGCCTATTAGCTATCTAATAGACATGTGGAGTGAAAAGAAGGATTGATGTTAAAGACATAATGGAAAAGCCTTTTAGAAATCAATCTTTTCCCATAAACCTATAGAGCACAGTACATAAATCAATGAAGGATACATCCCTATGCCTGCCCGTGTGTGTAGCTCCATCGTCTGGCTGGGATGGTGGCTGTCCCTCAGACCCCCCGGTGGACAATGGCACCGCAGCCTGGGGGAAGCCCACTGAGACCCCCACAGGCTGGGGAGACCCTGGGGAGGACCCTGGGAAGAACACCTCTGGCTGGGGAAACCCCTCACCCAACCCCTGCAAATCTGGTAAGGGAGCTAACTAGTGTAAAGCCTAAAAAATGACGATGTCTGGCTAGGCACAGTGCATTCGGAAAGTATTCAAAAATGAAAAGCCCATGTTATCACACAAACCTGCAGCCGCTAGCTTGTCAGTTGACTTTTGAAGTTGGTGCCGCTCTGCCCACGGAGCAGCGAACACTTAACCATGGCCGTAATAATATTCTATTCACTCTAATCATGCTATATTCTCAGAGTAAATCATCCGTAACTTTAACCATAAATGGTAGAGACATAGGGGTTGTTTACAAAATGTCTCCCTAAAAATCCAGACACAATCACAGATTTGCAGTGTCATCATAACGCGTAGCATGTTATTGGTGTAATAATGCTACTCATTATTTCCCTAGCAAGTTCAAAGTCTATGCAAGAAGGAGGCTGGGGTGAGGGAGACCAGGCCTCGGTGGTTGCCTCCCGCCACTCCAGCTGGGAGGAAGAGGAGGAGGGAGGAGGAGGGGTGTGGAACAGTGTTGGGTCCCAGGGCAGCAGCTCCTCCTACAACAGTGGGGGCTGGGGCCAAGGTCACGGGGGCAAGAAGCCCAACATTAAGGTAGGTCAGCATCCACAATGGGTTAGGTTAGGTTTTGTATGGTTGTTGCCTTATTCAGATACTTGAGAGGAGTTGGGTTTTTGACGAGGCCTTTAGGTGGGAAGATGGCTTTTTGTTTCAGTGTTTGTGCCAAAAAAGTGTTATCTGTATGTGTGTCTCAGGCTTCCCTGAGGAGTGGAGGAGGAGACTCCTGGATGAACCCCATAAACAAACAGTTCTCCAACATGGGGCTCCTGGTAAGTTAGGCATCCACTGTATGGGCATGCATAGGTTGTGTTCGACATACTGTATCTAGTGAGAAATGTTTTTTTGTATCTATTACAATGAGGATGACATGCCAATAGATATGTTGGGGTTGATTATGATGGTGGTATTGATGAAGATATGTGCTGCAGGGTGATGATCCTAGTGGGCGGCTTCTGGACTTGGCCCCTGGTCCTCCTCAGGATAAGAAGATGGAAGGAGAGAAGCGAGGGATGGGCCTGAACGACTACAATGGAGAGATGCGTAAAGGAGGGCAGAGAGGCGTGGGAGGAGGAGGGATGGTCTACCGTTCACCTGGGACCAAAGAGATGGGGCCTGGCGACCCTGGGCCTTACTATGACAAGGTTGGTACCTCAGACCTTCACAATGCTCTCTGGATGTGTCCCAAGTGGCACCCTATTCCCCTTAGTACACTACTTTCGATCAGAGCCCAATAGGCATTCGCCAAAGGTAGTGCACTATTAAGGGAATAGGGTTCCATTTCGGTCGCATCCTCTGTGTGACGTTGACTGTTCTCCAAGTACCTCTTGTCTTGTTAACACTTCTGTCTTCTTCCCTCCCCATCTTCTTTTGGTATCCTTCTTCCTGTCTGTTCCCTGTCTCACCTACTTCTTTCCCCAAATTGGGAAACTACTTTGATTGGCTATCATTTGCTATCAGCAGACCTTGCCTTTCACCAATCAGGAAGGGTGCCTTGGGGAGGAGTACTCTCCGCCCACTGTCTACAAGCCCTCCCCCCTCTACAACCACACTATCCCCCCTAGACAAGTAAGGCTGTGTCCCTCTGTCTCCTAAATATCTGGTACCAGGCTACTTCACCACGTCTCCCTGTAGATAGAAACTTCTGTTACTGTCCGTCCCTCATAAATTGTATTCATCAAAAATCAATGAGTACATAAAATTAATTTTAAAGTAAAAAAAATAATGTATGTAGCAATCGCAGATTTTTCCCTTTAAACATCAAGTAAAAAGTACCCCAAAATCAGCTCCTCTGTGTCAATGTTGTATCATCATCATCTTGTGTGTCACTGTCGTTTCCCACCCTATCTCCCCCATCTTAATGTCTGTTTAAGAGTCAGCCATGTTTGTAACCCTCTCCATCCCTCTTTGTTCCCTTGTCAGGGTGGTCATAACATGTTTGGCAGCAGCGGTGGTGGGATGCCCCCGTCCAGACAACAGCCCGGTGTGCCACCCATAAACCAACCCGCGGGGATACGAGCACAAGTGCCTCATCAGTTCCTGTCACCTCAGGTACCGTTGATGGTTATTATTTTTTTATATTAAATTTGATCAGACTCTAGAAGTAATCAGTTCTAACGTTCACCTTTACAAGGCTTTTTTCAAGAGACTTGCTGATCAATATCCCTTATGTAAATCAGTCTCCTTTATACCCCAACCTCGGCTCAGAACAATAGATTTTGGGTCTGTTGACTTAGTAAGTTCATTCTGTGAAACGTGTTGTTTCCAGAGATGTGATTTATTTCACCAGCCTGCTCTTGATCATTGGCTAATGGGTGTGATTAGGTGACCACACTCAATGGAGGAAGAAAACCTCACCAAATCGATGAGTAGTGCGGTCAATGATTTGCTGTTTTGAGAAGGAATGTGCTAGGCAGAAGATATTTTACATTCCATATTCCCATGGTAACACCGATGGCCCGTGTTCCAGGTGCCAGGTTCCGTGCTGAAGCAGATGCCTCCTCCCAGCGTGGGTGGAGTCGGGGGTGTGGGTGGGGTGGGGGCTGTGGGTGGGGTGGGGGGTGTAGGAGGGGGCGTGTTCCCCCCTCAGCTGTCCCCCCAGCACATCGCCATGCTGAGCAGCATCTATCCCCCACACATCCAGTTCCAGCTGGTGAGTAGCTATACTCCAATACAACTCTAGAATGAGCACAGTTGTGGTCATAGAACAAAGCCTTGAGGAACTCTAAAGCTTACCTTAAATCTGTTCTGGTATATAAAAACATCAATGTTTTTATATACCTCAGTGCATTCGGAAGCTATTCAGACCCCTTGACTTTTTCCACATTTTGTTACGTTACATCCTTTAATATAAAATTGTTTTTTTTCCCTCATCAATCTACACAATATCCCATAATGGAAAAGCAAAAACTGTTTTTAATCAGTACTTTGTTGAAGCATCTTTGGCAGTGATTACAGCCTTGAGTCTTCTTGGGTATGACGCAACAAGCTTGGCACACCTTTTATTTGGGAAGTTTCTCCCATTCTTTTCTGCAGCTCTATCAGTTTGGATGGGGAACGTTGCTGCACAGCTATTTTCATGTCTCTCCAGAGATGTTAAATCGGGTTGAAGTCCAAGCTCTGGGTGGGCAGCTCAAGGACATTCAGAGACTTGTCCCAAAGCCACTCCTACATTGTCTTGGCTGTGTGCTTAGGGTCGTTGTCCTGTTGGAAGGAGAACCTTTGCCCTGGAGCAGGTTTTCATCAAGTACCTCTCTGTACTTTGCTCTGTTCATCTTTCCCTCTCCTGACTAGTCTCCCAGTCCCTGCTGTATTAGCCAGTTGATGAGCGGTGCCTGGTTTCCTCCAGACGTGACACTTAGCATTCAGGCCAAAGAGTTGCATCTTGGTTTCATCAGACCAGAGAATCTTGTTTCTCATGGTCTGTGAGTCCTTTTGGTGCCTTTTGGCAAACTCCAATCGTGCTGTCATGTGCCTTTTACTGAGGAGTGGCTTCAGTCTGGCCACTCTACCGTAAAGGCCTGATTGGTGTAGTGCTGCAGAGATGGTTGTCCTTCTGGAAGGTTCTCCTATCTATACAGAAACTCTAGAGCTCTGTCAGAATGACCATTGGGTTCTTGGTCACCTCCCATTGGGTTCTTGGTCACTTCACCCCCGATTGCTCATTTTGGCCAGCTCTAGGAAGAGTCTTAGTGGTTCCAAACTTCTTCCATTTAAGAATAATGGATGTCACTGTGTTCTTGAGGACCTTCAATGCTTCAGAAATGTTTTGGTACCCTTCCCCAGATCTGTGCCTCAACACAATCCTTTCTTGAAGCTCTACGGACAATTCCTTCGACCTCATGGCTTGGTTTTGCTCTGACATGCACTGTCAAATGTCCAATCAATTGAATTTACCACAGGTAGAAACATCTCAAGTATGAATAATGGAACAATGGATGCGCCTGAGTTAATTTGAGTCTCACAGCAAAGGTTCTGAGTACTTATGTACATATTTTGATTTTTTTTTATTTGCCAAATATTCTAAACCTGTTTTCGCATTGTCATTATTGGGTATTGTGTGTGTGTGTGTATTGATGAGGGAACATTTAATTATTTTTTTTTACAATAAGGCTGTAACATAACAAAATGTGGAGAAAGTCCAGGGGTCTGAATACTTTCTGAAGGCACTTTATATACAAAAGTATGTGGAAACTCTTTCAAATTAGTGGATTTGGCTATTTCAACCACGCCATTGCTGACGTGTATATAATCGAGCAGACAGCCATGAAATCTCCATAGACAAACATTGGCAATGCCACCTTCACAACAAGTCAGTTCGTAAAAGTTCTGCTCAGCTAGCGCTGCGCCGGTCAACTGTAAGTGCTGCTATTGTGAAGTGGAAACGTCTAGAAGCAACAGTGGCTCAGTGTTTTTTAAATGTTTAATTTTTTTATACATTTGCACAAATTTCTAAACCTGTTTTCGCTTTGCCGTTATTGTGTGTAGATTGAGAATTTTGTATTTATTTAATCATTTTTAAAATAAGGCTGTAACGTAACAAAATGTGGAAAAAGTGAAAGTCTGAGAAGTAGACCGGTAAAAGTACCAAAATGTTAGACTGTCCGTCTTCTGAGACCTTACAGCTCTATCAGACATCCTCCTCTGTACATACTCCTCCTCCCTCTAGCTGCTTTGTTCAGACTGCCCTCCTCTTATTAGGGTGTTGTAACAGGTGTTTATAGTCATCTATCCCTCTCCCCCAGGCCTGCCAGCTCCTCCTCCAACAGCAGCAGCAGCAGAACCCCCAGCAGCTCACCTCACCACAGCAGCTCCAACAGCTCCTACAGAACCATAGGAAGTTCCCCCAAAATCCACGCCAGCAGGCCGACCCACAACAGGTACTACTGCTACTATTACTGTTACCACCACTACTACTACTATATTGGTTTGGAGATGACAGGCCTAATACAGAAGCAGGTCTGTTCTATGAAATGTATAACCAAATACACTGAACAAAAATATAAACGCAACGTGTTGGTCCCATGTTTCATGAGCTGAAATAAAAAAATCCCAGAAATCATCCGTATGCACAAAAAGATTTGTTTACATCCCTGTTAGTGAGCATTTCTCCTTTGCCAAGAAAATCCATCCACCTGACAGCTGTGGCATATCAAGAAGCTGATTAAACAGCATGATCTTTATACAGTTGCTTTAAAACCGCAAAATGTTCTCTCCGCCAAACAACAGGGGTGTGAACAATTTGGCGCTGCGAGGGGTTTGTTACTACGCTGATAAATTACAGTATCCATCCGGACCTTTGACACCTAGGAAATTTGTGTGACCAGACCTTCTCAAATAGTACTTGAGTGCCGCTGATATAGACCATGCATAGGCTTATACACATCATTTTTATTGGGCGTATTTCTGGAGGTGGAAACATTTTAGATAGCATCATTTTATTTTCATTCATTTTTGAATGAAAGGTCACCAGAACTGAGTCCTTCTACATAAAAATTATCCCGGGGGCTGGAATTGATCAAACTCACAATTTTATACATGTACAAAATGATCCTGTTTCCTAAAAGCATGCTTGTCATTACTTTTTTTTTTACATGAAAGGGGAGGTTAACTTGGCCCAAGACAATAGATCTGAGATCGATTTAAGTTCCAGCTTTAACCCCTGTGTACTACTATTACTGTTACCACCACCAGTACTACCCAGTGCTTGACTTGGGCAGGAGCTCATCGGAGCTGTGTACCGGCACCTCAAATGTTCTACTGCTTGAGTTTATTCCTCTTCATAGAATATCAGCTCAAAAGTATTGTGGAGCTCCTGCACCTAAATATAAACAGTACCAGCACCCAAAATTAGTACCGACACCTATTTCAGTCCAAGTCAAGCACTACTACTACTACCACTACCTACAGGGTTTTCAATCCCACTAGTCCATCATATCTCTCTCTCTCCTCCTCAGCTGGCCAGGATCGTGGCTGTTCTCCAGCAGCAGAGGCAACAGCAGCAGCAGCAGGGTGTGGGAGGGGGCTCCAAACTGTCCCCCTCTCACCTGGGAGGGGGAGGCCCAAAACTTCCTATGGCAGACTCCCTGCCCCATCCAAGCATGGGGGGCTCTGTGGACCTGCACCAGAAAACCCAGGGCTACTCTGGTGAGTGGTGTACACATAGACATGACTGGAGATAAAGGATGGATAATAATCTCTTTTGTCACATATTTTCCCTTTTTACCTGCGAGAACGTCCCACTAATTTTGGACACCCAACTATATAATATATTATTTTCACTACAAACCACTAATAATGTAGACCTTCTTGAGGATTTTAGTTGCATACTGACTGATTCTCTGCATGTAATTGAGTCATTGTACAGGCCACCTGCCATCAGCTTTAACACCTATCTGCCCCCCCCCCCCTCAGGTTATGGTGGAGGAGTGAACATGTCTGGTCTGGACATGGGGGGCTCGGTGGTGGGGGGCCCAGGGGGGATGAAGGACGTGGGGGGGCAGCAGTCCCGCTTCAAATGGATGATGGAGGGTCACTCTCCTGCCCCTTCTCCTCCTGAGAGCATCCACAAAAATGGTGAGCGAGAAAGTCCTTATACTGTAGTGAGTTTACTGAATTAATTATAGTATGACATTTGAAGTCGGAAGTTTACATACACTCCACAGATTTCCTGTTAACAAACTATAGTTTTGGCAAGTCGGTTAGGACATCTACTTTGTGCATGACACAAGTAATTCTTCCAACAATTGTTTACAGACAGATTATTTCACTTATAATTCACTATATCTCAATTCCAGTGGGTCAGAAGTTTACATACACTAAGTTGACTGTGCCTTTAAACAGCTTGGAAAATTCCAGAAAATTGTCATGGCTTTAGAAGCTTCTGATAGGCTAATTGACATCATTTGAGTTAATTGGAGGTGTACCTGTGGATGTATTTCAAGGCCTATCTTCAAACTCAGTGCCTCTATGCTCGACATCATAGGAAAATCAACAGAAATCAGCCAAGACCTCAGAAAAAAATGTGTAGACCTCCACGTTCATCTGTACAAACAATAGTACGCAAGTATATACACCATGGGACATCACAGCTGTCATACCACTCAGGATGGAGACACGTTCTGTCTCCTAGAGATTAATGAAATTAATGTGCAAATCAATCCCAGAACAACAGCAAAGGACCTTGTGATGATGCTGGAGGAAACGGGTACAAAAGTATCTATATCCACAGTAAAACAAGTCCTATATCAACATATCCTGAAAGGCCACTCGTCAAGGAAGAAGCCACTGCTCCAAAACTGCCATAAAAAAGCCAGACTACGGTTTGCAACTGCACATGGGGACAAAGATCATACTTTTTGGAGAAATGTCTTCTGGTCTCATTAAACCAAAAAATATATTTTTGACCGTAATGACCATTGTTATGTTTGGAGGAAAAGGGGGAGGCTTGCAAGCGGAAGAACACCATCCCAACCGTGAAGCACTGGGGTGGCAGCATCACGTTGTGGGGGTGCTTTGCTTCTGGAGGTACTGGTGCACTTCACAAAATAGATGGCAACATGAGGAAGGAAAATTATGTGGATATATTGAAGCCACATCACAAGACGTCAATCAGGAAGTTAAAGCTTGTTCGCAAATGGGTCTTCCAGAAGGACAATGACCCCAAGCATACTTCCAAAGTTGTGGCAAAATGGCAAAGCCCTGACCTCAAACCTATAGAAGATGTGCGAGCAAGGAGACTCAGTTACACCAGTTCTGTCAGGAGGAATGGGCCAAAATTCACCCAACTTATTGTGGGACGCTTGTGGAAGGCTACCTGAAACGTTTGACCCAAGTTAAACAATTTTAAAGGCAATGCTACCAAATACTAATTGAATGTATGTAAACTTCTGACCCACTGGGAATGTGATGAATTAAATAAAAGCTGGAATAAATTATTCACTCTACTATTGTTCTGGCATTTCACATTCTTAAAATAAAGTGGGGATCCTAACTGACTTAAGACAGGGAATTTTTACTAGGATTAAATGTCAGGAATTGTGAAACTGAGTTTAAATGTATTTGGCTTCAACTGTATGTTTATTGTCGACCCATCAGCTGCTTTTTCATCAGACTTTATTTTTCTTAATCTCACTATCTCTCGTTGTCTTCTCTTCTCCCTCTGTCTTTCCATCCCCCTCTCCCGTCCAGGTCCTATGTCCACCCCTATGAGGAGGGGGGGCTCTCCATACTCCCAGTATGACATGATGGGAGGGGAGGGGCTAGGTATGCCCACACAGGGAGACAACTGGCACCGTACTCCTGGGAACAAGATGGGCTCCAAGCCACAAGGCACATCCAGCTGGCCTCCTGGTGAGTGGCTGTTCTAAATACCAACTGAATGTGCAGGGTTTTGTTCTACCCCACCACTAACACACCTGATTTAATCAAATCCCCTGAATCAGTTTCTGTTGGGCTGGAACAGAAACCTGCAACACCCTGTAGCTCTCTTTGACCAGGGTTATGTCGATGAGGTGACTTCTATTTGTTCTGAAATTCGAATCCAGAGTTCCTTTGTTTGTTTGTGATGTCAGAGTTCCAGCCCGGCGTGCCTTGGAAGGGGATCCAGAGCATCGACCCCGAGTCTGATCCCTACATGACACCAGGGAGCATGATGGGAATCCCTGGGCCGTCCAGCCTCAACGACACAGAGCACCAGTTGCTAAGAGACAATGCAGGTACCTACCTAGACTCAAGCAGAGTTACTCCTGTATCTATGACTAAGTCCACATTCTGAGCACTAGTTGCTAAGAGACCGTCTGACCTGACATTACTTAACAGTAACACATTACATAAGTATATTGTTGTCAGCCCTTGTGTTCTCACATAAAGTCAAAGAAACTAGCACATACCACTGAAATCATACTCATCAATACATGCACCAGTCAGTTAAACATCAGGTTGTGTTAGTAATACATATTTCTAAATGGTGTGTTGATGCTAGCTAAGCTTGTGGTGTTTGTGTTCCAGAACCCAACCCCTCCCTGAACACCTTGCTGCCTTCACCTGGTGCCTGGCCCTATAGTGCCTCAGACAGCCCCCTCAACAATGCACACAACTCGGGTAACAGACTGGAAAACCCTCACAGTATCACTAGATGTTATGTATGGTTTATGAATGTATTATGATGTCCTAAGGTGCCTTTCACCGAAAGTGTTATCACGTTCACTTAATATTAGTATCATTCAGTATATCAAGTTTCAACTCTGTCTTCATTGAGGTTTTCTGTGTGTTCCGTCCTAAACATGTGCTGTTATAACAGACCCAGTTCTGACTAGTTAATTTCCTGTTTCTCACAGCAAAGTACACAGAGTACAAGACCAGCTGGCCCCCTGAGCCCATTGGACACAACAAAACGTGGAAGACCAATCGCAACCAACAGTCCCAGCAGCTGCCACGCCCTCCCCCGGGACTCACCAATCAGAAGCAGGCCTCTCCATCCCGTGGCCCGTGGCAGGCCCGTGGCTGGGGCAGCTCGAGTGGGATCCAGGAAACCAGATATGGCTCTGGTAATGTCTTAACACGGTGTTGTGGAGAATAGAGGAGCCTGTGTTTCTGAGTCCTTCCACCCTGTACTGTTCTGTGCTGCCCTGCTGCCTGGAAGTATTCAGCAGACTAAATGTACCCAGAATGTCCCTTGCCTGGATCTGATGCAAGTTCCCAAATGGCACCCTATTCACTATGGGCTCTGGTCAATACTAGTGCACTATAAAGTGAATATGGGGCCCTTTGGGACACAGCCCCAGAGAAATTACATAGCTAAGTGGTTAGGACTTAAAGGCCATTTATATTTTATCCTGGGGGCTACCAAGCTTAAAGTACATAAGGGCTTATTTATCATTCATTGCTCCAGAGCTGCCTGCCGCAAGTACAGAGGTAGTGGTTGTCTAATATTTGGAACTGATCCCTATGTGGCTCGGTTCTAGCAGGCTCTGCTTGGAGTGATGGGGGGACCTCCAGAGGAAGCTGCTGGCTGGTGCTCTGCAACCTCACTCCACAGGTACACACGCATCATCCCTCATCAAGACCACGCACATCATTCATCAGGACAACACACACCCACATGCATGTGCACACAAACCATCACTTCTCCTTCATATATCCCCTCTACCACAAGTCATCCCTAACCCATGTCCCTTCATGTTGTTCCCTCCTGCAGATCGACGGCTCCACCCTCCGTACCATCTGTATGCAGCATGGCCCCCTGTTGACCTTTCACCTCGGCCTGACCCAGGGCAGCGCTCTGATTCGCTACAGCACGCCACAGGAAGCAGCAAAGGCCCAGAGCGCACTACACATGTAAGCCCCTCCTCTCAGCCTGTCAATCCGCGTTAGTGGTGTAGTTCTGTAGATCATGGGTTCCCAAACTTTTTTACTGGGGGGGGGGTTGGGGAAACAGCCCACACCCCCCCCTGCGTGCGCCACATCTATTTCTATGGGCACAAGCACTGTTCATGACAAGCTGTTCACACCCCTGTTGTTGGAGAGAATGTTGCAGGTTTCAAGCTTATTTCCTGCGGTTCTATACATTTTGTCATATCTTATGTGATATTTGAATGACAAAAAAATTACGTCTATCTATGGGAAGAAAAAAAACGAAATAAAAAAAACGTTAGCTCACACGGACTGGATGATCTGACTTTTTTTTTTTTTTTTTTATCCTTTATTTAACTAGGCCATAGATGGACAGACCATAGACTGAAAATCAATGACATTCCATGCAGACTGTCTGGTGGGCTTGGAACACAGGAATATCATAGGAATGGGCTAATTTTAATGAAGATTACTATAATAGAATGTGAACACTAATAGATAATAGCCAGTGAACACAAAACAACTAACATCTAATCACTCCTTACTCTCTCCTCTCATTCCAGGTGTGTCCTGGGCAATACCACCATCTTGGCCAAGTTTGTGAGTGAGGAGGAGGTCGCTCGCTATTTTGCACATTCCCAGGCGGGAGGAGCAGGGTCCAGCGGAACAGCCGGGACCCCAGGGTCCAGCGGAGGCCAGGGGGGCCCCACAGGGACTGGCACCATGGGGGCCAACAGTAGCGGGGAGAGGGAACGAGACAGAACCAGAGAAGGAGAGGGCTCTGCCCCTGGAGGTGGAGGTAACGGAGGGGGAGGAGGCAGTTCGGGGCCCGTCAGCTCTGGCTGGCAGAGTTTAGACGGTACAGGAGGCTCCCTGGATCCTACCCCCACCCAGGGGCCCGGCCTGAGTATGTTTGCCCAGTGGAGCAGCAACGGTGGTGGGGGAGTAGGGGTTGCTGGGAGTGTGGAGCCCGGAAGACAGGGTTTGTGGGGAGGCATGGGCGGTGGAGGGTACCCCAGCAGTAGTATGTGGGGGTCCCCTGCCATGGAGGATCGACACCAGATGGGGAGTCCTGCTGCTCTGCTGCCTGGAGACCTGCTAGGCGGAGGGGCTGATTCTATCTGAATGACCACACCTAATACATGTACGCATACATTACGAAAAAAAACATGTGCTTACACAAATGCTCTCATACACATGTACACCCAGTGGTCAGTTTATTAGGTACACCCATCTAGTACCCCCATTGCCTCCAGAACAGCCTGAATTCTTTGGGGCATGGAAATATTGCTCAATTGGTATCTAAGGAGCTAACGTGTGCCAGAAAAACATTCCCCAGCATTATACCTCCGCCACTAGCCTGTACCGTTGACACCAGGCTGGATGGGGCCAAGGACTCATTCTGCTTACGCCAAATCCTGACTCCGCCATCAGCATGACGCAACAGGAACCGGGATTCGTCGGTCCAGGCAACGTTTTTCCACTCCTCAATTGTCCAGTGTTGTTGTTCCCACTGGAGCCGCTTCTTCTTGTTTTTAGCTTATAAGAGCAGAACCCAATGTGGTCATCTGCTGCAATAGCCCATCTGTGACGAGGACTGATGAGTTGTGTGTTCCGAGATGCCATTCTGCACACCACTGTTGTACTGTACCGTTATTTTACTGTTTTTGGCCCGTCTGTTAGCTTGCACTATTCTTGCCATTCTCCTTCGACCTCTCATCACTGAGCTGTTTTTGCCCACAGGACTTCGCTTACTGGAAGTTTTGTTTGTCGCACCATTCTCGGTAAACCTTTAGACACTGTCGTGCGTGAAAATCCCAAGAGGCCGACCGTTTCTGAGATACTGGAACCGGAACACCTAGCACCGACAATCATACCACGCTCAAAGTCATTAAGGTCACTTGTTTTGCCCATTCTAACGTTCAATCGAACAGTAACTGAATGCCTTGATGCCGTCTGCCTGCTATATATAGCATGCCAAGGCCACGTAACTCACTGTCTGTAGGGGCGAACCATTTTCGTGAACGAGCTGGTGTAACTTATAAACTCTCCACTGAGTGTATATACATTAAAACACAGATGAAATGAGTTCATACTACACTTGTCACAAACATGCAGGTCCACTGATAACTCTTACACACATTGTGTCATGAATAGACAGCGACATGCCAACACTACACACACACACACACACACACACATAATCACACACATACATTCGCACACCTTTTACCCTTAAATGAAGACTTCAACAGCAAGACTTGAACAGACAAAGGTGGAATCTGTTGGACTGACACAGACTCAACTCGATAACTCTTCTTTCTTCACCCATGTATTAAAAAAAAGAACTCGCTCTGAGCATCCTGAGACCCATCACTCAGGCATGCACTGTAGAGAAACCAATAACGTGACAACACATGGAGGTCTTCCTATGTGATGTGTAACAACTTATTACAACAACTCTCTACTACACAAACCTACAGGACGTTACAGCGCCGGGCCAGTTGGGCTTACAGTACCTACCTACCTGACCCAACCTGTTCTGACATTCGGAATCATCTTCTCACTATTTCTCACCAGTTACACACTGCTCTGATGTTTAACAAGCAAAAATGTATCTTGTATGTCATTTTTTTCCTCTTTGTAAAAAAAAAAAAAAAAAAAAAAAAAAGGAACAGTGGAAAAATCCAAGATGTCTTTTCTCTTTTTTTTTTTTTTTTTTTTTTTTTTTTTTCTTAAATGCTGACCTCATTATATATTTTTTTCTTACTCAATCAAGTTGGTTATTATAATGTCATGCTGATGATGACACTGTACAATGTGCCCTCCTGCCTGCCTGCCTGCGTGAATGTACTATGAGTGACGGTATGTAGACGATGTTATTGGGCAGGCTGTGGGCACGGTCCACAGACAAGGCAAGGCGTGGCGATGCAACAACCAATGGTTGAATGCCACTTCAGCGACTGACAAATTTGCTATAACCTATGATGTGGTTAGCTGATACTTAAAATACCTATCCAGGCATTGTAAGATCTGTCAGGCTTCCGTCACATCTAAGCGTAGGAATGCGCCCTGTTGTGTCGTATTGACGTGGTGAATGTGTTTTTGTCAATGAGAGATTCATGATTAACAAGTGCGTGATTTTGTGTGAGAGATTGTGTGTGTCTGTCTGCAAACACTTGGGAGGTGGATTTTTTTTACATCAGGTGTTCCGTGTGTATGTACTTGATGCAAGTGTCTGCGTGTGTGTGTGTGTAGATGGAAAGTTCATGAACATAGGCACTAGTGCATATTTCTCATAAGTTGTGGTTTTAGCAGCATTTTTTTTTTTTTTACTTTGAATTGCAATAACATTTTTCTTTCTTTTTTTTCTTTTTCTTTTTAAAAAAAATACGCAACCAACTGAAGGCATTCATATTAAGATGCCAAAACCTACCATACCAAGCTGAGCTGGAGCTGTGTTTTGCGAACACGTTAAAGTTACCAATTGTTTTATTTTTTGTTTGTGTATCAATTTAAATTAAGGCGGGCTTTATCACTCCTGTTCAGGTCCTTTTTGTTTGTTTGCAGATTTTACAAAGGAGATAATTAATTTAAGCAAAAAACACAATAAAGGTTGAATTCAACTCTTTGGTTGTCTGTTACATTTTAAAACAACACCACTACTTCAGTGACCTATTGTCCTTTACTGAATATCATGGCTCCATTGTAAGCCTGTACCTCGCTCAGAGACTATGACCAGGGTCAATCTGTTCAAATCATCCAGTTACAGTGGGTGTTTAGGCTGTTGTAATCTCTGTACAAACAGTGTTGACACATTCAGATAGGTCATTGGTTAATTCAAGGACGAGAAGGATGCATTTTCACAGTATTCTGGTCCTTCTCTACAACAAAGTTGAAATGTCCATAGATGTGTTTATACTTATGAGACTGTGTCATGCAAGTGGCTATTCACTTCATAATACCTTTATCATATAGGTAGCAGGCATGTGTGATTTAATCACTTTCTTACAATAGTTTGAGCTTAGTGGTGCATTGCAAAGATCCATTCATACTGCTGTAAAAAGTTGAAGATTTGGTTCTCATACAATACTTATTTGCAGAAGCAGCAACTACTCTTCCTGGGGTCCACAAAAAAAACACTGCATGACAATTAACAAACGTTGATATACTAGGATAGTCAGACATTTTAAATATGATATACTAACAATACAACAAAAAATAGTGTGTGTGCGCGTGTACCCCTCACAGTACCTGCCGTTCAATGAGATGTTTAATCAATTTTTTTAAGGTACAGTTGAAATCGGAAGTTTACATACACTTAGGTTGAAGTCATAAAACTAATTTTTCAACCACTCCACAGATTTCATGTTAACAAACTATAGTTTTGGCAAGTTGGTTAGGACATCTACTTTGTGCATGACACAAGTAATTCTTCCAACAATTGTTTAGACAAATTTATTTAACTTATAATTCACTATATCACAATTCCAGTGGGTCAGAAGTTTACTTAAACTGTCTTTAAACAGCTTGGAAAATTCCAGAAAATTGTTTCATCTAAACTTTCCACAATTCCTGACATTTAATCCTAGTAAAAATTCCCTGTTTTAGGTCAGTTTGGATCGCCACTTTATTTTAAGAATGTGAAATGTCAATAATAGTAGTGATTTTATTTAAGCTTTTTATTTCTTTCATCACATTCCCAATGGGTCAGACGTTTACATACACTCAATTAGTATTTGGTAGCATTGCCTTTAAAATTGCTTAAGTTGGGTCAAATGTTTTGGGTAGCCTTCAACAGGCTTCCCACAATAAGTTGGGTGAATTTTGGCCCATTCCTCCTGACAGAACTGGTGTAACTGAGTCAGGTTTGTAGGCATCCTTGCTCGCACATGCTTTTTCAGTTCTGCCCACACATTTTCTATAGGATTGAGGTCAGGGCTTTGTAATGGCCACTCCAATACCTTGACTTTTTGCCACAACTTTGGAAGTATGCTTGGGGTCATTGTCCCTTTGGAAGATCCATTTGCATATCCCAACCAGAAGCCATGGATTACAGGCAACATCTATACTGAGCTAAAGGCTAGAGCTGGCGCCTTCAAGGAGCGGGAAACTAATCCTGATATTTATAAGAAATCTCTCTACACCCTCAGACGAACCATCAAACAGGCAAAGTTTCAATACAGGACTAAGATCTAATTCTGCTACACCAGCTCTGACGCTCGTCAGATGTGGAAGGGCTTGCAAACTATCACAGATTGCAAAGGGAAACTCAGCCGTGAGCTGCCAGTGACACGAGCCTACCAGAAGAGCTACATTTCTTTAATAATCGCTTCGAGGCAAGTAACACAGAATCATGCATGTTCCAGACGACTGTGTGATCACGCTTACCGTAGCCGATGTAAGACCTTTAAACAGGTTAACATTCACAAGGCTGCAGTGTCAGAGGGATTACCAGGATGCGTACTTAGAGAATGCCTGGCCAGCTGGCAAGCGTCTTCACTGATATTTTCAACCTCTCTCTGACCCAGTCTGTAATGCATACATGTTTCAAGCAGACCACCATAGCCCCTGTGCCCAAGAAAGCCAAGGTAACCTGTCTAAATGACAATCGCCCCGTCGCACCCACATCTGTAGCCATGAAGTGCTTTGAAAAGCAGGTCATGGCTTTCATCATCCCAGACACCCTAGACCCACTCCAATTCGCATACCGCCCAACAGATCCTCAGATGACGCAATCTGTATTACACTCCACACTGCCCTTTCCCACCTGGACAAAAGGAACACCTATGTGAGAATGCTGTTCATTGACTACAGCTCAGTGTTCAACACCAGAGTGCCCTCTGAGCTACACTAAGGGATTAAACACCTCTGCAACTGGATCCTGGACTTCCTGAAGGGCTGCATCCGTCACGCTGACTCTCAACACGGGGGTCTCTTGGGTGAGTGCTTAGTCTCTTCCTGCACTCCCTTTTCACCCACGACATGGTGGCCACGCATGACTCCAACAATACAATTAAGTTTGCCGATGACACAACGGTGGTAGGCCAGATCACCGACGACAAGACAGAGTACAGGGAGGAAGTCAGTGGTGCCAGGACAACAACCTCTCCCTCAACGTCAGAATGACAAAGGAGCTGATTGCGGACTACAGGAAACTGAGGGCCAAGCACGCCCCCATTCACATCAATGGGGCTGTGTGGAGCAGTTTGAGAGATTTAAGTTCCTATCACTATCATAGTCCAATCACCAACACAGACGTGAACAATGCCTCTTACCCTTCTGGAGAATGAAAATAATTGGCATGGGCCTTCAGATCCTCAAAAAGTTGAGAGCATCTTGACTGGCTGCATTACCGCTTGGTATGGCAACTGCTTGGCATCCAACCGCAAAGCGATACAGAAGGTAGTGCGTACGGCCTAGTACATCACTGGGGCCGAGCTCCCTACCATCCATGACCTCTATACCAGTTGTCTGAGGACAGCCCTTGAACTTGTCAAAGACTCCAGTCACCCAAGTCATAGACTGTTCTCTCTGCTACCACACGGCAAGCGGTACCGGAGCACCAAGTCTGGGACTTAAAGGCTCCTCAACAGCTTCTACCCTCAAGCCATAAGACTGCTGAACCGTTAATCAAATGGCTACCCGGACTATTTGAATTTATCCCCTTTAAAAAAAGAAAATGCACTGACTCTTGCACTGGCTCTATGCACACTCGCTGGACTTTACCCACACACTCACACGTACATGCATATTGACGCCACAGACACACTCTTCACACATGCTGCTGCTACTCTGTTTATGCTCTATCCTGATTGCCTAGTCACACTTACCCCTACCTACATGTACATACTGTCGTGGCCAAACATGTTGACACCCTTGCACTTTTTTCAAATAATGCACCATTTCTTCCAGAAAACTGTTGAAATTAAAACATATTTTGGTATACACATATGTATGTCTTCGGTGTGCAGTTGAACAAAACAAAAACATCGGAATAATTCGAAGTCTTCGCTAAGTCCACAAAGAAATCCTAAAATTGCCCGGACAATATTATTGGCACCCTATAGAAGTAGTTCGAAATATTTAGATTTCAAGCAGGTGATTCTCATTTACTTTGGAATTGAACTCACCTCTGGTCAGTTGCAAGTGCCTGCAGTATAAAAATCACGTATTCAACCAGTTTTGAATAAAGGACTCATCCTGTTTTGTGTCACTGTGTATACCACAAAGAGCATGGAGAAAATAAAGAAAACCAGAGAATTATCTGAGGTCGTCAGAGAGGGTTATATGATAGGAGACTCAAGAAGACCCCATTGCTGAGAGAAAGACATAAGAAAGCCCGACTGCAATTTGCCAAAACACACCTGAATATGCCAAACTCCTTCTGGGAGAATCTCCTGTGGACAGATGAGACCAAATTAGAGCTTTTTGGTAAAGCACACCTTCACTATGTTTACAGAAAACAAAATGAAGCTTTCAAAGGAAAGAACATCTTCTCTACAGTAAAACATAGAGCAGGTTCAGGGATGTTTTGGGGTTGTTTTGCTGACTGGCTCTTGGTGCCTTGAACGTGTGCATGAAATCAGGAGAATACCAAGGTATTTTGGAGCGCAATGTCGGACCCAGTGTCAAAAAGCTGGGTCTCCGTCGAAGGTCATGGGTCTTCCAACAGGACAATGACCCCAAACACACTTCAAAAAGCACCCAGGAATGGTTCAAGACAAAACGCTAGACTGTTCTGAAGTGGCCAGCAATGAGTCCAGAGCTAAATCCCATTGAAAACGTGTGGAGCGATCTGAAAACAGCAGTTAGGAGAAGGCACCCTTCTAAGCTGGGAGAACTGGAGGATTGGGTTTTCTGCCTATGATATAATTTAAAGTACTCCAAAGTATTTTTCCATTGGGTTTTATGTAATTTATCTTGGTTTGGTAATATGATTTTATATTATTTTTCTTAAGATTAGTCACAAAATGTCTAAATTTACAGTATGTCAACCAATCAGCTGAACAGCCTGACTTGTTTGCCACTTCTTTTGCATCATCTCTTTGAACCATACTATTTCTCAATTCATCATCAATCCAGGGGACTCTAACAGTTCTCACAGTTAATTTCTTAACAGCTGCATGCTTGTCAACAATATACATGCATAACTTTAAAAAAAAAAATACTTCCAGTGCTGCTGCGTTTGGATTCACTTCCTAATACACATCAGACCAACATCTTCAACAAAAGAGTCCTGAGAAATGAAATGTTCTGTGATCTCTTAAAAATTACTTTAGGCTCAACCTTTGGCTTTCCTTGTTATTGCCACAATATTGTGGTTGCTACAGCCAATGGCAATTGATGTTGCTTTGGCGCAAAGCTCTGCAGCATTAGTGAAGATATATATATATTTTTTTATCAATATAAGTGGATGTCACAAATCCAACACTATTGGTATGCACTCTAGTTGGTTGAGTGATAAGCTCGGTCATATTACAGGCATTAGTCACAGTTAGAAGCTTCTTGAGAGGACAGCTAGTTGCTAACCAGTCAATGTTCAGGTCACCCAGACAATAGACCAACATCACACACACTATCAAGCATTGCACACATATTATCCAAATACTGACTGTTAGCACTTGGTGGCCAATAGCAGCACCCCAAAATAAGAGGCTTTAGGTGAGGCAGGTGAACTTGCAACCACAACACTTCAACAACATTTGACATGAGATCCTCTAAACTCTACAGGAATATGGCTTTGAACATATACAGCAACACCTCCCCTATAGGCATTCCTGTCTTTTCTGTAGATGTCATATCCCTGTATTGCTACTGCTGTATCATCAAAGGAATTATCTAAGTGAGTTTCAGAGATGGCCAGTATATGACTGTTATCTGATGTTGGCAAGTTATTGATTTCATTAAGCTTATTTCAAAGGCTACATATATTAATATGGGCTATTCTTAGCCCTTTACTGGATAGCTTATCGGAGAAAAGAAAATAAGTAAAATAATTTATACATTGTTTGGCTAATAGTCAGTCAATCAGGCATGTGTGAGTGTCAGTTGGTTGGGTTGAAACTACTGACCCACTTTCTACTCAGACTCTGTCCAGGTCTCATGTGGAGACTCTGGTATGCCATCCACAACAATGTTATTCCTCCTGGATTGTACCTCTGTTTTCAGTCATCTGTAATAGAACCCCACAGTGGAGGTGCCATAATACCCATAAAACCCTTGAGGTGAAACATGGAACTGGTTCCAATTGTTTTTTTCATTATTAATTTTTCCCATATGGGATTTTAGAACCACTTCAATCGAGGTCTGTGTTTTATGTAGGCTTTCCCTGGCGTGACATTTTGATGACCGTGTAAATCAACATCAGACAAGGTGACTTTTATCAAAAATGTTTATTTTTTAGGCAAGTCAGTTAAGAACAAATTCTTATTTACAATGATGGCTATATCAATATATTTGGCACTATTTACTCTCACATTCAAAAATGCTAATTAGCATCAAATCCCTGCAAGCTCCTTCACATCATCTCTAGCTGACACCTTTGCTGTCAGCTAGCTAACTATAGCTATTTTGATCCAAAACAAAATATATATTGAACATTTTTTATATTTTATTTAATATCAAATGCATATTCTTGATACCATTTGAAAGGAAACACTTTGAAGTTTGTGGAAATGTGAAATTTAAGTAGGAGAATATAACAGATTAGATCTGGTAAAAGATAATACAAAGATACATCTTTGAAATGCATGAGAAAGGCCATCATATTACTTAGGAGTCCAGTTGCAATTTAGATTTTTGCCACTAGATGGCAGCAGTGTATGTGCAAAGTTTTAGACTGATCCAATGAACCATTGCATTACTGTTCAAAATGTTGTATCAAGTCTGCCCAAATGTGCCTAATTGGTTTATTGATACATTTTCAAGTACATAACTGTGCACTCTCTTCAAACAATAGCATGTTATTCTTTCACTGTAATAGCTACTGTAAATTGGACAGCACAGTTAGATTAACAAGAATTTAAGCTTTCTGCCAGTATAAGATATGTCTATGTCCTGGAAAATGTTCTTGATCCTTACAACGTCATGTTAATCACATTAGCGCACGTTAGCTCAACAGTCCCGAGGGCGGGACACGATCCTGTAGAGCAGGGTTCGGCAACCTTTTTTATATGAAGTGCCCTTTTCAAAATGTCTTGTTTATTAGTGTGCCATGTCAACATTAAGTTTAATTATGACATCACATCAACAGTTTAATATCCAGGGAATATGTAGTTTTATTCCATAGCAACATTTGATAACATTTAGTTCCCATAATCAGGACATTGTAATTATAAACGGAGTATGATAAAAGGCTGCCATCCTTATAAAAACATCAACATCTGAGTTGAAATCATTAACTTTACCAACATTACACCAATCTTTTTTATCATCTTAAATTTCACTCAGATATAATGGCAGTAAATGTCAAAACAGGAGAATTAAGAGTAACAGACATATGAGAACTATACAGTAATGCTGTGTAATGATAATAAAGACGGAAGCAATAGCAAGTTCAACGAAGGTTTATTAAATAGAAGTTCACTCAGGAATTCAGAATAGTCAGGAGGGTCAAAAAATGGTCAGCTTTCCAACAAAAGCAGCCCATGTGTCATACATGTCCAAAACTGTTTGCCCTGCACCTTGCAGGCGGAGATTTAGCTTGTTGAGGTGTCCCATTCCTCGTCCTGCAGTTCGGGATAGTCTTGGCCTTTTTCAGCCAGGAAGGCCTTTATAGCATCAAAGCAGCTGACAAACCGCTCCAAAACTTTCCCGCAGCTTAGCCACCTGACTGCTGTGTGGAGAGGGATATCTTTGTATGCGCAGTTCATTTCCTCGAGCAGAGATGTGAACTGTCGGTGTGTTAGAGCAGATCGCTTAACTATGAAGTTAACAACTTTCACCACTGTAGCCATAACCTCATTAAGATCTGAATTTGACATTTTTGCACAAAGATGTTCTTGGTGTATTATGCAGTGTAGTTTCATGATGGGTGACCAACTTGTTCCTCGATTAATGTGACTGCTCCCCGTTGTTTCCCGACCATGGCGGGGGCACCATTTGTTGTCACTGCAAAAATCTTGCTCATGTCAATCCCTCGCTCCTCAAAATGATCCAGAAAAACTCTGGCTATGTCCTCACCTTTTGTTGTTTCAGGCATTGGCTTTAAGCAACATAGTTACTCTCTTACAGTCACATCACCGTATCTTGCCACGACTGCCAAACGTGGTATGTCATTTACATCCACACTCTCATCAAGTGCAACGCTAAATACCATGGCTTCTTTCAAACCGCCTGTCTGCTGCGCTCTTGCGTTTTCTGCCATTTCTTCGATGCGTCGTTCAACACTTCTGGCAGTGAAGTGTTGAATTTATTGTCTCTTTGTTTGGTAAGCCATAAAACAAAACATCTGAGCTACAGATGAAAGCCTCCTTTATATATTCGCCATCAGTGAATGGCTTTCCCCATTTTGCAATGCAATTAGCAATGTGATAGCTTGCTTCGGTAGCATGATCTTTGGCCGTGGCGAAGACTAAGTGTGTTAGCTTGCTTCCCATACCTGGACACGGCACGTTTGATCGATTCAGCCTCGTCTGCCACATCCTTGAATGTTTTCTCATGCTTGGTCTCAAAGTGGCGTTTAACACTCGATGTTCGGCAAACAACATTTTCAAGACATAATGTGCACACAGCACGGTCCTTCTGAAACACAAAACCCCACTCGTCTGTCCATGAGGGCTGGAATGCCCGAACATTAACTTTAGTTTTCTTAGCTAGCGGGCCTGCCATTGCCGACATACCGCTATCAAGCCCGCTCTGCCAGCACCGTTACTATAGTAACGCGTCAGCCTACTAGCCAATCAGAGCAGAGGCAGAGTAGGGTGGGTCTCATAGATATACACAGGTTGCGCAACTGTGAACATTGTCATTTGGCATGCGGATGAGAGAGTGCTTCACCATTTCAACCATGATTTCAACACATCAATAACTCTCTTGAACACATATTGCCATCGTGCCATTGGTTAAGGTACCGTGTGCCCATGGTGGCACGCGTGCCTAAGGTTGGACAACTGATGGATTTTAGACTTGACAATTTTACGGTTGGAAACAGGGGAAATACGTTATTGGGAGGGAGTGTTTTTATAGGGGTTATTGTAATATTGGGATGTAATATCGTGAGGTTGTTGTAATAATTAGTGTTTTTATTGGTTTCGGTTCAGCTCCAGCTCACAACATTCACAATAGTGGAACAGCTGCGTGACGCCCGCGGTGTCTTTAATGCAATCCGGGCATTTTCTTATGGCCTGTGCTGAATGACGTCATTGATATTGTCAACGGTGTAACTGAGACGAGAGAGGGGGAAATATCTGGATTTCTGATCAGGATCAGGCCAGTGAGGAATGGTTCGTCTTTCGCTGTCCATGGTGCTGTTTGAATGACAACGCCCTCATCAGCACCTCGGTGGAAGGACGACGGCAGTCCCTGAAGACCTTGATCAAAACGGGTGAGGAAAGAGGGGAGGAAAGGCACGGGTACATTAGGGGGAATTGTGTTTGCCTGTTTGGGGTTTGTACAGGGACCCAAACAAGCGAGTTAGAATCGGAAGGTAGGGAAATAGGGTTTTTCTCGACCGAGAAGGTTTTCCCAAGCCAAGGGTCCGGCAAATATTGACAAACACCAAACGTAAATTCGAATGTGTCTAATATAGGTCTAATTATATTGATTATACTTTTCTAGCTTCCCAGCTCTGTTGACTGGATGATTTACTATTATATCTTAAGTAAATTATGTTGTGGCCCCTGGAATCTTGCTATGGAGCAGCGCTACAACCTTGCTACAAGAATAGGGCTCAATTTTGTAATAGGCTTATAGTGTAGGCGACTTAGCTTACACAAACTTGAGCTGTTTCGTATATTCTTTCATGAACAAGAGTTTGACCTTAACTGAGACGGGTTTACAGTGTAAAAGGATCGTGGTAATATTAATAATAATGATAATTCCTATCATCTATCATTACCTTGCTTCATAATCCTCTATCGTTGTTAGGATTTATCCCATCTCACCCACCACCATTATGTCTGACTGTAGAATATATGTATTTTTAATAAAATAGAATTATAGAATACAATATATTTTAACTGTATTAGTTCATCTGTAATATCTATTTTAATGATTGTCTGTTACACATTGTATTTTGCTCTGCTCCCGACCTTTCCAGACAAAACACCAGCAGGGCATCCTGAGTGCACTGCCCTTATAGAGCATGAATAGAAATGCAAGTTAAACACATACACCATCTTTATTGTCAGTCTCTCTTTGCTATGTATGTATTTCAACACCACCACAGCCATTTTCCATAGTAAACCTCTTCCTGTATTGTGATGAGAAAAGCATGCACATGGCTGGCTGGAAAGAAATGTGTTTCACCTAATTTCATTGGGGACTCTGAAATGTTGAGATTATGCTAATTGTTTGTGTACAGTTGAAGTCAGAAGTTTACATACACCTTAGCCAAATACATTTAAACTCAGTTTTTCACAATTCCTGACATTTAATCCTAGTAATAATTCCCTGTCTTAGGTCAGTTAGGATCACCACTTTATTTTAAGAATGTGAAATGTCAGAATAATAGTAGAGAGAATTATTTATTTCAACTTTGATTTCTTCCATCACATTCCCAGTGGGTCAGAAGTTTACACACACTCAATTAGTATTTGGTAGCATTGCCTTTAAATTGTTTAACTTGTGATGGCCTTGTGACGGAATTGTCAAACGTTTCAGGTAGCCTTCCACAAGCTTCCCACAATAAGTTGGGTGAATTTTGGCCCATTCCTCCTGACAGAACTGGTGTAACCGAGTCAGGTTTTTAGGCCTCCTTGATTGCACACGCTTTTTCACAAATGTCCTATAGGATTGAGGTCAGGGCTTTGTGATGGCCACTCCAATACCTTGACTTTGTTGTCCTTAAGCCATTTTGCCACAACTTTGGAAGTATGCTTGGGGTCATTGTCAATTTGGAAGACCCATTTGCGACCAAGCTTTAACTTCCTGACTGATGTCTTGAGATGTTGCTTCAATATATCCACGATCCTGTAGAGCAGGGTTCGGCAACCTTTTTTATATGAAGTGCCCTTTTCAAAATGTCTTGTTTATTAGTGTGCCATGTCAACATTAAGTTTAATTATGACATCACATCAACAGTTTAATATCCAGGGAATATGTAGTTTTATTCCATAGCAACATTTGATAACATTTAGTTCCCATAATCAGGACATTGTAATTATAAACGGAGTATGATAAAAGGCTGCCATCCTTATAAAAACATCAACATCTGAGTTGAAATCATTAACTTTACCAACATTACACCAATCTTTTTTATCATCTTAAATTTCACTCAGATATAATGGCAGTAAATGTCAAAACAGGAGAATTAAGAGTAACAGACATATGAGAACTATACAGTAATGCTGTGTAATGATAATAAAGACGGAAGCAATAGCAAGTTCAACGAAGGTTTATTAAATAGAAGTTCACTCAGGAATTCAGAATAGTCAGGAGGGTCAAAAAATGGTCAGCTTTCCAACAAAAGCAGCCCATGTGTCATACATGTCCAAAACTGTTTGCCCTGCACCTTGCAGGCGGAGATTTAGCTTGTTGAGGTGTCCCATTCCTCGTCCTGCAGTTCGGGATAGTCTTGGCCTTTTTCAGCCAGGAAGGCCTTTATAGCATCAAAGCAGCTGACAAACCGCTCCAAAACTTTCCCGCAGCTTAGCCACCTGACTGCTGTGTGGAGAGGGATATCTTTGTATGCGCAGTTCATTTCCTCGAGCAGAGATGTGAACTGTCGGTGTGTTAGAGCAGATCGCTTAACTATGAAGTTAACAACTTTCACCACTGTAGCCATAACCTCATTAAGATCTGAATTTGACATTTTTGCACAAAGATGTTCTTGGTGTATTATGCAGTGTAGTTTCATGATGGGTGACCAACTTGTTCCTCGATTAATGTGACTGCTCCCCGTTGTTTCCCGACCATGGCGGGGGCACCATTTGTTGTCACTGCAAAAATCTTGCTCATGTCAATCCCTCGCTCCTCAAAATGATCCAGAAAAACTCTGGCTATGTCCTCACCTTTTGTTGTTTCAGGCATTGGCTTTAAGCAACATAGTTACTCTCTTACAGTCACATCACCGTATCTTGCCACGACTGCCAAACGTGGTATGTCATTTACATCCACACTCTCATCAAGTGCAACGCTAAATACCATGGCTTCTTTCAAACCGCCTGTCTGCTGCGCTCTTGCGTTTTCTGCCATTTCTTCGATGCGTCGTTCAACACTTCTGGCAGTGAAGTGTTGAATTTATTGTCTCTTTGTTTGGTAAGCCATAAAACAAAACATCTGAGCTACAGATGAAAGCCTCCTTTATATATTCGCCATCAGTGAATGGCTTTCCCCATTTTGCAATGCAATTAGCAATGTGATAGCTTGCTTCGGTAGCATGATCTTTGGCCGTGGCGAAGACTAAGTGTGTTAGCTTGCTTCCCATACCTGGACACGGCACGTTTGATCGATTCAGCCTCGTCTGCCACATCCTTGAATGTTTTCTCATGCTTGGTCTCAAAGTGGCGTTTAACACTCGATGTTCGGCAAACAACATTTTCAAGACATAATGTGCACACAGCACGGTCCTTCTGAAACACAAAACCCCACTCGTCTGTCCATGAGGGCTGGAATGCCCGAACATTAACTTTAGTTTTCTTAGCTAGCGGGCCTGCCATTGCCGACATACCGCTATCAAGCCCGCTCTGCCAGCACCGTTACTATAGTAACGCGTCAGCCTACTAGCCAATCAGAGCAGAGGCAGAGTAGGGTGGGTCTCATAGATATACACAGGTTGCGCAACTGTGAACATTGTCATTTGGCATGCGGATGAGAGAGTGCTTCACCATTTCAACCATGATTTCAACACATCAATAACTCTCTTGAACACATATTGCCATCGTGCCATTGGTTAAGGTACCGTGTGCCCATGGTGGCACGCGTGCCTAAGGTTGGACAACTGATGGATTTTAGACTTGACAATTTTACGGTTGGAAACAGGGGAAATACGTTATTGGGAGGGAGTGTTTTTATAGGGGTTATTGTAATATTGGGATGTAATATCGTGAGGTTGTTGTAATAATTAGTGTTTTTATTGGTTTCGGTTCAGCTCCAGCTCACAACATTCACAATAGTGGAACAGCTGCGTGACGCCCGCGGTGTCTTTAATGCAATCCGGGCATTTTCTTATGGCCTGTGCTGAATGACGTCATTGATATTGTCAACGGTGTAACTGAGACGAGAGAGGGGGAAATATCTGGATTTCTGATCAGGATCAGGCCAGTGAGGAATGGTTCGTCTTTCGCTGTCCATGGTGCTGTTTGAATGACAACGCCCTCATCAGCACCTCGGTGGAAGGACGACGGCAGTCCCTGAAGACCTTGATCAAAACGGGTGAGGAAAGAGGGGAGGAAAGGCACGGGTACATTAGGGGGAATTGTGTTTGCCTGTTTGGGGTTTGTACAGGGACCCAAACAAGCGAGTTAGAATCGGAAGGTAGGGAAATAGGGTTTTTCTCGACCGAGAAGGTTTTCCCAAGCCAAGGGTCCGGCAAATATTGACAAACACCAAACGTAAATTCGAATGTGTCTAATATAGGTCTAATTATATTGATTATACTTTTCTAGCTTCCCAGCTCTGTTGACTGGATGATTTACTATTATATCTTAAGTAAATTATGTTGTGGCCCCTGGAATCTTGCTATGGAGCAGCGCTACAACCTTGCTACAAGAATAGGGCTCAATTTTGTAATAGGCTTATAGTGTAGGCGACTTAGCTTACACAAACTTGAGCTGTTTCGTATATTCTTTCATGAACAAGAGTTTGACCTTAACTGAGACGGGTTTACAGTGTAAAAGGATCGTGGTAATATTAATAATAATGATAATTCCTATCATCTATCATTACCTTGCTTCATAATCCTCTATCGTTGTTAGGATTTATCCCATCTCACCCACCACCATTATGTCTGACTGTAGAATATATGTATTTTTAATAAAATAGAATTATAGAATACAATATATTTTAACTGTATTAGTTCATCTGTAATATCTATTTTAATGATTGTCTGTTACACATTGTATTTTGCTCTGCTCCCGACCTTTCCAGACAAAACACCAGCAGGGCATCCTGAGTGCACTGCCCTTATAGAGCATGAATAGAAATGCAAGTTAAACACATACACCATCTTTATTGTCAGTCTCTCTTTGCTATGTATGTATTTCAACACCACCACAGCCATTTTCCATAGTAAACCTCTTCCTGTATTGTGATGAGAAAAGCATGCACATGGCTGGCTGGAAAGAAATGTGTTTCACCTAATTTCATTGGGGACTCTGAAATGTTGAGATTATGCTAATTGTTTGTGTACAGTTGAAGTCAGAAGTTTACATACACCTTAGCCAAATACATTTAAACTCAGTTTTTCACAATTCCTGACATTTAATCCTAGTAATAATTCCCTGTCTTAGGTCAGTTAGGATCACCACTTTATTTTAAGAATGTGAAATGTCAGAATAATAGTAGAGAGAATTATTTATTTCAACTTTGATTTCTTCCATCACATTCCCAGTGGGTCAGAAGTTTACACACACTCAATTAGTATTTGGTAGCATTGCCTTTAAATTGTTTAACTTGTGATGGCCTTGTGACGGAATTGTCAAACGTTTCAGGTAGCCTTCCACAAGCTTCCCACAATAAGTTGGGTGAATTTTGGCCCATTCCTCCTGACAGAACTGGTGTAACCGAGTCAGGTTTTTAGGCCTCCTTGATTGCACACGCTTTTTCACAAATGTCCTATAGGATTGAGGTCAGGGCTTTGTGATGGCCACTCCAATACCTTGACTTTGTTGTCCTTAAGCCATTTTGCCACAACTTTGGAAGTATGCTTGGGGTCATTGTCAATTTGGAAGACCCATTTGCGACCAAGCTTTAACTTCCTGACTGATGTCTTGAGATGTTGCTTCAATATATCCACGATCCTGTAGAGCAGGGTTCGGCAACCTTTTTTATATGAAGTGCCCTTTTCAAAATGTCTTGTTTATTAGTGTGCCATGTCAACATTAAGTTTAATTATGACATCACATCAACAGTTTAATATCCAGGGAATATGTAGTTTTATTCCATAGCAACATTTGATAACATTTAGTTCCCATAATCAGGACATTGTAATTATAAACGGAGTATGATAAAAGGCTGCCATCCTTATAAAAACATCAACATCTGAGTTGAAATCATTAACTTTACCAACATTACACCAATCTTTTTTATCATCTTAAATTTCACTCAGATATAATGGCAGTAAATGTCAAAACAGGAGAATTAAGAGTAACAGACATATGAGAACTATACAGTAATGCTGTGTAATGATAATAAAGACGGAAGCAATAGCAAGTTCAACGAAGGTTTATTAAATAGAAGTTCACTCAGGAATTCAGAATAGTCAGGAGGGTCAAAAAATGGTCAGCTTTCCAACAAAAGCAGCCCATGTGTCATACATGTCCAAAACTGTTTGCCCTGCACCTTGCAGGCGGAGATTTAGCTTGTTGAGGTGTCCCATTCCTCGTCCTGCAGTTCGGGATAGTCTTGGCCTTTTTCAGCCAGGAAGGCCTTTATAGCATCAAAGCAGCTGACAAACCGCTCCAAAACTTTCCCGCAGCTTAGCCACCTGACTGCTGTGTGGAGAGGGATATCTTTGTATGCGCAGTTCATTTCCTCGAGCAGAGATGTGAACTGTCGGTGTGTTAGAGCAGATCGCTTAACTATGAAGTTAACAACTTTCACCACTGTAGCCATAACCTCATTAAGATCTGAATTTGACATTTTTGCACAAAGATGTTCTTGGTGTATTATGCAGTGTAGTTTCATGATGGGTGACCAACTTGTTCCTCGATTAATGTGACTGCTCCCCGTTGTTTCCCGACCATGGCGGGGGCACCATTTGTTGTCACTGCAAAAATCTTGCTCATGTCAATCCCTCGCTCCTCAAAATGATCCAGAAAAACTCTGGCTATGTCCTCACCTTTTGTTGTTTCAGGCATTGGCTTTAAGCAACATAGTTACTCTCTTACAGTCACATCACCGTATCTTGCCACGACTGCCAAACGTGGTATGTCATTTACATCCACACTCTCATCAAGTGCAACGCTAAATACCATGGCTTCTTTCAAACCGCCTGTCTGCTGCGCTCTTGCGTTTTCTGCCATTTCTTCGATGCGTCGTTCAACACTTCTGGCAGTGAAGTGTTGAATTTATTGTCTCTTTGTTTGGTAAGCCATAAAACAAAACATCTGAGCTACAGATGAAAGCCTCCTTTATATATTCGCCATCAGTGAATGGCTTTCCCCATTTTGCAATGCAATTAGCAATGTGATAGCTTGCTTCGGTAGCATGATCTTTGGCCGTGGCGAAGACTAAGTGTGTTAGCTTGCTTCCCATACCTGGACACGGCACGTTTGATCGATTCAGCCTCGTCTGCCACATCCTTGAATGTTTTCTCATGCTTGGTCTCAAAGTGGCGTTTAACACTCGATGTTCGGCAAACAACATTTTCAAGACATAATGTGCACACAGCACGGTCCTTCTGAAACACAAAACCCCACTCGTCTGTCCATGAGGGCTGGAATGCCCGAACATTAACTTTAGTTTTCTTAGCTAGCGGGCCTGCCATTGCCGACATACCGCTATCAAGCCCGCTCTGCCAGCACCGTTACTATAGTAACGCGTCAGCCTACTAGCCAATCAGAGCAGAGGCAGAGTAGGGTGGGTCTCATAGATATACACAGGTTGCGCAACTGTGAACATTGTCATTTGGCATGCGGATGAGAGAGTGCTTCACCATTTCAACCATGATTTCAACACATCAATAACTCTCTTGAACACATATTGCCATCGTGCCATTGGTTAAGGTACCGTGTGCCCATGGTGGCACGCGTGCCTAAGGTTGGACAACTGATGGATTTTAGACTTGACAATTTTACGGTTGGAAACAGGGGAAATACGTTATTGGGAGGGAGTGTTTTTATAGGGGTTATTGTAATATTGGGATGTAATATCGTGAGGTTGTTGTAATAATTAGTGTTTTTATTGGTTTCGGTTCAGCTCCAGCTCACAACATTCACAATAGTGGAACAGCTGCGTGACGCCCGCGGTGTCTTTAATGCAATCCGGGCATTTTCTTATGGCCTGTGCTGAATGACGTCATTGATATTGTCAACGGTGTAACTGAGACGAGAGAGGGGGAAATATCTGGATTTCTGATCAGGATCAGGCCAGTGAGGAATGGTTCGTCTTTCGCTGTCCATGGTGCTGTTTGAATGACAACGCCCTCATCAGCACCTCGGTGGAAGGACGACGGCAGTCCCTGAAGACCTTGATCAAAACGGGTGAGGAAAGAGGGGAGGAAAGGCACGGGTACATTAGGGGGAATTGTGTTTGCCTGTTTGGGGTTTGTACAGGGACCCAAACAAGCGAGTTAGAATCGGAAGGTAGGGAAATAGGGTTTTTCTCGACCGAGAAGGTTTTCCCAAGCCAAGGGTCCGGCAAATATTGACAAACACCAAACGTAAATTCGAATGTGTCTAATATAGGTCTAATTATATTGATTATACTTTTCTAGCTTCCCAGCTCTGTTGACTGGATGATTTACTATTATATCTTAAGTAAATTATGTTGTGGCCCCTGGAATCTTGCTATGGAGCAGCGCTACAACCTTGCTACAAGAATAGGGCTCAATTTTGTAATAGGCTTATAGTGTAGGCGACTTAGCTTACACAAACTTGAGCTGTTTCGTATATTCTTTCATGAACAAGAGTTTGACCTTAACTGAGACGGGTTTACAGTGTAAAAGGATCGTGGTAATATTAATAATAATGATAATTCCTATCATCTATCATTACCTTGCTTCATAATCCTCTATCGTTGTTAGGATTTATCCCATCTCACCCACCACCATTATGTCTGACTGTAGAATATATGTATTTTTAATAAAATAGAATTATAGAATACAATATATTTTAACTGTATTAGTTCATCTGTAATATCTATTTTAATGATTGTCTGTTACACATTGTATTTTGCTCTGCTCCCGACCTTTCCAGACAAAACACCAGCAGGGCATCCTGAGTGCACTGCCCTTATAGAGCATGAATAGAAATGCAAGTTAAACACATACACCATCTTTATTGTCAGTCTCTCTTTGCTATGTATGTATTTCAACACCACCACAGCCATTTTCCATAGTAAACCTCTTCCTGTATTGTGATGAGAAAAGCATGCACATGGCTGGCTGGAAAGAAATGTGTTTCACCTAATTTCATTGGGGACTCTGAAATGTTGAGATTATGCTAATTGTTTGTGTACAGTTGAAGTCAGAAGTTTACATACACCTTAGCCAAATACATTTAAACTCAGTTTTTCACAATTCCTGACATTTAATCCTAGTAATAATTCCCTGTCTTAGGTCAGTTAGGATCACCACTTTATTTTAAGAATGTGAAATGTCAGAATAATAGTAGAGAGAATTATTTATTTCAACTTTGATTTCTTCCATCACATTCCCAGTGGGTCAGAAGTTTACACACACTCAATTAGTATTTGGTAGCATTGCCTTTAAATTGTTTAACTTGTGATGGCCTTGTGACGGAATTGTCAAACGTTTCAGGTAGCCTTCCACAAGCTTCCCACAATAAGTTGGGTGAATTTTGGCCCATTCCTCCTGACAGAACTGGTGTAACCGAGTCAGGTTTTTAGGCCTCCTTGATTGCACACGCTTTTTCACAAATGTCCTATAGGATTGAGGTCAGGGCTTTGTGATGGCCACTCCAATACCTTGACTTTGTTGTCCTTAAGCCATTTTGCCACAACTTTGGAAGTATGCTTGGGGTCATTGTCAATTTGGAAGACCCATTTGCGACCAAGCTTTAACTTCCTGACTGATGTCTTGAGATGTTGCTTCAATATATCCACATAATTTTCCTTCCTTATGATGCCATCTATTTTGTGAAGTGCACCAGTCCCTCCTGCAGCAAAGCACCCCCACAACATGATGCTGCCACCCCCGTGCTTCATGCTTGGGATGGTGTTCTTCGGCTTGCAAGCCTCCCCCTTTTCCCTCCATACATAACGATGGTCATTATGGCCAAACAGTTCTATTTTTGTTTTATCAGACCAGAGGACATTTCTCCAAAAAGTACGATCATTGTCCCCATGTGCAGTTACAAATTGTGTTCTGGCTTTTTTATGGCGGTTTTCTGGTTGTCGATATAGGACTCATTTTACTGTGGATATAGATACTTTTGTACCTGTTTCCTCCAGCATCTTCACAAGGTCCTTTGCTGTTGTTCTGGGATTGATTTGCACTTTTCACACCAAAGTACGTTCATCTCTAGGAGACCGAACGCGTCTCCTTCCTGAGGGGTATGACGGCTGCGTGGTCCCATGGTGTTTATACTTGCGTACTATTGTTTGTACAGATGACCGTGGTACCTTCAGGCGTTTGGAAATTGCTACCAAGGATGAACCAGACTTGTGGAGGTCTACAATTTGGCTGAGGTCTTTTGATTTTCCCATGATGTCGAGCAAAGAGGCACTGAGTTTGAAGGTAGGCCTTGAAATACATCCACAGGTACACCTCCAATTGACTCAAATGATGTCAATTAGCCTATCAGAAGCTTCTAAAGCCATGACATCATTTTCTGGAATTTTCCAAGCTGTATAAAGGCACAGTCAACTTAGTGTATGTAAAGCTCTGACCCATTGGAATTGTAATATAGTGAATTATAAGTGAAATAATCTTTCTGTAAACAATTGTTGGAAGAATTACTTGTGTCATGCACAAAGTAGATGTCCTAACCGACTTGCCAAAACTATAGTTTGTTAACATGAAATCTGTGGAGTGGTTGAAAAATGAGTTTTAATGACTTCAACCTAAGTCTATGTAAACTTCTGACTTCAACTGTATGTGCTGGTTTCCTTTGAAGTGAGATGGAGTGTGTGAGATGCCAGCTGGTTCAAAGTGCAGAATTTATTTATTTTAAGTTTTCCCCTGCACTTGCCCTCTCCCAGACGCATGGTACACAGCTCCAAATTAATAGCTAAATCATCCAATCATCCAAAAGTTTTTTTTAAATCAACATTTTAACCACACTTTTTTCCACATTATTTTGGCTTAAATAATATTTTCTCCTTTCTCCATCCCTGACTTAGTCTTCATTTTGTGCCTTCTCTTGTCCCATCTCTTATTTTGTAACCAATTCTCCGTTTTGTAACATCTTATTTGAGTTGGAGCCCCTTGAGATTGAGGTGGAACTGGGCTGCGTCACAACGTCCTTCAGCTATATCGATCTACAGTTTGATTATTGACAAAGGGCGGCAGGTAGCCTAGCAGTTAAGAGTGTTGGGCCAGTAACTGAAAGGTCACTGGTTTGAATCCCTGAGCCGACTAGGTGATACATCTGTCTATGTGCCCTTGAGCAAGGCAATTAACCCTAATTGCTCCTGTACGTCTCTCTGGATAAGAGTGTCTGCAACAACAAAAACATTTTAGTCCTCCTGTATGTCTGCCCCCTCAATAACTGTCCTCCTGTATGTGAAGACCAGCAGGAACCATGGAGCTGAGATTGGGGAACAAGTACCGTCTTGGCAGGAAGATAGGCAGCGGTTCTTTTGGAGACATTTAACTGGGTAAGACCTTTGTTTTAATGCAGCTCTAACTCTACTAAATAAGTATACTCCAGAGACTGCCTTCCATACTAACTTTAAAGGGATACTTCAGGATTTTGGCAGTGAAGACTTTATCTACTTCTTCTTGACTTCGCAGTCTGATGACATTTTGATGTCTCTGCGTGCAGTTTGAAGGAAATCTATGGTCTATGGTAACTGCTAGCCTGCTAGTAGATACCATAGACTTCTAGTCATTTTGCTAACGCTAGTTATCATTGGCTCGCAAAACTACCTCTAACTTCCTTCATACTGGATGCAGAGACTTGCAAATGGTATCCATGAGTTCATCTGACTCTGGGAAAGTTGCCCTGACTGTGGCCATCCCACTCCCACTAGTGGGAGTCAGAGACCTGGCCTCAGTCAGGTCCTGACATTCACTAGGTTGGTGTTGGGTTTTGGGTGATCCCCAATTAGAGACAGCTGTCTTGAGTTGTCTCTAATTGCGGAGTCTATTTATGTTCACTTCACGTCCACCTGCGTGTGGATCATTATGTGTGTGTTCATGTGCCTATGGGTTTGCACTAAAACACTAACGCACGGTATTGCACGTTTGTTGTTTTATTAGTTAAATCAGTTGAATAAAATATGTTTGCACCGACCTCTCGCTCTGCGCCTCGTTCCCTCACCCGACACCGTGACAAAAGTAGATTAAGGGCTTTGCCAAAATCCCGAAGTATGCCTTTAAATTCTGTCCGAACACATTTCATCATTGAACACTTCAAAGCTGGGCATAAAAAGAAAAGACTGTGTCAGAGTAGACCATGTTGATTGCATCATCAAAAAGGTGGTAATGGTATGTGTCCCTTTCTGTGTCTCTGTCAGGCATTAACATTGCCACGGGTGAGGAAGTGGCCATTAAGTTGGAACGTGTGAAGACCAAACCCCCACAACTCCACATCGAGAGCAAGTTCTACAAGATGCTACAGGGAGGAGGTGAGAGAGGAGTAGGACAAGAGGGTGGGGGGGGTGGTGGGAAACACTAACCTGAAACCTGAAGATTTGCGTGAATTTTCCAAGCTAATGCCTTAGCTTAGAAGGCTTACTCAGGACCTGGATTTGAACCCCTGTAAGTGACACTAGCTTATAAATAACTCTCTCCCTTCCTTTCCCTACAGTGGGCATCCCATCCATAAAGTGGTATGGAGAAGAGGGAGATTACAACATGATGGTGATGGAGCTGCTAGGCCCCAGTCTGGAGGACCTGTTCAACTTCTGCTCCCGCAAGTTCAGCCTCAAGACTGTCCTGCTGCTGGCTGATCAGATTGTACAGCACACCTCCTTCTCCTCCTCCTCCACAACCTCTGTTCACCTTTTTATCATATCGTATGGTTTATATGTTTCTCTATATGCTTTATTGGGATGGCATTTTCAAAGGATACCCCTTGATTATATATAACTTTAGTGGCTTTAACCAAGAACTGGAACTAATAATGATAGTCAACCATTCCCTCTCTCCTTTCCCCCTGTTTCTCCACTCCCTTTCTCCTCTCCAGATCGGCCGTATTGAGTATATCCACTCTAAGAACTTAATCCACAGAGATGTGAAGCCTGATAACTTCCTGATGGGCCTGGGCAAGAAGGGCAACCTGGTGTATATCATCGACTTTGGCCTGGCCATGAAGTACTGCGACGCAGCACACCAGCACATCCCCTACGGCGCTAGCAAGACGCTGACCGGCACGGCACGCTATTCATCCATCAACACACATCTGGGGATAGGTACAGTACTAATTGTAATATTAACAGTGTGTCTGTGTGCGTGTAGTGAGAGAGTCGATCAATTTTACGTGATTGCGTCGGTATTGATCAGGGGTGGATTCTCAGAACTACTGCAGTAGGGCTCACACAAAAATGTGACCCTCCTCCATCCCTCATCTCTTTCTCCTTCCTCCCTCACTCCCCACTTCTCTCCTTTCCTTTACTCTACGCTCCTGTTCTCCTCTTTCCCCTATAAAGGTATACACACATTTTTGTTTTGTTTTATGTGTCTAAATAAGATCAGTATAGTGTGTATCCTCTCTCCGTGTAATCCTTCCTCCCCCACATCCCCCTACTCTCCCCCCTCTCTATCTCTATAGAGCAGTCTCGTCGTGATGACCTGGAGTCTCTGGGTTACATCCTGATGTACTTCAACCTGGGTTCTCTGCCCTGGCAGGGTGTCAAGGCCGTCACCAAGGTGCAGAAGTTTGAACGCATCGGCGAGAAGAAGATGTCCACCCCTATCGATGTGCTCTGCAAGGGATACCCCTGTATGTAGCTGAAGTCTGATATCTGATTTATACAGTTTCTTTATCCTGTGTTTACAACACTAACTATGAGTGTGTTTGTGTTAGTTTTGTTAGAAACTAATTTCAAGTAGTCTTTCAACACCAAGCTAAATGATTGTGTATTTGTTGACCCTTTGGTAACCCTCTGTAACCTACTCTATCCACAGCGGAGTTCTCCACCTACTTGATCCTCTGTCGCTCTCTGCGGTTCGATGAAATGCCGGACTACCGGTACCTGAGAAATCGTTTCAGAATCCTGTCCCACGAAATGGGCTTCTCCTCTGACTTTGTCTTGGACTGGAACATGCTCAAGTTTGTGAGTACTGCATCCCTATTAACCATTATTATTACACTATTAACCATTATTATTACACTATTAACCATTATTATTACACTATTAATCATTATTACACTATTAACCATTATTACACTATTAACCATTCTTATTACACTATTAATCATTATTACACTATTAACCATTATTACACTGAATCATTATTACACTGAATCATTATTATTACACTATTAACCATTATTACACTATTAATCATTATTATTACACTATTATTCATTATTATTACACTATTAATCATTATTACACTATTAACCATTATTACACTGAATCATTATTATTACACTATTAACCATTATTATTACTATTAATCATTATTACACTATTAACCATTATTACACTGAATCATTATTATTACACTATTAACCATTATTACACTGAATCATTATTATTACACTATTAACCATTATTATTACTATTAATCATTATTATTACACTATTAATCATTATTACACTATTAATCATTATTATTACACTAATCATTATTAATAATAATAATATATTTTATTTGTAATGCACTTTACATTTGGATCAAATCTCAAAGTGCTACAGTTAAGATCATAAAAGCATGGTAAAGAAAAATCAATATAAAATACAAATAGACATATTAGTTAAAAGTCATAAGTTCTCCTAAAAATATATGTTTTTAGTCCCTTTTTAAAAGTCTTAATAGTTTGAGGTGCCCTCAGATGGTCGGGGAGGGCATTCCAGATACAAGGAGCAGCAGAACAGAAAGCCCGATCACCCATGGTGCTGAGCTTAGTCTTGGGGAGAAGGAGGCGGTTTGAGTTTGTTGAACGGAGAGATTGAGTTGTAGTTAGAGGAGTGAGAAGTTCTTTCAGATAGGGTGGGGCATTTCCATAGATGCACTGGTGGGTAAGAAAGGAGACCTTATATTCAATCCTGGCAGAAACAGGAAGCCAGTGAAGTGAATGAAGAATGGGTGTGATGTGGTCGTAATAGTTATTATTACACTAACCATTATTATTATACTATTAATCATTATTACCACACTATTAATCATTATTATTACACTATTAACCATTATTATTACACTATTAATCACTATTATTACACTATTAATCACTATTATTACACTATTAACCATTATTATTACACTATTAACCATTATTATTACACAATGAATCACTATGATTACACTATTAACCATTATTATTACACTATTAATCATTATTACCACACTATTAATCATTATTATTACACTATTAACCATTATATTTCACTATTATTACACTATTAACCATTATTATTACACTATTAACCATTATTATTACACTATTAACCATTATTATTACACTATTAATCATTATTACTACACTATTAACCATTATTATTACACTATTAACCATTATTATTACACTATTAATCATTATTACACTATTAATCATTATTACTACACTATTATTCATTATTACACTATTAACCATTATTATTACACTATTAACCATTATTATTACACTATTAACCATTATTATTACACTATTAACCATTATTATTACACTATTAATCACTATTAACCATTATTATTACACTATTAATCATTATTATTACACTATTAACCATTATTACAATATTAATCATTATTACACTGAATCATTATTATTACACTATTAATCATTATTACACTAGTCATCATTATTATTACACTATTAACCATTATTATTATACTATTAACCATTATTATTACACTATTAATCATTATTATTACACTCTTAATCATTATTATTACACTATTAATCATCATTATTACACTATTAATCATTATCACACTTAATCGATATTACACTATTAATCATTATTATTACACTATTATTCATTATTATTACACTGTTAATCATTATTACACTATTAACCATTATTATTACACTATTAACCATTATTATTACACTATTATTCATTATTATTACACTGTTAATCATTATTACACTATTAACCATTATTACACTATTAACCATTATTATTACACTATTAATCACTATTAACCATTATTATTACACTATTAATCATTATTATTACACTATTAACCATTATTACAATATTAATCATTATTACACTAGTCATCATTATTATTACACTATTAACCATTATTATTATACTATTAACCATTATTATTACACTATTAATCATTATTACACTGAATCATTATTACTACACTATTAATAATTATTATTACACTTAACCATTATTATTACACTATTAATCATTATTATTACACTCTTAATCATTATTATTACACTATTAATCATCATTATTACACTATTAATCATTATCACACTTAATCGATATTACACTATTAATCATTATTACACTATTAACCATTATTATTACACTATTAACCATTATTATTACACTATTAACCATTATTATTACACTCTTAATCATTATTATTACACTATTAATCATTATTATTACACTATTAACCATTATTATTATACTATTAATCATTATTACACTATTAACCATTATTATTACACTATTAATCATTATTATTACACTATGAATAATGTATTATTACACTATTAATCATTATCACACTTAATCATTATTATTACACTATTAATCATATCACACTTAATCATTATTATTACACTATTAACCATTATTATTACACTATTAACCATTATTATTACACTATTCATTATTATTATTATACTATTAATCATTATTATTACACTAACCATTATTATCACAATATTAATCATTATTACACTATTAATCATTATTATTACACTATTAACCATTATTATTACACTATTAACCATTATTACACTATTAATTATTATTATTATACTATTAATCATTATTATTACACTATTAATCATATCACACTTAATCATTATTATTACACTATTAACCATTATTATTACACTATTAACCATTATTATTACACTATTAATTATTATTATTATACTATTAATCATTATTATTACACTATTTATCATTATTATTACACTAACCATTATTACTACACTATAAACCCTCTAATGCATGATTTATGTTTTTGTTCTTTAAAAAAATATTTCATCTTATTTTCACACACCCCCCTTAGCAGATTTTATTTTGTTGCCTCAGGGCAACGATATGCAGTTAGGTAGTAAATCACAGAGAAATATCCAATATTGTCTCAACATTTATTATGAACATCAAGAGGGAACTGATACTCTTTTCAATTGAAAATGTGTTACAAATGTTTCATTATGGCATTTGGCCACTTAAATACATCTTAACAAGTATTTTATTTGACAAACTCTTTCGTCAGTTTATATACACAACTGGTAGTTTTATAAAGATTGTAACCCCTAACCCTAACCCATGTTTGCAGTGTTCACTTTTTCACTCCGTGTGAAACTTCAAGAAGCAGTTGGTAGTGCTTGTGAAGCAGAGGTGGGCATTACACTTCCTGCATTTAGCTTTCGGAGTGCCTTTGCAGCCTGGTGCCCTGCACCTGCCCTTCTTTTCACTCATGATGATCCAGTGGGCTGTAGCATCCATCCGCACATCTGGGACTGGGATTGGAGCAGTGGGTCCTTGCCTCATCTTCTTTGCCTCATACTCACTTGAAATCCCACCACTAGGCCGGCCTCTTTTCTTCTCCAGACTTTTCCCAGATTTGCAGAGTCCCTGTGCAATGTAGGATTTGAATGCATACAGCCGCATTACCTCAGCATTTGATAGGTTACTGTGTTTACAATCCTGTTTGTACATCAACCAGCAGGTCACCACAACCATGTCTAGAAAGTGGAAAATCAGACGGTGATACCACTTTTTAGATCTAATTTTGGTCCGGTAGAGGGCTATAAGAGAATCGAGAAGGTCAACACCTCCCATGTGCTGATAATAGTCTCTTACAACAGCCGGACATGGGACATCAATGACCGCCTTACTTCTTCTGTCCCATCGTTGGACATGAGTGACAGGGTGTGCTCCTACATAATCGCTCAGTAGGGTCACTGAGCGGTTGTCATACCACTTGACTGCATGCAACATGGTATCACCAACAATTGATGTCTTTTCTTGAAAAGACCCACGGCCAGATCTTTTCAGCTCAGCATCAGAAACCATGTTGCTGCCTGGTAATCTGTTGGAGCGAACAGTGCCAAGACAGTGCACCCCTTAACGAGCTAGTTGTAGTGGGACACTGGTGAACCAGTTGTCAAAGTACAGCTTGTAGTTTTTGTGTTGTGGCACTGGTTGAGCGAGGCGGAGGACAACATTTCCACTGGCTCCTACATCTACCAACTGGGGGGGCTGCAATACTTTCCCAGTGTACACTTCAAAATTGTGTGGAATACCATCGGAACCTGCCAAGACCATAAGCTTATACCCCCATTTTTTGGGCTTCTTGGGCAGATATTGCTTCAGGCGATTTCGTCCCTTGAATGGGACCATTTGCTCATCAACGCTCATCTTCTCTGACATGGGTATTGCATTCATTTTAGAGACAAGATGAGTAATCAGGGGCTGGATCTTGAACAGCTCATCAAAATTGTCATCAGATCGAACTAGTTGATCATCATTATCATTGAAATGCAGGAATCGCTTGATTTCTTCCCATCAAGCTCACTGTCCTCACTACAAAATCCATTGGTGGGTATTATTCTCACTAATAGTTCCTTTCTCTTCTTTCTACCATAAAAAGTCTCTGTGTCCATTTTCCTGGAAACATCAGTGCAGAAAACAATACAAAATCAAAAACACTGATTTTGGCCTTCAAGAAAGTCACGTCTGTCATTAGCATGATATTGAGCTGAAAACTAGCTTGACTGCATAACGTTGCCCTGAGGCAACAAAAACAAAACTACTTTTTATATATATATTTAACCAAGAAATATGTTAAAAAAACATTTTAATATGTTTCCTTAGATGTTGCTACACAAGCACATATTTTTTATTCTCAGGTTTTAGTATCTAAACATCCAAAATAATGACATTTTGCTTACCCTTCACTCAAACCACATGCTCATCTCAATGGTCTTCCTGTAAGAAGGTTCCTCCTCCAACTGTTGCATCATATCAATTTGTCCATCTCATTGGATTGCTTCCTGACATGTCAGGATCAGTGTCAAGTATTTAAATTAACAAAATATCTGTATGGCTAGTTGTGAGAGCCAAAAAGGTATTCTGTTGCCTGAGGGCAACGCTATGCGGTAGAGGGTTAATCATTTATTAACAATCAATCTATTTGTTGTCCTTATTTATCATTACATTTTCACTCATTTGAAATGCAGTTACACATTTGTGGATTACATGTGTATTATAAATGTATAATATATGACGTTTACATAGCTGATTATATTAACATGGTTCCCTATGAATTCATTTTGAATCTCTGCCACCTTCCTAACCTGCACATTCATCTTTTTGCTTCAGGGGGCCAACAAGACAGCCGAAGATGGGGAGAGGGAAAGGGAGACGAGAGAGGGAAAAGAGGGGGATGAGAGGATCGGAGGGGGACCTAGGGTACCTCGTGCCCTACCCCCGGGCGGTGTAGACAGGATCAGAAATGGCCCCAATGCAGCAGCCTCTAACCCTGCTTCCAGAGGAGTTCCACAGTCAGGTGAGTCATGAGGCAGACAGTAGTAAAAACGAAGGTCTTCATTCTTAACTGACTATATCAGATCTATGCACCAGTGCGCAAGGTTTTTACTTACTTCATTAGGTCGACAGGAAGTGACTGTATAAACACAAGGGAGGGTGTGTAAACTAAACCACTTGCTCAGTTCATGACTCCAGTTTGTAGCCCTCTTGCTCCCTGTTAGTCTCTTAAAGAATCTGTTGTGTTCGGACTTGGCTGAGGAAAATTTGAGGAAAGTCCAAGGTGTGCAGCCCAGCACTAGATTACATTTGATCAATAATGTGTATGTGTGTGCGTGTGTAGGGAACCGGTCCCCACAGGCTGTGTCCCGTGCGGAGCGAGAGAGAAAGGTGGCCATGAGGCTCCACCGTGGCGCCCCCGCCAACATCTCGTCCTCTGACCTCACTGCACAGATGGGCCAATCACGCATCGCCACATCACAGGTCATTCACCTACCATTGAATCTCTCTCTCTCTCTATTTTGCTCTCTCTCTCTATGCTATCGTACCCCACTGCTCCCCCACTCTTCCGCCGCTGAATAAGATTGAAGTTTGTCTGCCTGTGTATGTGAATATATGGGATGTCTGTTGAATGCACAGCACCTTATACTAACCCTATGCTGTCTGTTAACCCCCTCTCCTCTTAACCAGGTCAGTGTGCCATTTGAACACCTGGGAAGTGAGCTGCTCCTCTCTGGCCCTCTGGACACTGGCAGGTAAGGACACGTCAGAGGGCCAACACTTTATGAATTATGGACCTAACCTGTAACATCAACGCATGATTTACTCATGTTAGTGAGTTACATGCACAGATGTCAAGTTGGGATTTGGCCCTAAGTATGCTTATGCTGTATTGAATTACATTTTTTGCAAATGTGCGTAAAAAGTAAAGTAAAAACAGTAAATATATTAATATTTTTGGCAGCCATGGCATTGCATCAGATACCTACTCAAGTACGTTTGACATTTTTTGATAATAAAGAAACAAGTGGGTCAACAACAATGAAGGATGAAAGAAGGGAGGAAAAGGAGAGGAACAAAGGATTGAAAGAAAGTGTGAGAAGTGAACGCCTGTCACTATGACTGTAGTTAACTCGAAGAAATTCTGAAAAGATTAAAGATTGACAACTTTAAGACGCTCTCATGGTCTAGCCATCTTGTCCAAGATGGCGTAACAGTGCAGACGTGTATTTTGTTTTGTCCCGTCTCGTCTCGTGTAAATAGTTTGTAATTTGTCTTTCCATACATTTTTATTTGTTCCCGATTTACCCCTCCTGCAAGCCACCTACCCAACGTGAAACGGGTCAAATATCGGGTCAAATATCCGTGTTTTTTCCACTATTTAACCGAACCGCAGTCAAAAGTTAGCCTGCTAGCTAGCTTGCTAACCTTCCATCGCTAACCACTGCTAGCGGTCTTCACCTCCGCTCTGGCTGATCAGCCAGCTTTCAGTTCGGACAATATTGGCCAGTCTGCTCAGCGCGCTACCAACCCAGCGCTTATCGGACTACGTTCCTTTCCACTTCACCGGATTTCCACTGAAAGTACCGGACCACCACACCGGATCATCACAGCTAGCTAGCTGCATTCGACTGACCGACGTCTATAGCTAAGCTCCATTGTGTACATGCTTCCAATGCTAGCGTGAGCTAGGCTCATCTCCCGGACAGCCGACGTGTGCTAGCTACTCTCCCGGGCTCCAGTACCATATCAACCTACCTGGACCCTTCTACTGTCGACACGGAGCCCCACCGAGCCACCGTGACTGGTCTGCCGACGTAATTGTCCGACGTGGTCTCAACAGGGTTCCCCTCTGCGACGCCGCCGAAGATTCATCTGCTAGCCCCGGCCTGCTAACACTCTGAACGCTGTGCCATTGAACTGATTTCCCCGGCTCACCACTTTACTTTTTTCATCGGATCCTACGCTTGTTCAGCTCCACAGCTGATGCCTGCAGGACTGTTTGGTTTTATGGTATTTATTTCTGTTTAACTATCAGGCCTCAGGTCCTGTGTGTAGTACATCACTTCTTTCTAACTGACCCTCTTTGTCCATTCATCGCCATTACCCGTCGTTGTCTTAGCCCTCTTAATTAACTGTCATTTTATTTATTTTATGTTCTGCCCCTTTCTTATTTCAATATGCCTTGTCTGTTGTTGTTTAGGTTAGCTATTATTGTTTTATTTCATTGTAGAGCCCCCAGTCCTGCTCAACTGGCCTCTGATAGCTTTTTTGTCCCTCCCCCCACACATGCGGAGACTTCACCTGGCTTAACTGGTGTCTCCAGAGATGCAACCTCTCTCTTCATTACCCAACGCCTAGGTTTACCTCCACTGAACTCACACCCTTCTATATCCTTGACTATAAACTATGCCCTGAATCTATTCCACCACGCCCAGAAATCTGCTCCTTTTATTCTATGTACCCAACGTACTAGACGTCCAGTTCTTAAAGTCCTTAGTCGAATACTAATTCTATTACTCCTCTGTTCCTCTGGTGATGTTGAGGTAAACCCAGGTCCTGTAACCCCCAGTACTACACCTATTCCCCAGGCGCTCTCATTTGTTGATTTCTGTAACCGTAAAAGCCTTGGTTTCATGCATGTTAACATTAGAAGCCTCCTCCCTAAGTTTGATTTATTCACAGCATTAGCACACTCCGCCAACCCGGATGTCCTAGCTGTGTCTGAATCCTGGCTTAGGAAGGCCACCAAAAATTCGGAAATTTCCATCCCCAACTACAACATTTCCCGTCAAGATAGAACTGCCAAAGGAGGTGGAGTTGCAATCTACTGCAGAGATAACCTGCAGAGTTCTGTCATACTGTCCAGGTCTGTGCCCAAACAGTTTGAGCTTCTACTTTTAAAAATCCACCTATCCAGAAATAAGTCTCTCACTGTTGCCGCCTGTTACAGACCCCCCTCAGCCCCCAGCTGTGCCCTGGACTCCATATGTGAATTGATTGCCCCCCATCTATCTTCAGAGTTTGTACTGTTAGGTGATTTAAACTGGGATATGCTTAACACCCCGGCTGTCTTTCAATCTAAGATAGATGCCCTCAATCTCACACAAATTATCAAGGAACCCACCAGGTACAACCCAAAATCCGTAAACATGGGTACCATTATTGATATCATCCTGACTAACTTGCCCTCCAAATACACCTCCTCTGTTTTCAACCAGGATCTCAGCGATCACTGCCTCATCGCCTGTGTTCGCAATGGGTCAGCGGCCAAACGACCACCCCTTATCACTGTCAAACGCTCCCTAAAACACTTTTGCGAGCAGGCCTTTCTATTCGATCTGGCCCAGGTATCCTGGAAGGATATTGACCTCATCCCGTCAGTAGAGGACGCCTGGTTGTTCTTTAAAAGTGCTTTCCTCACCATCCTAAATAAGCATGCCCCTTTCAAAAAACGTAGAACTAAGAATAGATATAGCCCTTGGTTCACCCCAGACTTGACTGCACTAGACCAACACAAAAACATCCTGTGGCGCACTGCATTAGCATCAAATAGCCCCCGCGATATGCAGCTATTCAGGGAAGTCAGGAACAAGTACACCCAGTCAGTTAGAAAAGCAAAGGCCAGCTTTTTCAAACAGAAATTTGCTTCCTGTAGTACTAACTCCAAAAAGTTCTGGGACACTGTAAAGTCCATGGAGAATAAGAGCACCTCCTCCCAGTTGCCCACTGCACTGAGGCTCGGAAACACTGTTACCACTGATAAATCCACGATTATTGAAAATTTCAATAAGCATTTTGCTATGGCTGGCCATGCTTTCCATCTGGCTACCCCTACCCCGGTCAACAGCTCTGCACCCCCGGCAGCTACTTGCCCAAGCCCCCCCCGCTTCTCCTTCACCCAAATCCTGACAGCTGATGTTCTGAAAGAGCTGCTAAGTCTGGACCCCTACAAATCTGCTGGGCTAGATAATCTGGACCCTCTCTTTCTGAAATTATCAGCCAAAATTGTTGCAACACCTATCACTAGCTTGTTCAACCTCTCTTTCATATCGTCTGAGATCCCTAGAGATTGGAAAGCTGCCGCGGTCATCCCCCTCTTCAAAGGAGGAGACACTCTAGACCCAAACTGTTATAGACCAATATCCATCCTGCCCTGCCTTTCTAAAGTTTTCGAAAGCCAAGTTAACAAACAGATAACTGACCACTTCGAATCCCACCGTACCTTCTCTGCTATGCAATCTGGTTTCCGAGCTGGTCATGGGTGCACCTCAGCTACGCTCAAGGTACTGAACGATATCATAACCGCCATCGATAAAAGACAGTACTGTGCAGCCGTTTTCATCGACCTGGCCAAGGCCTTCGACTCTGTCAATCACCGCATTCTTATTGGCAGACTCAACAGCCTTGGTTTCTCAAGTGACTGCCTTGCTTGGTTCTCTAACTACTTTGCAGACAGAGTTCAGTGTGTCAAATCGGAGGGCCTATTGTCCGATCCTCTGGCAGTCTCTATGGGGGTGCCACAGGGTTCAATTCTTGGGCCAACCCTTTTCTCTATATACATCAACAATGTCGCTCTCGCTGCTGGTGACTCTCTGATCCATCTCTACGCAGATGACACCATTCTGTATACATCTGGCCCCTCTTTGGATACTGTGTTTACTAACCTTCAATCAAGCTTCAATGCCATACAACACTCCTTCCGTGGCCTACAACTGCTCTTAAACGCTAGTAAAACTAAGTGCATGCTTTTCTATCGAACAATGCCAGCACCCGCCCACCGGACTATCATCACTACTCTCGACGGATCCGAATTAGAATACGTGGACACCTACAAATACCTAGGCATCTGGTTAGACTATAAACTCAACTTCCAGACTCACATCAACCATCTCCAATCCAAAATTAAATCCAGAATTGGCTTCCTATTTCGCAACAGAGCCTCCTTCACTCATGCTGCCAAACATGCCCTTGTAAAACTGACTATCCTACCGATCCTTGATTTCGGCGATGTCATTTACAAACTAGCCTCCAACACTCTACTTAGCAAATTGGATGTAGTCTATCATAGTGCCATCCGTTTTGTCACCAAAGCCCCTTACACTACCCACCACTGCGACCTGTATGCTCTCGTTGGCTGGCCTTCACTATATATTCGTCGCCAAACCCACTGGCTCCAGGTCATCTATAAGTCTTTATTAGGTAAATCCCCGCCCTATCTCAGCTCACTGGTCACCATAGCAACACCCACCCGTAGCATGCGCTCCAGCAGGTATATCTCACTGGTCACCCCCAAAGCCAACACCTCCTTTGGCCGCCATTCCTTCCAGTTCGCTGCTGCCAATGACTGGAACGAATTGCAAAAATCATTGAAGCTGGAGGTTCCTATCTCCCTCAATAACTTTAAGCATCAGCTGTCAAAGCTGCTTATCGATCACTGCACCTGTATATAGCCCTTCTGTAAATAGCCCACTCTACTACCTCATCCCCATATTTATTTTTGTTTATTTTTCACTAATCTTGCACTCCAGTATCTCTATTTGCACATCATAATTTGCACATCCTTCATTCCTGTGTTAATGATGATAATTCTGTAATTTATTTCTACTCTATAGTCTATTTATTGTCCTACCTCCCAACCTTACTGCATTTTTGCACTACATTTTGCACTCTGTTTATAGATTTTCTATTGTGTTTTTGACTGTTTGTTTAATGTGTAACTCTGTGTTGTTGTGTTTTTTTTTGTCGCACTGCTTTGCTTTGTCTTGGCCAGGTCGCAGTTGCAAATGAGAACTTGTTCTCAACTGACCTACCTGGTTAAATAAAGGTGAAATAAAAAAAAAATAGCCTTGCTTCCCAGGCTTTTAAGACCTTTGCCTCGGCTGGTGAATGAGACTTCTGTACTACTGTCCTGGTTCACTCTCATTACGCCGGCTTTATGATCAGTGGGACCGTACATGTCTTTCAGAAGCTCAATGCGCAAAAAAACATGACTAACTAGACTCTGATTGTTCTAGCTGTTTTCATCGCTGAGGTGGTTGTATGGGCTCATGTGTAGGTTAAAAAACACACACAGTTGAAACCATTTGTCTCACATTGAATGTCCAATTTATGACAGCTACTGCTAATGGCGTATGTTTATAATCAACAACAACATCAACAAAATCTGAGGTTTCCTGGGGTCAAGTAAAAATAATTTATTCACTAGTAGGCAAGACGATCTCAGTCGAGAAATGGAAGAAAGAGAGATAGGAAGGGATGTGGCCAAATGTTATTCAGTAATGGGAAAATATGAAAGTGAATGAATGTGAAAGTGTTTGCATCAGAGTTGCTTAGAGAAGAGGGGTTGCATATAGTCAATGTATGTCAATGTCTTATTGTCTCACTGTTTGTTTTTCGTACTTTTGGTTTTAGCAAGCCAAGGACCGACCAAGAGTCAAAGGAGGAAGGGGATGGTAGGAGACTTAGAGAGATAGACTGTCACCCATTTTCTCTTTATGTCTTCGCTGTTTAGGAATTCCTGGATAAGAATAATTATGAGTAGATTTTAACCTAGCGTTATACGAGGACATTTTGGTTCTACAATACTTCCTTTTAAAATTATTGACACATTTCCATTAAGGTTCCACTCCCCTCTGCGGTGTGTGTGAGGACAGTATTGTATTACATTTGTCAACAACAGAGCTAATAATGCCCCTTCAAATCATGGTGGACCATGTAATAAAGAACCATTACTTCTTATCATTAAGAGGAGGAAATTAGTTATTTACTCAATTGATTGTTTTTGTTCTGGCGTTTTAGTCAACTGGTAAATCAAGACAAGACACTAACCTCTCATGCCAGGCTTCGCAAAAGCGAGAATACTGTTGAACAATACCTGTACTCTTGTTTATTATGATAATAAGTAAACAAGCTGTACAATCCTGGAGATGTGAGGAGGAGCATGGGAGAAAGGAAGAGGTTGGATTTCAAAGTTATATGCTCAATAACTTATCTATTTTTTTTTATCTCTGTAAAATATGTTTTTGTGTAAAGCAAAAACTTTGCTAGGTTGTTTGAAGATGTCAATATAGTAACAGAGATTTATTGACCTGCAGGAGGGCTTGGTTGTGTGCAAAGGGAGTCAAATGTAAGGTAGGCCTACACCTGCATGGGCAGGGCAGATATTAATAAAGATGGAATATATGGTTGTGTGGGTGTGCTGATATCTTGTAAATTTCTTTACCATGCTTAGATTTTGTTACATAAATATTGTAATAATAATTAATAATAATGTTATTGTGTCCCTTTCCATAAAGCTGTCTTGTTGCATCTCAAACTCAACAGCACATCATCACCACATATAGTGCATAAATACATAGAGACATACAACGATATAAGTCACGTGCAATAATACAACAAGAAACAACACATTTGGACACCGTTTACGGGATAGGCGAAGCAAGTTCATATCGTTTTGATTCATGGGAGGGGGGGCTACATTTTATGAGTCAATAAAGATATGCACAACTTATAATATTGTCTGTTGTGTGTTTGTGTGTGTGGATCATTTATTTTAGAAGTAAGTTTGATAGTTTGATACATCTTTCAATTCTTACCTAACTGTTAGGATGGAAAATAATGTCAAACTAAACTGACCTAGGATCAGCCCGTAGATACGATTCGACTGAAATTAGATGTAGAAATGCGCATGTGCATTGCCACAAATCACAAACAGAGGGGAAGAAGCGAAGCAAGAGGTTTCACTCGCCAAAATCTGTCCAAAATAAACCCAAAGCTTTTCTATGGGTTAATTCTGGACCTAAACCTGTCGCATGCCTTCGCGTCTTTTGTACAACGACTCTCATTGTTAGGGTGGAGACATGAGCATCTCGTCATTATATACACATCTCTGTCACAACCATTCACTTCCTGGTGCTCGGTGTTCATTGGCTGTGATTGGTGCAAACAGCAGGCTACATATCATTCGAGAGAACCTACGGAGAGTTCCGAACGGAGTTTATCTAGTGTAGCTAATCCTAGAGAATTGGGTCTGTGTGACAAACGCCGAGGTAGGAAAAGGGGGACGGAGTTTATAGAGCAGGACAAAACTGATATTTTACATTTATTGTTCGTAACGGAATGAAGAAAGGACCAAGGCACACTAAAATGAGATTAAAAACTGATATTTAAATAAAAAAACGGATTTAACTCTTGGTTAGAGTTGAAAGATTTCCAATCGAACAGGACTGGAAAATAAACATGGATGTCGAAGTAACGATCGCAGTTTTGTGGAATTAAAACAATGTATATCTTGTTTCTTGCTCTAAAACTGCACCCGACGACTAAAGTTTGCTCTGAAACCATCAATTGATTAAAGGTACAATTATTTTGCTTGCCCGTTTGAATGCAAATAAACCAGATTGAAGTTATGTCTAAGATAACACTCGTTTCTAGTTGTCTACCCTTATAATTTGCATAAACGTATGTTTCAGTAAAAACATTTCGATTCTTCAGACAGACGTCATATTGATTCAAGTTTACATTTCGACAATCAACTGCAAAGGTGAGAGTGACGGTCTATATACAGTATGCGCCTGTTTACCACTCTGTCATTCATTCAGCCAGTATCGAGTTGTGCTTACATTAGTGGCTACTATGTTTCTCTACTGCAAACAATGTTTCTCTGCCAGTTGTTTTGCCAAATTTGCTTGAATGGCTGCTGCTGCTTGCTGGTTGGACATGTAATTTATTGAGATTTCTATTTTCTTCCTAATCTCATATTTCATCGTTTACCTGACTATAGTAATGGAAGTTAATGTGGCATTTGTTATGGATATGTTTATTGAAACTCATGCATTTAACCGTTTTTGATGTTTTTTAATATTATTACCTCCCTCACAAACCCCAACAGACACACACATACATTATTCCATCTGTTTCTTTATATGTCCCTCCATCTGTCAGTCTGTCGGGCAGCCACATAATTTCATTGTGTGTGTTGTCATGGAGAGCCCTATTCTGCATGTTGATTTGTTGATTCTCTGTAAACCAATACAAATTACCCCCATAACACACACAGAGAGAAACACACACACTCATACGTTAATGTGACTCAAGCTCCAACACCCACACAGTCAGAGACACAAGTCACATAATCAATGTAATTGGATTCATTTAATTTCATTAGTGTAGTACTAGTGAGACCCAGGATTACACCAGTGTTTGTATGCCTGTGTGTGTGGAAACAACAGAATACTGCCTCAGTCTGTCATGCTACTGTTAATGTGACTTGCTGTGCAGTTTGGCAGCGAAGACATGATATGATAGGTCAGTTTAGACCTGTCCTTTATGTGCTGTCCACTGTTGCTGTCTCTGATTTTGTTTGAGAAAGGCATTATGAGTCACATCGGGCTATTTTTAGTCTCACTGTTTGTTATTGTGTGTGGCCTTTGAAGTGGACAACATTGAGGTTGTTATCACGTGGCAGATCCTGACAATACAAACATGCCAGCAGGATATCTGATACTAAATTCTGTTTGAAATAGGGATTCATGATGACTAAATGGCAACTTTTACAAATTACATTTTTGGCTGTTTGGCATGTTTGGTCCCTCTTCCGTAGGAAAATACTGTAATTAAACAAACCATACAACTCTATGCAGATGCAAAGTTTGGTAACAGAATTACGGTTTGTTTTGTCATTCTGTTACCAAACTTTGCACTGTTCTTCAAGTAAATGTGTTTTTGTAAATAAAAATCTGTGGAAATTATTCAAAGTAGTCCTTGTGCATAGAGTTGTATGGTTTGTTTAACTTTGCAATCCTTGACGTACAAAAACCATAAGTCTCAGCATCACTCTTTTATTGTGGAATTGCCCATACAATACATGCTTTCAGATCAGCTTGTTTAACCCAAAACTGTCAATAGAAACCCAATTATTTTAGGCAGGAGGGAATGCCCTGTCTGTCAGTAGCTGTGTGTGGGTAATATCCCTGGAGAAGCCAATCAATATTCCAGAACCATTTCAATTTCAACATTTCAACATCATCAAATCACCTCTGCTTAATCTAATACAGTGACAACTAAAAGATGCCAAAAACAATTTAGTCAGATCAACGTAAGCTAAATATGATGGTTCTGATTTGTGTGTGCGTGTGTGTGCGTGCGCGTTCATGCAAGTAGAAAAACATGTTGACTCACCCTACTTGTAGAGAAACGCCAATGCCATCCTTCTCTCTTTCATGTTGATGAAACGGTCTATCACTCTGTCCTACAGTACACACTTTAATGTTTTGTCCTAGGCTACCTGGCTAAAATGCTTGTTCGCTAGCCTAACTTGCATTCATGGGCAACATTAGCTAGTTAACATTAGCCTTCTACATCTAGCTACATATTGAACTTCCATCCTCTCAGGCCATGGGGCACAACAATGTATGAATTAAGGGTTGGATCATAATCACAGTTATAATCATTGGCCAGTATGGAGAATTAAGTAAAATCAAATCCATATCTCCATCCATGGCTAATTTAGAAAAGGGACAATTTTAGTTTTTCTGTCAATGACGTTTGGTTTTTGGAAGTTATGTGATTGGTGTGATGTCATTTTTTTGGGAAGCCTTGGCATCCGTTAATACACACCACTGCTGTCTATACAGTTAATAGCCTAGGAGTGGGAAACACTGGTTTGACTATCAGAGATTATACAATCCCCCCGCCCCTCTGGAATCTATTGATTCCCTCAGACTCCATTCAGTAAACATTACGACACACCTGACTCATTGTCTCTGCTCTGCCTTTATCAGATGCTCTCATCAACGTAAATAACATTATCGATAACTGTGGTGGATGATTGATGGCTACTGTATCTCCAATAATGCTCTGCTTTCTACATGTATTACTGGAAAGTATCAGACTGAATGTCTGCACTGTTTATGCACTGTATCATTAATGTGGACATGAAGACATAAAGGACATGTTTTCTCTCTGTTCCCTTGTGTCCAGATGAGTCGTTTGTGGAGGCGTGACGTGCCCCTGTCTGAACGGCTAGGACTAGGTATCGGGGTTGGAGAGGACTACCCCCTGGGTGTGGCCCCTGCCCCCCCTCCCACCATGGACCCCCCGGGCCCCAACATCTCCTGGTTCCCAGAGGCCCCCCTGCTGACCCTGGACCAGCCCACCTTCCTGATGACCCCCGCCGCCCAGGCCGTGTCAGGCTTCTTCGTCTGGACCGCCCTGCTCTTCACCTGCCACCAGGTAATATAATACACATTACACACACACACACACACACTTCCCCACGTCTCAAAACACACTCAATCCACTAATACTGAACACCATTTGGTTTCTGTTGACATTTGGTGTGCCCAGGCTCAGGGGTCTAGGGGTTGTCTTCTCCTGTAGGCCCTACAGTGTGGGGAGCTTATTTAACCAGAGGTTGCACCTGGGGTGATGCTGGAGGAATAGATGCATCTGCTCAGTGCTCAGTCAGAGAGCACAGGTTGCCTGGCAACAACACACAATCCCTGTTTGTTTAATTGAACAACTCAACACACAACTGCACACACCCACCTTATGACAGGTAATCCATGTCCTACTGTCTGAAATGAGAATGAGAGTGTCTGGTGGTTTCTTTGTTTGGGTAGAGAAAGGGGGGCTAAACTGAAAAGATGCCAAGGATAGACCATATAATTAGGAATTAGGAAGCTATAACTTTTGTTTTTACAATGGTCCAAAAGTCAGCCATATTAGTCAGGGAGTTGGCCAACCATGGTTTGCCAGTGCTGTGATATGATATTGTGTTAAACAATGAATGTGAAGAATGTATCTTTTAGCTAGCTATCCAGACAGTTTTAGAGGAATGATTCCATAAATGTTTCAAATTAACTGCCAATATGCCAACATTCCATTCAAGCAATCCTGTCCATCCCCAGCCATAGACTGGTTAAAAAATGTATTGATATTGTATCATATAATAGCACTCACAGCTTATCAAGAAAACAAAATCGGAGACATTTATGATCGGTTTACATATCTTTTAGAGGTTATTCATACAGAAAATGTGTATAAAACCTGTATAAACTGTATTTATAATTATACATTTAGTGTAAAAAAAACATTATGAACACCTTCCTAATATTGAGTTGCACCCCGTTTTGCCCTCAGAACAGCCTCAATTCGTCAGGGCATGGACTCTACAAGGTGTCGAAAGCGTTCCACAGGGATGCTGGCCCATGTTGACTCCAATGCTTCCCACAAACTGTTAAGTGTGAAAAACCCAGCAGCGGTGCAGTTCTTGACACACTCAAACCGGTGCGCCTGGCACCTACTACCATAATCCGTTCAAAAACACTTCAATCTTTTGTCTTGCCCATTCACCCTCTGAATGGCACACATACACAATCCATGTCTCAATTGTCTCAAGGCTTAAAACTCCTTCTTTAACCTGTCTCCTCTCCTTCATCTAGTGACATTAATAAGGGATCATAGCTTTCACCTGGATTCACCTGGTCAGTCTGTGTCATGGAAAGAGCAGGTGTTTCTAATGTTTTCTACACTCAGTGTATGACAGTAGTTTAGGTAGACTTTATTTCCATTACACAATTCCTGATATATCACATACCTTTATTTTCCTGCATAAGTAAAAGCAGGAAATGCATCACCCTTGCCCCTACTGTCGTTCATTCCAATTAGACATGTTTTGGATTTCTCCCTGACCAAGATGGCTGCCATTTTGCCCCATATTGGAACGTTGAGGGTTTATGACATAGAGATCCTATTAAATTACTAGAGAGACTATGGTGTAGACATCATTGTGTTCTTCTGTGAATTCCCACTGGTCTCACTCCCATTGCTGTCTCCCTCAGAGGCAGGATGTTAATTAGTAACAGGTTGAGAAACTATGTAATGCTGCTTTTGTGTCTTGTAAAATAAGACAATAGAAATATATGTAAATTAAACTTCCTCTTTATATATTTTTGTTTATCCCCACTATCCTCTCTAGCTATATATATATATATATATATACCCTTTCCATTCATCTTTGTTTTTCGCTCTCTCAGATCTACATGCACCTGCGGTACTACAGTTCTCCTAATGAGCAGAGACACATCGTGCGGATTCTCTTTATCGTGCCCATCTATGCCTTTGACTCCTGGCTCAGCCTCCTCTTCTTCACTAACGAGGAGTACTACGTCTACTTTGACACTGTCCGGGACTGCTATGAGGGTAAGAGACTACACGAGTGGAATAAAATAGAGTAGAACAGAAATGAATGGCTTTACCATGGCGATCAGCTGTATTGTGATACTTCTACATCCAGTAAGCAAAACTTGTTGCCCCAGTTTTTGCTCACTGGTCAGGCTGTCTTTGGCATCCAATGCCACACAGGTGGATAAACAGCCACAAGGCAGTGTTTGTGAGAGGGAGTGTGTGTGTTAGTGTTGTTTACCAGTGTGTGGGAGTCATGGCGCAGCCCCATGGACAGATTGCTAACTGCTGATCAGCCTCTGTGCTGACTCTTGTTGTTCTGGGGCCTGCCCAGATTTCTGGGTAGGAAGAACCTGTTGCATAGCAACTGTGTTCACTGCACACGGCAGCCCTAATGACGAGGTCTCAACCAAACATGCTGGTACACACACACAGACACAGAGAGAGAGAACAGAAGACAAAGCCAGTTGTTTATCTGGTATGGCTTATGCCATACAATGGTGAATATCACAAATTATATAGGCCTAATGTAAAATACCTTTCACTTCTAGATACAGGTACTCTGCTATCTGTTATCTATGAATTTAGTCTGGCAGTCTGTGTGGGCTAGTCTGGTCTCGTGTTTGTGATGTGGTGTCACCCCAGGTCGGTTCTGTTTCTTTCTTTCGTTCGGTCTGTCTGTCTGTCTGTCTGTCTGTCTGTCTGTCTGTCTGTCTGTCTGTCTGTCTGTCTGTCTGTCTGTCTGTCTGTCTGTCTGTCTGTCTGTCTGTCTGTCTGTCGAGCTGTGCTGCATAGACCAAACACAGAGAGAGAGGGTGATGAGGAGAGTGAGAGAGAGGGTGCGCGTGATGGAGAGAGATTACAGAATAGCTGATGCCAGTGCTGCTGCTGCTGCAGAGAAGGAGGTGTGTTTGACAAATGGGAACTCACAGCAGCTCTGCTCCCCTGGGTGTACAGGTTAAATATAGAGCTGTACATTGTAACACACTCACACACATTCTCATGCGAGTACCATCACTCACTACACAGTCACACACCCTCACTTAACGGTACAAGTCACCAACATACACTCTGGCACATACCCTCCCATATGTTACACACCAACACACACTCGCTTACTGGTTCAATACACACACTACACACACTCTCACAGAACAGCTTTGTAGTGAATGAGAACTTTAGAATCCCCCTTCAGGGGTTATTACAGTATAATAGTGTATAGTGTATTAGTCTTACAGTGTGTGCCTCAGGATTGGGACTTTCCTCATCTCTGTCATACTAGTCATATTGATGCAATACTGACAGACACATACAGTTAAAGTCGGAAGTTTACATACACTTAGGTTGAAGTCATTAAAACAAATTTTTCAACCACTCCACAGATTTCATGTTAACAAACTATAGTTTTGGCAAGTCGGTTAGGACATCTACTTTGTGCACGACACAAGTAATTCTTCCAACAATTGTTTACAGACAGAGTATTTCACTTATAATTCACTCACACAATTCCAGTGGGTCAGAGAATTACATACACTAACTTAACTGTACCTTTAAACAGCTTGGGAAATTCTAGAAAATGATGTCATAGCTTTAGAAGCTTCTGATAGGCTAATTGACATCATTTGAGTCAATTGGAGATGTACCTGTGGATGTATTTCAGTGCCTACTGTCAAACTCAGTGCCTCTTTTAAACATCAAAATCAAAAGAAATCAGCCAAGACTTAAGAAAACAAATTGTAGACCACAAGTCTGGTTCATCCTTGGAAGCAATTTCCAAATGCCCGAAGGTACCACGGTCATCTGTACAAACAATAGTACGCAAGTATAAACACCATGGGACCACGCAGCCGTCATACCACTCAGGAAGGAGACGCGTTCTGTCTCCTAGAGATGAACGTACTTTGGTGCGAAAAGTGCAAATCAATCCCAGAACAACAGCAAAGGACCTTGTGAAGATGCTGGAGGAAACGGGTACAAAAGTATCTATATCCACAGTAAAACGAGTCCTATATCGACATAACCTGAAAGGCCGCTCAGCAAGGAAGAAGCCATTGCTCCAAAACCGCCATAAAAAAGCCAGACTACGGTTTGCAACTGCACATGGGGACAAAGATCGTACTTTTTGGAGAAATGTCCTCTGGTCTGATGAAACAAAAATAGAACTGTTTGGCCATAATGACTATCGTTATGTTTGGAGGAAAAAGGGGGAGGCTTTTAAGCCGAAGAACACCATCCCAACTGTGAAGCACGGGTGGCAGCATCATGTTGTGGGGGTGCTTTGCTGCAGGAGGGACTGGTGCACTTCACAAAATAGATGGCATCATAAGGAAAGAAAATTATGTGGATATATTGAAGCAACATCTCAAGACATCAGTCAGGAAGTTAAAGCTTGGTCACAAGTGGGTCTTCCAAATGGACAATGACCCCAAGCATACTTCCAAAGTTGTGGCAAAATGGCTTAAGGACAACAAAGTCAAGGTATTGGAGTGGCCATCACAAAGCCCTGACCTCAATCCTATAGAACATTTGTGGGCAGAACTGAAAAAGTGTGTGCGAGCAAGGAGGCCTACAAACCTGACTCAGTTACACCAGTTCTGTCAGAAGGATTGAGCCAAAATTCACCCAATTTATTGTGGTACGCTACCTGAAACGTTTGACCCAAGTTAAACAATTTAAAGGCAATGCTACCAAATACTAATTGAGTGTATGTAAACTTCTGACCCACTGGGAATGTGATGAAAGAAATAAAAGCTGAAATAAATTATTCAGTGGTTTATTTCACAATAAAGTGGTGATCCTAACCGACCTAAGACAGGGCGTTTTTACTAGGATTAATTGTGAAAAAAACTGAGTTTAAATGTATTTGGCTAAGGTGTATGTAAACTTCAGACTTCAACTGTAGATAACAGACAGGCTATTGGATGCATACTGTAGATTGTCTTTAGATTGTCCTCAGGTGTTTACTTTTATTGTTGTTCCTTAAGAATAGAGTAAGTGGGTCTGTGGGTGGATCTGTTGGTGTGTCTGTGGGTGGGTGTGGGTGGGTCTGTGGGTGGGTGTGAGTGCGTGCGTGCGAATAGACTGCAACTTTACGGTTTCATAGAGCTCCTGGGGTAGTGAGAGACGGTAATCCCTCCCTCCTTTATTGAGCTGACACAGCCCATCAGTCACACTGCAGACACACACATACTGCGTAGAACAGAACGTGCACATCCGGTATACATACTGCAAAGTCACTGCCACCTGCTCCAGTATGACTGGTTTACAGACATGACATTTATCACTCCGCAGGGAGGGCACTGGCACTGCATTTCAGTCACTGGTTATATCATACTGCTGGGTCAATGCCATTACTGGTAGTGCTGGCAGGCCACTCAGATGGTTTATAGATCAGTGGATCTGTGCAGTATGCAAAGGGATCCTATAAGCTTTAGTATCTTAATTATACTGAACGACAATATAAACGCAACATGTAAAGTGTTGGTCCCATGTTTCATGAGCTGATATAAAAGATCCCAGAAATTTCCCATACACACAAAAAGCTTATTTCTCTCAAATTTGGAGGACCCTGTTAGTAAGCATTTTTCCTTAAACACCTGACAGGTGTGGCATATCAGGAAGCTGATTAAACAGCATGATAATTACACAGGTGCACCTTGTGCTGGGGACAATAAAGGTCACTCTAAAATGTGCAGTTCTAACACAACACAATGCCACAGATGTCTCAAGTTCTAAGGGAGCATGCAATTGGCATGCTGACTGCAGGAATGTCCACCAGAGCTGTTGCCAGAAATGTAATGTTATTTTCTATACCATAAGTCGCCTCACAACTGCAGACCTCGTGTAACCACGCCAGCCAAGGACCTCCACATCCGGCTTCTTCACCTGCGGGATGAGTGGACAGATGATGAAACTGAGAAACTCATTCTGATTGGCTGGACCTGGCTCCTCAGTGGGTGCCCACCCATGGCTGCGCCCCTGCCCAGTCGTGTGAAATCCATAGATTAGGGCCTAATTAATTTATTTCAATTGACTGATTTCATTATATGAACTGTAACTCAGTAAAATCGTTGAAATTGTTGCATGCTGCATTTTATAATTTTGTTCAGTGTAATTTCGATGAGTGTGTGGTCTGGTCTGATCAACCAGTTAGAAACACAGATCTACAGTAGGCAGGAAGTAGAGGGCTCCCTTGGGGCTGTGACATCACGAGTGGCTGGGTGGTCTGGTGTTTGTTGCCTTTTTTCCATTGCCTTTGATATGACAGTCATTGGCTTATCTTGTCTCTTGGGTAATGGAAGAGTACTGGGTTTTAGGTATTTTTCCATGTCCATATTAGGAGGTTATTACACTGTACGCGATATTAGATGTAAAACATATGTCTGAGGAGTTCAAATATATGTATTGTTGACTAAATGGTCCTTTATTGACCATGTGTGCATCTCTCCTGTGCAGCGTTTGTCATCTATAACTTCCTGAGCCTGTGTTATGAGTACCTGGGAGGAGAGAGCGCCATCATGGCTGAGATCAGAGGAAAACCTATCCTGTGAGTCTTTTCTTCCACTCTGTGTGGGTGTGTGGGTGTGTGGGTGTAGTCTATTTGTGTGTATACGTGTAGACTATTTGTGTGTATGTGTGTCTAGTCTATTTGTGTGTAGTCTACTTGTGTGTGTGTTCAACATCTCTCATTAGCGGATGATGTATTTAACAAGCGTTTTCCTGCATCCCCAGGTCCAGTTGTATGTACGGTACATGCTGTCTCTGGGGGAGGAGTTACTCCATTGGGTTCCTGCGGTTCTGTAAGCAGGCCACGCTACAGTTCTGTGTGATCAAACCCCTCATGGCTGTGGTCACAGTCATTCTGCAGGCCTTTGGAAAGTACCGTGACGGAGACTTCAAGTACGACACTGCTTCTTGTTATGCAATTGTAGAATATCTTGTACAAAAATGTTAGAAGATGTGTGTGTATATATTTTATTAAAAGACTTTGATTACCAAAAAGATGATGTGCTTCTGTGTAGATGGTTGTAAATCCAGTGATACAGATTTGTCCTAATGTTGGTTTACTCTCAAATCTAATCAACAGTCTTGTCCCTGTCTGTCCCCCCCAGTGTGAACAGTGGGTACCTGTATGTGTCCATCGTCTACAACATCTCAGTCAGCCTGTCTCTTTACGCCCTCTTCCTGTTCTATTTCTCCACTCGGGACCTGCTCAGCCCCTACAGCCCCCTGCTCAAGTTCTTCATGGTCAAATCTGTCATCTTCCTCTCCTTCTGGCAGGGTGAGACGCACAAACACCCACACACACGCACACTAAACATCTAAATAAAGATTTACATTTTTATGTCATTGAAGCACTGTAGGCAATTTTATAATGAGTCATATCATCTTACATTCCCAAGTCAATATCATTAAACTATAGTACTGTAGTCATTCTCCACATACAGTTGAAGTCAGAAGTTTACATACACTTAGGTTGAAGTCATTAAAACTCATTTTTCAACCACTCCACAGATGTCATGTTAACAAACTATACTTTTTCAGTGGGTCAGAAGTTCTTGAAAATGAAGCTTCTAATTGACATAATTTGAGTCAATTGGAGGTGTACCTGTGGATGTATTTCAAGGCCTACTGTCAAACTCAGTGCCTACTGTCAAACTCAGTGCCTCTTATGGCGGTTTTGGAGCAGTGGCTTCTTCCTTGCTGAGCGGCCTTTCAGGTTATGTCTATAGGAATTTTGTACCTGTTTCCTCCAGCATCTTCACAAGGTCCTTTGCTGTTGTTCTGGAATTGATTTGCACCAAAGTACGTTCATCTCTAGGAGACAGAACACATCTCCTTCCTGAGCGGTATGACTGCTGCGTGGTCCCATGGTGTTTATATTTGCGTACAGATGAACGTGGTACCTTCAGGTGTTTGGAAATTGCTCCCAAGGATGAACCAGACTTGTGGAGGTCTTGGCTGATTTCTTTTGATTTTCCCATGATGTCGAGCAAAGAGGCAGTGAGTTTGAAGGTAGGCCTCGAATTACATGCACAGGTACACCAATTGACTCAAATGATGTCAATTAGCCTATCAGAAGCTTCTAAAGCCATGACATCATTTTCAGGAATTTTCCAAGCTGTTTAAAGGCACATTCAACTTAGTGTATGTAAACTTCTGACCCACTGGAATTGTGATATAGTGAATTATAAGTGAAATAATCTGTCTTTAAACAATTGTTGGAAGAATTACTTGTATCATGCAAAAAGTAGTAGTCCCATTTGTTAACATGAAATCTGTGGAGTGGTTTTAATGGCTTCAACCTAAGTGTATGTAAACTTCTGACTTCAACTGTATCTGTTTATTCATCTGTTTATTTTCCATCAGGCATGTTACTGGCCATCCTAGAGAAGTGTGGGGCCATCCCCAAAATCAACTCAGCCGAGGTGTCAGTGGGAGAGGGAACGGTTGCCGCTGGTTACCAGAACTTCATTGTCTGCATCGAGATGTTCTTTGCCTCCCTGGCCCTGCGTCATGCCTTCACATACAAGGTCTACATGGACAAGAGGCTGGACTCTCTCTCTCAGGGTAAGGAGACAGAGTTTTCACTGTATTATATACTGTGGTGACCTACTTGACATTGGTCCATCTCACGGTACTCATGGTATAGTATCTTTGCAGAATTTATCTTCTCTATATAATATGATGTCACGTCTTCTCTTTTCACTGACTTACACTCCCTTTCTCTCTATTCCCTTGTCAACATACTTTTCCCAATTTGTCCTAATCCTGTCCATACCCCTTTATTTCCTATATTGTGGCACTTTTTAACATCTTCCCTTTATCATCTCTCTTTGGTTTTGGAATACCTCCTTTTCCTCATTGTTTTTCTAAACTCCCTCCTTGGTTCATTGGTCATCGCTCCTCTTTGTATTCTCATTTTGTCTGTCTTCTTCTTCCTTCCATATCCTTTCCACTTTGTCTTCCCTTTTCCCCATGCTGCGTTATCAAGGCCCAGTTCCGATATATGGAGAGTATGGTAGGTCTACCACTGATGCTTCATTCTACTTTTTACAATCCAATGTTCAATGTTGTGTTCCTTTTGTCTTACTTTGAATTAAATGTTGCTTTCTGTGAAATCAGCGTTTGTTATTGTTTCTGTTTTTACGTTCACTGGGAGCAAGCTTCTAAAAGGGATTTTCCGTTTTACGTTATTCACAATTACTACACAACTCTTACTTTACCTTTTTGATGCCTTATCTATTGTCGTTTCCCCCACCCCTCTTCTCCCAGGTCGCTGTGCCCCCATGAAGAGCATCTCCAGCAGCCTGAAGGAGACTATGAACCCTGGAGACATGGTCCAGGATGCCATCCATAACTTCTCTCCGGCCTACCAGCAGTACACCCAGCAGTCCACCCTGGAACAGGGTCACTCTGCCCCACCTGTATCCCGCACACACAGCACCGTCAGCACCCGCGACAATGAGAAGACTCTGCTGCTCAGCTCGGACGACGAGTTCTAAGTACACCAATCCCAGCCAATCACATCTTTACTGACTGTTGGGGTAAGGTGATACCCCCTGATCTTCCTCATGTTTTACATGTCTTACGGAGGATTGGCAAGGGATTTAAGGTGTGTTAGGGGTTGGTACGTCAATACAGGACCATATGATTTAGCCTGGTCCATTTTAATATGCTCTACTACACACATACTATTTGCACAAATTCAGAACTATACAGAAACACTTGATAGAGCATACACTTTGTGGGAACATGGTACATTTAGGTTATAACCATTGTCTAGAAAAACTAGTTGGTTTTATAGGAATGTATAGGATTTTCTGAGACCGAATTATACACTTATTAGAGAGACATTTATGGTTTGGATAAAAGTGATTATATGGTTAAAAAGTGGGTGTGCTTACTAGCTAACATCCCCTGGAGTAGATAGCCCATACCAGCTATGGGTGGCATTTGATTTGGCTTTTTGGTTTAAAGTTTTTCATTTTAAGACCAGGCCATTCTCAGATCTCCGTGGTGACCATGTTTACAGTTGGTTTTAAATGGACGGTGTGAGGGAGTGGTGGAGTGGTTTAGGGCAGAAGCAGCTCTGTGGACTGGAGTATGGTGGTGTTGTTGTCATTGATTCACTAGGGATGGGATGGATGGGGAGATGTGAGTGGAGGGCAGGGATAGTGCTTGGTTTGGCAGTACTTGATCAGATTACAGATGAAGAGAAATCTGCTTCAGTGTGTAGCTGGCAGACAGGCAGGGTGAGTGCAGGCGAGCAGCATGGTAGTCTGGATTATACTGTCGTAATTGGGGCATTATTCGTATGGTGAGGATTAGGCCAGGCTCTAATCCAGCGATGCGCACTCTGCCACCAGACCTCTCCTGGCCTCTAATGTAGGTTAGGAAAAACACCTTTAGTGACACGTGTGATCAGAGTACTTAGACACCATAGGAATATAGGTAAACACTAATTTTTAAATACTTACAATTCCATTTAGACAATCTTAGGCAAAAAGTGTAACTGGATGCAAAAAAAACAACAAAAGATTCAGCTTTGTAATGAAGTGTGGGTCAAATTTAGACTCACTTTTAGTGCCGTATAGATGTTTCCATTACACAGAAGTGAACGTTAAGTGCTTACAGAGTAAAGGTATTGTGTTATACATAGTTTAGCTTTGAGGTCATTGTAGTGAGTCATACGGACAGGCTCCCATTATACAGTAAAGTCATGATGAGTCACTGCTGCTCCATGCTCAATCCTGCCACCAGACAGCAGCAGGGAGTCTTCTATTTCATTTGATCAATTTACAAAGACCCACACACACACACCCTTATCTATCAAACAGACCGATCATGGTCACACATTATGCTTGTAGCCTACACATTCTGTCTGCTAGAGAAAGGAATGCTTTGTCTCAGTGTAATGGAGTCCCAGCCTCAGTCTATGCTGACCCCTCCCTCAATGTATACTGTGTGTCAATATTTCCCATTAAAGTATGGTCAGAATGTCTGCTTTATTTATATTGTTGAGGCCGGTATGTAGCGTGTTATGGAACTACACTTATTATGGTACGTCTACTGTAGCATATGTTAAATCCTTTGCCATGTTGAATAAATTATGAGGGTTTGGCCTCATCCCCAAACATTTCCAGTTTCTGGTACAAAGAGAAAGTCACCACAAGACCATTTCATTCTCCAGTTCCTCTTTTTCAGATATCTTTCTGCGCTCTCATTATCTAGGCCTAGAGTATTTTATTATCGAGATGTATAAGACTATTATTGCTAGACATAGGATGATGTACATACAGTTTGAAAGTATATACTGGAGGAATATTTAGTGATGTTGATGTATTAATGACAATGACGTAAAACTCTTAGTTTTGTACTGTCACTATAAACGTAAGTATTTTTTTATCTTGATGACTGCTTTCTTTTGTCTAGTTCTTTGTATTTTGTCATAAAGCTGCTGATATTATGCTTCTATTTTTCGTCTAAATGTTATTCAGAAAAACAAAATAAACATATTTAGATTTGTCTTAAATGAGTCTTGTCATATTATTCTATTTCATATTAAATGTAGGCTTTTTAGAACCTGGTTGTCTCTTAATGTCAAAATAATCTGTCTGCTATTCTTTTTATACATAAGTTTACTGTACAGCACACATTTTAACCTCCCTATTCAACAATAGTTCTAGTTCCCTAAAGAACCTATCCCTGCTGATGTACACACACAAACACACTTCTCCTTTCTGCTTCCCTTTCATACATTGTAACATGCCATAACTGGCCAAAACAGTGATCAACAACTACAGTGCATTCGGAAAGTATTCAGACCCCTTGACCTTTTCCACATTTTGTTATGTTACAGCCTTATTCTAAATTGATAACATTGTTTCCCTCATCAATCTATACACAATACCCCATAATGACATAACAAAAACAGGTTTGTAGAAATGTTTGCTTATTTATTTTTTTTACTTATTACATTCACATAAGTATTCAGACCCTTTACTCAGTACTTTGTTGAAGCACCTTTGGCAGCGATTACAGCCTTGAGTCTTCTTGGTTATGACGCTACAAGCTTGGCATCCCTATATTTGGGGAGTTTCTCCCATTCTTCTCTGCAGATCCTCTCAAGCTCTGTCAGGCTGGATGAAGAGCGTCACTGCACAGCTATTTTCAGGCCTCTCCAGATATGTTAGATCAGGTTCAAGTCTGGGCTCTGGCTGGGCCACTCAAGGACATTCAGAGACTTGTCCCGAAGCCACTCCTGTGCTGTCTTGGCTGTGTGCTTAGGGTTGTTGTCCTGTTGGAAGGGGAACCTTTGCCCCAGTCTGAGGTCCTGAGCGCACTTTAGCAGGTTGTCATCAAGGATCTCTCTGTACTTTGCTCCGTTCATCTTTTCCTCGATCCTGACTAGTCTTTAAGTCCCTGGTGCTGACAAATATCCCCACAGCATGATGCTGCCACCACCATGCTTCACCATAGGGATGGTGCCAGGTTTCTTCCAGACATGACGCTTGGCATTCACGCCAAAGCGTTCAAACTTGGTTTCACCAGACCAGACCAGAGAATCTTGTTTCTCATGGTCTGAGAGTCATTTAGATGCCTTTTACTGAAGAGAGTGGCTTCCGTTTGATTAGTGTAGTGTTGCAGACATGGTTTTCCTTCTGGAAAGTTCTCTCATCTCCACAGAGGAACTCTGGAGCTCTTGTCAGTGTGACCATCGTGTTCTTGGTCACCTCCCTGACCAAGGCCCTTCTCCCCCGATTGCTCAGTTTGGCCGGGCGGCCAGCTCTAGGAAGAGTGGTTCCAAACTTCTTCCATTTAAGAATGATGGAGGTCACTGTGTTCTTGGGGACCTTCAATGCTGCAGAAAGTTTTTGGTATCCTTCCCCAGATCTGTGCCTCGACACAATCCTGTCTCAGAGCTCTACGGACAATTCCTTCGACCTCATGACTTGGTTTTTGCTCTGACATGCACTGTCAACTGTGGAACCTTATATAAACAGGTATGTGCCATTCCAAATCATGTCCAATCAATTGAATTTACCACAGGTGGACTCCAATCAAGTTGTAGAACCATTTCAAGGATGATCAATGGAAACAGGATGCACCTGAGCTCAATTTCGAGCCTCATAGCAAAGGGTCTAAATACTTATGTAAATAAGGTATTTCTGTATGTTATTTTTAATACATTTGCAAAAATATCTAAAAAACTGTTTTCGCCTTGTCATTATGCGGTATTGTGTGTAGATTGATGAGGACAAACCATTATTTAATCAATTTTAGAATAAGGCTGTAACATAACAAAATGTGGAAAATGTCAAGGGGTCTGAATACTTTCCGAATGCACTGTATACAGTATAAATAATCAAAATCACACCATTTTATGTACAATATATACAACATTTATTTCAATTATCAATATATAAAATAGACAATGTACTTAATTTTCACCATAGAAAAAATACATGTAATAAATACAAAGACCATTTTTGTTTTGCGGTATAACAAAACATCCAGCACAATTTGACAATAATCTTAGATGAGACAGATATTACTGAGGATAAATGCTATGCAACATTGATATTGAGAAGATAGCTGAATATATCTTACAGGAGTATTCATCAACAATGTCATTATTGACCATTTTAAATCATATTGCTATTACTTTCCGAACATTAAGTCAACCCCAGTCTAGTGGAGTCCGCATGGGTTTATTGATAAGTCATGGATGTTACACGGTTTTCAACTGAATTAAGCACCACCTCATCTCGGTCCTCTTCTCCCTCCTCTATCACCTACCAAATCCTCTTCTACTGCCACATATTTCTTTCATATCCTGTTATCCTTCTCTCTTTTCCCTCTCTGACTCATTATTTTATTCCTTTACCATTATTTTCCTTTGTTCTTTCTCCTTACAGTGTTAGTCTCCCTCTCGTGCCTTTTCAGAAAACAAACGTAAAATACATTTTATCATAAATAACAATACGTATCATAACCTTGGTACTTGATAGAAAAATAATATCCCTACAACAAGCCACTCCACTCACTATGAAATTAGTACAAATATGGTGTACACGCATACTAAAATCATCTTACAGCAACATGACCATCGGCTTTTAGCATATCTAAACAGCTCATTACGACAGTTAAACATTACACAAATAATCGTCACACACTCAGTACAATTAGACGTGAGAATTTCCCCAAACTAGTCATATGCAGGTATTTGAAACATACATTACATCACAGCACTCATTAGCTTTTGTAATATCTATTCTTTAAATACAAATAAAATAGAATACCTCTGAATAAACGTTCGCTCAAACATTTTTGTATCTTGTATAAACATTACAAAATAACATAAAGGAATGTATCAATAGATTTTTGCATTGACATAGTATTCTACGAGATGTGGCTTTTTCAACTGTTTCCAGCAATGACCAACTACAACCAAAGCTGTTTATAACAAACCAAAATGTGCACTGTGCAGTTGAAAAACACCCATGTAGCCACTACAAACGGCAACACAGTGAAGCACAATAGTATTGACACACAAGAGTACAGATGAACAACACTCCAAGACATGTACAGGTGTCAATTGTGATGCCATTTAAACACAAAGCTTGCATTGGAAGAAGCTGTGGAAGAGTATGGTTAACCCAGGCCTTGTGTAGCGGGGGCTAGATGCCATGCTAGAAGGCAGAGCGCTAGCTGGCTCAGCCTGTTGAGTAGCAGTATCAGAGAGCACCAGCAGCAAAGACTGGCTTTGTCGAGGGATGTTGTCTGTGTCCGTTTTGCACATCTGTCAGCAGTCGTGTTTCCTCAAGTGCACACCTGTATGAGTCTGTATGTTTGTTGGCTGGGTTTAGAGTGAGTATTTGTCACTGACTGAACACCTTACTTGTGTGTTTGTGACAGGGTTTCCGTTAGCCGGTAATAGCCGCCGTTAGTCCGATAAATAAAATTGCCGCCGGCCTGTTGTCCTGGAGAAGAAACATTGCATTGTGAAAATGCATTTTAGCCAATTCATTGATTGAAATACCAGTCAATGTAGCGTGAGAGCAGCTGCTACAGCTCATCAAACAGCTTGTTTGTTGCTGCTGGAGAAAAACCTGATTTTATAAGCCAAAACAATGCGCAACAATTCTATATGCAATCGCGTGTTAAAAATAGTTTCGATGGCCATGATTAAAAAGAGCTACTATTTTTATTTATCAACTGTTAATTGAAGTGCACTTCCCATTCAAGTGCATAGGCAACTAGGCAGGCTTCAGTGTGTTCACTTTGCAATGAGCTGGAGGCAGAACCCATTTTGAAAACATATACTTAAATGTTTGAAACCTAAACTTTTACAACATATTATGAGGCATGTCTTACCTTGCTTGAAAGTAACCTCGCCAAAATACAACGTGCAAGCAATTATTTTATAATGACTTCCATAGCATGAGCCTCATTGCTTTAAAAAAATAAATAAGTGGCTGTAACCTAGGCCTACTGGTTGTATGAATTTGGTATCTATCGTCCTACAACTGTCCCAGAGTCTGTTTGGAATATGCCATTTGAATTGCCATAATCTAAATGTGATTTCTGTCATTCTGAGCACCGTGGGTGGACGCCCTAATCAGGTTACACACCCAATGCATATGGGTTCGGTGAATGTCTTAAATGTCCGGTAAATAAAAATGCTGCCTGTAAAATATCCGGCACCACATTATCCTAACGGAAACCCTTGTGTGCGAGTGTATGTGTATCATCCTAAGCGCACAAGTTTCATAAGTGCCTATTTGTCTATGTGTTCCTCCAATCCTCCTGCGCTCTCCATGTGTCTGCCTGTGTGTGTGTGTATATGAGAGCATGTGTGTGCATGAGTCCCTCCCGAGCCCGGTCGGTTCCTCCTAGGACCCCCCCTGCTCTCTTTGGACGTGGGCCTGTGGCGGGGTCTTCACTATGGTAATAACCGAGGCTGTGTTGAGGCGTGGGGCCGTAGCCAGGAGGTTGCCCCCTCCAGACTCCAACCCACGGGCGAACCTCTGCAGGGCTGCCAGCCTGGCCCCCAGGCCCTCCAGCTCTCTCCTCATCCCTGCATTCTCCACCCCCAGCCTCTCCACCTCCCTCTGTAGCTCTTTCTTCTGCTGCTCCAGGGCTTCGCGCTGGGACACGCGCTTCACCCGGCAGCTGGCCGCGTAGCCGCGGTTCTTCAGGGTGCGCCGGCGCTGCTTGAGCTTCTGGACCTCCTCGCGGGATAGACCCCGTAGATGCAGGTTGAGCTCCCGTACAGACAGGGACATGAGCTCGCTGTCCGACAACACCGGAACGTTCTCACCACACTCCCGCTTCACCTGGCGAGCGATGGAGAGTTTTATAATTTTCTTTACAAAGTGTATTGTGACGTGTGTGTAAAATACACTTTAAAATCGAATAAATTCCAAACTTAAATGTTTTGTAATTCTACCTTCAGGGCTTTGCTGCTTCTTTCTGACGTCATGGTCTGGCTTTTTCCTGTGTCTCCGACACCAGTAATCACAGATTTTGTAGACGATCTACAAAAGAGGGAGTGAGAGAAAGGAAATACAATTAAGTTGAAGCATTATTAAAATAAAGTACCTATCTATATATATATCTATTTGAGAAACATGAATTTCATGTGAAGATATTCCATTTTGGAATGAAGAAAACACATCTAACACACTTGTGCGGTCTATCATTACAATTTTTGAAAGTTTAAGGTCTCCTGACTGGAATCGTGAAGGGAAGTTAGGCCTATCATGTGCCCATCCCACATTGCTCAAAGCAGGTGTTCCCCTCAAACACTAGTAACCACTTATTCCTAACACTCATAGCAGAACTGGCCTCTCCAAAGCATTAATTGGTAATAATACAGTAATAACCTAATGGATTGGACTGGCTGGGTTGTACTCTTGCATGTGAAACTCAGCATTTTGATGATATTATTATTATTGCTTTGATGTAGGCTACCCTCACCATGTGTTTTCATAATAATTCACAACCTTACATTGTCTAGTCTAGACCTGATAATAATGATTGTTCTAAACCTAAAGCATGGCTCTGATTAGTTTGCTTTTGGTGGATCCTTGACCTTACCGTTTCCCGAAATGCGTGGAAGTGACCGTACACTCAACGACCGTCCTACCACGAGGCGCCGTTGTTAACCGATATGACCATTTCATAAAGTCATAGTGATTCAGCAATAAGCTGCCCACCGCTAGTATCTGACGGGCGACTACAATCTCTCTCTTACATGTATTTTGTCAATAAAACACCATCAAATATTTACAAATACATGCCTCCTCAAATTCTCAATGTAAAGCAGTCGGATGTGCCTAATAATAGTGTTGTAACACAATACATCGACCACATGACGTTTCAATACATAATTAAAACTAGCCGAGAAGCAGGAATACAAAGATATATTTACCGTTCAAACGATATTGTTGTTTCAAAAACAAACTTTCGTTATTACTAGAATAAAATGCAAGATTTCTGCCTAAGTAAACATTTATTCTCAATAACAATCCACCCATTTCCTTATACGGAAGGGAGCTGGCGAGCTAGGCGCGCCATGCTACGCTAACTCGATGCGATAGTAAACACACGGCCATTGCAAGTGCGCAGGTGGCCACCCATTTCTTTTAGCAACGTTTTAAACAGTTCATTTTAATAAATACAAAAATTACAACCTACACAACTTTAAAAACAACAGAATATCAGATACAATACCGGAGACGTATCTAAGATATGTAAATAGTGGATATGTGGTCATATCATTGTTGCCATACTGTTAACAATTTCGGAAGGCTAACTAAACATGCTAACGTTAGCTAACTAATTTAGCTAGTACTCTAGCTAACACATTAGCCAGCAACATGTATTAGCCAATGCTAGATGGCTAACCAGAAAAGCAAACAGCTGCCTACTTACTTGTCCTTGGCTATGTCGTTGGAAGGTAACCAGCTGTCAGTCCTTCAGTTGTCGAAACAAGTGTATAAATAAACGTGTTTAATACACGGAGAAACGTCAAATACTGTGTTCAGTCGAAGCGATTCAAGCGACAAAATGTCAGTTCGCCTTTTCCCGGAATTACTCTGTTCTGTGGGGTTGGATTCTTTCATTCACAAAAAACAGACTTACAATGACGTAAACTCTAAAGAATAAGGGTGGATCCCGCCCGCCCCCAGCGTACGAGCTGGAAGGATGTAAACAATAAGGATTTCCTGCGTCCCAAACTTTTCCATGATGATGACCTGCTTCTCCTTTCCTATCCTTATCGATTTAGAAAGGCACTGTATGGAAAAGGAACATAGATTAGGGAAGAATGCCATTTCAAGGGAATAGTCAGCTGCCTTTGCTGCTTGTTTATATGGCACTTAGTGAATGTTAGTGAAAATGACTCTCATGTTTATAAAGGTGAAATTCCAATCATGCTTATAGAAATGAGAGATGCTGACTCCTTACTAATACAATGCATTTGGAAATCACAAATGTTGGTAGGCAAGTCAGTTAAGAACACATTCTTATTTACAATGACGGCCTACCAAAAGGCCTCCTGCGTGGACGAGGGCTGGGATTAAAAATAAATAAATATATAGGACAAAACACACATCACGACAAGAGAGACACCACAACACTACATAAAGAGAGATGTAAGACAACAACATAGCATGGCAGCAACACAGCATAGTAGCAACAGCAATAGTGGATTACTAGCCCAAAGATCACAATTTCTAATACATAAACACTATCAACTGTATCTTAATAACAAGTTCTTTAAAAACATGTTGTTGTTTTTTTACCATTTTTTTGTTGTATCCCGAAACACACTATTAGACCTCTCGTACGACAGAGGGCGCAATTTATTTTAGCCAGTCAGGCCCTTTTTGCCGTCATCCAACGCACATGTAGCTTTTTACCCGAGTGACCTCAGATTGTCGCAGGACCAATGCTCACTTCTTGGGTCCAACATTTATGCAAGCCGGGGCCAACGCATTAATTCCACGATAAAACATTAAAATACTGATTTGCCTTTCCACGGATTGAGATACATTTTATATTTAATAAACACACCGGCTGGTAAGCGGCGCGAGAACTGTTTTCAATGGCTGGAATCAAAGAGCTATCACCGGCTGCGGGCCCAGTCGAGACCCGGCCCTCAGAAGGCGATATCGATGAAGATGAAGAGGTATAGATGATTGGAAACTTGACACCTGTAACTGTCGTGCACGATCATACGTACAGGTTCACATGAATGGTATGCCTATTTGACTAGGTAGCTGTAACTACTCAGTGTCATTCGTTATGCGAGTAATTGCTAGCTAGTTTGCCAACGTTAGCGTGGTAGCTAGCTAGCTAACTGTTACATGTACAGCTATAATAGCTGTTTTTACATGTATCTGTACTGGCATTGACTGTACTGTACATTTAATTAAATGAAATAAGATAAGCTAGATAAGTCAGATGTCCCATGGTGTGGGTACATTGTACGAATTGTCTAAAACTGTCATGTGTCATTCAGTAATCTGTAACTTACAGTACTAACTAGTGCCCCAACAGAGCTGGTTACTTTTGAGACATTAAAATACGTAATTCATGTAGTTACTTTTGTGTATATATAGTATGTGGACTCTCTTTCAAATGAGTGGATTCTGCTATTTCAGCCACACCCGTTGCTGATAGGTGTATAAAATCGAGCACACGACCATGCAATCTCCATAGACATAGGATGCCACCTTTCTAACAAGTCAGTTAGAGCTGCCCCGGTTAACTAAGTGCTGTTATTATGAAGTGGAAACATCTAGGAGCAACAACCCCTCATCCGTGAAGTGGTAGGCCACACAAGCTCACAGAACAGGACCGCTGAGTGATGAAGCGCGTAGTGTGTAAAAATGGCCTGTGCCTGTCCTCTGTTGTAACACACTATTGAGTTCCAAACTGCCTCTGGAAGCAACGTCAGCACAATAACTGTTAGTCAAGAGCTTCGTGAAATGGGTTTCCATGGCTGAGCAGCTGCACACAAGCCTAAAATCACCATGTGCAATGCCAAGCGTTGGCTGGAGTGGTGTAAAGCTCGCCACCATTGGACTCTAGAGCAGTGGAAACGCGTTCTCAGGAGAGATTAATCACGCTACACCATCTGGCAGTCCGACGGACAAGTCTGGGTTTGGCGGATGCCAGGAGAACGCTACCTGCTCCAATGCATAGTGCCAACTGTAAAGTTTGGTGGAGGAGGAATAATGGTCTGGGGCTGTTTTTCATGGTTCGGACTAGGCCCCTTAGTTCCAGTGAAGGGAAATGTTAACGCTACAGCATACAATGACATTCAAGACGATTCCGTGCTTCCAAATTTGTGGCAACAGTTTTGGGAAGGCCCTTTCCTGTTTCAGCATGACAATGCCCCCGTGCACAAAGCGAGGTCTATACAGAAATAATTTGTCGAGATCATTGTGGAAGAACTTTACTGGTCTGCACAGAGCCCTGACCTCAACCCCATCAAACACCTTTGGGATGGATTGGAACGCCGACTGCGAGCCAGGCCTAATCTCCCAACATCAGTGCCCAACCTCACTAATGCTCTTGTGGCTGTGTACCTAGTGTGGTGGCAGAATTTGGGGTGAGCTGTTGTAACAAATGTTCCACAACACTAGTGTACCTAGTGGAAAGCCTTCCCAGAAGAGTGGAGGTTGTTACAGCAACAAGGGGGGGGGGGGGGACCAACTCCATATTAATGCCCATGATTTTGGATTGAGATGTTTGACGAGCAGGTGTCCACATACTTTTGCTTATTTAGTGTACCTCCATTCTTTTATTGGGCCTAAAATAACCATGTTATCTGTGTTGTAGTAACTTCCTTGTGTCTCCCTTCCCTCAGCTGGATGAGACTCTTATGGAGAGGCTGTGGGGTTTGACTGAGATGTTCCCTGATACATTGCGCTCTGCGGCTGAGGTGACCGCATCGGGCTCAGTCACTGTGGCCAAGAAGCTGTACAGGTAAACGTTCTCCTAAAAACTGCTGTGGCTACTCTGAGTACATCAGCGGCCTTGGAGTAGACCTCTCATTTTAGATCTTCACCTACCCCATTTATAGACGCTAACTACCTTTAGTGCCTATTGACGATAGTGTCTTCTGGCTGGGAGAGTTTTGTTAAGAGCCCAGACGCTTGCCCTTAATGTTAACACGCATCGCTTGCGGTACGGTTTTGGAAACAAAATTATCTTTCATATCAGTGAGAAATAATAATTTAAAAAATAAGGTTAAATTACTGCACACCTTTATGGGGTTAGAGATCCAACATGGCCAAATGTTCACGTTACAGTGCTTGTTTACGGAAGGCAGAGTCCAAATACCTGTGCTAATGAGTTATTTGCATCTCCGAACACCTGTGTGTAAACAGAAGACGGACGCCACAAACGTGAGAAATAGTGTCAGCTGCAACTGTGTTAAAACCGGTTAAAACAGTAAGTGGATATTTTGCATTTGTGAAATTATTTAAATGTGATATGATAGAGGGCTTTATGTTTCTAGAACCGTACCGCAATTCAAAATCGATTCACGTTTTGATGGATTGTTTTGGTGTTTTGGCTTCCAGAGCCAATTGGCCTCTAAACAGAACATGTAAGGTCCTTGGACTATAAGGAGTAAGGTTAGGCTATTGGGCTAATCTTCACCATACACACAGACACAATATGGACGGAGCTGTGTGTGGATGGAGCACTATATTGCATTCACAGTTCTGAACAGCTCCTCTGTATTCCAAGGACTGTTTTCCCTGCCTGCCCCTGATCTTGCCAAGGACAGTCAGTTAGGGCATCTCTGCGTTTGTTATTATCTACTCTAGTTCTCTTTCCACGTCTGTTTGTTATTTTACCCCCACCTTTCCATCTCACCGCCTGCCTCTGTGTTTCTTAGTTTCTCCCGCGCTGCCCTGTGGGTGGGCACAACCTCGTTCATGATCCTGGTCCTTCCTGTGGTGTTTGAGACTGAGAGACTACAGCTGGAGCAGCAGCAGCTACAGCAGCAGAGACAGGTACTGTACTAACCACCATGTTCTGTTCCAAATACACCACCTAGGCCCTACTATTATGGCCTTGGCTCTATGGCCAAAAGTACACAATAATTGCCTACCATATCAGACAGCAAGGTGGAGATATAATCATATAGCTACAATGAGCTCCAAAAGTATTGGGCCAGTGACACATTTTGTGTTTTGGCTCTATACTCCAGCACCATGATTACGGATAGTAAATTAATTTTTGAATATTAATGATGAGTGAGAAAGTTAGACGCACAAGTATCATATCCCCAAGACATGCTAACCTCTCACCATTACAATAACGGGAGGTTAGCATGTTTGGGGGGCAGGCTCTAACTTTCTCACTCATCATTCACAATTCATTCAAGATTATTCGTAGTCATGGTAGCATCCACATTAATGTAGAATTGTTTAGAAACATATATTCTATTCTTATTTACAATAAGTGACTCAAATTACAAAATACATTATTTACCATTCATTTCTATTGGGCACAAAATAATATTAAACAAAACCAAAACAAACAGAAAAAGCATCCAACAAGTTTGTAGAGTCACAAGATTGATGTAATCATTGCGGGCACATATAAGTGAATTTGTCCCAATACTTTTGGTCTGCTAAAATGGGGGGTGTAAAAGTAAAGATGACAGTCTGCACTTTAACCTCATAGTCGTTGTATAATTTAAAATCCAAACTGCTGGAGTACAGAGCCACAACAACAACAAGATTGTCACCGTCCCAACCTATCCTATACTTTTTGATCTACGTGAAAATCCTTAGGGGGTTGGATTTGGAATTGGGCAAATCACTCTTTCATTAGGAGTCATTAGGATCTGCAATGTTGTTAATGAATAAATTAACAAATGTTTTTGTGATGCCCCTTCCTTGTGTAGATCCTGTTGGGCCCCAACGCAGGGATGTCAGGTGGGATGCCAGGGATGATGCCTCCTGCTCCAGTGAAAATGTGACCGATGTCCCTCCGACAGCCTTAGCGCTTCAACCAACGAGGGAGAGTGGAGGCTTGGAAGGAGAGAGAGAGACAAAGAAGAGGGAGAAGAGAATACAAAGCTGCATCTGGTCAGCACATGTGCTCATTCCATCATCCAGGATTGGCCATTTAAGTAGAGAGGAAGATGATGTCACTTCCTGGGTGTTGCAATAATGAATGTCCTTTTCACTGTCTCTCTTACTCAACATCCTGCAGAGACTTCTGCACACGGTCTTCTGAGCACTGTGTTTTTACTTCATTTCTTTTTTTATACATAGCGATATAAATATGTATGTGTTCCAGGGGTTTGGATCAGGTGGATAATTGAAGAAATTGGCATATTATTGTGTTTATAAGAGATTACCAAGAGTGTGTGTGTGTGGTCTGAAGAAAATGTTTTCATGTGGGTGTGTAGCTACACATGGCCTTGAAACTGTTCTAACCTGTTTGGTTTGGGAATGTGTTCATTCCACTTGTATGTGGGAAAATCATGGTAGACATGACTGACATAGATCCGTCATATTCACAATCACAGCTGGTCATTGAGATCTGTAGTGTCTGCTGGTTTTTGTTGTTACCTCCAAGAACTGGCTTACACTAGAGAAGCCAGGTAAGGTCATGTCCATTGAGTTGGTGACTTCTTCGTTGAGGCAACAAAGACCAGCAGGCCTCAAGACTCTCCAAAGACAAAGCCATAATAGGGTGTTAGTGTTCTTTGTTGTGAGGGTTACAATTCCGATTGAACAACTTTGCAGAGGGATAGCCAATTGAAAAAGCGTTAGTGATCAGAGTATGTCACGTGTTGCTTGAGACATTGTTTCATTTGTGGGCATTAAAGCCATAAAAAAATGCATCACAAAAAGTATATTTTGATAAGATTTCCTGCATACTGTATAACTCTGAAAATATATGTCAATGTACACATAGTCCTGTCATGCCTGAGAGAATGTCAGTTACTTTTCTCTATTGTCACTTTGGAATGTATGTTCTCTTAACTTTGCTACAAGAGCAAATTCTATGTCTTGTGTTTTCGACCTGACTGCAGGAATAAAAACAACAATGAAATGGACATAAAAACATGTTTTATTGTCAAATACACTGGATATGTGCAGGGAAATGTAACGTGCTGCTTTGCCTTTTTTTTTTTTTTACCATTAACTTGTTTGTGATTATTTACATGTACCCGACTTCCCTCCCCTTTCTCATACATTACATTTATATACTGTAGTAAAGTACAGGTATCTTACAGATAAATACTACAAATTGACTGTGGCTTCTGTGCATCAAGATCAATCACTCCCAAAGATTGTTGCTGAGGAGAGCATCTCATGTACAGTTTGACTGACATTTCACTTGATTGTTGCTGAGGAGAGCATCTCATGTACAGTTTGACTGACATTTCACTTGATTGTTGCTGAGGAGAGCATCTCATGTACAGTTTGACTGACATTTCACTTGATTGTTGCTGAGGAGAGCATCTCATGTACAGTTTGACTGACATTTCACTTGATTGTTGCTGAGGAGAGCATCTCATGTACAGTTTGACTGACATTTCACTTGATTGTTGCTGAGGAGAGCATCTCATGTACAGTTTGACTGACATTTCACTTGATTGTTGCTGAGGAGAGCATCTCATGTACAGTTTGACTGACATTTCACTTGATTGTTGCAGAGGGAGAGCATCTCATGTACAGTTTGACTGACATTTCACTTGATTGTTGCTGAGGAGAGCATCTCCTGAGTAACATTTTTGATTGACAGTTATCAACTTTCAGCACGAGCGTCAAACATTCCCGCCATCTGAGATCTCAGGTGGCAAGTCATGTTTCATCTTGATAAGGTCATCATCATTAGCTTTGCAACATTTTACAGGGTTTTCAAGTTAGTGAAGGAAGCAACCTCATTCTGTAGCTCCTGATAAAATATTTCAGAAGCTGTAGCTAACGTTGGGTAGCGAACAGATCGCTTCCTGACATCGCAAATGTTTATTAACTGGTAGCCTATAACGTTAGCTAGCAGCTAGCTTGCTGAAACAAAAAAACATCTAGTTCAAGAGATTACTTTGCTACATTTCGCTAATCAAGATGAAAGCCGCCGAGGATCAAGTTGTGGAGGATGAGGCTGGATACCAAGATGATGAGGTAAAGGTTAAATAAAAAATTAGGTAACCTGTGTAAGCTAGCTAATGTTAGCTTGCTTGCTAGCCTGGCTGCGGTTGTCAATTTTGTTAGCCACTAGCATTCTCGTAGCTACTACTAGCTAGCTACAGTACATTCGATTTTTCCCCCAGGTATAATGGATTGTTGTAGCTAGTAAGTTAGCTATCACTTATTGTTAATCATTGGTAACATAGCTAGCGTATATATTGTTTGGTAGTAGTAACTCAATTTCTACACTACTTTCATCTAGCCTTAGTCAGTGGGTGCCAGTCAGATAATGTTACTTTTCAACATGGTTTCAAACAGGTTGTTTTGTCATTACCTACAGGAGTCATTTTTCCAAGACATAGACACCCTACAGAAGCATGGGATTGTGAGTATATCTGAAAACAAGGTCTAGTAAAGTAGTCTGCCCTGTACCTTGAGTGTATATAGACACTTCGTCATGGGTTGGTTGGTAGATAAACTCAAGATTACACCTCAAAGCTAATAAGTAAAAAAAAAAATCCATCCCACCCACCCTCCATCCATACAGAACATGGCAGATTTAAAGAAGCTGAAGTCTGTGGGTATCTGCACAGTAAAGGGGATCCAGATGACCACACGCAGAGCCCTGTGTAACATCAAGGGCCTTTCCGAGGCCAAGGTGGACAAGATCAAAGAGGCTGCTGGGAAAATGCTGGTGAGAGACTCAGCTGTGTCACCTTCAGCATAGAGGACTTTGGTGTTTCATGTTTAGTTTTGTTGTCAAGGCCCTAAAGATTAGGTTTGGGGCTGAGGTATGGAAGACATGCATCAATCAACTTCAGTTGACATGTTTTCACCTGTTCTTGTGTTCATTGTAGACCAATGGTTTCCTGACAGCATTTGAATATAGTGCAAAGAGGAAACAAGTGTTCCGTGTCACAACTGGAAGCCTGGAGTTTGAGTTAAGATTCTCCCCAACATGCTCATCTGTTCATAACATTTCATATCAATAAATGTTCCTGAGTCATATTGCATTATAAACTGGGTGGTTCGAGCCCTGAATGCTGATTGGCTGACAGCCGTGGCATATCCGACCGTATACCACTGGTATGACGAAAGATTTATTTTTACTGCTCTAATTACGTTGGTAACCAGTTTATAATAGCAATAAGACACCTTGGGGGTTTGTGATATTTGGCCAATATAGCACGGCTATGGGCTGTGTCCAGGCACTCCGCAATGCGTTGTGCCTAAGAACAAACCTTAGCCGTGGTATATTGGCCATATACACCCCCCCGTGCCTTATTGCTTAAGTATAACACAGTACTCCTATTTTTCCTCTTCATCCGTCGGTCTGCTCTGCAGTAAATTACTTGGGGGAGGCATGGAGAGCATGGCAATCACTGAGGCATTTGGAGGTGAGCTCTGTCTCTGACTGTGTGTCCCTCAGTCAAAGATATGATTAATCTCATGCTCGTGATGTATAAGACTGGAAGTTGAGGCCCAATGGATAAAATTGACCTGACCTGGGTCAGATATGTTTTTGTCACACTTTCACTGTAATTTTTTTTTATCTCTCAGAGTTTCGGACAGGCAAGACCCAGCTCTCTCATACACTGTGTGGTAAGTGAATGGCTGAGGGGTCTTTTCGGTAGTGCCAGAGTTCCCAGTATAGGAAGTCAATTTTCAGAAATGTACAGGTATTCTTCCATGGTTGGTTCTTTTCATTTAGTCATTGTCTCTGTTGTTCTCTAGTCACAGCCCAGCTTCCTGGAGAGGACGGCTACACAGGAGGAAAAGTAATCTTCATCGACACAGAGAACACCTTGTATCCAAAGTTGCATCAATCTAAACCCAGCTAACAATTCAGGGAGAGAGAATGTTTTTGTAATGTTACCCGTAATATCTATGTTAGCAAAAACATTCTGTTTTGGTGTTAAAGTTAGGAGAACATTCACTTAATGTCAAACAGAATAGATCTAGAACGTGGTTACAATGTTTTCAGAATATTAATGTTGTAGACTTTAATGGGAAGGTTCAAGAACATTCATGTGTCCAGTTTTCTGAGGGTTAGGAGAATATTCCATCAGTGCCACATCAAAACATACACAGACAGGGTTCATATGGTCATGAAAATCCTAGTAAAGTAATGGAATATTAGGTCTGTGTTTGTGTGCATCACTGCATGTGTGCGAGATGAGTGGGCCGTTGCTCAAGGAGAGAGAGACATTTGGACATAGCAGGTAGACAGGCCTATAAAGTATGATGTAAAACAGACTAATAACTAGGTAGCCAGTTGAAACATATATTGTACCCTCTACTTAACTGTTAAGCTATTATTAGCATGTATTAATGTTTTAGTAATGTCAACAAACGGTTTCCAACGACACTCGGCGAATAAGGCCATAAAAAGTTGATAAACATTTTGGGAGAGATTCATATGATACATTTAAACTAATATTTTTTACAAAACAAACGACTCACTTAACCATTGTATTAGTTGGGATTGGGTTCAATTCCGGTGAATCAAATCATGTGAATCAAAATAAAAATGTGTTAAACGTGAACATTAATTTTAGGAAAAAATATTAGATGTAGCCTTTCTTTTGGATTAAGTGGTTTCAAAACTTGTTTTGTAGATACTTCCAGTTAATTTGGGCATAGAATGTATGGGATATTGCAACTCAATAGATGCTAGTCAGCCTGCAAAGTAAACACTAAGGTAGCTAAGATACAGTGCATTAGTAAAGTATTCAGGCCCCTTTTCCACATTTTGTTACGTTACAGCCTTATTGTAAAATGTATTAAATAGTTATTTTTTTTCTCTCATTAATCTACACACAATACCCTGCAATGACAAAGCAAAAATATTACATTTAAATAACTATTCAGACCCATTACTCAGTACTTTGTTTAAGCACCTTTGGCAGCGATTACAGCCTCGAGTCTTCTTGGGTATGACGCTACAAGCTTGGGTATGACGCTACAAGCTTGGCACACCTGTATTTCAGGAGTTTCTCCCATTCTTCTCTGCAGATAATTTCAAGCTCTGTCAGGCTGGATGGGAAGCATCGGTGCACAGCTATTTTCAGGTCTCTCCAGAGATGTTAAATCGGTTTCAAGTCCGGGCTTTGGCTGGGCCACTCAAAGACATTCAGAGACTTGTCCCGAAGCCACTCCTGCATTGTCTTGGCTGTGTGCTTAGGGTCATTGTCATGTTGGAAGGTGAACCTTCACCTCAGTCTGAGATCCTGAGCAGGTTTTCATCAAGAATCTCTCTGTACATTGCTCCGTTCATCTTTCCTTCGATCCTGACTAGTCTCCCAGTCCCTTCCGCTGAAAAACATCCCCACAACATGATGCTGTCGCCACCATGCTTCACCGTATGGATGGGGGCAGGTTTCCTCCAGACGTGACGTTTGGCATTCAGGCCAAAGAGTTCAATCTTGATTTCATCAGACCAGAGAATCTTGTTTCTAATGGTTTGTGAGTCCTTTAGGTGCCAAGCGGGCTGTCATGTGCCTTTTACTGAGGGGTGGCTTCCATCTCCCTACTCTACCATAAAGGCCTGATTGGTGGAATGCTGCAGAGATGGTTGTCCTTCTGGAAGGTTCTCCCATCTCCACAGAGGAACTCTGGAGCTCTGTTCGAGTGACCATCAGGTTCTTGGTCACCTCCCTGACCAAGGCCCTTCTCCCCCGATTGCTCAGTTTGGCCGGGCTGCCAGCTCTAGCAAGAGTCTTTTGTTTTTTTAGGTTTAGTAAATTAGCTAAAATGTCAAAAAACCTTAGGTTAAACCTCATTATAGGTTATTGTGTGTAGATTGATGAGGAAAAAAATGAATTTAATACATTTCAGAATAAGGCTGTAAGGTAACCAGATGTGGAGAAAGTCCAGTGGTCTGAATACTTTCCCGAATGCACTGTAAGTATGACTACCGGTAAATAGAAAAGGTACATTTCCTGAAGAACATTTGAGTCCGGAGTATCATTAAAACAGATTAATAAGCCCCACTAACATTAGGCAACTATACAAAAAGCCCTTAAATTGTTGAAGCAAGTAAATCAAATCAATGATGAGAATAGTCAGATCACCTGATACCTGACATGGACATGGTGGCGTAGCAGGAAGATCGGAGTACCGGGAACCAAGAGTTTATGAGTTCAAATCCCAGGTGAGGACATGTTGAATAATAATTACAGTATAAATGAACATGCACAATTTAATCATGTATGTCAAATATGTATGTTGAAAATACAACATTCCCATGAAAATTTATGAAATATTGCGTTGTGCAACATTCCCCGGGGATCAATAAAGTATCTATCTATCTATCTATCTATCTAAAACGTTAGGTAATGACCTAATGAGCCTCTTATGGGAACATTCTCTAATGTTGTGGGAACGTTTGTTAGCTGGAAAATCACCTGTACCTTTGCAAGTATTCCTGAGGATACAGGGCCATACGTATCACAGTGTTTTTTTATTCACATGACTCAGCCAATAGTCTCTTATGAAATGCTATGTTTTCCTTAACCTGATGTGACCCTCTAGTCGTCCAGACAGGCTAAAGGACATAGCAGACAGGTTCAATGTAGACCATGATGCTGTGCTGGACAATGTGTTATACGCCCGAGCCTACACCAGTAAGACATCTAACTTACTCATTAAACAGAAAGCAGTTTCACAATCTTAGATGTGAATGTTAAGTATACATTTTGAGTCTGTTGTTTGTAAAGAAAAATAATATATAAAAAAAACACTACATTTGAGGCTGATTGCTGTGTTTCCTAACTGGTACTTATGACATCAGACGATTAGGCATTTGTACTGTATACCTAATTGGGTTTCAACTTCAGGTGAGCACCAGATGGAGCTGTTGGATTTTGTGGCGGCCAAATTCCACGAGGAGGGAGGTGTCTTCAAACTTCTGGTATTAAACTTCTGATAATGAATCAATATCACCTGTCACATTGTTTTATGACAGTTATACTTTCGTATCGTCAACTTCCATCACTGTACCTATCTTTCGGTAACACTTTAATTAATGGCGACAGCTATAATGCATTACTATGTTTAATACTCATTTATAATGTCTTGTGTCTCTATGTCTTTCCCCTTCCTCCCCTCAGATCATAGACTCCATCATGGCTCTGTTTCGGGTAGATTTCTCTGGCCGAGGGGAGCTGGCAGAGAGACAGCAGAAGCTGGCCCAGATGCTCTCCCGTCTGCAGAAGATCTCTGAAGGTCTGGCGACTTCTCTTGCAGACTTATATGCAAACTATGGAAATAGTAGAAGTACATTGCAACAGAATAACTGTCGGAAAAACTCTTTACTTTTGCGTAAACCCTGCATTGATGTAGACGTATTGATATTCATGTCTTCTGCTGTCCTCTCCCTAGAGTACAACGTTGCAGTGTTTGTCACCAACCAGATGACTGCAGACCCTGGAGCTGGGATGTCGTAAGTGACTAACTAGATGTAGGAACTAGGGATGGGTTTGAAATTGGACGGCAAGTCAGCAACTCACTCACTTGGCTAAAGTTCGAACAGGTTTTTTTGGGGCGTGGAATTCTGATCTGAGGCTTTCTCTTGTCTCTGTCAGGTTCCAAGCTGATCCCAAGAAGCCGATTGGAGGGCACATCCTGGCGCATGCGTCCACCACACGAATCAGCTTGAGGAAAGGACGCGGAGAGTTGAGAATTGCTAAGATATTTGACAGGTAATTATGTTTAAAGTTCACTCACTCAGTATTCCTTAGTATTCCTTAGTAATAACAACCCCTCTTGCATTGTAAAGAAGTAGTCGAATAGGATTTTTCTTGTTTATGGAGAAAGATCTACCTCCTCATAGCTTCATTCTTTCCCATGATCTCCTGCAGTCCTGATATGCCTGAGAACGAGGCCACTTTCGCCATCACTCCAGGGGGAATTGCTGATGCCAAAGAGTGAAAGACCCTTGTGGATTTACCAGTAGAGGAGAGGAACCACATACAGTACTAGGTAGTTTTTAGTAAATCGTAATTTATTTGAATACTGATAAAGATTATTTGTACTATTTGGTGTTTATTTATATGTACAGTGGCTTCAGAATGTATTCATATCCTTTTACTTTTCCCACATTTTGTTGTGTTACAAAGAGGGATTAAAATAGATTTAATTGTCTTTTTTTTTTGTCAACAATCTACACAAAATACTCTGTCAAAGTGGAAGAAAAAAAATATATACTAATATAGAATATCTTGATTAGATAAGTATTCAACCCCCTGAGTCAATACATGTTAGAATCACCTTTAGCAGCGATTACAACTGTCTTTCTGGGTAAGTCTCTTACAACTGTCTTTCTGGGTAAGTCTCTTACAACTGTCTTTCTGGGTAAGTCTCTTAAGAGCTTTGCACACCTGAATTGTACACTATTTGCCCATTATTCTTTTCAAACATTTTCAAGCTCTGTCAAATGGGTTGTTGATCATTGCTAGATGACCATTTTCAAGTCTTGACATAAAAAAACTAACTTGGCCACTCAGGAACTGTCACTCTTTTTGGTAAGCAACTCCAATGTAGATTTGACATTATGTTTTAGGTTATTGTCCTGCTGAAAGGTGAATTCATCTCCCAGTGTCTGGTGGAAAGCAGACAAACAGGCTTTCCTCTAGGATTTTGCGCTTACCTCCATTCTGCTTCTTTTTATCCTGAAAAACTCCCAAGTTCTTAATGATGACAAGCATACCCATAACATTATGCAGCCACCACTATCAGAGCGGCAGGTAGCCTAGCGGTTAGAGCATTGGGCCAGTAGCCGAAAGGTCGCTGGTTCGAATACCCGAGCCGACAAGGTGAAGAACTTGTCGATGTGTCCTTGAGCAAGGCACTTAACCCTAATTTGCTCCAGGGGCGCCATACTACTATGGCTGACCCTTTAGGTAGGCTGTCATTGTAAACAAGAATTTGTTCTTAACTGACTTGCCTAGTTAAATTAAGGTTAAATATGCTTGAAAAGGAGATGGTACTCCGTAATGTATTCACAAGATGCTGCTGAGCGGAGGACATCTCATAATAATGGCTGGAATGGAGTAAACAGTGTTCGATTACCATTCCAATCACTCCGTTTCAGCCATTACTATGAGCCCGTCCTCCCCAATTAAGGCGCCACCAACCTCCTGTAGTTGTATTGGATTTGCCCCAAACATAACACTTTGTATTCAGGACAAAAAGTGAATTGCTTTTCCACATTTTTTGTGGCAGGACTTGCAAACTATTACATGCTACAAAGGTAAGCACAGCCGCGAGCTGCCCAGTGACATGAGCCTACCAGACGAGGTACGAGGCAAGTAACACTGAAACATGCATGAGAGCATCAGCTGTTCCGGACGACTGTGTGATCACGCTCTCCATTGCCGATGTGAGTAAGACCTTTAAACAGGTCAACATTCATAAGGCCGCAGGCCCAGATGGATTACCAGGAAGTGTACTCCGAGCATGCGTTGACCAACTGGCAAGTGTCTTCACTGACATTTTCAGCCAGTCCCTGACTGAGTCTGTAATACCAACATGTTTCAAGCAGACCACCATAGTCCCTGTGCCCAAGAACACTAAGGTAACCTGCCTAAATGAATACCGACCCGTAGCACTCACGTCTGTAGCCATGAAGTACCTTGAAAGTCTGGTCATGGCTCACATCAAAACCATTATCCCAGAAACCCTAGACCCACTCCAATTTGCATACCGTCCCAACAGATCCACAGATGATCTATTTTGCACTCAACACTGCCCTTTCCCACCTGGACAAAAGGAACACCTATGTGAGAATGCTATTCATTGACTACAGCTCAGCCTTCAACACCATAGTGCCCTCAAAGCTCATCACTAAGCTAAGGACCCTGGGACTAAACACCTCCCTCTGTAACTGGATCCTGGACTACCTGAACGGGCCACCCCCAGGTGGTAAGGGTAGGTAACAACACATCTGCCACACTAATCCTCAACACGGAGGCCCCTCAGGGGTGCGTGCTCAGTCCCCTCCTGTACTCCCTGCTCACTCATGGCCAGGCATGACTCCAACACCATCATCAGGTTTGCTGATGACACAACAGTGGTAGGCCTGATCACCGACAACAATGAGACTGCCTATAGGGAGGAGGTCAGAGACCTGGTCCTCAGTGTGTTATCAAGACAAAGGAGATAATTGCGGACTACAGAAAAAGGAAGACCGAGCACGCCCCCATTATCATCGACCGGGCTGTAGTGGAGCAGGTTGAAAGCCAAGTTCCTTGGTGTCCACATCACCAACAAATGATCATGGTCCAAAGACACTAAGACAGTCATGAAGAGGGCGCGACAAAGCCTATTCCCCCTCAGGAGACTGAAAAGATTTGGCATGGGTCCTCAGATCCTCAAAAGGTTCTACTTCTGTTTCCTCTTCTACAGCTGCACCATCGAGAGCATCATAACTGGTTTCATCAGGGTATGACAACTGCTCGGCCACTACAGAGGGTAGTGCGTACGGCCCAGTACATCACTGGGGCCAAGCTTCCTGCCATCCAAGACCTCTATACCAGGCAGTGTCAGAGGAAAGCCCTAAAATGGTCCAAGACCTCTATACCAGGCAGTGTCAGAGGAAGGCCCTAAAAATGGTCAAAGCATGGCAAGCGGTACCGGAGCGCCAAGTCCATGTCCAAAAGGCTTCTTAACAGCTTCTTTCCCCAAGCCATAAGACTCCTGAACAACTAATCAAAGGGCCACAAGGCCCCTCTTTTACGCTGCTGATACTCTCTGTTTATTATCTATGCATAGTCACTTTAACTCTACCTACCTACTAACCGGTGCCCCCGCATATTGACTCTGTACCAGTACCCCTGTATATAGATAGATAGATAGATAGATAGATAGATAGATAGATAGATAGATAGATAGATAGATAGATAGATAGATAGATAGATAGATAGATAGATAGATAGATAGATAGATAGATAGATAGATAGATAGATAGATAGATAGATAGATAGATACTTTATTGATCCCCGAGGGGAAAGTTCTTTGTCAAGCAGCTACAACAAAAACACAGGGCAGGTGCAAAATGCCAGAACGAAAGTACACAAAAGACAGATACACGATACATGATACATAGAGCAGCAGTATGAAAAGGTATAGAAATACAAGAAGTCTGGAGTGCAAAAAAGCTATAAAAAGACATTGCATAGTATGGGTGGATGGCTGAATATGTACACTATACATTGGTGAATGGTGCATGGTTAACTATACTATACAGGTCGATGGCAGAGAAATACTTACAGCGGGTGAAATAAGTATTGAACACGTCACCATTTTTCTCAGTAAATATATTTACAAAGGTGCTATTGACATGAAAGTTTCACCATATGTTGGTAACAACCCAAGTAATCCATACATACAAAGAAACCAAAACAGTTAAGTTCAGAAATTAAGTTATGTGTAATAATGTGAAATGACACAGGGAAAAAGTATTGAACACATGAAGAAAGGGAGGTGCAAAAAGGCATGGAAATCCAAGACAACAGCTGAAAACTATCAGTAATTAAAAAGCAATCCAGCCCCCTGTCAGTGCAAATTAATATCAGCTGGTTCAGTCCCAACTGATGGCCTACAAAAAGGTCTCATTGCCAAGGTGTCACACAAGACACATCTCATGATGGGTTAAAGCAAAGAGCTGTCTCAAGACCTCCGCAACCTAATTGTTGCAAAACATAATGATGGCATTGGTTATAGGCGCATTTCCAAGCTTCTGAATGTTCCAGTGAGCACTGTTGGGGCCATAATACGGAAGTGGAAAGACAATCATTTCACCATAAATTTGCCTCGACCAGGTGCTCCTCGCAAGATTTCTGACAGAGGAGTGAAAAGAATAATCAGAAGAGTTGTCCAAGAGCCAAGGACCACTTGTGGAGAGCTTCAAAAAGACCTGCAATTAGCAGGTACTGTTGTCTCAAAGAAAACAGTAAGTAATGCACTCCACCGCCATGGCCTGTATGCACGCTCATCACGCAAGACTCCATTACTGAAAAAAAAGCATGTTGAAGCTTGTTTAAAGTTTGCTGCACAACATTTGGAAAAGCCAGTGAAATACTGGGAGAATATAGTGTGGTCAGATGAGAGCAAAATTGAAGTGTTTGGATGTCATAATACACACCATGTTTGGAGGAGAAATGGCACTGCACATCACCCTAAAAACACCATACCAACAGTGAAGTTTGGAGGTGGGAACATCATGGTGTGGGGCTGCTTTTCAGCAAATGGTACTGGCAAACTTCACATAATTGAAGGAAGGATGAATGGGCAAATTTACCGAGACATTCTTGACAAAGATCTTCTGCCATCTACCAGGATGATGAAGATGAAACAAGGGTGGACATTTCAGCAAGACAATGATCCCAAACACACAGCCAAGGAAGATAAAATAAAGCTGCTAGAATGGCCCAGCCAATCACCTGACTTAAATCCCATTGAAAATCTATGGAAAGAACTGAAGATCAAGATTCATGGAAGAGGCCCACGGAACCTTCAAGATTTGAAGACTGTTTGTGTGGAAGAATGGGCCAAAATCACACCAGAGCAATGCATGCGACTAGTTTCTCCATACAGGAGGCGTCTTGAAGCTGTCATTACCAACAAAGGCTTTTGTACAAAGTATTAAATAAATATCAGTAAGTGTGTTTAATACTTTTTCCCTGTGTCATTTCACATTATTACACATAACTTAATTTCTGAACTTATTTGTTTTGGTTTCTTTGTATGTATGGATTACTTGGGTTGTTACCAACATCTGGTGAACATTTCATGTCAAAAGCACCTTTGGAAATATATTTACTGAGAAAAATGGTGACGTGTTCAATACTTATTTCACCCGCTGTAAATAGCTAAAAGTGCGTATGATATAAGTGAGGGTAATAATAGTTTACTTAATATACAGACTGGTTAAATGAACACGTAAGTGAATATTTTGCATGGTTAAATTAACTGTACAGGTAATTATACAGTGACTGAAGGTGCTCCTCTGCGTCATAACCATGGCATGCAGAGGGTGGGTGACGTTGTCCATGATGGCCAACAGTTTGGCCAGGATCCGTCTCTCCACCACCTCCTCTAGAGTGTCAAGGCTAATCCCCAGAACAGAGCTAGCCTTCCTGATCAGCTTATTTACCCGAGAAGCATCACCGACTTTTATGTTGGCGCCCCAGCACACCACTGCAAAAAAGATGACACCACAGACTGGTAGAAGGTATGCAGTAGTTTACTGCACACGTTGAAGGACCTGAGCCTCCTCAGAAAGTAGTGTCTGCTCTGGCCCTTTTTGTACAGAGCCCTGTTGTTACCAGCCCATTCCAGCCTGTTGTCCATATGGACTCCCAGGAACTTGTATGACCCAACCATTTCCACATCCATCCCCTGTATAGGGACTGCAGTCAGTTGTGCCTTGGTTCTCCTGAAGTCCACCACCATCTCCTTTGTTTTGCTGATGTTGAGCTGAAGGTGGTTCTGCTCACACCACAACACAAAGTCACTGATTGCGCTCCTGTACTCCTTCTCCTGCCCACCCCTGATGCTCCCTACAATTGCGGAGTCATCCGAGAACTTCTGTAGGTGGCAAGTTATTGTTATCTTGCTGCTGCTGTTCAATTATTGTTATTTTTATTTTCTATTCTTTTTTTCTAAAAACTTCTTAAAGCATTGTTGGTTAAGGGCTTGTAGGTAAGCATTTCACTGTAAGGTCTCCACCTTTTGTATTTTAATTTATTTGATATACATATCTTTTAAAAATATGGTTTCCTTTATTATGTTCCTCCCCTAATTGGAGTAAACTAATGAACAACAAAATGTAGGCTTCTACTTCCATATTATACATACTATATACATTTTACATACACTATCTATTTTACAATAGTTATATTTGTTTGTTTTTAGTCCTATCCTTTCTCTACCCTCAACCTCTCCCATCTATTTCTAATGTCCATCCAGTTTGATTTGTATTTGCCGTATATTTGTAACTGTGATATTTCACAAAAGCTCTTAACCTACAATTGAAGTTGGAAGTTTACATACACCTTAGCCAAATACGTTTTTCACAATTCCTGACATTTAATCCTAGTAAAGATTCCCTGTCTTAGGTCAGTTAGGATCACCACTTTATTTTAAGGATGTGAAATGTCAGAATAATAGTAGAGAGAATGATTTCTTTCAGCTTTTATTTCTTTCATCACATTCCTAGTGGGTCAGAAGTTTACATACACTCAATTAGTATTTGGTAGCATTGCCTTTAAATTGTTTAACTTGGGTCAAACGTTTCGGGTAGCCTTCCACAAGCTTCCCACAATAAGTTGGGTGAATTTTGGCTCATTCCTTCTGACAGAACTGGTGTAACTGAGTCAGGTTTGTAGGCCTCCTTGCTCGCATACACTTTTTCAGTTCTGCCCTCACATTTTCTATAGGATTGAGGTCAGGGCTTTGGGATGGCCACTCCAATTCCTTGACTTTGTTGTCCTTAAGTCATTTTGACACAACTTTGGAAGTATGCTTGGGGTCTTTGTCCATTTGCGACCAAGCTTTAACTTCCTAACTGATGTCTTGAGATGTTGCTTCAATATATACCCATCATTTTCCTTCCTCATGATGCCATCTATTTTGTGAAGTGCACCAGTCCCTCCTGCAGCAAAGCACCCCCACAACATGATGCTGCCACCCCCGTGCTTCACAGTTGGGATGGTGTTCGTCGGCTTGCAAGCCTCCCCCTTTTTCCTCCAAACATAACGATGGTCATTATGGCCAAACCGTTTCCTCCAAAAAGTATGATCTTTGTCCCCATGTGCAGTCGCAAACTGTGGTCTGGCTTTTTTATGGCGGTTTTGGAGCAGTGACTTCTTCCTTGCTGAGCGGCCTTTCAGGTTATGTCGATATAGGACTTGTTCTACTGTGGATATAGATACTTTTGTACCTGTTTCCTCTAGCATCTTCACAAGGTCCTTTGCTGTTGTTCTGGGATTGATTTGCACTTTTTGCACCAAAGTACGTTCGTCTCTAGGACAGAACGCGTCTCCTTCCCGAGCGGTATGATGGCTGCGTGGTCCCATGGTGTTCATACTTGCGCACTATTGTTTGTACAGATGAATGTGGTACTTTCAGGCGTTTGGAAATTGCTCCCAAGGATGAACCAGACTTGTGGAGGTCTACAATTATTTTTCTGAGGTCTTGGCTGATTTCTATTGATTTTCCCATGATGTCGAGCAAAGAGGCATTGAGGTTGAAGGTAGGCCTTGAAATACATCCACAGGTACAACTCTAATTGACTCAAATGATGTCAATTAGCCTATCAGAAGCTCCTAAAGCCATTACATCATTTCTAGAATTTTCCAAGCTGTTTAAAGGCACAGTCAACTTAGTGTATGTAAACCTCTGACCCACTGGAATTGTGATATAGTGAATTATAAGTGTAATTACAATTGTAAAAAATTGTTGGAAGAATCACTTGCCAAAACTATAGTTTGTTAACATGAAATCTGTGGAGTGGTTGAAGTTTTAATGACTTCAACCTAAGTGTATGTAAACTTCCGACTTCAACTGTATATACATTCTACAGCCCCCGTATGTTTTACATTTGTTATCTTGTTATTAGTCCCACCCTTCAGCGCCATTCAACCCCTCCAATCTATCTCTTACCAACATCCATATTTTTCAACTGTGCTGTGATGTTTCACAAAAGTATGGAACCTTTCTATTCTCAGTTTCTACAGATTGTTTGTTAAAGATAAACATTTTTGCTAAAAGTATTATTATATTATTGATCGATTGACTGACTTTTCAAATCACCCAGTATTGCTATTTGCAGAGTTAGCTCCATGTGAATGTTGCAATTCTTCAGCCATTCCTGGACCTGTGACCAAAAATAAGCTACATATGGACAGTACCAAAATAAATGATCTAATCGGTTGAAAAATTATTGACTCAAGACATTTCAGCTTTTCATTTTTAATTCATTTGTAAACATTTCAAAAAACATAATTCCACTTGGACATTTTGGGTATTGTGTGTAGGCCAGTGAAACAAAATTAGGAATTTAATCAATTTTAAATTCAGGCTGGAACACAACAAAATATGAGAAAAGTAAAGGATGTGTACACATACTCTGACTATTATACTGTTATTAATGCTCATATTTACTGGTATACTGAGTCTAAAGAAAGGAAGATAGAAAGCTTTATATTCAACCCCACCTTCCAGAATGCATTGTTCTGTAGTTCCAGGGGTCGCCCCCTCGAGTAGTCCTCCTAGCGGTTAGTTCTGGACTTGTAGGTTCACGTCTCTCTCTCTCTCGTCGGTCTTACCTCAGTGAGACACCGGCGCACCATATGCCTCCCAAAACAAGACACAGTGAAGCAACACAAAGTATTGAATAAGTAGCAAGATTACATAGCTAACGTACGTCTAGCCAGCTACGTTATTCACTGTCAAGCTAGCTAGCTATTTTAGCTATCTGTGCCATGGACCCGCGAGACACGGCACCGGATTCGTGGGAGCAGGAGGAGGATGCCAAGGCCCGAGCCGCCGCGGAACTCCAGTCCGCTCTCGCCGCTCTCAACGTCAATGCCAAGCCATTTGTCCCGAATGTCGACGCGGCGGTGTTTGTACCGACTTTCCTTCAAAGTAGCCCTACGGAAATCCCAAATTCCGACGGTCACGGTAGGTCAGTGCGTGCTTGTGGCGGAGTGTTAGATTAACGAGATGTTGACAGCTGCTGTTTATTGCCAGGGCTTAACCAGGTTAGCTAGCTAGATCGCTAGCTTGAGTTTGTAGCTAGCAAGTTCACTAGACTAGTGTTGTAGCTGTGATATTGCTCAACACTAATGTGACAGCTTTTGACATGATGCTGCAAAGTTTATAACTAGGCCTACTGCTCATGATGCTAGAATTATTGTTAAGCCATCATCACCCATACTGAATCTGATATGGTGATTCCTATTCCAAAAGTTCCAATGTTCATTTAATGGCAATGATAAATGCAACAACTTGTCTCTTCACAGGTGCTGAGCCAGTTGCCAACATGGAGGTTTTAGTTGGTATGTTTTGTGTCTTTTACTATATTGTTACAGTTGGATGTCAGAAGTTTACATACACTTAGGTTGAAGCCATTAAAACAAATTTTTCAACCACCACAGATTTCATGTTAATAAACTATAGTTTTGGCAAATCGGTTAGGACATCTACTTTGTGCATGACACAAGTAATTCTTCCAACAATTGTTTACAGACAGAATAGTTCACTTATAATTCACTATATCACAATTCCAGTGGGTCAGAAGTTTACATACACTAAGTTGACTGTGCCTTTAAACAGCTTGGAAAATTCCAGAAAATGATGTCATGGCTTTAGAAGCTTCGGATAGGCTAATTCACATAATTTGAGTCATTTGGAGGTGTACCTGTGGATGTATTTCAATGCCCATCAAACTCAGTGCCTCTCTGCTTAACGTCATGGAAAAATCAAAAGAAATCGGCCAAGACCTCAGAAAAAAAATTGTAGACCTCCACAAGTCTGGTTCATCCTTGGGAGCAATTTCCAAACGCCTGAAGGTACCACGTTCATCTGTACAAACAATAGTACGCAAGTATAAACACCACGCAGCCGTCATACCACTCAGGAAGGAGACGCGCTCTGTCTCTTAGAGATGAACGTACTGTGGTGCGAAAGTGCAAATCAATCCCAGAACAACAGCAAAGGACCTTGTGAAGATGCTGGAGAGGAAACAGGTACAAAAGTATCTTTATCCACAGTAAAACGAGTCCTATATCGACGTAACCTGAAAGGCCGCTCAGCAAGGAAGAAGCCACTGCTCCAAAACCGCCATAAAAAAGCCAGACTACGGTTTGCAACTGCACATGGGGACAAAGATTGTACTTTTTGGAGAAATGTCCTCTGGTCTGATGAAACAAAAATAGAACTGTTTGGCCATAATGACTATCGTTATGTTTGGAGGAAAACACCATCCCAACCGTGAAGCACAGGGGTGGCAGCATCATGTTGTGGGGGTGCTTTGCTGCAGGAGGGACTGGTGCACTTCACAAAATAGATGTCATCAAGAGGAAGGAAAATGTTGTGGATATATTGAAGCAACATATCAAGACATCAGTCAGGAAGTTAAAGCTTGGTCACACATGGGTCTTCCAAATGGACAATGACCCCAAGCATACTTCCAAAGTTGTGGCAAAATGAATTTAGGACAACAAAATCAAGGTATTGGAGTGACCATCACAAAGCCCTGACCTCAATCCTATATAACATTTTTGGCAGAACTAAAAAAACGTGTGCGGCCTACAAACCTGACTCATTTACACCAGTTCTGTCAGGAGGAATGGGCCAAAATTCACCCAACCTATTGTGAGAAGCTTGTGGAAGGCTACCCGAAACACAATGTTATTGTTTTGTATCACAGGTGGGTCTGAGGTCTTTTTACCTGTAGAAGGTTGCCTTGCCAACTCTCACCCAACTCATTCCAGAAGCGATTACAAATGTCCTTCAGTCAGTATTGTTTACCTTTCATTAATTTTGAACTTGAAACGTCTCTTCAGGCCTACTGCTCACTGGGAGGTAGCCTATGCCCGAAGGCCAGTTCTGGGAGACATGACAAGGTCCAACTAGGAAGGTTTGCAGGCTCCCAGTCCCTACATGCACATCTATAACATGATGCAACATCACAGGCCTATGCTTAAAATAGACTAGTACACTGGGACACGTGGAAACAGATGGAAAATATGTTTGTTAGACTGGTATAACCAAATGGGGCACAGTCCAGTTCTTGTATTTTCAGGGAACGTTTCTGTACAGATGTACTATGTTGACCAGCTGTATATGTGCTGAGGTCAGGGGTTTAAATTTCGCCAGAGAACACTGCCGCTGTGCACATCTACTCATGTTACATAGGCCTGATTTATCTGTTAGTGTGACAGCTTGCCAGAGAGAGAGAAGACATGATGGGAAGGGAGTTCTGAGTGACTAGTGAAGTTACCTCGTGGGTTTATATTTCAGAACAGTTGTCATCATCATGACTATTCTCCAGTGCTGATTGTGAATGACAAGCGTTGAGAAGAGAACAGGCATTGTACATGATCAGCCAATTGTTTAATTTCATGGATAAGGAAATGCAGGCCTTGTTTATTTGCTGCTATGGGAAGAGTTTTTTTTGACACACTAATCTACTGATTTTATTAACAGGTTTCTACATTTGCATCAGTGCTAGGTGTACTATAATTTATTTAAAGAATGCATTTAATTTGTTCAATGTAAGGTTAGCTAGCTATCACTACTATCACTGCAATGCTCTATCACTATTCAATAATTATATTGAACATCCATGGCATAGGTGACCACAATTTCATTGTCATATTGTGTGAGGTCAGAGGTCAAAGAGCATTGTTTGAAGAGAACAGCCAATCACTGTATAGTTTAGCACACTGTTTAGATGCTCCGAGATGCTCCATCAAAACCCTGAGATCATCTGAACAGTGTGACAGTGCTCTCCTTTCTGTTCACAAGCAACCTCATATACTCAACATGCACCGGTGAAATCTGCTGGCTGTGCGAACTACCTTCAACAAAAGAGCTTTGTTTTGTGGTCTACCTCCGTGGTAAACGAGTGCCGCTTGTGTCCTTTAGCTCCGGTGGAGAACGGAGGAGGGCCAGAAGCAGACGTGGAGGTGGAAACGTGGGAGCAGAAAGAGGAGCCCGGGGAAGGAGAACCAGGAGGAGGGGGAGCCCTGGGAGGAGAACCAGGAGGAGGGGAAGCCCTGGGAGGAGAAGGGGGTTCTAGTGAGGAGGCACAGGGAAAGGAGGAAGAGGAGATGGAGGAGGAGGAGGAGGAAGAAGAGGAGGAGTTGCCCGTGCTAAAAGTAATCCCGCTTCCACCAGATGCCCCGAAGAAGGAGCATGTCAATGTGGTGTTCATTGGTCATGTGGGTGCGTCCCTATTGTATATTATTATCTCATGGTTTTCTTTGGTATATTGTTTGTTCTCCCTGGACGCAGAGAAAATGCTCTTAGAAATTGCCTGTGTATTCATTTGGCTTGAAGACCACATTTCTTTTTTTATCAGATGCTGGTAAATCAACTATTGGAGGACAGATCATGTGAGTAATAACATAGTTATCAATAACTATTCCTACATTCAGGTTACTGAAGATGGCTTAACATTTTCTTCCACAGTATGATATCCATTGCTACTAATGCCAAGGCTATCTAAAAAATAAAATGTTATCTCCTATATTTATCAGATCAGGCCTTTTCTGTTTTTCTTTCTTATTGTAGGTATTTGACAGGGATGGTGGAGAAAAGAACCCTGGAGAAATATGAAAGAGAAGCAAAAGAAAAAAACAGAGAAACATGGTGAGCTAACCTTCTGTTGTGACTAGATTCAGTTATGTGTATGGTTGAAAATAATAGAAATGACTGAAAAACGTTTGTATATTACTTTTTCATCTTGGGTCCGACATGAGAAAATATGGTAGCCTATTTCTAATCCAAACTTTTAGGCACTCAGTTTAGTTTTTCTGCTCCCCAGGTACCTGTCCTGGGCCCTGGACACCAACCAGGAGGAGAGAGACAAGGGGAAGACGGTGGAGGTGGGGAGAGCCTACTTTGAGACAGAGAAAAAGCACTTTACCATCCTGGACGCCCCTGGCCACAAAAGCTTTGTCCCCAACATGATCGGTGGGGCATCACAGGCTGACTTGGCAGTGCTGGTGAGTTTTCCCCAACAATGCTTAGCGGAAGGCATTGTATTGTCCACTTTTGATATCTGCTGCGTCGAGGCAAAACAGGCCTGTGTGTCCCTTTTTTAATTAGATAGTTTAAATGTTTCCATTATCAAATCAAAGTTCATTGGTCGCGTACACAGTAAACTTTGATTTGACTGGGACTGTGTTTTTTTTTTTTAAGAAGAAGAGGACTGACTTACTGTATAGTGAGATAGTAGATTCTAACATGCATTTTAGTTTTGAAAACAAAACTGTAGATCAGGGGTGCACAATTAGAATTCAAAGAGGTCCAGTGACTAACATTTTCCAAAATGTCTAACGTGCACTATGATTTGGGGGCATATGTAGTTCTTGTATATGTATAGCTAATAAACAAAGTACTACATTTCAACAATATTTATTGCACATTTTCAATGCAGACACATTAAACATGAGGTAAAATAAATATGCAGCCTAATCATAAATAGGCCTATCACAAATGTTCTCATTTCAAGCAAAACAAGACTGCATCTTCACAAAAAAGTAACAAAAGTGCCTGTTTCTGAAAAAAGTGCTTTGATTTTTGAACAAATAAGAAAACACAGGTTTAATATTTATCTTCCCTACTTTCTCCCACTTCACTTCTCCATCTCTCTTTAGTGAGAGAAATGGGCTTTTGCTTGCCCTGGCAGTAATTTGAACCTTGGCTGGAATCAGTGCCATTCTCATGCACATATGTAGGTGCTCATTGGTGAGTCTAGAACAGTACTTATTTTTAATGATGTTCATAGTGGAGAAAGAAGACTCACAACTGTATGTGGAGCCAAACATGGTCAAGGTGTGTAGTGCTACTTTGGTTAGACCAGGGAAAACAGTCTCAGACACATCCTGCAGCCAGTGTCATGATCAGTTAGTTGAAAGTGCTCTCTTAGTGCAACATTTGCTTGCAGATCAATCAGTTCCATCTGTAGAGATCCAGCATGTGCCCACTTGAAGGTCTGTGTCACCTCCTTTGAAAATCCCCTGACATCATTGAGGAATGGATTCTCAATGAGAAGAAGGAGCTGCTGTCCAAAGCTGAAGCTGTCAAAGCGATTACTGAAGTTTCCAATCAGCTTATCTATGAAGTCAACATGAGGAGAAACATCTCTCTCACCCTGAATCTGTTTCTGCACTTTTGGGAAGTGTGCACAGTCTCCTTGAAGATCTTCCTTGAACACTTCCAGTTTCCTCTGGAAGGAGCGGACAGATGTCATGAAATCACAAACTGAACGGTTCTTGCCCTGTAGTTTCAAGTTGACCTCGTTAAGGTGTGATGTCTACCAAAAAAGCAACCTTATCCATTTTGCTCTCGTCTTGCAAAAAAAGTGAAAACTGTGTTGCCTTCTGACTCTTGAGTTGTATTAGGAAAGATGTTATCTCCTTTCGAATGGACCAAAAACGTTCCAACACCCTGCCTTTACTGAGCCATCTTACGTTGTTGTGCAGCAGTAGGTCATTTGCATTTGCCTCAACTTCTTTCAGGAATTCTCTCAGCAGGCGATGTTGATGAGATGAGGAAGCCCTGAGGAAGTTGATTAGTTTCATTGTTGTATTCATCACTTCCGCATACTCTTCTGACAGATTGGCTCACAGGACAGACTGATGAATGAGGCAGTGGTAAGCTGTGAGATCAGGGTTGTCCTCTTTCAGCCCGTGCCACAGCTCCTCTCTCTCTTCCTATCATGGCAGGGGTCTGAGGTGATAGAGACCACTTGTTTTAGATCTGTCCCCCTCTTTCTCAGCATCTCCTTTATGGCCATGTATATGTCCTTTCCTCTTGTATGTGTCTCGAGTGGTGTTACACCTAACAGGTCTTCACAGAATTCCTTCTTCTCTGTGTGGTCAAATCTAACATACACCAGAAGCTGGGCATTATCCTTCACATCGGTGGATTCATCAACAACTAATGCTATGCATGGTGCAGTCTGAGTAGCTTCATCAAGCTGTTTTAATACATACTCTGTTAGTATTTCACTCTTTCTTGCTGTTGTTGTACGTGACATTGGGATTTGCTTGATCTTTTCACACAGCTCGTCTTTTTGTTAACCGTCAAGTTTCAGCAACAGCCTTCATGCACTCCATCAGCACTCCCCTGTCAGTAAATGGCTTTTGGTGTTGACCCAAAATCCAAGCTATTTTTAGTGAACATTCGTTTCCACGTTGTTGGCCAGTGAATGCATGGGAGAGGACTCTGGTGGACCGATCATACTGGGCTTTGAGTTTGTTTATTTTGCGTGACCCCAGACTGCTGTGGATATGTTTGCTCAAAAGATCTGTGCTTTGTCACGTAGTGGCGCTTCAAGTTGGCACTTTTTATTAGAAGCACAGTCTCTGAACATATCAGGCAGAGTGGTTTGACACTCGCTGCGGGAAGGATAAAGGCATATTTGTCTGTTCACTCCTCTTTGAAAGCTCGATTTTCTGTATCGACTCTCCTGACTTTTGCGCACGCCATTCTATAATTTCTCCTCTAGCTTCCGCTTTTGCTTCTCTCGCTGTCTCTCTCTGACAACATCAGTCTCCTAACATGCATTGTAAACATTCACTTTGATTGGCTGAGTTTCGTGAAGTGATTTAAATAACGCATGTGATTGGACAACACACAGTAGTATAGGGCGTTGTCTGGGACCTTACCAGCTGTGCTGAACCAGCGCAGTATGTGTACATTGAAAAAAAAGGGTTGCTTCATCAGTATTTAATTGAACAATTATTTATGAGAAATGTGTCGAGGTCCAGATAGAACCTTCACTCAGTCCGGACAGAGGTCCGCCAATTGTGCACCTCTGCTGTAGATAATGACATAGACAGTATGTATAGTACTCTATGGTATAGCCTAGTTGTTTATCAGTATCTTCTGCACCCTATGCTAGTCTATTGTAACCTTATGTTGTGGCCAGGTGATCTCGGCCAGAAAAGGAGAGTTTGAGACAGGCTTTGAGAAGGGAGGCCAGACGCGGGAGCACGCCATGCTGGCCAAGACTGCTGGAGTAAAGCACCTCATCGTCCTCGTCAACAAGATGGACGACCCCACCGTCAACTGGAGCTTGGAAAGGTGACTCGGTACAATGTACATACATGCATCTTGGTAGAGAGAAACAATATGTATATTTAAAGCCAAATGCAGAATCTACAGTCTGCCATCTAATGTGTTCATTGACCCTCGTGCTGCATGGCTGGTTATGACAGACATTCATAGAATAGGAAAGAGATTGTGTTCCTCAATTAGTCAACTCCCGAGTGGCGCAGCGATCTAAAGCACTGCATCTCAGTGTGCTAGAGGCGTCACTACAGACCCTGGTTCGATTCCAGGCTGTATCACAACCGGCCGTGATTGGGAGTCCCATAGGGCGGTGCACAATTGGCCCAGCGTCGTTGGGGTTTGGCCGGGGTATTGTAAATAAGAATTTGTTCTTAACTGACTTGCCTAGTTAAAGGCATTGTAACATTGTAACATTGATTTTTAACACAGTAAAATAACCCATCCTCCTCCCGCTCCACTACAGGTATGAGGAATGTAAAGAGAAGTTAGTGCCATTTCTGAAGAAGGTGGGCTTCAACCCGAAGAAGGACATCTACTTCATGCCTTGTTCTGGGCTAACGGGAGCCAACTTGAAAGACCCCATAGAGGAGTGCACGTGGTACACGTAAGCCAACCTCCGCTCTATTCTCTGCCAAAAGTACATGTTGAGTGACGGTTGCGTGTCAAGTCTTAATTTTCATAACAGTCCATCAAATCAATGTAGCTCTGCTGACTTTTCTGAAGCTATAAAAGTTCTCTCTATTCCCATAATAATTTAAAATCCATAAATATAGTATTAGAAAAGATAATAATTTATTATTGTCCTAATTATTCTTCGTTGCCAGGGGGTTGCCATTCATCCCACACCTAGACAGCCTGCCAAGCTTCAACAGAATCACAGACGGCCCCGTCAGATTACCCATCGTAGACAAATACAAGGTGAGCGCAACTGCTCTCATGAGTTATTCCAGTTACAGTTTACATACACCTTAGCCAAATACATTTAAACTCAGTTTTTCACAATTCCTGACAGTTAATCCTAGTAAAACGTCCCTGATTTAGGTCAGTTAGGATCACCACTTTATTTTAAGAATGTGAAATGTCAGAATAATAGTAGAGTGATTTGATTTATTTCAGCTTTTATTTCTTTCATCACATTCCCAGTGGGTCAGTAGTTTTGGGTCAAACGGTTCGGGTAGCCTTCCACAAGCTTCCAACAATAAGTTGGGTGAATTCCTCCTGACAGAACTGGTATAACGGAGTCAGGTTTCTAGGCCTCCTTGCTCGCACCCGCTTTTTCAGTTCTGCCCACAAATTTTCTATAGGATTGAGGTCAGGGCTTTGTGATGGTCACTCCAATACCTTCATTTTGTTGTCCTTAAGCCATTTTGCCACAACTTTGGAAGTATGCTTGGAGTCATTGTCCATTTGGAAGACCCATTTGCGACCAAGCTTTAACTTCCTGACTGATGTCTTGAGATGTTGCTTCAATATATCCACAAAATGTTCCTTCCTCATGATGACATCTATTTTGTGAAGTGCACCAGTCCCTCCTGCAGCAAAGCACCCCCACAACATGATGCTGCCACCCCTGTGCTTCACGGTTGGGATAGTGTTCTTCCCCCTTTTTCCTCCAAACATAACGATAGTCATTATGGACAAACAGTTCTATCTTTGTTTCATCAGACCAGAGGACATTTCTCCAAAAAGTGGCTTCTTCCTTGCTGAGCTGCGTTTCAGGTTATGTCGATATAGGACTCGTTTTACTGTGGATATAGATACTTTTGTACCGGTTTCCTTCAGCTTCTTCACAAGGTTCTTTGCTGCTGTTCTGGAATTGATTTGCACATTTTGCACCAAAGTACATTAATCTCTAGGAGACAGAACGCGTATCCTTCCTGAGCGGTATGACAACTGCGTGGTCCCATGGTGTTTATACCTGCGTACTATTGTTTGTACAGATGAACGTTGTACCTTCAGGAAATTGGAAATTGCTCCCAAGGATGAACCAGACTTGTGGAGGTCTACAATTTGGCTGTGATGGCCACGATTCGTGATTCGTGCAAAGAGGCCTGTGGATGTATTTCAAGGTAGGCCTTGAAATACATCCACAGGTACACCATCAACAGACTCAAATGATGTCAATTAGCCTATCAGAAGCTTCTAAAGCCATGACATCATTTTCTGGAATTTTCCAAGCTGTTTAAAGGCACAGTCAACTTAGTGTATGTAAACTTCTGACCCACTGTAATTGTGATATAGTGAATTCTAAGTGAAATAATCTGTCTGTAAACAATTGTTGGAAGAATTACTTGTGTCATGCACAAAGTAGATGTCCTAACCGACTTGCCAAAACTATAGTTTGTTAACATGAAATCTGTGGAGTGGTTGAAAATGAGTTTTAATGACTTCAACCTAAGTGTATGTAAACTTCTGACTTCACCTGTACATATCTCTAGCTCTGTATTGCACTCAGCGGCATAACTAGCATGATTTTGAACCAATAGTAATTAATAATAATTATTATTATCTGAGAGTTTGACAACTGTTTATGAAATGACTGCAAAAAGATAACTATAATGCAGGACTGTGCAGCTGCTACACAACACACACACACACACACACACACACACTCTCTGGCCTTCCAACATCAGGGTGTCCTTCCAAGTCCTCCCTACTGTAGCCAAGGACAACAGAGCACAGCCATTTTCTCCACATGACAATTTAGCTTTCTGGCACCGGTTTCATCAGCATGTGGGTGTGTTTTGGAACAGGTTAGAATACAGGGAACGTGATGGAATTAAGATATTGTATAGCTTTCTCAGCAGGTCTTCTACACACACACACACACACACACACACACACACACACACACACACACACACACACACACACACTGCAGGGTGTTTTGAAACCCAGGAGCTCTAATTAGGTTTGCTATTCAGTTGATATAATGAATTTGCGGTCTGTTTAAATTGGGGGCTGGTTAGATTGTTAGACTAGCTGGCAGTGGGCGTGTTCTTATTTCACTACAGTACAGTAGCACAGGGGTCAACAGCTTAGCAGGTGGTAGCATAACAACCATTTTAATCTCCCAGCTGGAATCCATTTTTTAGTTTTATTAATTAATTCATTCATTCTATATCAAGGTGATCTTCCTAACCCTTAGTACCGATCTGTTGATGTGCCTTTGAGAAAGGCATTTAACCCTAATTGCTCTAGGGTCACTGTTGTTAAAGGCAGACCCTGACGTGACCCCGCTCTCTGGCATGCAAATATATAAGCACCCACCAAATTATTAAAACCTGTTAGATGGGAGCAGAGGATGAGAACGGCAACAAAGGATGTAATGTCATTTTCATTAACTGGTAGTAAGTACCCTTGTGCGAGCCGGAATGGCTCATAGGAGCAGGAGTCTCCTGTTTTTGTAGTGTGAGGCAGCTTGATTTACAACTCCCCCTGGACAGGGCGCTAGTCTATTGCAGGTCCTTACCCCCAAAACTATCTCACTGAGTGCCAAACAGAGACGCGTCAGGTCCCATTTTTACAATCTTTGGTATGACTCGGCAAGGGATCGAACTCACAACCTTCCAATCTCAGGGAGGACACTCTAACAACAAGGCCACTGACTTGAACTGGTAGCATAACCTTTAACCTGGTCTTGGTTGTTTGTGCTCTTTGCTCAGGATATGGGCACGGTGATCCTGGGGAAGCTGGAGTCTGGCTCCATTGCCAAAGCCCAGCAGCTGGTCATGATGCCTAACAGGGTAAGGCTCTCCATAGGTAATTAATCTGCCTTGCTCCTGGAAATTGTACAGGAGTCCCTTTCACAATTTACTTCTACTTTTTACTAATTTGGCAGATGCTCTGCAGAAGAACCTCTGCTAAATAATTTAAATGTAAATTGTGAAAGGGACACCAGACTTCCGACATTAAAATGCACTTTAGTTTTGGATTCACCAGCATGTACACACCTGTGTTAAACTAGTGATTTATATTTTCCTTCTTAGACCCAGTTTATCTTGCGATTAAGATTACTAATATAATACTTAATGTATAACACACTGTATATACAGCGCTATGATACATGTGATGTGTTATCCCTACCCCCAGCACACAGTGGAGGTGCTGAGCCTGCTGTCTGACGAGGTGGAGACAGATGAAGCTGTTCCTGGAGAGAATCTGAAGCTAAGGCTGAAGGGCATCGAGGAAGAGGAGATTCTGCCTGGCTTCATCCTCTGTAACGCTGAGAACCTCTGCCACGCTGGACGCACCTTTGACGCCCAGGTAGCCTCCTTAGGACAGGTCTAAGGTCCTCTGTAGCTTGGTTGGTAGAGCATGGCGTTTGCAATGCCAGGATAGTGGGTTCGATCCCCGGGACCACCAGTGTGTAAAATGTACAGTGTATGTGCGCATGACTGTAAGTCGCTTTGGATAAAAGCGTCTGCTAAATAAAGGTAATATATTATTATATTATTGTTTTAAGAAGATAAGTTGCATCAGAGAAATGCAAAATTATAGTGATGCTAGACAGGATTGTGGAGTAACTGATTACATGTAATCTGATTACCCCAAAAAACAAATCAGTTACGTTACCAGCAAAAATATTGTAATCAGATTACAGATACTTTTGAAAAACTAGCTTATTACTTATTGGACTACTTTTGAATTCAGAAAGAATGTTTGCAGAAAACTACGTTATGACCAATGTTCCCTCTAAGCTGCGCGTGTGCCCACAGAGAGAGGCACGAGATTGAACTTCACTCAAATTTCTAGAGCAGTGGTCACTAACCGGTCTATCGCGTTCGACTGGTCGATCTCCAAGGCATTCCTATTCGATCGCCAAACATTTATGTAAAAAGCCCAATGATCAAGCCTTGTGTTCCTATTTTTTATTTCATTTGTCTCAGGCTTTTGGCGGTAGGTGCACCAGATTCAGCTGCCCTGGGTGCCGGGTAGGCGAACTGATGCCATTTTGAACCATTTAATTTGTCTGAAGGTAGAAACTTTCCCGGCAGGCCAGAGAGTAAATCAAGTGCACTATAGGCCTACCACTGGCCAATCGGATTGCTCAAATGACCGTGTCTGCAGGAATGTACCAGGCATAAAAGAAAGCTACAGCAAAGTTAATACTGTGAGATTTCCAAATGTTTAAAACCATGACTAGAGAGAGACTGTCAACGAATACAGCAAAGAGCTGCTGTTTTTATGAGTGAGTTCATGTTTAAGTCCTTACTCAGCACTGTCAACACTTTGTATTCAACACTTTTATAAGCCATAAAATGTGTGTTCTTCAAGGATGCAAACTAGTCACCTTTCAACGAAATTCGTCATTTTGAATCCAAAATAGGTGACCTACGTGATTCGTGTAGATCTGATGAGAACTTAACGGATCAAATAATTGAGTTCATGGTGTGAACGTTATGACATCAAATGAGCTAACGTTATTAACTGGGAACGTTATACAACTCCTTGCCGTCCCTCAAGTTATAACGCGTTAGTTGCTTACTGGAACCTGGCAATCTGTGTGAAATGTTAACTAGCTAACTGTTATCTGTGAACTAATGTTTTCCCTCTACATTTTGTGGTTCATTTTTAGAATGAGAGAATTAGGGGAAAACTAGGCGTGGCTTGTTAAACAAGTGGATTCAGGGATCAAGTGTAGCTGGAGCTGGGACTGGCTTAAGCTGGATGCCACTATAGAGGTCAAAGGAACACCACACACTTTCCCTCTTTCTCACTTTTTCAATACAGTGGATAAAAAGTGGTATGCCAGGTGTACTCTCTGCCTGAAAGTTATCAATTATGCCAACAAAGGGTATCATGCTCTGCTGGCACATTGTAGAAGAGATGTCCACAGGCAGAAAGTGTACAATGTAATAATGTGCAGTGTAGCTCAAAGATATTGCTTTTTTGTGTTGAACTTGACAGTAACACTTGTTATATAAAATGTTTTACTCAGTGAACGTTATTTTTGCACACATGTAGCCTTGTGTACTTGATCGATGTCTACAATAGTGGCCAACATAATAGAGCAAAAATAGAATGCCTGAAAGTTTCATTCTATTTCTATTTTTTTTTTTTCCCCCAAGTGCAATATTTAGATGTGTGTGGTCACAAGCGTTCTATTATAAAGGCTGTCATCTTTTTTTCTCAAGACTTGAGTGTCATTTGCAGTAAAGTCTAGGCAACAAATAACATTGGATTGCTTTCTTTAAAAAATTTAGCGTGAGTTAGGTTCACATTGTATCACAAGTCATCGTAAATAAGAATTTGTTCTTAACTTATTTCCTTGCTAGCACTGACTTTCCTCACAGCTGCTTGTTTAAAGAAATGTACTTACTGTGATCGATATGTGGTTGTTCCACTGCCTATCCTAAGTTGAATGCACCATATTGCCCAGCCCTACTACCCTCTGTTGCTCCTTACGGTCAGATGCCGACAAGTTGCCATACCAGGCGGTGATGCAACCGGTCAGGATGCTCTCAATGGTGCTGCTGTAGAACGTTTTGAGGATCTAAGGGACCAATGCCAAATCTTTTCAGTCTCCTAAGGGGGAAAACGTGTTGTTGTGCCCTCTTCACAACTGTCTTGGTGTGTTTGGACCATTATAGTTTGTTGGTGATGTGGACACCAAGGAACTTAAAACTCTCGACCCGCTCCACTTCAGCCCCGTCGATGTGAATGGGGGCCTGTTCCGCCCTCCTTTTCCTGTAGTTCACGATCATCTCCTTTGTCCTGATCACATTGAGCGAGATGTACCCTTACTCCCTCCCATAGACTTACACAGTAATTATGACGACTTCTGGAGGACGTCTTCCAACCTATCAGAACTCTTGCAGCATCAACTGAAATGTTGTCCAACCAATCAAAGGATCGGAGAATGAATCTAGTACTGAAAGAATACGCTTCAGCTAGCTAACACTGCAGTGCATAAAATGTGGTGAGTAGTTGACTCGGGGAGAGAGAGAGACCATAATTGAACCGTTTTGAACAACTTAATTTCTTAAAAAATTAAGGAGAAGCAGATGAACGAGAGAGAGAGCTACAGTTGGAAGTCGGAGGTTTACATACACTTAGGTTGAAGTCATTAAAACTCATCTTTCAACCACTCCACAGATTTCATGTTAAACTATAGTTTTGGCAAATCGGTTAGGACATATACTTTGTGCATGACACGAGTAATTCTTCCAACAATTGTTTACAGACAGATTATTTAACTTATAATTCACTATATCACAATTCCAGTGGGTCAGAAGTTTACATACACTAAGTTGACTGTGCCTTTTAAACAGCTTGGAAAATTCCAGAAAATTATGTCATGGCTTTAGAAGCTTCTGATAGGCTAATTGACATCATTTGAGTCAATTGGAGGTGTACCTGTGGATGTATTTCAAGGCCTACCTTCAACCTCAATGCCTCTTTGCTCGACATCATGGGAAAATCAATAGAAATCAGCCAAGACCTCAGAAAAATAATTGTAGACCTCCACAAGTCTGGTTCATCGTTGGGAGCAACTTCCAAACCCCTGAAGGAACCACATTCATCTGTACAAACAATCGTATGCAAGTATAAACACCATGGGACCACGCATCTGTCATACCGCTCAGGAAGGAGACACGTTCTGTCTCCTAGAGATGAATGTAATCAATCCCAGAACAACAGCAAAGGACCTTGTGAAGATGCTGGAGGAAACAGGTACAAAAATATCTATATCCACAGTAAAACGAGTCCTATATCGACATAACCTGAAAGGCCAATCAGCAAGGAAGAGGTCACTGCTCCAAAACCGCCATAAAAATGCCAGACTACAGTTTGCAACTGCACATGGGGACAAAGCTTGTACTTTTTGTACAAAGCTTGTACAAAAATAGAACTGTTTGGCCATAATGACCATCGTTATGTTTGGAGGAAAAAGAGGGAGGCTTGCAAGCCGAAGAACACCATCCCAAACGTGAAGCTCGAGGGTGGCAGCATCATGTTTTGGGGGTGCTTTGCTGCAGGAGGGACTGGTGCACTTCACAAAATAGATGGCATCATGAGGAAGGAAAATTATGTGGATATATTGAAGCAACATCTCAAGACATCAGTCAGGAAGTTTAAGCTTGGTCGCAAATGGGTCTTCCAAATGGACAATGGCCCCAAGCATATTTCCAAAGTTGTGTCAAAATGGCTTAAGGACAACAAAGTCAAGGTATTGGAGTGGCCATCACAAAGCCCTGACCTCAATCCTATAGAAAATGTGTGGGCAGAACTGAAAAAGCATGTGCGAGCAAGGCAGGCCTACAAACCTGACTCAGTTACACCAGTTCTGTCAGGAGGAATGGGCCAAAATTCCCCCAACCTATTGTGGGAAGTGTGTGGAAGGCTACCCGAAACATTTGACCCAAGTTAAACAATTTTTAAAGGCAATGCTACCAAATACTAATTGAGTGTATGTAAACTTCTGACCCACTGGGAATGTGATGAAAGCTGAAATAAATAATTCTCTCTACTATTATTCTGACATTCTTAAAATAAAGTGGTAAGCCTAACTGACCTAAGACAGGGAATTTTTACATGGATTAAATGTCAGGAATTGTGAAAAACTGAGTTTAAATGTATTTGGATATGGTGTATGTAAACTTACGACTTCAACTGTATATTTCATTTTAAAAAATGCACTTTCTCTTACTTAACTAGCTAATGCAGCTAGCTAATTTAGCCTACTCAAACATCCGTCTCAAACAGAGTGGAATGCTGTTTGTTAGCTAGCTGGCTAAGGCTATTCAAGAATATAACATTTCCAAGTCAAGGTAAGCTTTCAGTTGTATAAATGTATTGCCACCAGGACCCGCTGATGTAACTGCTAAACTGGTTGTTATACATTACTGCGTGATTGTAGTGGGTTTACTAATGCGTTAGTTCTACTAGCTATATTGACTATGTTAGCTAATATGGTGACAAGGATGTATGCTGTGTTCATCAATTAGTGGTAATGGTCTGCCTGGTCACAGACAGCTGTTGTTGTGCACTGAAGTCCACAAGCGAACAGAAAAGGTTAGAGTAGGAGAGTGCGTGTATGCGAAAAGGAATTATACAACAAGCAACGAGATGATGATGATGTTTGTATGTGCCTGCTATGAAAGTGAACTGTGTTTGCGGATGATCAGGGGTGTGTTCATAAAAATAAAAAAAATTTAGTAAATGTAAGCAAACTAAATGAAATGGGTTTGACCTACCTGAATTTGTCCAATAGAAACTCTCATTTTGGCAACAGTTTGGACTAATGATTACACCCTAGATCAGCTAGATGCAGGCAAGACTGCAAGGCGCTATTGACTGTCACCTTGATTACTCCAATTTGTCTCTCTACATGTGCACCTACGTTATATAAACTTTAATTTGTAGGCTGGGTTGTAGCAACCTCATAATGGGTATAGGGAAAATTTGACTCATGTAGTAGCCTAAACCTATCGATGTTACATTGAGCTGGGTGAATTTAATATGAATGACAGTGATCCAATATGCTGTAATAGAAATAAGGCCATGCTCATAAAAATGTTTTAGTGACCATTCTGCAGAGCTGCCTCCAGAAGAAGATTCATGACGAAAAACACTAACCTGCTGATGACACACCAAATGCATTTGATGGACTTTTTTTGTATTCTTCTAATGCCTTTTAAGTGAAAAGTAATCCAAAAGTAACTAAACGTAATCAGACCGTTAATGAATTTGGGTAATCCAAAAGTTACATTACTAATTTTGGACAGGTAACCGTAATGGATTACCGTTCCAAAGTAACCTACCTAACCCTAATGCTAGATTGGACTGACCAAATATGTAAACTCCAATTTCTCTGTTTTTTTAAAACTTTGTTTTCAGATTGTCATCATTGAGCATAAATCCATCATCTGCCCAGGTTACAACGCAGTCCTACACATCCATACCTGTATTGAAGAAGTACAAATCACAGTGAGTTACTAAGTTACATTAGCTTGTTAACATCTCCTAACCCGACTGGGTGTCTCCAATTATAGGTTGCCAACCACAGGTATCTTCTCTGTCAGTGAATAATGCTCATTAGGAAATAAACCCTTTATATAATTAAATTCTCTCCTCAGGCCTTAATCTGTCTAGTGGACAAGAAGACAGGTGAGAAGAGCAAGACGCGACCTCGCTTTGTCAAACAGGACCAGGTGTGCATCGCCCGGCTTCGTTGTGCTGGAACCATCTGCCTCGAGACCTTCAAAGACTTCCCACAGATGGGGAGGTTCACCCTACGAGATGAAGGTTGTGTTTGTGTGTGTGTGTCTGTGGTATTGTTTTCCCCCATATATTGTTTATATTGAGGAATATTTAGAAGCCTCTACTTGATACATTAGAAAACCAGAGCCAAATGGAATACTAAAATGTTTTATAACTATAATTGTCTCCCTTTTCAGGCAAAACCATTGCTATTGGCAAAGTGCTGAAGCTGGTACCAGAGAAGGACTAATGTGAACCAGCATGGAATCCTGGGACAGTTGTCATGACAGAGGAGGAAGCTGCTAACGCAGACCTAGCCAGCCACCCCCTCTTACATACCACGATCTGCTGAAGAAGATGAGGAAGAGAAGGAGGAGAACAAATCAAGTTTGAAAATAAAGAAGAAACTTTAAAAAATGACTGAATCAGTTTTTATGATGAACAATATTAAAGAAAGACAAGTCCAGTGTGTCAGCTTTCTCATATTGAGAGCTCAGCTATGCCACTAATGTAGCCACTACCCTTTCCCAGGCCAACCTCACTTTGCACTGGTCCACCTTTTGTTTTTGGAAATGGGAATGTATGCAGTGTTACTTTGTTTGGAAATGAAGGGACTGGCGTGGCATCCGGTTGCATCACTTTGGACCAGAGTTAGGTAGTTATACCCATTCAAATCCAAAATATTATACCAAAATTGTAATATTTTGGTTGTAGACATCCCCATACCAAAATCCTATCTGGTATGTTCACACGCACACAATAAAACAAACATGGTTCCTGTTGTGAACATGTGTTGTCATGTTACCAACAACAATGAAAATAAAATATCAAACTGAGGAATACAAGTAAAAGCGCTGTATATTATCAATTTCTTACAATGTTCATTTAGCCTTTCTTGAATCTTGATGTAGAAAGAAGTGGGGGAGAAATTGTCCTCAAACTTCTTGCAAATAAAGTTGGGATGTTTCAATTTCAAGAGTGACGTGGACCCATCGATATGAGCATGCGTCAGCCTGGCCATTTGGTTTAACCTGAAGAAAGAAGCATGGCAGACAAAACGGAGGATTTACTACTGGACCGGGTGCAGGTAATGTATAAACACTACTCTGATAAGATATTCTTCGACAAAACTATAGTTGTTATATGGGAGTTAGGAAAAGTGGGGTGATATTAGTGGGGTATATTGTGTAAGCCACCTTTCTCTAGAGCTAGCAACTCGCTGGCTAGCTAACTTGCGCGGTCGGATAGTTCGACACGAGGCCAGCCACTCAGTTATCTTCTGTATCTCAACGAGGAACGCTGTGAATACATTATCAATGATAAAATGTGTACACCTCCCACAATTGTTTATGTTGGTAAAAGTGCCTTTGGAAAAATATCGACCCGTCGCTACACTGACTTGTAACGTTAGGCGAAAGGTGTAACTAGTTAAAGTTAGCTAGGTAGCTAACGTTACCGCGTTAACGTTTTCACCTGAACTGACTCTTGTTCAGCACGATTTGTGTAGATGACTAAACTAATATCATTTGCATTTGATATACGTTGTCAATTTGCACAAGATGACCGAAATATTAATTTGTTGTCAGTGTATTGGCTATTTATTCACATTCTCATTGTCCCTAGGTAAAGAAGGCTGTTCAAGCACTGCAGGCTTTCCTGAAGACCAAATCTACCCCAGAATCTCTGCTCCTGGACGAGAGTCAACACCTCTCCCTCCTCTTCACACTATGGAAGGTCCCCAAGCAGGCCCAGACCATCCGCATGTGAGTCCCTTTGCCAACACAGTACATAGCTACAAAACGACATGGCTACATAATACATGCATAGCTATTGAAAAATCTGTTGAATGTGTTGCCTAAGAAACACCCTGTCCAGGAGTATAGGTGGGCAAACTGTTATACTAATCAGAAGTCTCTTCTGTTTCTCTCTCAGCCCCTTGCCTCATGGTATCCGCACCGACACAGATGAGGTGTGTCTCTTCACCAGAGACGAGCCCAACATGACCCCTGACCAGACCCAGAGGTTCTACAAGAAACTCCTGTCAGAGAGAGGTGTCAAGAACGTCACAGAGGTATTTCCAAATACTGAAGTAAATTGTATTTATATAAGGCTTTTTTTTAGACCCACAAAGCATTCACCTCATCCTCAAATGCATCTCTTCAACTGATTTACTCTAGTCTGTAGCTAGTGTTTGGTCATCCAATGTGAATAAGTGCACCCCAGCAAACCCTGTCCTCCTGTTTGTGTTGGACGTGGGCAATGATGGTGCCATAGTGACTCAAAATATATCCAGACGGACTTCCCTCTCTATTGGAGTCTGTCTCTACAACTTTGAGACAGTTACTTACTATCTTACTGTATATGTATGTAATATTTATAATCAGTGCTTAGGTAATTTTGATATCTCTAGTTTACTTCTTGGTGCATGAGACTCTACTCACCCAGGCATATCCCTTTCTTTCTATAGGTGATCTCTTACAAGACACTGAGGACCGAGTACAAGCCCTTTGAGGCCAAACGCCGGCTGCTGGGGAACTTTGACATGTTCCTTTCAGACGGCCGCATCCGCCGCCTATTGTCCTCGCACATCGGCAAGCACTTCTACGAGAGGAAGAAGTAAGCTTACAAATGCTTGTAAATATTGTTATTTGGTCACCTTGTCCATTTTTAAGCTCATTTAAATCGATTTAAAGATTCATTTTTGCACTGGTTCGGAACCTGGTTCACTCTCAGTATGAATTTTGGTTTAACGCCATTGCTATATGAAACTTATTCCAGTGAGGCAGGGGAGCGGTATCCTTTTTGTGCTGTCTCCCTGTTCACTCTCTGGGAACATCAACAAAGCCCCTAGTGCTGTTCCCTGGTTTTGAAATGCATGAAATCACACATCTTATGTTTAAATGTGCCTTTAAGCTAGCCCTTCCATAGTTCTAATCCTAATGGAGTGTGTTCTCTCCCCTGCTTAGAGAGCCTTTGTCAGTGAACCTGCAGAGCAAGAAGCTGGCCTTGGACATCCAGAGAACCATCCAGGGAACAACCATCTCCATTTCTAAGAAAGGCTGCTGCTGGTGAGGCTTGCTATCTGACTTGACCAATAAGTGCACCTCAGCAAACCCTGTCCTCTTTTCAGTGTTGTACATGGGCATTGATGGTGCCATAGTGACTCAAAATATATCCAGATGGATCTCCCTTTCTATTGGAGCCTGTCTCTACAACTTTGACACAAAATAACAAGCAATGCACATTAATTCATATACACACTACCTCCTTTAACATGTTATTGTTTGTTTTAGCATGGCTCGTGTGGCCCACTCTGGGATGGCTGTAGATGAGATAGCAGAGAATATCGATTCAGCTGTAAGCACCATCGTAACGGAACTACGCAAGGTGAGTTTGCTGCCAGGGTGTCTTCCTGATCTCCCTAATCAATTGTACCCTGTCAACACATATATTTAATTTACACTTTTATTATATGTTAAATGGTCAGGTGTACTCAATGTTTATTAATATTAAAGGAATTTGTGGGCCCAGTCTGAAAATCACCTTTGATATCTCTGTTGTCTGGGGTGATATAACTGGGCCTATAGTAGTATTGTGGTATGTTAAGCTTATTGCCTGCTCTGTATAGCAGTGTGATTAAACCCATGTGCCTACAATCCTCGATCCTGACAAAGAAAGGCCTTTAACAAGTGGCCGCAATCTGAGTGATACGATACACAGGGTATCAATGTTGTCTTTGCCAGTAACGTTGAAAATATTTTCTTTACAGAAATAGTTTTGACCTAAATGTATGGTTAAACATGTTATTGGAGTCTAAAGACAGCAGCTGTCTTGTCTCTTTTTTGCAGAAAGGACCACTGATAAAGATCATACACCTGAAGAGCCAGTCATCTGTGGCTCTGCCCATCTACACCTCTAACCTCAGTAACCTGACCCTGATAGAGGAAACACAAAAACAAGCCAGTGCATCCAAGGACGCCAAGGTAGGACTGCTACACACAAATGCTTGTAAATTGCATTGGAAGATTATATTGTTAGTTTATCCATTATCTATTTTTGTCAAATAATCTTTCAAAGGACTTGACTTTGCACTGGTTCGGAACCTGATTTACTCTCTGTATGAATGTTGGTTTAAATCCAGTGCTATATGAAACTCATTCTAGTGAGGCAGGGGAGCGGTATCCATATTGTGCTGTCTCCCTGTTCACTCTCTGGAAACATCATAGCTCCTAGTGCTGCATATTGACCATTGCAGATTAGAAATAACAGACGAGCTGGATCTAACATCCTCAATACCTGTATCTTTTTTGTTTTTGAATTTCAGAAAAATGCAAGCAGACAGAAGTCTGCAAAGAAGGAACAGAAGTCTACAGAAAACTCGGGTGCTGAGGGGGAGGAAGAGATCCCACAGCTGGTTCCCATAGTAACGCCAAGGAAAAAGGCTAAACTGGAGGTCTGTATCACTAGTGTCAAACCAAATGCATTTTAATATTATTAGTATAATATATCTTTAGTTGATAATTTTGTATTTTTGTCAAACAAATATTTTTAAGGACTCTTCTTTGCACTGGTTCGGAGTCTGGGTCACTCTCAGTATGAATTTTGGTTAGATGGTACTTTATTGATCCCTGAGTGGACATTTCTTTGTTTAAACCCAATGCTAAATGAAACTCATTCCAGTGAGGCAGGGGAGTTGGTCTCCCTGTTTGCGCAGTCTCCCTGTTTGCGCTGTCTCCCTGTTCGCTGTCTGGGAACACTACCCTTAAGTGCCACAGATGGGTTGTGGAGGTTAATTGACCCACCTCCTTCTTTGTATATACAGAAAAGACTCCTCTCAGTACTGTGCTAATTGTTTGCTTCTCTCTCTCCAATCCCCGTAGAAGCCGATCAAGAAGGGACTTATGAAGGTACCTAAACCAAGAGGAAAGAAAGGTGTAAAAGGAAAAATGACCAAAAAGGCTGCTAAAATATCCTTACAAAATAAAAGAAAAGTGCCTAAATCTTAATGTATGTTTTGTCATGTCAACTCAGTGGAACACAACTGTCCTTTCTCTCCTCGTTACTCTCCGTGTATTACTCCCCCTTTCTCGACATGGTGCTCTGACTTCATCATGCTGGTTCTAAATGTATATAACTGTCAATGTTTAATTTTGTTGAATTGTTCCAAGGACAAACACAAATGCGTTGCAAATTTCTTTGTCTGCGCCATAAAAGGGTTTTGTTCAAAATCATCTTTTGTATAAGCCAAACGTGTAAATTAAAATAATTAATATTACCACAAAGTATATTTCATGTCTTAATTTATCCACAATTGCATTGTTTTCCATTAGCGCCGGCCGTCTGCTAATCAGTCGGTTGCTCATTTTCAGCCGGCTCCTTTTTTCCTTTCAAATTAACTAGGCTACTTTTCATTTTAGTTTCAATTACCTAGTCTCGCAAGCTCTCTCCCCCGCTAGAATGAACAATATGCATCTTCTAGCAATATATTGATAGGTGCCGGTCAGTCGCAAAGACGGCGATGACCGGGAAACTGTCTGTCCTGCTATCCGGTACAATGTCTGCGCTGTGGTTGGTTGTAGTCAAATTTTACACGGAGGGCGAGGATGCTCGTACATCTGCACGTCCCATGTAATGGGAGTGGTAGCGATGAGTCAATCCACTTAGTCTGATTTGTTTTCTGGGACATTTCATTTATTTTCTTAATGTGTCTCACAGCCAGCCATGTGGAATTGTGAAGTATGCGCTATTTACTGCTTTGACATTTTTATTTTGACAACCGAACAGCAAGTGTTGACTAGTTTATAAAAGGTGTCGAATTGACTAGTCTCTCCTAGTGCCTTCAGAAAGTATTCATACCTCTCGGCTTATTCTACATTTTGTTCTTACAGCCTGAAATCAAAATATATTGTTTTTATCACCTGTCTACACACAATACCCCATAATGACAGTGAAACGTGCTTGTTGAAATTTCAGCAAATGTATTGAATGAAATACACATCTCATTTACCTGAGTATTAGTTACCCCTGAGTCAATACTTTGTAGAAGGACCTTTGGCGGCGACTACAGCTTTCAGTCTTAGGGTATGTCTATCAGCTTTGCAAATCTGGATTTTGGGATTTTTTCCCCCCAATTTCTTCCTTTGCAGATTTTCTTAAGTTAGATGGGAAGTGGCAGTGAACAGATCTTAAAGTCTTTCCACAGATGTTCAATGTTATGGGCTTTGGTTGGCCCGCTCAAGGACTTCCCCATTCTTGTTCTGAAGCCATTAGTGTTGCTTTGGGTTATTGTCCTGTTGGAATGTAATTCTTTCCTCCAGTCCAAGGTCGTTTGTATTGAAGCAGGATTCGCCTGTATTTGGCTCCATTCATTGTTACACTATCCTTACCAGTCTCCCAGTCCCTGCTACTGAAAAGCATCCCCATAACATGATGCTGCCACCACCATGCTTAACGGTAGGGATGGTGTTAGAAGGGTGATTAGCTGTGCCTGGTTTTCTCCAGACATGGTGCTTTTTCCATTCAAGACAATTTGTCTCAATAGACCACAGAATATATTTTCTTTATCGTTCTTTCATGTGCGATATCTGTCTACATGTAATGTGTGGTTCTGGTTCACCTCCGATGCATTAGCCTTGAGTGATGTTTACCATTAACACTGACCAAATACAGTAGACTATTAGATGACAAGGCTATTGTGGATGAGGTCATAACATGGTTGTGCAGCTGCTGTCTGATCTGTACAGGCCATGTTTGCCTTTCTAATATCAGAGGGTTGCTCACTAGAGTTCTTTTAATGTCTAACATCGATTTTTAAATATAATTTCTGTAATATCAATTTGAAGCAAAGTCATGTATTTGTTCAGCACTGTTTTCACATGAATGTAAAAGCTGCCGGAGTTGTGAGTTTTGACAATACACGCCTACAGGTGATCCACGTCTGTATTATTGAACTACTCCTCGTTTGATGTGGGTGTGGTTAACTGGGTGGAAATTTATGGGCTTTAGGAAACAACTGAGCGGTCAGGATCACATCAGTAGGCAGGCTGTTGTATACTTGTTAATGCAAGGTAGTTGTCGTTGTTCGAGAGGTCATGAGGTGAATCGCAAACTGGGTCTACAAAATATAAACTATTTCACTTTGAGGAACAATTGCAGTTTAGTAAGGGCTGCTTTTCACTTGAGTGCAGATTTTGACAAAACAGTCATTGCATCATTATTATGAGGATGGCATCAGAAGAGCCTCCTAGAACAGAGGATTTTGTGAGGAGAGTCCTGTGTCCGGAACTTGACCCCAATACTCCAGAACCACCTTGCTGGGCCTACATACACAAACCTATCATCATGGTGTTGGGAGCCCTGATGCTGGGTGCGGGTGCGGTGCTGATTCTCCTTCACTCTTCTAAAGTGCCGGACACCCCCCATGCCACTGCCCCGGTCTGCCTGTCCATTGGAATGATGTTTGTGGTGGTGGGGCTGGTCTGGATACCTGTCCTGAAGGACAAGCAGAGACGTATGGGACCGGGGGCCAGGAACACGAGCAGGCCCCTCAGCAGCGTGTGATGGAAAGGGATAGGTGTGATCCTTTCTTCAGATGTTCTGTTGGCTCAGTTGGACATTTGGTTTAGTGTGGTTGGAATCCTAATTGTGTCTTTTAAATAATATAGACCTTTTAATTTTTTTATTTATTATAGACACTTGGATGTTTTTGGATAACTGGGTATACGGTCATTTACTGACAGCTGCATTTATTTTTCCCAAGGGAACTTCAGAAAGGACCGTTCTTTTGCCTTATTAAGATGGACCTTAAAACAATTTCAAAATATCTCATAAAGTATTGTCAAAGAATATGTCTTGTCAAGCTGTACTAAACACACAAGGTGAATGTACTTTGAACAATTTTACTGTGCGCTTTCAGCATGTTGCGTCTCTGTGAGTGCACACTGCGTTCTCCACCAGTCCAAAGGCGCGTCAGCGCATAGCACCTGTGTCCGCACCTGAGTCGGCACTTTTGGAAATTACATCACTTTCTGGACTTCAAATAACTTTTTGAAAAGGAAATATTTAAGTTCCGTTACCATGGCGCAAATACAAGAAATGGAATTTGAGGTCACGGAGAGGAGATATCGGGGAGTTGGCCGCTGTAAATGTGCCTTTTGGTTTGCTGTGGGCCATGACATAGTTGGAGTGTTTATATTGCTGACCGGGGTGTTTGCAGACATATTCTGCCACGACTTGTTCATCTATGCAGGGGCCGTCATCATCTTCCTCAGTCTCATCTGGTGGGTGTTCTGGTTCTCGGGGAACATCGAGGTCCCACCAGAGGAACTAGAGGATGATGTTGGCTTGGTCAAACTAAAGAACAAAGGGATCAGCGGTGTTGTCAGGAAGGTTTCCAACCGTCTCACTAATGGAATTAGGAACTCATTCCGAAGGAACGGGAGGGCCAAGGGAGAGGGGCCCCGAACAACGGATGGAAATGTTACCTCTAACCATCAGCAAGCCCCTGTTGCTCTTTCTGTTATTTATCACAACACAACAGAAGCTTCATCTAATGAACTTACCAGACAGACACTGGCAATATGATTTTACAGGTAATTTTGTTTCAAGTTTAACTATTGGCATCATCATAATAAGGAAGCGGTCTGTATTAGTGTTCTGTTATAAAGCCCATAATAGACATTTAATTAACTGAATCATAATATAATGTTTTGGGATAAGCAGGCAAAATAGGTCTATATTTGCCATGCTGGTAATGATTAAACAACATCAAGGTCACTGGAATGTCAACCTATCTGCTATCTTGTAGATAAAATGGCAGACTTTGTACTGTGCGTACGTGGTAGAAGATCATTTTACTGAGAATGGTGCCAAAAAACATGCACATGCAAATGTATTTTCATTATGTTTTGATTAAGTAAGGCAATACAATTATAATTACAAATGCTAATTAAATTGAGACCTTTTTAGGAATTAATAGAATCCCTTTGAATTATTTAGTATATTTATGTATTTTTTTTGTCATGCAGGTTCAGAGCATTTTCTCTGGATTCAAGCGTAGTCTGCAGGGACCTGAAGATGTATTGCAGCACCTGATTAGAGTAATGAGGTTCTTCAAATTGATTGCACTCTGACATGGCATTTGATAGTGTGGCATTTGATAGTGTCACTGTAAATGTAACACACTCTTTTGTACAATAACACAGCTCTGCATTTCTTTTTAAAGTCATATATGTGAATTATTTATAAACTATTTAAAGCAAAATAAAATGTACAACAAATCAAAGTTTTAATCACATGCACAGGATACAGCAGGTTTAAATGGTAAAGTGTGTAATGCTTACTCAATATCAATATACACTGAGTTTACAAAACATACATTAAGAACACCTGCTCTTTCCATGACATAGACTGACCAGGTGAATCCAGGTGAAAGCTTTGATCCCTATTGATGTCTCTTGTTAAATCCTCTTCAATCAGTGTAGATGAAGGGGAGAAGACAGGTTAACGAAGGCTTTTTAAGCCTTAAGGCAATTGAGACATGGATTGTGTATGTGTGCCATTCAGAGAGTGAATGGGCAAGACAAAAGATTTAAGTGCGTTTGAACGGGGTAGTAGATGCCAGGCCAGGCACACCAGTTTGTGTCAAGAACTGCAACGCTGCTGGGTTTTTCACACTCAACAGTTTCTCATGTGTATCAATACTCACGGATATATCCATCATGTGTGTCAACATTTCTCAAGCTCTGTACATTTTGGTTGGGAATCATTAATTGACTGCAATATGTAAACCTTGTCTCTGATTTTTTAAGCAGATTTAAGTCAGGACTGAGACTGGACCATTCAGGAACACTCAACACCTCTTGGAAAGCGTTTCTGGTGTGTCTTTGGCATTAACATTTGTGTAATTGTCTCGCAGAAGAATAAAACCCTATCCCCGGGTTAGGTTTTCACTGATGTGGGTTTTCCTCTAACTATTTACTTGGGCTTTGCTCCTGGGCTTTGCTCCTTTCCTTTGATCCTAACTCCCCAGTCCTTGCCGGTGACAATCATACGGGTAACATGATGCTGCCACCACAATACTTGAAAGTACAAAGGTATCAACAACATTGCATTCACCCCATATTTCTGGTCTGTATGACATAGTGAAAAGAAAGAAGACTGTGTTTAAAAAATCCACTCCAAATTATCCATTATATTTGCAACAAGGCTGACAACAAGGTAAATAACCTTTTGGGCCAAATTAAAATCTACAAGATCAAATCCAATCCAACACAACACAGAGTGAAACCCTCTGTATTTTCAAGTATTGTGGCAGCAGCATCATGTTATGGGTGTACTTGTCATCGACAGGGACTTGGGAGTAAGTTAAACAAAGATACAGACATCCTTTCTAACTCAGTTGTTTTCACGTTGAGGCCAATGGTGACCTTTAAACAGTTATAGGAGTTAATGGCTGTGACAGGAGAAGACTGAGGATGGACCAACAACAACGTAGTTAATCCACAATACTAACCTAATTGATAGAGTGAGAAGAAGGAAGCCTGTACAGAATAAAAATATTTCTAAACATGCATTCTGTTTACAACAAGGTACTAAAGTAATACTGCAAGAAATGTGGCAAAGCAATTCACTTTTTGTCCTGCATATAACGTTTCATGTTTGGGGCAAATCCAATACAACACATTACTGAATACCACTCTCCATATTTTCAAGCATAGTGGTGGCTGCATCATGTCATGGGTATGCTTGTAGTCATTAAGGACTGAGTTTTTCAGGATTTGAAAAATAAATTAAATGGAGCTAAGCACAGGCAAAATCCTAGAGGAAACCCTGGTTGGCTTTCCACCAGACACCGGGAAATTAATTCACCTTTCAGCAGGACAATAAGTTAAAACACCAAATCTACACTGGAGTTGCTTACCAAGTAGACAGTGAATGTTCCTGAGTGGCCGAGTTACAGTTTGGACTTAAATCTACTTGAAAATCTATGGCAAGACTGGAAAATGGTTGTCTAGCAATGATCAACAACCAATTTGACAGAGCTGAAATAATTTTGAAAAGAATAATGGCCAAATGTTGCACAGTCCAGGTGTGGGAAGCTCTTAGAGACTTATAGAAAGCCAAAAGGGATTCTAACATGTATTGACTCAGGGGGTTGAATACTTACACTAATAGATATATTAGTGTTTTGTTTTTCATGATTTTTAAATGTTTCTATTTATTTTAATTTTTTTTATTTCTTTTTACAAATGTTATAATTCCACTTTTACATTACAGAGTATTTTGTGTAGATCGTTGACAAAAACAATGACAATTAAATCCATTTTAATTCCACTTTGTAACACAACAAAATGTGAATACTGTATATCCACAATACGAGGTTGGAATAATATTGTGAGATTGTGAAAATTATCATTCCGATTGAGTGTAAGAGTTGTTTAAAAGACAGCATGAAATGTCAGTCTGTTTTGGTGGCATCACCAGGCGTTAAATTAGTTAATAGACCAATAAGAAAGAGAGTTCCTAACCTCTCTGCCAATAACAGCTAGTTTTCAGTTTCCCCTCCACACTCAGACCACTTCCAGACAGTCCTAGCAAAATTCTTTCTTGAGAAATTGCTCTTTGGGCGTGGGGGGGTGCTGAGGGGTATACTCAGTGTATTTACCTACTTTCTGGGGTGAATAACATCCTCGTGCTGTGGGTATAGTTCCTCTTGTTCTGAAATCTCACCAGTCTCTGTGTAGCAGAGGGATTTCCCCTTCAATACACATTATTTACATATTATGTATTCTCTTTTAAAACCAGGCCCGCATAACTGCCCAGTCAATCTCAGTCACTGAAACTGGAAAGTACACCATTTTAGCATATATTTCAGATATTATTCTTGATTGTTTTATATTGTATTGCTATGTCAGAAGGACAGTGTGGACTGGGATACTACTATGATGGGCTAGTCGAGGAGTGTAAACAATGCTACTTACGATGCAATTCACCGCCCAGGGTTTGCACAGCATACTGTACTCAATGTAAGTACAATACTGTTTTTACATTTCTAACTTTTGATCATTTGACTTCTGAAATTATAATGCAGCTGTATATGAATGAACATGGTTTCATTTGTTATTGTTATAGAATATGTTTGAGCACTGTTATAAATATTGGTATCTGAATTGTTATGTGAGACATTGTATTGTTAGTCCTTATACTCAAGCGAAGGAATCATAGACAAATGAAGCAGGCCCAGTGAATCTGTAGGATATACGGTGCATTCGGAAACTATTCAGACCCCTTGACTTTTTCCAAATGTTGTTACGTTACAGCCTTATTCTAAAATTTATAAAATATTTGTTTTCCTTCATCAATCTACACACAATACCCCATTACGACAAAGCAAAAACAGTGTTTTAGACAATTTTGCAAGTTTATTAAATTTAAAACCCAGAAATACCTTATTTACATAAGTATTCAGACCCTTTGCTATGAGGCTTGAAATTGAGCTCAGGTGCATCCTGTTTCCATTGATCATCCTTGCAATGTTTCTACAACTTGATTGGAGTCCACCTGTGGTCAATTCAATTAATTGGACATGATTTGGAAATGCACACACCTGTCTATATAAGGTCCCACAGTTGACAGTGCATGTCAGAGCAAAAACCAAGCCATGAGGTCGAAGGAATCGCCCGTAGAGCTCCAAGACAGGATTGTGTCGAGGCACAGATCTGGGGAAGGGTACCAAAACATTTCTGCTCCTCAAGACTCTTCCTAGATCTGACCACCCGGCCAAACTGAGCAATCGGGGGAGAAGGGCCATGGTCAGGGAGGTGACCAAGAACACGATGGTCATTCTGATGAGAGAAGCTTCCAGAAGGACCACCATCTCTGCAGAACTCCACCAATCAGGCTTTTATGGTAGAGTGGCCAGATAGATGCCACTCCTCAGTAAAATACATATGACAACCCGCTTACGGAGGCACCTTAAGGACTCTCAGACCATGAGAAACAAGATTCTCTGGTCTGATGAAACCAAAAATGAACTCTTTGGCATGAATGCCAAGCGTTACGTCTGGAGGAAACCTGGCACCATCCCTATGGTGAAGCATGGTGGTGGGGATGTTTTTCAACACCAGGGACTGGGAGACTAGTCAGGATTGATGGAAAGATGAACAGAGCAAAGTACAGAGAGATCCTTGATGAAAACCTGCTCCAGAGCACTCAGGACCTCAGTCTGGGGCAAAGATTCACCTTCCAACAGGACAATGACCCTACACACACAGCCAAGACAATGCAGGAGTGGCTTCGGGACAAGTCTCTGAATGTCCTTGAGTGGCCCAACCAGAGCCCAGATTTGAACCTGATCGAACATCTCTGGAGAGACCTGAAAATAGCTGTGCAGCGATGCTCCCCATCCAACCTGACAGAGCTTGAGAGGATCTGCAGAGAAGAATGGGAGAAACTCCCCAAATACATGTGTGCCAAGCTTGTAGTGTCATACCCAAGAATACTAAAGGCTGTAATCGCTGCCAAAGGTGCTTCAACAAAGTACTGATTTAAGGGTCTGAATAGTAAATGTGATATATATATATATATTTTTTTTTTATATACATTTGCTAAATTGTCTAAAAAACAGTTTTTTCTTTTTTCGTTATGGGGTATTGTGTGTAGATTGATGAGGGGAAAATGACAATTTAATCAATTTTAAAATAAGGCTGTAATGTAACAAAATGTGGGAAAAGTCAAGGGGTTTGAATACATTCCGAATGCACTGTAGTATGAACATTACAGACATGTAATGTTTTTCTCTTGTTAACCTGTCCAGCATCAGAGATCAAAGACCCTGAGCCGTTCTACATTCGTCTGACATTCGTCTGGCTGTTTGTGTTCCTGTGTGCTTTTACTACTCTCCTCCTGCTGCTGCAGGTACTGAGGAAAACGACATGCAGACGTTTCCCAAGGAACAAATGTAAGATAAAACACAAAGAAGCAAAGGGAAGTGATATGTGGTTGTATAGTGATGGGATGTTATCAGCAGACAGGTTACAGTATCTGTCATAATATGACAATGCTTGCATTCACATTTCATATGATAGGAAATGATCATACAGTGATTCGCTGTTAGCAGCAGGCACACAGGTTATGCCTGTCTGTCACAATATGTGAAAATGCTTCCACATCAGATTGATTCACTCTTTACTTGTGATGAATGGAAATTCCCCTGCATTCATTATAAAAAATAACTTTATTTAACTATGCAAGTCAGTTAAGAACAAATTCTTATTTACAATAATGGCCTACCTACAGGGTCAGCCCCTGGTGCAAATTAGGGTTAAGTGCCTTGCTCAAGGACACATCAACAGTTTTCTTTTTTTAACCTTGTCGACTCAGGTATTTGAACCAGCAACCTTTTGGTTACTGGCCCAACACTCTAACTGCTAGGCTACCTGCCACCCCATTCATGATAAGTCAAATGTAAAAACTCTGTGAAGAACTACACTTACCATACCCAATACATTACCTAACCCTATATCTCTATCATACAGTATGTAACTCAGGTCAATGTTATCTCCCAGTATCACAACTACAGGAAGCAGAGTGTCCCGGGACTGAGAGGGTCCCTGATGATGTCCCTGAGCAGACAGTGGTTATCATGGGACAGGACAGCTTGACGAGTGGAGCTAGAGCCATGGTTCTCCAGGAGGGAACATACAGCCAGACTCCCGACTGCAACTCCAACCTGCCTGTCCCTTCCACTGAGGAGGGCACCACCATACTGGTCACAACCAAGACAGTACAGATCTTTAACCACACAGATTAAATTGGGACAGGCAGGCTGGAGTTGGCTTTGTAGCTTGATGCCTCTAGTACACACACACACACACACACACACACACACACACACACACACACACACACACACACACACACACACACACACACACACACACACACACACACACACACACACTATGCTTGCCATAGAAATAGAAAACTACCAATGAATGTGTTTGAAAACAAGTGAACGTTTAACAGAGGTTATATTTATGAACTACAGATCCCACACCGCCCCTAACCTATCATATGACAACAGTGTCTGGTCATGTGATATGCAGCGCCGACGCCGTTTCGCTTTGCAAATAGTGGCACCAGTGTCACAATACATGAATTGTATTACAACTAAACGATTAACCAGTCACGCAAGTCCTGTCACTGAAACTACAAGGGCTTTTGGGTTTGTTAGTGAAACATTTGATCTACAAATGTGACTCGGTTGAACTCTTATAGTGATAGTGATAAGCGGATACTTGCAGGCCTTTGTAGTTCCAGCCGACATGCGCAACAGTGGGCAGCGGTTGTGTTGATGGGAAGAAGGGAGGGCGACATCATGGAAGTAGTGCTCTCTGCCTCCCAGGGTTCGGTTCGTACAGAATAGCAATATAATTCTGGTTTTCCACCATGTCGAACCGAAGAGCTATGAACTAGTTTACATGTGGTGTGTCAACAACAACACTAACGACTCGGACTGACAGAATGAACGGTGAGTTGTAGCTAAAAAAAACATTACACTTTTTGTTCTACCATCACCAGTTGAAATCTGGCTTTGGCTTTATTACACGAATTGTGTCTGTTTTGCGCACATATATGGCTATTAAAACAATGTTTAGAATGGATAACAACGCATTATTCTCATCATGAGTTCAGGTAGGCGTAAAGGATAGATGATGACTCGTCCCGCGGGTATCTTGAATCTTCTCATGCAAATCGAATTATGGCTTGACTGCACGACACCATAGGAGTCGTGAATAAATCAGTTGTTGATACATCAAAGTGAAACCCCTCTTACCATTTTATACCTATTTTGTTATGCTATTGAGTCCTGACCAAATTAATCTAGCCCATAACTTTCTCCAAGTTAGTGCCTTCTTAGCAAACTGTATGTATTTGTTGGTGAATAATGATTACAACAATGTTTTCTTGTTATTACCGTATCTCCAATATGTGTTATGTCATTTTCCTACTGTAGAATAAAGATATATTTGACCAAATCCTATTTTTCTTTGTCGAACACATCATTATATACATTTCTGATAAGCTTGGTGAAATGATTGTACAGCTCTGTGATTTAGCCAGAGATTACTTGTCTATTATGCAGGCTAGTCACTCTTAGGCTAGAAGTCTGAGATGAGATTTCCAAACTGACAGACAGTCATGTTTGTATGATCGCCCTCCTTCTCCTTTCCAGGCCCTCAGCAGAATGACGCAAAGAGACAACACCTGCTAGAGAGGCTGCTGGATGCTGTCAAACAGGTGAAGGGTAATCTCTGTTAACCCAGAACTGAAGTCTTGCATAATTGGTCAGCTGCTCGATTAAGTTCTGGGTCCATAAATGTTAAGAGAAGAGATTTAACGAGGAGTGGAACCAGAACGAGGAGCTCTACCTTCTCTCTTTGCAAGTTACGGGCTGAATTTCCCCTCCCCTTCCAACATTTGAAAGATGTTAACACCTGCAAAATCGTGATTTGTCCAAATAACCAATGATGGAAAAACCCAAATATTGGATCTACTACTGCTCATTATCCCACGCATCCCATTCCTTCCCGACAGATTCTACGGTTACGGTACCAGTTATGTTTACGTAGATCTGTTCACGAGAGATTAGGTGAGGGGTCACAACAATCATAACACTCAGCAACATTTATACCTGCACTGTACGTGTCAGGACAGGTTATGTTAGCTGCACTGTACGTGTCAGGACAGGTTATGTTAGCTGCACTGTACGTGTCAGGACAGGTTATGTTAGCTGCACTGTACGTGTCAGGACAGGTTATGTTAGCTGCACTGTACGTGAAAGGACAGGTTATGTTAGCTGCACTGTTCGTGAAAGGACAGGTTATGTTAGCTGCACTGGACGTGAAAGGACAGGTTATGTTAGCTGCACTGGACGTGAAAGGACAGGTTATGTTAGCTGCACTGGACGTGTCAGGACAGGTTATGTTAGCTGCACTGGACGTGTCAGGACAGGCTATGTTAGCCGCTCTATTTCCCTCCTCTACTATTGATAATCTCCACTGAAGAGGAGTACATTACGGATATGGTCAAATGAGTCATATAATCATAAACTGTCATAATGATGTGCTTTTACAGTGTAATTACAGGAACCTATCTACTTTCTACAGTTTATAAGGCATAAAACTGTGCACATTGTGTTGTTTCTCAACCTCGCTTGATGTTGTGGACTCTAGCTGGCAGGCTACCATTGAGGAAGTAAAAGTGTTGCATCAAAATTATTTTGATGGCAATGTCATCTTCATTCTTCATGTCTCTTCAGTGTCAAATCCGCTTTGGAGGAAGAAAGGAGATCGCCTCAGATTTAGACAGCAGGTACCAATGTGATTTATTAATGATAAAACTGATATGATTTACTGATGTTTTGTGTGTGTGTGTAATGCATGTTATATATAATGTGTGTGTGTGTGATGTATTGTAATGCTGGTGTTTGTATCTCCCCTGTAGGGTGATCTGTTTGTGTGCCCAGTTTGAGGCTGTCCTCCAGCATGGCCTGAGGAAGAGTAAAGGCCTGGCTCTCACTGCTGCTGCCATCAAGCAGGCCGCAGGATTCACCAGCAAGACTGAAGCAGGTACAGTCACATGACCTGGAAACAGATTAGTCAGTGATATGAGGACTGCAACACAATTAGACCAACCAAATCATGAGAAAACAAAAAGATAATTACTTGACACATTGGAAAGAATTTACAAAAAAACTGCAAACTAGAATGCTATTTGGCCCTAAACAGAGAGTACACAGTGGCAGAATACCTGACCACTTTGACTGACCCAAAATTAAGGAAATCTTTGACTATGTACAGACTCTGTGAGCGTAGCTTTGCTATTGAGAAAGGCAGCTGAAGGCAGACCTGGCTCTCAATAGAAGACAGGCTATGTGCACACTGCCTAGAAAATAAGGTGGAATCTGAACTGCACTTCTTAACCTCCTGCCAAACGTATGACCATATTAGAGACACATATTTCCCTCAGATTACACAGACCCACAAATAATTAATTCCCATATCTATTGGGTGAAATACTACAGTGTGCAATCACAGCAGCAAGATTTGTGACCTATTGCCTAAAGAAAAGGGCAACCAGTGAAGAACAAACACCATTGTAAATACAACCTATATTTATGTTTATTTATTTTCACGTTTGTTCTTGTATTTGCACATCATTACAACACTGTATATAGACATATTACTTTTGTTAACTATAATTTTAGTTTTGTTTATTTCACTTTTGTTTATTATTTATTTTGCTTGCTTTGGCAATGTAAACATATGTTTCCCATGTCAATAAAGCCCCTTAAATTGAAATGTATATGAAGTATAAAAAAAGTATTTATCTGCACTGGGTGCCCTTCAGAGGCCCTTGAAGATTAGGTCAGACCAGAGCTACAGTCATGTGAAAAAGTAAGTACACCCCCTGGAAAGTTCTCTCTTTTTAAACAAATTTTAATTAATTTTTTAAAACATATTTGGACAGATGGATATGTAATCTTCACTTCAACACCATTGGCAGAAAAAGGTTACCCAATTTAACAAATCACACAAAAAAAAAGAAACTTTGAAAATGTTTAAAATAAACTCAAATGCATTTTCCTTATGGGGAAAAAGTTAGTACACCCCTACCTTTACCATCACATAAAATGGCTAAAATTAGAATTAGGTGTACGAAAACAAGTGCAAATGATTAGAAAACATTAGAGAGAAACTTAGGAGTGTATACAATGGTCATTATGGCCAAACAGTTCTATTTTTGTTTCATCAGACCAGTGGACATTTCTCCAAAAAGTACGATCTTTGTCCCCATGTGCAGTTGCAAACCGTAGTCTGGGTTTTTTATGGCGGTTTTGGAGCAGTGGCTTCTTCCTTGCTGAGCGGCCTTTCAGGTTATGTCGATATAGGACTCGTTTTACTGTGGATATAGATACTTTTGTACCTGTTTCCTCCAGCATCTTCATAAGGTCCTTTGCTGTTGTTCTGGGATTGATTTGCACTTTTCGCACCAAAGTACGTTCATCTCTAAGAGACAGAACACGTCTCCTTCCTGAGCGGTATGACTCCTGCGTGGTCCCACTTGCGTACTATTGTTTGTACAGATGAACGTGGTACCTTCAGGTGTTTGGAAATTGCTCTCAAGGATGAACCAGACTTGTGGAGGTCTACAATTATTTTTCTAAGGTCTTGGCTGATTTTCTTTGGATTTTTCCATGATGCGAGCAAAGAGGCACTGAGTTTGAAGGTAGGCCTTAAAATACATCCACAGGTACACCTCCAATTGACTCAAATGATGTCAATTAGCCTTTCAGAAGCTTCTAAAGCCATGCCATCATTTTTCTGGAATTTTCCAAGCTGTTTAAAGGCACAGTCAACGTGCGTATGTAAACTTCTGACCCACTGACATAGTGAATTATAAGTAAAATAATCTGTCTGTAAACAATTTGTAGTGGAGTGAGAGGATGGGTCTGTGATGGGCGGTATGTTCCGGCTCGTTGGCTACATCTGTTGGCCAGGAGAGGTGGTGGCCCGGTAGGGTAAGGCCTAATTACACACACCTGAAGCCACTTAAGGAGAGGTATTTTAACCTGGCCTTGAGCACACCCAGGGTGTGGTTGTTTGGTGGGAAAAGCTACCAGGAGGGCAGAGGATTCTAGGATAACCTCAAGTGAAAGAAGGGACTGGACCTCAATGACTACTGGACAAGAAGACACACACAGTAAGACCCATACTGTATTTAAATTGCTCTCTCTCTTTTATTTTGGTTATAACCGGTAAACAGTTTAGCTGTCCGGTCACAGTAAGGGACCCGGAAGAACTGTATAGTAAGGCTCTCGAAAGAGCTAGGCTTTTGATTTGGTTTCATTGTTACCCAGCGCCCGGGCGTGGCCTCTGTTAAAGTTTCACTAATAAAAGTCCTGGGTCACTGCCTTGGAGAAAGGTTCCCCACTTCTGTTTCTCCTCGTTCTTGTACCTTGAGGCTCAACCTGGCTAGAAACCCGCTACAAATTGTTGGAAGAATGACTTGTGTCATGCACAAAGTAGATGTCCTAACTGACTTGCCAAAACTATAGTTTGTTAACATGAAATCTGTGGAGTGGTTGAAAAATGAGTTTTAATGACTCGAACCTAAGTGTATGTAAACTTCTGACTTCAACTGTATTTTTCACTAGTTTAACCATTTAGAGATTTAAAGAACACTCTTAATTTAACCGGGGACTTTAGAAAGAGCTCCCCATAGTGACTGTGCAGCAGCCCATTGACTTCCCTAGTAACCGCTTAAAATTAGGCTACAGCCTAATATTAGTAGAGTTCAAAAGCTATTCGCACTCAAACCATGAAAAGGAATAACCAAAGGAGGCCAAGATGCTAAAATAATAGGCTCAAATTTAATTAATGCTTGAAAGAATAGAAAAGGTACAGGTGCAAGGTGCTATAAAAAAAACAAAAAAAGGAGCATAGCTAATATTAGTGTGGGAAACTGGGGACCTGAGAATACTGTACTCACCTCAGAAGGAGAGAACGGCCGTGATGAGGGTCTACTCTCCACACAGGAAACAGATGCTGTAGGACGAATGATAGAGAAACCAGGTGCAGATACTGGCTGTGAAACCAGAGGGTTATGCAACAGATTTAATAAAAAAAAAAGACAAGAAAGGAAATTCTCTCAGAGGGCAGCCCAGCACCTGTTCTGGTTTCTTAAAAGAAGCAGTGGTAAAATTCAAACAGAAAATGCCGATTTGTTATTTAATTTTGAGTTCAGATGGGTGCTATATTGATCTACTGATCTCTTGCTGATACTTGGCTGGCTGAACAAGTTTTAAAAGAGGTGTCAGTGGGCCCAAATGTCGTCGTTGTTATTATTATTAGGGCTGTCAAACAATTAAAACATTTAATTGAGTTAATTGCAGGGTTTGCTGTGATTTAATCAAGAATAAATCGCAAATTCAGAATTTGTTCAAAGTAAGCTGTAATTTAAGATTTTTCATACAAAATACATCTTGATTTTGCCTAAAGTAACGATTAGCAAAATTTGGAAAAATTGAGAAAGCACACTTTAACCTCAATGTCAACTTGGTTTTACATTGCATTTATGTTTTTAGCTGTTTAGATTATGTATTTGGGAAATTACAATACTTCAAGTTTATAGATAAAAAAAAAACAAAAAAAAAAAAACTTTAATGTCCCATTTAACAAAGCCTTGGTGATGATAGAGCGAGAACTCTAGTACACAGCTACCATAATGAGTATTTAATAAGTCCAGTGCTACAGACTGAAATAGGCTGTTGTATAACACATTGTTCGAAGGCCATATGGTAATGCTATGCTAAAGAGAGACCTCCATAACAGTTATTCACACTAATTATCAAGAACTTGAAAACTTACAGCAAACAGACTTTCAAACTGTCTTGCAAGTTGGGTGTTGTAAAAAATCTGTTGGCCAATAGGTGATGTGTTGGGTGACTCTATCCTCTGGGGAGTTGCTGAGGTCTTGATGACAAACTGAGGAAAAGGATTAGATTAATTAGTCAGTGGATGAATATGATGGTTAAGACTGTGATGACTTTAAGCTTCTAATGGCTTCTCTCTGACCTTTTGATCTCTGACCTTTGACATTGCCATTCAGAAGCTTCAGTTGGTAAGAAATGGCTTTAATGGTGTAGGAATGAGTTCAAATTGTAGCTGAGTTAGAGGATACAGATCTTGGAAGCAAGCAGTGGACATTCACTTTCTTTTCTCTCTTAACTCTCTTTCTCTCTCTCAGAGCTGACGTTCTGGTTCTATGTGAAGGAGCATCTTAACCGCCATGAGCTGCAGCGGTTCTACTCCCTGAAAAACATCTTCTCTGAGCTGGGCCGCGGCCGCGCCTGGCTCCGTTGTGCCCTCAACGAACACTCACTAGAACGCTACCTACACACACTGCTCGCAGACCGCATACGCCTCGGGTAAGAGTGTGTGTCTGTTAGTGCGTCTGTATTTATCTCAGGTCAGTGTGTGTGGAGTCTGGACCTTTCTTGCCAGTATATTTTATTTCTTTGTGTTTTATAGCACCTTCTATGAAGACTGGGCGTTTATTCTGGACGAGGAGAGAGCCAGCATGCTGCCCACCATGGCTGCAGGTGAGAGCATAGCTGTGTTCGAATACCCATACTAACATACTGTATACTACATACTTAATGAGTATATACTACCTACTATATACAATTTAGTTAATTTAAGTATACTGTAAACTAACGGTATCGTTTCAGTTGAGTGTTCTAGTGCTTTGCCGGGCCTACCGGAAGTTGATGCTGTTGCTATGCAACCTCTTGCTAGCTTGTAAGCATAACAAATGACTAGCTAGACATTTTACGATTTCGGGTGAGATCGCAAATTCAATCTGTAGTGCCAGCTCAGAGTGTCCTCTGGGCGTTCGCAATTGTCAGATTGTTGGTTCGTAAATTCAGAGCGTTTTGCTCTCGGATTGTTCAGAGCGCACACTGGACGCTCTGGCCGAGGAGTAGGCCCTAAAAGTACAGAAAGAGTGTCCACTGCGTGTATACTTCGTATTTTGCAGAATTTAGTATGACATCCGGGAACTTTTAGCATACTAACTATATCCATACTATGACCAATTAGCATTCTATATACTCAATTCACGTCACAAATAGTGCGGTTAGTATAAGTATTTGAACACAGCTCATGACTCTGATTCCTATGTAGAAACACATTCATGTCTCTGCCGTTCAGAGAGCTACTTTACAGTTAGCCATGAGTCACAGTTGAGTCATTTATTCCCTGTGTGATGTGCAGTCAGTGGTGTAGTGGAAGGTGAACACAGTTAAATGCTGTTTACTCACCTTTTAAATTTTGCGCAAGCGTTTACCCACCAATTTATATAATACATTTTTTTATTTAACCTTTATTTAACCAGGCAAGTCGGTTAAGAACCAATTCTTATTTACAACGACGGCCTAGGAACAGTGGTTTAACTGCCTTGTTCAGGGGCAGAACAATGCCGGAAGATGTATTGAAAGTGTTTTTTCACCGCGAATGGCAATCGGAGTTTACCCACCTACTGTGTGTAGTGCAGTGCTGATGGATTTGGATAAAATATAGCCCTTTTCCAATTCTCAAGTAGCTATACATTGTAAGTTGGGGGGAACCAACTCACTGTATCTACTACCACTAGTGCTGTGCTGTGTGAATGACTACTAACTAGACCCTCTCCTCTCTCTCCACCCTTCACACAGGACTGAACTCCATCCTGTTTGCCATCAACATCGACAACACAGATCTGAACGGTGTGACCCGGGCGGGCGGCTCCTCTTCAGTGAGCCACCTCCTGAAGGAGTCCACTCAGGGCATAGGGAGCCTATGGAAGGAGTCTACCCAAGGGGTGAGCACTCTACTCTGGGAGATCAGCACCGCCACGGCTGTGGTGCCAGGCTTCACCCCCACCCACCGCCCCGACGGATCCTCAGACCCACTGCCTGTCCTGCCCCGCAGCGCCTCCACAGGTAGGGAGGAGAAATTACAATGAACTCAGACACAGAGGGGGAAAGTGCATATAACCAGTTAATATATTCAGTTATATTCATATTATTACTGACTACATGTTTTCTCACTCCTCTCCAGACTCTGGCCTGAGGAAGGAGCGACGGAGGAAAAAGAAAATCACCAACATCATCTCCTTCGACGACGACCTGGATGGGGGAGCGGAGGATGAGGAAGAGGTGGGGGGGATGACTGTCACTCTGAGGAAGAGCACCACTGCTCCTCAGGTCAGTCTGGAGGAGGGTATCGACCCACTGGAGCCCCCCTCCTCCCTCTCGCCTCTCCAGAACGGGCTGCCCGAGCCTGGGGTGGTCAGCTGGGCCAGGTCTCTTCCTTTCTCCAGAGCTCTGCCTGACACCAAGATTATTGATAATGATGAGGAAGAGGAGGAGGAAGAGGTATACAAGAGTAGGCCACAGCCACAGAGCCCCTTTCATGACACAGCCAGTGCTGACCAGTGAGTAACCATGGAGACTAATGATTATAGATAATCTTGCACGTTCTTAACTATACAATAAGCAGGGAGAGAAACTCCTAAACAAGGATTGATATAAACAGGTGTACTTTAACTGTGTTGTAATGCGTGTGTGTTTACAGAGTGGTGGTGGGGAGCCTATCCAGTGTGTCAACGTGGAGCCCCCTGCAGGCCATGACTGATAATGACAGTTCAGACATCCTCATTCCTGTGGCCTCCAGCCACTCCTACTCTCAGCCAGGTGAGGTTCCTCTCCTCTACAGCAGTGTTTCTCAACCCAGTCCTCTGGGCCCACCAGTCATTTCTTACACAACCACAGAAGTTTGGTTATAATGTGTTAGTTCATAGTGTTAATTTTTGGGGGATAGTTTCTATAGCAACAGCAGACTGGTGTTAAAAGAGAATAGTGGGCGAGGTTGCTTAGAGATAAAGCTCATGAGAAAATGGAAGTGTACATGGGACGCATTAAACCCAGACAGATTCGTCAGCATTTTAAGTACTTTCTCTCTCTCTCTATCATTGGTTTTCACTTTCATTTTGTTTCAGTCGGCTCGCTGGAGGATACGGTTGCATTTCCTGTACAGACAGATTCCACAGGTCCGGTCAGCGATTACGAGACGACCAGATCCCAGCTACAGTTCAAGTAAGTTGTCAGTCCATTTTACATTAGCATCATCTTAACAAGGGAGGGAGGAAAACCACACTCACTGCAATAGTCTTGAGTTATTGGATGGAGATAGGTACGTAACCTCTCTCTCTCTCTCTCTGTGGTGTTACAGCTTGGAGCCCAGCCCGCCGGTCCAGAATGCACCTCTCTCCAGTGTGCTGCCCACTGCCACCCCAGGTCTACCAGAGTCCATGACAGTGGGTGTGTGTGATATACTGTACATATACTGTACAGGTAATAAGAAGGGAATCCAGTAGGATGAAAATGTCCTTATTCAACCAGGAGATGGCACTGCTGATTCAGTGTCAGCGTGCCCCTGTGTACTCAAAACGGTAGCCTAAAGTTTACTGTAACAAAGGATGATATGACTGAAACCGAACGGTACACTCAGAAAAGCATGTCTTGTTAGATTTAACTTATGTAAACAACACACACCATTAGTCGTCATTTCGTCCACAACTGTCTTTCAAAACTTCCTGGAATGTAAAATGCCCTGATCCAGTCAACAGTTTACACGCTGTCTCTGTTTTCGTCTCCAGAACGTGATTTGCGTAATTTCCTAAGGCTTAGCAGAGGGTAGCCCGGCTGATGCTCAAATGAATGCTAAGTGTTTCCTGTATGCGGACCACACTAAGCCTGTAATGTGAGTTAGGGCAGGGGATCTGAGTGTGCCGGGCTGTCTTTAAGCACTGTGGAAGACCCACAGGCACATCTATAGTCATGACTCACTTCTATAGTCGAACACTCACAAGATTAGCAGCTCTCAAGAGGAGAGGTGTGTGTGTGTGTGTGTGTGTGTGTGCTTTTTGTGTTTATGTGTATAGATAGAGAACATTGTGTGCAGTAAAAATAATATATATAAGGCGCCTGCCGCTTAACTGGGTCTGTAATGGGAACCATTGTCCAAATCCATACACTGCTTGCATCACACATACACACACACACACACACACACAGTTGTAGTGCAACAGAGGGGTGCCTCTCTATAAAGCTCTTTAATGGATCGCCGGTGCTGGCTTCCTGTGGTGAACGCATGGTTGTCGTAAATGTCACACCTATTTTCGGAGCACTGATGTGGAGTTGGGAGCTCCGGATATAATGGGGCTCTCCTCCTCTACCTTTCTTCTTCATCATCATCATCATCCTCTTCTTCACCTCCTCAACCAGACACGTTGGGTTGTAAATCTACTTTTTGAAATGCGTCGGGGGCCTAAAAGAGCTCCTCTTTTTCACTCTTCCCTGCTGTTAATGTAGCCAACAGCTGATCTGCATTATTCATTAGCTTTTAATTGAGTAAATATGGCTGCTGTATCTTGGCCCTTTTTCCATAGACCTACTTCTCTCAGTGCAGTGCTATGTATTAGCCTATATCCGTCATGTGAATACAGATCTGTGCTGTGACTGTATGGTGCTAAAGTGTGTTTGTATCTGGGCAGAGGTGGTATTTTAGTAGCCTGGCTGGTCCCATGCTCTCTGTTCTGGAGCTAACTCGTGTGTCGTCATGACAACGACAGAAGAGTTGGCTAAAGGCAGCACAGTACAGTATGGAGCCAGGTTAGTATTTAGGTATCAGTCAGCTCCGCTAATGATGAGACTTAAATATGAGCTGAGTAAAAGAAATGTGAACAGTAAACACTTTTACAGATTTTTTTTATGTGTTTTGTTTGTGTTGTTAACGGTCTCTGTCCTCCGTCCACAGTGGAGCTCCGCCAGGCCATTGTAGCCATGATGAACAGGAAGGATGAGCTGGAAGAACTGAACATGTGAGATCCTCTCTGTTATTGTTGGTGGGATGAATTGATCTTTGACGTGAAAAATGTAGGGGAATTTAGAGCTACGTATGTATGTGGGTTTTCTGAGACAGTGTGTTGTGAGCAGACTGTCTGTGTATGCCAGTGTTCTGTTGTTAGTGTGTGTGACCGTATGGTAACAGTATTGTGTTGTGTCTTCCGGGGCTCCAGGTCCCTGCGTAGCCTGCTGGATGGGGAGATGGAGCACTCTGCTGGGCTGAGACAGGAGACAGACGCCCTGAGGAGACGCCTGGATGAGCTGGAAGAGAGACACAGAGCCAAGGTTCAGGCTCTGGGCAGGTGGGTACCAGATCGCTGGTGGTTGTTGTTCTCAATGGCAGCTTCCCATGGCTACAATATAAATATTGGTGGTTAGAGACAGACAAACCTACACTCACTGGAACCACACTATAGGAGTATGAGTGTGCTTTTTGGGTGGCGTCTTAAGTGTTGAATATGCTGCAATGTGCACTTTTTACATTTGAGTCCTCTACGCCTTCAAGACAAACAGGAAACTCCAGCCACTCAGACTTAGGTGCTATCCTCCACCCAAATCTGTCCTGATCTGATCAACAGTAGCTAAAAATACTGGAGCTGGTAAGTAAGCCCTCCCTGTGTGCGTGTCTAACAAAGCCCAGTGGATGTGAGCTGGGCTGAGCTGTTCTCATAGAGGTACCATATTGATTCAGCACAGTGAAAGGAGTGGGTACATGGGCCCCACACTGAGGCAATGCTTCTGACGAACACATGTACAGTGCATTCAGAAAGTATTCAGACCCCTTGACTTTTTCCACATTTTGTTACGTTACAGCCTTATTAAAAAATGTATTAAATAAAAACAAAATCCTCATCAATCTAAACACAATACCCCATAATGACAAAGCGAAAACAGAAATACCTTATTTACATAAGTATTTAGACCCTTTGCTATGAGACTCGAAATTGAGCTCAGATGCATCCTGTTTCCATTGATCATCCTTGAGATGTTTCTACAACTTGATTGGAGTCCACCTGTGGTTAATTCAATTGATTGGACATGATTTGTCTGTATAAGATCCCACAGTTACAGTCCATGTCAGAGCAAAAACCAAGCCATGAGGTCGAAGGAATTGTCCGTAGAGCTCCGAGACAGGATTGTGTCGAGGCACAGATCTGGGGAAGGGTAGCAAAACATTTTGGCAGCATTGAAGGTCCCCAAGAACACAGTGACCTCCATCATTCTTAAACCTGATGGTCACTCTGACAGAGGTCTAGAGTTCCTCTGTGGAGATGGGAGAACCTTCCAGAAAGACAACCATCTCTGCAGCACTTCACCAATCAGGCCTTTATGGTAGAGTGGCCAGATGGAAGCCACTCCTCAGTAAAAGGCACATGAAAGCCTGCTTTCACCTAAAGATGCACCTAAAGACTCTCAGACCATGAGAAACAAGATTCTCTGGTCTGATGAAACCAAGATTGAACTCTTTGGCCTGAATGCCAAGTGTCACCTGGCACCCTCCCTATGGTGAAGCATGGTGGTGGCAGCATCATGCTGTGGGGATGTTTTTCAGCGTCAGGGACTGGGAGACTAGTCAGGAACGAGAGAAAGATGAACGGAGCAAAGTACAGAGAGATCCTTGATGAAAACCTGCTCCATAGCGCTTTATACCTCAGACTGGGGTGAAGGTTCACCTTCCAACAGGACAACGACCTTAATCACACAGCCAAGACAACGCAGGAGTGGCTTCGGGACAAGTCTCTGAATGTCCTTGAGTGGCCCAGCCAGAGCCTGGACTTGAACACGATCGAACATCCCTGGAGAGATCCAACCTGACAGAGCTTGAGAGGATCTGCAGAGAAGAATGGGAGAAACTCCCCAAATACAGGTGTGCCAAGCTTGTAGCGTCATAACCAAGAAGACTTGAGGCTGTAATCGAGTGCTGAGTAAAGGGTCTAAATACTTATGTAAATGTGATATTTTAGTGTTGTATTTTTTTTATACATTTGTAAAAATGTCTATAAATCTGTTTTTGCTTTGTCATTACGGGGTATTGTGCGTAGATTGAGAAGGTGTAGGTAGAAAAAAAAATAAGGCTGTACTGTAACAAAAATGTGGAAAAAGTCAAGGGGTCTGAATACTTTCCGAATGCACTGTATGTAACACTGACTGAGGCACATGTTTGCACGCACGGACACATACACACACGCAGAGAAAGCCTATTCCCTACCAGCATGGAGCTCCGGCCATTCTCCCAATGACGTTAGCAGAGCAGAAACTAGATCTCCCCCAGGCTGGCGGGTGGGCAGGCAGCCAGGAGAGAGTGGGTCTCGCCAAGAAGAAAGTGGTCCTCCTCTCTGTTTGGTGTGTGGTTAGAAGAAATCGACACTGAGAGAATTTGTTTTTTCTTGTCATTCAGCGTTTCCTGAAGGTGGTTGAGAATAGGATATTTCTATGTACTGTAAAGAAAACACCTAAGGTTTTGGCGGTTTTACTGTAGTTGTTGAGAGGATTTTATTAGTTTTGCTGCTTTGTGAAATCAGTTATCAAACTGTCTCAAGGGGCTACTGTACCATTTTTTAAAGTTCTCCCACTTTGAACGGTCTTCTACTGTACTCTGTCTGCCTAACTAATGTGCTGTGGGCATTGAGGAAGAATGTTTATGAAAGGAAAACCAAAGTACATGTTTGAAGCATTGTTTGTAGAGCATTTAAATCAGTGGTACTCAAACCTCTCCTCGGAAACCCCAGATGTTTCACAATTTTGTTGTAGCCCTGAACTAACTCACCTGGGCCCAGATTCACAAAAACGTATTGATTCACCTAGTCAAGGGCTTGATGATTAGTTGACAATTCGAATCAGGTGTGCTAGCTGTGGAATAGTACATGGAACGAGAGGTTTGAGAACCCCTGCTCTGACTTAAACATCCTTTATTTTGGCTTTATTTTGTTTTATCCTCAGTAGGAGTGTTTTACTGTAATATTTTCTCTAACTGGAGCAGCTTTATAGCATATGATTTTGTTTAACTGTCAAACCCCTATGACCTCTATTTCAGAAGCCCTCAGTACAGGTCATAGGAACTTGTGTTGTGTCTCTTCCTGCCTCTCACTCTCTCTGATAGCTGGGCTTTTGCTCACCCCGTCTGAGACCCACTCCGCTGATCCAATTTCACTAATGGGTTTAGAGAACGTCCATTTAGACAGAGAGCTTTTGGGGCGGAATACCCTCCATGTTAAACTCCCTCAAAGACACGTGCCGATTGTACAATACACAGGAAGGGGAGTGCTGTAGGATGCCTTTGAAACTTTCAGGGACACTTGTAATGTAGAATGATGAACCATTTTAGAAATACAGTTCCAGTTATTATCAGTCTGTTCAGAGAATTGAATTTGGTCAGATACTGTGGATTTGGGAGTGGTTTGTGTAATAACACAGCCTCTACATTGTCATAATAGGACGTTCTCTACATTGTCTTTACTTCAGTGACACCTTCATATTGCTCTACAGTACAACATATAGCTACATAGGGATGGACTACATAGACCCATACGGCTCTTAGGTTTCTCTTATTACATAGATATGCTTGTCTGTTATTATGGCATTTATCTCGGTTTCTACCTCTCTGTGTCTTTAGTTGTAACTCTACCTCTAGATTAGAGAGGAGACGGTGTATTTTTGTTCCAGTCCAGTTCCTCGGGCGTCTGGTCCCTGAGCGAGCCATTTATAGTTTACACACATGTCCTGCAGTCAGCCTCTATCTCTCTAATGTAACATTACACATGTACAGGAGGCAGGTGTGTGTGTGTGTGCGCTTACACACATAAAGCCGACCTGTGTGTGTGAGTGTTAACCTGCCTGTGACGCAGCAGGAGGGCACATTCTGAGAGATCGAGGAGACGCACCTGAGCCGTGGAATCCCCTCCCTCGCCTCCGGGAACGGCAGGCATTTATTACCTTTTAATTAAATCGCAGCGGAATTGTGTCTCGGCTTGCCGACTCCGATAACAACGGCCCGATCGTCCCTCCGAGAGCTCGTCAGCCGGCTTTCAGAGATCTCCCATCCCGGGTGTCCGTTGTGGGTAAAATGGGATGCGATAAGCAGGGTACAAAGAGAGCAGGGAAGGAAGGCAGGTAGTTATTATTTGAAGAGCCGTAATTCACTTAGATTCTGATTTGATTTTCCATCAAAGCAACAGTAATCATCCTCACAGGCCCTGTAAGAACATATACTGCTACACACTTCGTCTGAACGTACACACACACACGCTTGCACCACCCTCCTGCACAGTCTCCAGCGACAGTAAGCAATCACATAAAACCTGTAGGCCTGCATGTATAATCCAGCTCCAGAGATGGGCTGGGGTTTACAAGGCTGTAAGCCCGCAACATACACAGAAACCGACACATTTACTTTTCCAGTCTGCTGCTCTCTCTGTCTGGGCCTTGATTCTCTTCTCTGTTTGTGTGTGTGTTTGTGTCTGCAGGGAGAACGAGGTCCTCAAGGTCCAGCTGAAGAAATACGTGGGGGCTGTCCAGATGCTGAAGAGAGAGGGGAGAAAAGGAAACGACACCGGTAAGACCACACTCAACACTATCTCTTACACACACACACTCTCAACACTCTTATCTCTGAACAGGGCAGGATAAATATATTCTCTTATGCATGACAAGGTCAGTGTTGAGCCACCACTCAAGGACGTGAGTGAATAATAAGCCTGGTGTGAGATACGCCTCTGTGAAATGTAATTAGTTTCCCCCCTCTTGTTACTTAGTCATTTTGGGGAATTTGGATAAAAGTGACTTTCTCTGCTATTGCCTGGGGATAAATCCACGCTGTGCAGCGATAAGACTGTTATATCAAAGGCTAACAAAATGAACATGGCTGATTATGTAGGGAGACAGAATGCCTGATGACATTTTGGAGGAGAGACGATGGTTTTCAGTACTGCTCTCGGGTCCTGTGGACACTGGTATCTCCCTCCTACAGAGACAGGGATTCTCCTCAGGAACTGTGTGGGACACCCGTAAGGCACCGGGATGCCTAGGATATCCCCCAATTTAAAACGTAATTTGGGTTTTAACGTGATGTAATGTGCTTGTGGATGTTCAGCATTGTTGGGTTCTTTTTTAAGCGTTTCATTTCAGGATCAGTCAAATGTATAAATCATTTTTACACTAGTTGAATAATGTTTTTATTTGAATGTATATTTTTCTCGGACTTGGCAACTGGCACTAGTTAAAAAAAAATCCCAGACACACTGCATCTCATCTCTCAGGTCTCAACAATTACTGTAGCAGTCAGACTCGTCAAATCTCCAACATGGATGTTAATTTCTACAGTGACACGTAGAGCAATGCTCTGGCACATTGACAATGTGTAATAAATAATGGGCTTCCGGAAGGCTGTAAAATCCTGATGGAGGTTCCATTTCAACACTAATCAAGGGCCTCCGCACAGCCGCTGCCTGATGAATTACCCACAATCCTCCTCAGCCTTTCATGGTTCCCAGTGGAGTCAGGCCCCACACTACATAGTGACACACTTGATATAAATAACCCAATTTGGCTTTTCCCTTGTTCTCTTTCGCTTCCTTCTGTGTCTCTCTCCCTCTCCCTCTCTCTCCTGCTCTCTCTCCCACTCTCTCTTTTTCTCTCTCAAATCAAATGTATTTATAAAGCCATTTTTACATCAGCAGATGTCATAAAGTGCTATACAGAAACCCAGCCTAAAACCCAGAACAGCAAGCAATGCAGATGATGTAAAAGCACGGTGGCTAGGAAAAACTCCCTAGAAAGGCTGGAACCAAGGAAGAAACCTAGAGGAACCAGGCTCTGAGGGGTGGCCAGTTCTCCTTTTGCTATGCCGGGTGGAGATTAAAAGAGTATATGGCCATTAAGGCCAGATTGTTCCTCAGAGTTGTTCAAATGTTCATAGATGACCAGCAGGGTCAAATAATAATCACAGTGATTGTAGAGGGTGCAACAGTTCAGTACCTCTGGAGTAAATGTCAGTTGGCTTTCAGAGCTCGGGACAGCAGGTGAGGTAGAGAGAGAGAGTTGAAAACAGCAGGTCCGGGACAAGGTAGCACGTCCGGTGAACAGGTCAGGGTTCCATAGCCGCAGGCAGAACAGTTGAAACTGGAGCAGCTGCACGACCAGGTGGACTAAGGACAGCAAGGAGTCATCAGGCCAGGTAGTCCTGAGGCATGGTCCTAGTGCTCAGGTCCTCTGGGAGGGCAGGACCTCTCTCTCCGTCTCTCATTTTCCGTCTTGTTCTCCATCTCTGTAGAAGTATAGAACATAGGAATACTGAATCTCCTTTTGCATCTAAGTCAAAATAATTCCCCCTGCATCCCTTCTGTCTCTATTGGTAATGATGTACCATACTCCATCAGGTTTGGTGTTGAGTTACAGCTGAAAGAGATGAGAGGCGAAACACTGAATTGATGCACAAGCGCCACAATACAGGCTTCGTTTCATGTCCTGTCAACGCTGTTCACCTGATCATCGCGCAGCCTTTTGAAACTTCTCTAATGATACAGCTCAATCCAGTCATCTTTTGAACGCAGCTCATGCAGAGGCTGGCTACTGACAACCCATCTGAAACAGCGTTCCTCTCTTGTTAAACTCAACACTGTTTTCTCTTCCCTCCTGACATCTCGTCTATCCACGTTTGTTTGGATTCTCCCCAGCTGTTGTCGTAGATTGTGTGCGTCACGGTGTCTGTATGTTATTGCTGTGTGACTGACTGACTGCAGCGTGAAGGGAAGGCATGCCACATTATCGTTATGTATGGTTATGGGAAGAGACAGATTGTATGGGATGATTAGTACAGTGTATACAGTCAACTAATATGTCTAGTGCACTGTCTCTCAGTCTTTAGGACGCTCTTAGAAAATACCCTAGAGCCACTGGCATAGTCGTGTTGTACAGTAATTCACAATAAGCTATGGATTCTCTTGGGATATACAGTACAGTGCCATCAAAGTATTCACACCCTTGACGTTTTTTCACGTTTTGTTGTGTTACAGCCTGAATTTTAAATTGTCACTGGCCTACACACAATACCCCATAATGTCAAATTGGAATTATGTTTTTTGATTTTTTAAATTCAAAATGATAAGCTGAAGTGTCTTGAGTCATGCTTGTTAAGGCATGCCTAAATAAGTTCAGGAGTAAAAATGTTAAAAAAGTCACATAATAAGTAGCATGGACTGGTGTTTAACATGATTTTTGAATGACTACCTCATCTAAAATTATCTGTAAGGTCTCTGTCGAGCACAACACAAATTCAACCACGTAGACCTGGGAGTGTTTTCCATTGCCTCGTAAAGAAGGGCACCTTTTGGTAGATGGGTAAAAATAAAACAAAAGCAGACATTGAACATCCCTTTAAGCATGGTGAAGTTATTAATTACACTTTGGATGGTGTATCAATACACCCAGTCACTACAAAGATACAGGCATCCTTCCTAACTCAGTTACCGGAGAGGAAGGAAACCGCTCAGGGATTTCACCTAAGGCCAATGGTGACTTTAAAAAAGTTACAAAGTTTAAACTGAGGATGGATCAACATTGTAGTTACTCCACAATACTAACCTAATTGACAGAGTGAAAAGACGGAAGCCTGTGCAGAATACAAATATTCCAAAACATACATCCTGTTTGCAACAAAGCACTAAAGTAATACTGCAAAAAAATGAGGCAAAGCAACTTTAACTGTCCTGAATACGACGTGTAATGTTTGGGGCAAATCCAATACAACACATTACTGAGTACCACTCTCAATATGTTCAAGCATAGTGTTGGCTTTATCATGTTATGGTTATGCTTGTAATCGTTAAGAACTGGTTTCAGGATAAAAAATAAATGTACATCGCATGCAGTGCTAGAGGCGTTACTACAGACCCGGGTTCATATCCCGGGCTGTGCCACAACCGGCCGTGGTCGGGAGTCCCATAGGACGGCGCACAATTGTCCCAGCGTGGTTAGGGGAGGGTTTGGCTCATCGAGCTCTAGCGACTCCTTGTGGCGGGCCGGGTGCCTGCGGGCTGACACATGCATACACACACATTGTGATATTGTTGAATGGTTGTAATAAACATTTTGCATTAACCTACAACAAGGCCAAATCTACACTGGAGTAGCTTATCAAAAAGACAGTGAGTGGCCGAGTTATAGTTTTGACTTGAATCTACTTGAAATAGTTGTTTAGCAATGATCAACAACCAATTTGAAAAAGCTTGAAGAATTTTGAAAAGAATAATGGGCAAATGTACCATTCAGGTGTGTAAAGCTTTTAGAGAATTACCCAGAAAGACTCACATCTTTAATCGCTGCCAAATGTGATTCTAACATGTATTGACTCGGGGTTAAATACGAGAATTTTATTAAATGTTAGAATTTTTCTTCCACTTTGACATTTCAGAGTATTTTGTGTAAACCGTTGACAAAAAAAGGACATTTTAAATTCATTTTAATCCCACTTTGTAACACAACAAAATGTGGAAAAAGTCAAGGGGTGTACTTCCATTTCTGAGCATGCAGTACATATGAACATGTTTAGCTAAGCTCGCTGTAGGCTTGAGAGATGCATACATTTAGCAGTGGTTTCCCAAACTTTCAAATATCCAATCCAATCATGTAAGCAAAACCGAGTACAAATAAACCAATGAAACACTGGCCAGAGAGGCATGATATGAGGGTCAACTTTCTCTGTCCCAAGGTCAGGATTCAACTTCCTTCATTTCATCTTTGTGATTCTCTCCTTCCAGTATCTGTTTACATTTAACGCATTCATCTCAAACCCGTATTTTGTCTTCTTCTCCTAAATGAGATTTAGGCGCTCTCTGACCCTTGCTTGATTAATCTGTGACGGAGCGTCTCACTTCATACACTTTAATACCGCCATTTATATGAAGCCCTCGACAGGCGGGATTAATCTCCGTTCAGAAAACAGATTACAGAGGCAGTTAAAAATGAATCAACACACAAAGTGACGTTGTTGCTTCTCATGCTCCTTTGACAGACAGACACGCTACTTAATGAGGGAAGCAAACAACAGTATTTTTCACCTACGCAACTCAGGCTGCCAGAGAAATGTTAATAACACCATGTTACTAATTCATTACACACACACACACTGCCATATTTATCAGACCTTCCCCGCTGTAGGGTTATTGGTGTGTGTGTGTGTGTGTGTTTGTACCCACGCATGTGCAATGGTGTTTATTGTGTTTATGTTGACTAATGTCAGCTCCTGGGGGTTGAGATGGGGCGAGTGTTTATTAAACAGAAGGTGTAAGGGAGACCGGGGTTTGTGCCACCGCCATGGAGCCTCTTAATGAAACAGAAGCGTGGAGTGTGTGTGTTTATGAATAAGAGTGTGTGTGCGCGCGCGCCCACGCATCTGGTTATTTATTTTGCTTGAATAGGTCTTCATCAAACGAGAGGCTTGTTTATTAAACCAGAAAGTGTGTGTTGGTGTGAGCGGTGGTGTGTGAGAGGGTCTTTATTAACCAGCCGGTGTGTGTTTACCTGGGTGGAGGGGTGTGACCGAGACCGGTGTGCTCAGCAGAAGGGGGCCGGGCAGGGCAGCAGGTCTCATCACCTGAGCTGCAGAGTGTTAATAAACATTTTAATCAACGACCTCATGCCAGACACAGTTCAGTGTCATTCGGTATTATAGCCCCCTACCTGGCCAATCTCATGAGGGTGAGATGATAGTGCATGAAAAGGGAGAGTAGACAGGGTGAGGTGGGGAATGAGGGGGTGGTTGAGTGTGGCGGGGAGAGTAAGAGGGGACAGGACCTCAGGCTGCTGCAGGGCCTCAGGTGAAACACCTGGAGGAGACCTCTGAGATTCACCTCTCTTCTCTTCTATTGCTCCCATGGTGTTCATCAGCTAGGCCTATCCTTCCAACACCTGATCCCTTATGCACGAACACACACACACACACACACACACACACACACACACACACACACACACACACACACGGTCAGTAAGGGATTACATCTGGCTCCAGTCTGGGGAACCTGTGTTGTATTAACAGGGTAGCCAGTCATTTACTGCATGACTGCCCAGCCTGATAACCCATTGATATTCAGCATGCAGAGGAGAGGAGGGCCAAACAGATGAAAGAATGGGGAAAATGTGGTGTGGGCACGTAGGCTGTTCTTTGCTAAACTTGTTTTGTCATTGTCACAAAGTCACTGGGTGGAGTAGCAGCGTGACTGTGTGTGTGAGGGAACTAATTCTAACTGCATTTGTGTGCACATTGTGTGTGTGTGTGTGTGTGTGCGCACTAGAGCTGGGCGATATTGACACATTTATATCACGATAAATTGACTATATTACGATAAATTAAACAATATGTTTATAACATTCATTTGCACCACAGTAATGTTTTTATATTACCCTTTAAACTACTACTACTATTTTGAATGGTGTAGTTATTTTCAAACTTCATATTTTTCCAGTAGGGCCCTATAGGTTAGTTATCGGAATGAACGATATCAGCAAAATGTCCACAATAAATTGTTGGTTTGGTTGGTGTTGATAAACCTAAAATAATCTTCCCAGCTCTAGTGTGCATTCTGAGTGTGTGTGTGTGTGTGTTTAAATAATCACACCAACAGCTGTATGTCAGCCACCCGCCGTTTCTCAGATTAAACTTCAGACGGCCTGCACGGCGCCGCTGCAGAACACTGGCGTCTCGCCAGTTGGGCGGGGCTTAGTGACGTCACAGAGACGTCAGTGGCAAAGGGCAGTGATCGTAATCAAAGTTGATCGGTGCTCGCCCAACTGGTCCAGTACTCATCTGCCATGGATCCAACAACGGGTTGGGTCTCACGGTGCGTCCCTTTCTGATGTTAAAGCATTGCACCTGTACTACCATTACTGTACCTCAATTCCACCTTGCAAAGTTTGCACTTCCTTCTCATTTTACTTCTCAAAGTATTGACATACAGGACTTTCCAACTGTTGGCGATGACGTAGTGGTGGAGAGTCAACTCTAAAATAATTGATTCCTCGACTCCTTGCACATCGACTCCCGGGGGCGACAAACCATTTCTGAGTGTCAAGATTAGATTCAGCTAGGAATCAATTCCTAAAATTAATAATTTTTGAACGGAGGAGACTGATTAGTTGCCGTACTTCCGAGAACACATCTTTCATAGCGAGCTAGCGAGGGACTTGGAGAGAGGAGAGGCACAGGGCCGGCAGGTCGGCCACCAGGCAGAAGCTATCGGCAATCAAAAGCTGCATCAAGCAATAGAAATCTGAATCTCACAATTTCTTGGTTTACGATGTCTCGCAACTTCAGCAAAGCAGGGCCTATCATCAATAAAAAGTCAGATATTCTACTCGCAACAGATTGAACACACACTCGCATTATTAACAAAGAGCATGCGAGCCAGCGCGAGGCTGTATCGCATTAGTAGAAACTAAGATTGTTCTCAGGGCAGGTCTGCTGGTTTTGACTAGCAGAAGTTACTTTTCGTAGCCGGTTAAGAGAATTTACGCAGCAGATTAGGAGAATTAGCTTAAAGTTAGAAAAGGGTTAGATACAATTGTCCCCGACAACGCGACAACCAGCTCTGCCCATTTGTCTTGGTAATCTGTATGGAAAGTTAGCCTTTCCTCTCTGGGTTTACTTAAATTACACAACTTTCCCAGGCCTTTATAGCATATCATCTAGTTAGGCTACAACACAGAAATTAATATGTTTTGTGATAACGGCACTGTAGTTTTAATTTTGAAAAAATATTGTTTTTCTGGTAGGGTTTTTTCTAAACATTAAGGATCCCAAGGGAAGGAGTGTGGACACATGATGGCTCTTGCTTAGAGTCGCTTCAAGGCTTGTTTGAAGTGCTGTGGTGATTGGCACTGGCTATAAAAGCGGCACTAAAAATAGCAAATCTTCTTCAGTAAATCTATATCTTTCTTTTGTTGCTTTTTTAAAACATACTTCCAATAAATAGTCTACTCTTTGGAGAGCCATTTTATTTCTAATGTTGCATAGTGTTTAATTTGCGCAGTGATAACCGTAAGACACCTAAACTCCATAATCAACTTAATCTTTCTTTTCATGTGTTTGGGGAGCGGGGGACTTTTGTCCTTCAAAGGGCTGGCTGGCTGAGGCTCAGGAGCTGACAGAAAGCTGAGCCAGAGGGGCTGCTACCTCTGATCACTAACTTTCTGCTACCTTTACCTCAGAGAGGAAAGTTTACTGAACCTGTACAGTATCTAGCTCCTATCTATATCTGTCCTGTCTGTCTGTCTGGCTGGCTGGCTGGCTGGCTGGCTCGCCCCGCTTACATAGTGTATATCTGTGAGAGTGTAATGAAATGAGCAGTTAGCATTTAATTAAATGTGTATCATCATAATCTGAATATATGGAACATACTGTACATGTTACGCTACATACTGTAGATGTTACGCTACATACTGTAGATGTTACGCTACATACTCCAAATATAGGATACATCTGCTGGCTCTTGAAATGCGCTTGATGTTCCATATTTCTATGTATTATATATCAAATAGGTTGTCAAATGAAAGGCTAAGAGTCTATATTTAGGGGGAATGAAGGCATAGATACATTTTTCAACCATTTTCCATCTTAAAAATGAGGCATAAGTAAAGGCTTTGATTTCTGGATAAACAGATGGAAAAGGGGTCTTAGAAAACATCTACCAGAAAACGTCTTAGGGCATCAGAAATAAACCTAAAGACAATAATGTTGACTTAAAGACCCTGCCAACTAATATAAACACATATTGTTTTGGAGAAATTGTTTACCTTCTGTAAGTTTAAGAAATATTTCCTTGTGCCCTTTTAATACCGTTACCAAAAACCAACATATCTTTAAGATTTTCTAATTTCCCTCCCTCATAAAGGGAGCGTAATGAAAGTTCACAGAAGTAAAGGTAGGCCACCAATTTTTTAAAATATTTTTTAACTTATATCAATATTGTTATTAAGCGATTAAAACTTGTAATTCCGTTAACAAATTGGCAACAGAAATCTGTAACGGAATTACTGCAACTGAATTGGCTACAATTGGAAATCTTAAGTCACAAACCACATTTGGGTCACCTGCTACTATCCATCCTTCCACTGGCTTACTGTTATGTTCAGCTCATAACTGTTTTCTTGGTCTTTCTGTTGTCTGGTGGTCAAACCAAGAGTGTTAAAGGAAAAATGTTCAACTTCATATCCATCATCTCCAGCACCACCCCAACATCAATATATGTGAAAATGGCATGTTTTTATTTTTTGTAGTGAAACAGATAGAGAAAAACAAGTGTTATCAATGACATAATCAACCAATAGACAATTAGTAGCCACCTTTCTATCTCTCTGCCTCGCTCTCTCTAGTTAATGTCACTTTTTCCAGCTCTTACTGACACCTACCCATGAGCCCCCTCTCTTTCCATTTACTGTAACCAGCATCCTCACCCCCTGAGCACCGGCAACACTGGACGTCGTTGAAAAGTCGTTGAAATTGGGTAAATCCACCTTGGCCTTGATGGTAACGTCCAAAGGCGGACCGGACTGGACCAAATCTGAACCTATCATAGACATATGTTCCACAAGTTTAGTTCAGAATTTTGGATAGCACAGTAGAAGTACTGTACAGTGAGTAGAGCACAGTAGAAGTACTGTACAGTGAGTAGAGCACAGTAGAAGTACTGTACAGTGAGTAGAGCACAGTAGAAGTACTGTACAGTGAGTAGAGCACAGTAAAAGTACTGTACAGTGAGTAGAGCACAGTAAAAGTACTGTACAGTGAGTAGAGCACAGTAAAAGTACTGTACAGTGAGTAGAGCACAGTAAAAGTACTGTACAGTGAGTAGAGCACAGTAAAAGTACTGTACAGTGAGTAGAGCACAGTAAAAGTACTGTACAGTGAGTAGAGCACAGTAAAAGTACTGTACAGTGAGTAGAGCACAGTAAAAGTACTGTACAGTGAGTAGAGCACAGTAGAAGTACTGTACAGTGAGTAGAGCACAGTAGAAGTACTGTACGGTGAGTAGAGCACAGTAGAAGTACTGTACGGTGAGTAGAGCACAGTAGAAGTACTGTACGGTGAGTAGAGCACAGTAGAAGTACAGTCCATTATGGTAGTACAGTACAATACAGGTCAGTACAGTAAAGAAAAGTTTAATATTACAGTAGAGCAATGAATCCCAAACTGGGGCATTTTTTGGGGGGGGGGGGACTCAGTCCGGCTTTCAACTTTCTCTTGAAGGTTGTAATAGTAGAGTGCACTAGTAGAATCCTCCAGTCATGTCAGTCATTGCATACCTTCATGAGTTATTTTTATGTCCAGATCAACTAGCCTGTGTCAGCTAATGTGGATACACATTAGACATGGCAAAAATGTATAAAATTGCAAGAGAATTAGCTGTAAAACTGCTAATCGTCTCTGCACCTCTTGACATAATGTGTAGAAAACAAGCTTTAAAACCTGCCACATTTTCTCTCCGTCAACAAGAGTGGTGTGAACAGTTTGTGTCGTGAACAGTGATTGTGCGCATAGTGGTGCCTGGGATGTTCCCCAATGCTGGAAGGGGGGCCTGAGTGAAAAAGCTAGGGAAACTCTGCAGTACAGTATATTGTACTGTACTGAACTATACTCTACCTCACTGAACTCTACTGTACTGTAATGAACAGATCTCTACTGTACTGTGCTGAACTCTACTGCACTGTTCTGAACTTTACTGTGCTGAACTATACTCTACTGTGCTGAACTCTGCTCTACTCTGCGCTGTCTAAACTTGTTAAAAATGAGGAGAATAACATTCATATCCATAATTATGCATCTCTGTAGTACAGATCAGGGACCCATGATGTAATTCCGTTACCAGGTGTAAAGCCACTTCACATACTGTAGTTCAATAACCAAAATATATTTTTTCAAACTCAAGGTGTCCTGTCATAGCTGACACCCCATTTGTTCTGCAGATATCTTTGAATCTTAATACAGAGCAGATATTCCGTTTTTGGAAAATGTGTTTGCATAAAAACCTGAGGGAGATTGTATGCTAATTCAGCTACTGAAGTTCACATCTGCATAGTTCTTCCACTAAATTGGTTTTTGTAAATTTTTCAGTGAAAATTGTTCAAAGTAGTCATTGCATAGAGCTGTATTGTTTGTTAAACTTTGAAATTAGTGGTTGTTGTTTGGCATACATTTTAAAGTGGGAAAAAGTTTGGCTTCAAGTCCAAAAGCATTACTTTATATAGGACGGAAATCAAATCTCTGATTTGAAATATTTAAACACCGGAAACTGGCCCATGAAATCCCTGTCCTCTGTTTTGAAATGGGCTGTAATGGTATTTGTAGGGAGATGAAATGTTATTTATATTGGATTGTCTTTAGGCTGACCTCTGACCTGAGAAACAGGCTGCATTTGAGTGGTGGGCCTCTGGAGATTCTCACATGAAGAGAAGGTAGAGGTGGAGTGAGAGAAGGAAGTAGAAGTGGAAGTAGCCTAGTAGAGGGAGAGAAAAGAGGGCGAGGTAACAAAGATGAGAGTGAGATCGGTACAGTATACCTGGAGTTTTAGCGGTGGCGAAAGAAACATTCCTTTAATCCTCTCAGTAAGAGAAGTCTTAATGTGAGCGCTCTTCTTTGTGTTAGTCTGAATATGAATTGCAGCTTTAGGGAGTGTTGGGGCTGCTGTTGACACCAGCACAAGACTTCCTGGAACTTCAGTGGCTAATGAACGTGTGGCTGCCAACACAACAAGGCAGGAAATATTAAAGGCTGCTGTTGGAAAACAGGATCTTAATATAGATATATTATGGAATCAACAGATCAGCAGAGATAATTTAACAGACATGTCAAAGTAAATACTAAAACAGTTAGTTAATCATCTGACTATCTGGGATATGTCAAAGTAGCCTTAATATTCAGTAGTTTATCAACAGGATAGCTGGGTAGATTTCACCTCTGTCAAAGTAAATAGGCTACTGTACTTTCTATATAGTGGTTGTTAGTCGACTTCTTATCTAGAATGGTAGGGAATTTCTAATCAATGTACTATAATGGTAGAAGAGAAGGCAGCAGTCATTAGCATTATGCTAACATAATTGTCTCATATCTATTGGAAGTTTAATTTCCATCATAATTGTCTCCCTCCTGATTTAAATCAGATATCCACAGTGGTGTTTGTCAACCATAGTTGCTTAAATTTGCTACTTGAATCTTTCCTTTCCTAGTAGTGTCTGGATGTATGTGTGATGTATTAACATTTCTTCCACCACCTAGATAATGCATGGATCACTCCTGCCTATCCATCCTGACTGCTCTGCTATACTTTTAACCCATAGATGGCAGTGTTTCCATGACTCTATAATGAGACCTGCCCTGTATGGTAAGGGTTGTGAACCTGGGGAGCAGAGCAGACAGGCCCTGACAGCTCTCCCTAATGTAGATTTACCATAATGTCCTCGTAGGAAATGAGATGTACAGTGTTAAATTGTTTGGAAAGACATTTAAGACGTCTTGCTCCACTGCCTGCGATGACCTTGCTGCAGACCAAATCCTTTGACTGCCTTTGAGTAATGACACTAATGATTGGGACCAGAAATGTATCATTTTCTCTGTCCGACACCTCTGATCGGAACCTGTTGATAAGTTGGCTTTGGTCTAACCGGACAGAAACGACTGTAGAGTAGTATTTCCTTTAACAGTTCACCTCAACCCTCCGCTGTGCTACTTCCCTCTGGTCTCCCAATTAAGACTTCCTTTGTTCCTGTAGCCATAGAGGCAGTGACCTGTGTCATTTCTCTTCATACATTTTGTATCCGCACAAAGATGGGAGACCGAAAAGGTTTTCTTTTTAAAAGGAGATGTCATTCTCTGTAGAGGGCTATTAACTTGAAATGGTCCTTGCAGCAGTGCTGTCAGAATTTCCCCGTCTCTTTGTGATGTAACGGGCTGATGACAGCAAACTGAAGTTTTAGGAAGGTTCTATCAGCAGGTCGCATCAGATCATCAGTCAGGATGTTTAGGTCCAATAAGTAACATCTTGTATTAGATGAGGACATTCGTAGTCATTAGTAGTCAGAGATTCTCACCTGCAGCGAGGCATGACACACACGGAACCACACACATACATCCAAACACACACACACCGCTCTCCGAGGGTGTCTCCGGGAGAGTTGCGATATGTAAAAAGCACATTTCCAATTCACACATGAGTATTAATACACACTTGAAATAGGACAAATATAAGCAGCCACCAAATTATTATTATTATTATTATTATTATTATTTGAAGTGTGTGTTTAATGCCCTCTCTTGAGTGACAGTAAAGGTCTTCAGTCGAATGGTGTGTGTGTGTGTTTGAGAGATTCTCATAATAGCCTAGTGTTAACATCAGAATATCACAAAGCCCTCTGCCAGCCCTAATAGCACCCATCTCTCTCTCTCGTCTCTCTATCTCGCTCAATGTGCCTCTCTCCCCCCCCCCCCTTCTCTCTAAAAATAGGAAATGTCTAAATTACACTTGCTAATAGGATGCGGCGGCAGCTTTTTTCTCTTGTTGTCTTCAGTCTAATTCTGCATCAGTGACGGAGCACATTTCACTTGATACCAAATAAAAGGCTTTTTCTTATCGACTGTTGAAAAGAAGAGTGATGAGGGAACGGGAGGAGTGTCTGAACTTCAGTTGGAGGGGAGAGAGTGGTTTCTAGAGCGAGAGGAGTTATGGTATATACAGCCAGCTCCTCTTTTTTTCTCTTATCGTCTCCTCTTCTCTAGTGGATGTCCCTCCATCCTCTTTAAACAGATGGGAGCATCAATAGTTAATAGTCCACTCGGCCTCTCTAGAACTCCCCTCTGCCTAGCTAGACTGAATACCAGCACTAGCCTCAATCCCAGTCACAATCTACTGTTTAAAGGGAATGCAATACACACCAGGCAACTCGCTGGCCTTCCTTTTGTTTCCTATAATGCAATGTACTTATGTACAAAAGCTTTTAATTGTCTGCAGAATGTTGTCTGGGTCTGGTTCTTCTCCCATCAAAACACATTGTAGATGCACAGTAAAGCTGAACCATGGTACACTGTAGCATAGATTGTGTTACTGGAAATTATGTTTGTGCATTCAGACATGGTATTCCAGACATGTTCATTTGTTAGAAAACACGTTTTGTGTATAGTACAGACTTGTTCCCCTAAGCCACTTCTCCGTTGTCTTGGCTGTGTGCTTAGGGTCTTTGTCCTGTTGGAAGGTGAACCTTTTCATCAAGGATCTCTCTGTACTTTGCTCTTTTCATCTTTCCCTCGATCCTGACTAGTCTCCCAGTCCCTGCTGCTAAAAAACATCCCCACAGCAAGATGTTGCCACCACCATGCTTCACCGTAGGGATGGTGACAGGTTTCCTCCAGACGTGATGCTTGGTATTCAGGCCAAAGAGTTCAATCTTGGTTTCATCAGACCAGAGAATCTTGTTTCTCATGGTCTGAGAGTCCTCTAGGTGCCTTTTGGCAAACTCCAAGCGGGCAGTCATGCCTTTTACTGAGGAGTGGCTTCTGTCTGGCCACTCTACCATAAAGGCCTTATTGGTGGAGTGCTGCAGAGATGGTTGTCTTTCTAGAAGGTTCTCCCATCTCCACAGAGGAACTCTGGAGCTCTGTTAGCATGACCATCGAGTTCTTGATGAGCTCCCTGACCAAGGCCTTTCTCCCTTGATTGCTCAATTTGGCCAGGCAGCCGCTCTAGGAAGAGTCTTGGTGGTTCCAAACTTCTGCCATTTAAGAATGATGGAGGCCACTGATGGAGGCCACTGTTTCTTCAATGCTGCAGAATTTTTTTGGTACCCTTCCCCAGATCTGTGCCTCGACACAATCTTGTCTCGGAGCTCTAGGGACAATTCCTTCCACCTCATGGCTTGGTTTTTGCTCTGACATGCACTGTCAACTGTGGGACCTTATATAGACAGGTGTGTGCCTTGACAAATCATGTTTTTGATAAATTTTTCAGCAGTCGTATGGCTTGGGGGTAGAAGCATTTAAGGAGCCTTTTGGACCTAGACTTGGCGCTCCGGTACCGTTTGGCGTGCGGTAGCAGAGAAAACAGTCTATGATATTGGTCCTGGATGGCAGAAAGCTTGGCCCCAGTCATGTACTGGGCTGTACGCATTACCCTCTGTAACGCCTTACGATAGGGAAGGTATACAAAACCTTGTAGAGAGCATATCCAAAATATAAACTATTAGAACCAAGACTTAAAAATAACTGTTGTTGGCACAAGATGCAGGGAAAGTTGGAGCATAACTAATGAAATTACAGTTAATGAAAATGTATGCTTAATCCAGTATAAACTAATGTATAGAATTTATTATACAAGAGACAAAATTCACAAATTCTACAGCACAACAGCAGAGCCATGTCTTAAGTGTAAAACTAATAATTACTCAATAATCCATGCTTTCTGGGTGGAGCTATACAGTCAGAAGTATTACAATGTAAACAAACATTTAATCTGTCTGTCTGCATATTTCAAGACATGGCATAATGGGGTGTAGTGAGATACCCAATGGGCTGGAGGATTCTCTTCTCATCACTCATTTTGAAAAAACATATTTGAAGTCTACCAATCCGCCATCATTAAAACAATGGAAAAATCGAATGATTTCTTATTTAAATATTGAAATAGCATGGGCAATCATGCAGGCACTAGGGATAGGGGTGTGAGTGGGTCTTTGCAGATAAGATGTAGTCATTGTTTGTGTGCGTCTGTAAGTTTATGTATACTTTTGTATATGGAGTGGAAAAAAATAATTATATGCAAAAAAATTAAAATGTAATATTATACAAATAAAATAATCTCTAGATAGTTTAAAGCCATATTCAGGGTGCTTGATCAATCACCTGCCATCCCAATCCCATGTCTCTCTACCCTTCCCTTCAGTTTGTACAGCATGAGACGAATCTACGCTTTGAGGTTGCAGCACCACAACAGCATTTGTCTTCAGCACTAGACGGAATAATTGATTTGACCCACTTTAACATTTGTCGTTAGTCATCTGCTGCCTTGAATTAAATTATGGCGTAGAGGCAAATTTATCGCCTGTGTGATCCTCTCTCTCTCTCGTGGGAGGGCCGGCTGCCCTTTCCACAGAGTCAAGACTATTAACAAAATAACGAAAACGCAATTAGATTGACTTTTGAAAACGGCAGTCAATTAATGATGCAGAGGCTGCAAGCATTGCAGAGTGGGGAGGTGAATCTACGGTGATCGTGCTCTGAGGAAGAATGCAGTTTGTCGCTAATGAGAGAGGCAGTTTGTTTCTGTGAAGCCGGCCGTTCACTCATCGTCTAAGTGGCAAGTGCAAAGCATGCTGGGTCATCGCTGTCCAAACTGTTATTGATGATGTCGTTGTTGTTGTCACCAGTGACCTCTTCAAGACCCCTTTCCAAGGTCGAAGGTTAACACAATAACCAAAACGCAATTTGGTTGACTTCAGTCAATTAGCGACGCTGCAGTGAGCATCGAAAGGCGGGAAGGGGGAATCTACGGCATTCACTTTCCGACGAAGAAGCAGCTTGTTGCTAATGAGAGGCAGGTCGTTCACTCATCGCTTATGTGGCAAGAGAGCAAAGCATGCTGGGTCATCGCTGTCAGAACCGTTATTGATGATGTCGTTGTTGTTGTCACCAATGACTTCTTCAAGACTTCATTGGTCAATAAATTAACCTTTTGTGTTTTAACTGGAGCAAAGGTCTTGTCACGTCATCTGATCTGTTAGACATGTCATTATTAGATTACAGATAGCTCAGCTGCATTTGTTTATGTTTATGTTATAGTTTTTAGCTCTGTGACTTAGTCATTAGGTCTCTACACTACCAATCAAAAGAGACCCTATTCCCCAGTGTACAGCTTTTGACCAGAACCCTCAAGTAGTGTACAAGGGAATAAGGTGGCATTTGAGATAGTTATTAGATCCGCATAATCTCGGAAACCCAGAACTAATATCGTGCGTAATTACCTGAGATGCTTGATCAAGTTCTGGGGGAGATGTTAATATAAAGATTTGAACACGATTTGCGCAGTCTCAAACCCCCTAAGCGTAAATTGTCTGTACGTTTCAGGCAAGTCTATGGGCCAAATGTCACGAGCACCCTGCGAATCACGATTTGTGCAAATGATCAGTGACAAAAAAAAAACTTTGTACCGGAATAAAGTTCCCTGTTAATTGTTGCCCCTATAGCTCAGTGTTGTGACTGGGGTTGGGCCCAAGCTACAGTATTTGTAGTACTGTACCTCTGCTCTGTTCTGTACAGGAACAGTAGAGTTGTATGAGCTTGTTCATGTGAAGTGTCTGTCTGTGGGGTTTTTGTGGTGGTGGGTAGGGTTGCACATTTTGGGGAATATTCAGAGGTGGAAACTTTCCGTGGGAATTAACAGGAATTAATGGAAATATATGCAAATTAATAATAATACCATTTAAATGTAGATGTTTTTTTGCATTGGATATATTTACCATATCATATGGAGACAGAAACCTAAATATTTTACCTTATAAGTAGACATAATTGCAAATGATTAAATCCTTCCCATAGAAAAAAAAAAAAAACTATTTAGTTACGATTTGAACTTTAATTAAATGAATTGACTCTTCACATGGGATGATTTCACTGAACAACAAAAGGGGATATTGAATGATCCCCAATTATCCATCGCATCTCCCAAAAACGTTTTCAAAATACATCTAAAATGATAGTCTAGAAACTAAAGCTTTGGTTGTCTTCCTCTCATGCTTCCATGTCTTCTCCCTGGTCCTCCTCAATGTCCATCTCTTGAACATCAGACTCTGAGGCCTCATCTTCACTGTCACTTTCCAACCTTGTTGAGGATGGCTCGTTGTCAGGCTCAAAAAGCCTCAAATTTGCATCTGCTGTATTACATCTCCATCCCAAAGCCCTTGCTTGGAAGTGTACTTCGCCAGACTGCAAAGAACCAGGCAGAAGTCTTCACGATTTTTGATGTATTTCAGAACTGCAGTTTCCTCTGCTTGGAGCAACAGTGAAGTAGGCAGGGCAGTACAGATTTCTTCTCTTACATCTGCAAGCTGAGTCTGAACATCAGACAGGATGGCATTGTCTCCTTCAATCCGTGCAATGGCTACTGCTATAGGTTTCAGGAGTTTCCGGCTGCTTACCACTCTCTCCCAAAATACATCATCTAGGTGGATCTTCTTGATGTGACTGTCCATATTGGCAGATTGTGATATGGCCATTTCTTGGAGAGACTCCTTCTCCTCCAGGAGACTGTTAAACATGATGACAACACCACAACATCAGGTGTTGCTGGGCAGCTTCAATGTGGTGCTCTTATTCTTCTCACTTTGCTTGGTGAGGTAAATTACTGCTATAACTTGATGACCTTTCACATACCTAACCATTTCCTTGGCTCTCTTGTAGAGTGTATCCATTGTTTTCAGTGCCATGATGTCCTTGAGGAGCAGATTCAATGCATGAGCAGCACAGCCAATGGATGTGATGTGAGGGTAGGACTCCTCCACTTTAGACCACTTTAGACCAAGCAGCCTTCATGTTTGTCACCAGCTGCCTTCAGCTCATCTGCAATGTAGAGACCGGTGTGCCTGTTGTCCCTTGTGTCTGTGCTCTTGTAGAATACTGGTTGAGGGGTGGAGATGATGTAGTTAATTATTCCTTGCCCACGAACATTCGACCACCCATCAGTGATGATCGAAATACAGTCTGCTTTCTCTATGATTTGCTTGACCTTCACTTGAACTCTGTTGAACTCTGCATCCAGCAAATGAGTAGATAAAGCATGTCTGGTTGGAGGGGTGTATGCTGGGTGAAGAACATTCAGAAATCTCTTCCAATACACCGTGCCTGTGAGCATCGGAGGTGAACCAGTTGCATACACAGCTCGAGCAAGACATTCATCAGCATTTCTCTGACTACTTTCCTCCATTGAGTCAAAAAAACTTCTGATTCCAGGAGAACCATGAGCTGTTGCTATCGATAAGGTGTCTGATTCATCATTTTTACCTCGAATAGAAGTAGAGGTTGCTTGTTGTGAGCTCTTAGGGAACTTTATGCACTTGGCCAGATGATTCTGCATCTTTGTTGTATTCTTCACATATGATTTGGCACAGTATTTGCAAATGTACACAGCTTTTCCTTCTACATTAGCATGGCGTGGTTTAAAAAAAACTTAAATACAATTCCATGTACAGATAAATAGTTAAGCAGTTAGATTAAACAACTCCTTTGTAAGATGCATTTAAAAAAAAATGAAACGTATGGAAACAGGTGAATTAACACTCCTCAGTTAGCAGGCTCAAGCAAGATTAAACCCACATGGTAGCAAAAACTAACTAGCAGAAATGGTTAACAAGTTAGAAATTATTTAAACACACTTTGCTGTAGGCTAATATTTACTTGTTAACAAAAAATCATGCATGTCATATAAAATATATTCACCCCACCCAGTATTGTAATCAAAACTTGTAATCAAAGCGCTTTCTACGCGTGAGAACGTTTCGCGCATATCTCTCCTATGTGCAAATCTTTATTGCAGTCATTTTACTTAAGGCCCTTGGAAATGACCTGCATATCTGAAGTTATAAAAAATTATAATGCAATATATCGATTTACAAATCAAAAGGTGTTTGTGGATAGTGAATTGCATTCGTGGATAGTGATTTACATTTGTGGATCGGTACTTATTTGTACAGATCATGATACACGAATACAAAATGCATGCTGTGTGTTCAGAATACATTTGGCATGATATTGATCCCATAGATGGACCACACACTCATGTAACCCAATATTGTAAGATCTGATATGGCTAAAATGCAGAATACAATTAGTAAATTGTCAGCCCTACATACACAAACACACAGCATTGGGATATCTTAATGCATCTTGTAAATATAGACCTGTAAATGCAGAGATACAATAGGCAGACATATCAACTATTAATATTTATGAAGAATGTAAGCTTTACTTTTTGGTAGCTGATGAATAGACAACTTTCCAAGTCAAATGTGCTCTCATTCAGTGCTGTATGTATGGTCCTGTCTGACAAAAATGCATAGAGTTACAAATGTATTTTGATGTTGTGGCTATTGTAATTGGCTCTAAGGAAAACAAGTGGACTCAGACATCAAAATAAAATATTTTGGGGTCCAAGGTTCCTTAAAGGATTTTGTATCTTCAGCCCCTACTCTTACAATTTAGTCGGGGGGCCAACGCAGATTATCTTTGCCTCAAATCCAATATGGCTGCCATAATACCATTTGATGGAGGTCAAATTACAAGCAAATATGAATTTTGTAGATGAGTCATTATTTTTCAGAATTATGTACAACACTCATGCACATAAAGACATGAGTTTTGGCGTAAATTAAGTTTATTCTGAATCCAATATCGCCAACATAATAACACTCAAAACACCTCCCCCTGCATATACATTGCCTGTGTTTATTTTGTATTGTGTTAATTCTGTCTTGAAAAGGGTTTCATACAGCTCTTGGTATAACTATAAGTTGTTTGAATAACTGAAACCAACTAGCTTTTCAATGTGTGTTCATGTTTTTCATGACACAAGCACATGGTAACGTAACCAAGTTACAGGAAAGCAACCTGTAGTACAACAGTCAGCTAGTCTAGTAGTGTATATGTACAACTCTAACATTTCTCCAGTGAAACTAAGTGTGCAAGGTAGATTTAAATTATTTGAGGTGACCAGGACATGAGTGTGTCCTAACAGGGTGAGGAGACAAAGTAACAAGTAGTGGTTGTAGTTCTGGGGCCTGACCAGGTTGCACAGCTAACTGGTCATTCTGGGCAAGCTGCAGCGACAAGGGCAGTATCCTTCATGAATGACTGCCAGGGTCTTCAGGGCTGTGTGGTGATCAGTTTCCATTTCTACTGCAGTTGGGTGCAGGCACTCAGCAGATGCAGCTTGCTTTCCAACGAGACCCATTTAATAACTGGAATGTTATCGCAGCCTGAATGATGCTGGGGAAGGTTCAATTTGTATTAGTTGTATGTACAGGATACACACTGTCCAATGAAATGCTTACTTGCAGGTTCCTTCTCGAAATGCAACAACAATAAGAAATAGTTAAAGATAAGAAGTCGAACATAAAGTAAATGGCTCAGTAGAATAGAATAAACATTTTAGCATAAGCATTACTACAGGACTACTATTAAATAATTAGATACCAAAAAGTAAAGCTTATATTCAACATACATATTCATAGTTGATATTTCTGCCTATTGTATCTGTGTTTACAGGTCTATATTTCCAAGATGCACTATGATATCCTAATGTTCTTTGTTTCTGTATGTAGGGCTGGCAACTGACCACTTGTATTCCACATTTGTACAATATCAGAGCATGTAATATTGGGTTACATGAGCTTATGTGCCACCCCCCCCAGCCAGACATTATTCTACACGTTTTGAGTTTAGGGGGTATGTCACAATATCTATAAATTTAACCACAATGAAGTCTGCAGGTGTTCTCCATAGACTTCAATTCATTGCGCTAATGGTAGTTAGCAACATTCTTCAAACTGCACGTAGAGATATAAAAATGGCATCCAATAATTCTGCCTCTGGGTAATTAGAAAAAGGGCAGAGTTGCCAAAATCTTGCACTATCCCTTTAAAGCGCTTCTCGGCATAAATATACATAAAAAAATTAATCATTTATTTTTGGGAGTGGCAGCGATGATTTAGCAGCAGTGGTGCACCGCTGCTAAATGAATATAGGGGAAACACTGAATGTGTTCATGTTTGTGTGCATATGTGAGAAGGAGAGAGAGGCGGGAGCGAGAGAGGTGAATGCTTAACTCCGCTTTAATAGGTTGTAGCAGCATGAGTCCTGATGTTTTCCAACAGAGACATTTTTGGGTCAACGTTTTTTTAATAATTGCTTTGATCATAAGAATAATGAGGTTTTCTTTATTCTCTAAAACAGTAACACGGTCACATGCACAAATGCAAGCACACACACACACACACACACACACACACACACTGGCGTGCTATCAACACACATTGACAAAACACACTCATGTAAACACACATAAGCACAAAACATAGAAGCACATCTAACATCTCTCTCAGTCCCAGTGTGGTAAACAACGTGAAGAGTAGGAGATAATTATTGGGTCAGGTATTTACTTGAAATGCATAGTCCATTATTCACACAAGCACAATAATTAGGATTTTAAATAGCAGCCTCCACATCGCTATGTAACAAAATATATGCATTCTCCTCAAATGTACAACTCAGAGAATCCAAACTAAATGCATACTCTAGCTGTGACTTATAAAACCAAATTCAATTGCTTTTCATTGGTTTTTCATAGGAGCCACAATCATAGATTGAGATGAAGTTTTCTTAAGGCATGAATAATTTTACAACTGCTTGAATCTCTGATTGTTTTCAGGTTTCTCATCTGTTCCTGTGAAAATGAGGAGTTGGTAATGCAGAAAACTCAGCTGATTAGTTTCAGTAGCACAGCGGCTCTGAAAAAAAGACATACTATGTTCTCTATAACTGTGAACCATTTTACTACAGAGGCATTGGTACTTCCGATACCTATAATATCCAATTTACCACTGCAAGGATTGTGTGACATAGCGATGGTACCTAATTTCCCCACGTAGGCACTTGCAGTAGTGAAGCACCACTTTTAGATAATGGGTGGCGATTGCATTGACTGTTCTCATCATTTCTCTGAATTAAACCAAGTGGGTCAGCTACTTCTCACGTCCTCTCTCTGTAGGACAGGTGGCTAGTCCGTCAGTGTGGAAAGTGACGTATTCACACAAGTAAATAGCCTCTACGTGATAGTTACGTGGGAAACACCATTTACCTCAAACTCCTTTACCCCATTCCCCTAGTCCCTCACAAAACTCCCAATCAGTTTCCCTAAGGCCAGCTGAGATAGGATAGGGCCAGCCGCCAGACAGAGTGTAGAGTGAGAGATTATATATATTCTGCAAGCAACGCTACATTATGGAGCTTCACACCCATGACAGCCAGTCATGATAAAGGGCCCTGGCTGGACATTATTACTGGCTCTTTATCCGAAGCACCACCGCAACGCATAATATTTTACCGCAAACACGACAGCAGAAGCGAACTCCTTCCTCCGGTACTCTTTAGTCCATGCTACAATACGTCCCGGGGAAGCTGTGAAGCGAGCTGTAGCCTATTGCGTTCATGAGTCCGTTATTAAATAATGTGAAACAATGTGTATGTTTAATGCATTTCATTAAATCATGTATGACTATAGATATTGTATAACCTATAGCCCACAATTAGGGGCGTGGATCAGAAAACCAGTCAGTATCTAATGTGACCACCATTTGCCTCACGCAGCGCCACACTTCTCCTTCACATAGAGTTGATCAGGCTGTTGATTGTGGCCTGTAGAATGGTGTCCCACTCCTCTTAAATGGCTGTGCGAAGTTGCTGGATATTGGTGGGAACTGGAACACGCTATCGTACACAGCGATCCAGAGCATCCCAAACATGCTCAATTGGTGACATGTTTGGTGAGTATGCAGGCCATGGAAGAACTGGGACATTTTCAACTTCCAGGAATTGTGTACAGATCCTTGCAGCATGGGGCCATGCATTATCATGCTGAAACATGAGGTGATGACGGCAGGGAAGTAGCATGACAATGGGGCTCAGGATCTCATCACGGTATCTCTGTGCCTTCAAATTGCCATCGATAAAAATAAATTGTGTTCGTTGTCCGTAGCTTATGCCTGCCCATACCATAACCCCACAGCCACCATGGGGCACTCTGTTCACAACGTTGACATAAGCAAACCGCTCGCCCACTGACACCATACATGTGGTCTGCGGTTGTGAGGCTGGGTGGACGTGCTGCCAAATTCTCTTAAACAACGTTGATGGCGGCTTATGGTAGAGAAATTAACTTTCAATATTATCTGGCAACAGCTCTGGTGGACATTCCTGCAGTATGTCAATTGCACGCTCTCTCAACACTTGAGACATCTGTGGCATTGTGTTGTGTGACAAAACTACACATTTTAGAGTGGCCTTTTATTGTCCCCAGCACAAGGTGAACTTATGTAATGATCATTATCTTGGCAAAGAAGAAATGCTCACAAACGGGTGTAAACAAATTTGTCAGCAAAATCTGAGAGAAATAAGCTTTTTGTGCGAATGAAATATTTCTGGGATCTTTTATTTCAGCTCAAGAAACACTTTGCATGTTGCTTTTATATTTTTGTTCAGTATATTATCGTTTTGAATAATGTTTTTTTTAGTTTTTATCTAGTTTTTACACCATCCATTAACATCAACCAGTCACCATAAACATTTATTTATCAACAAACAAAGCTTCGAAAAATACAAAACGTTCCATAGGACTAAAACATTTCAAATAAACATTTTTACACCATTAACACCAACCATTCACTATAAAACATTTATTTATCAACAAATAAGCTTAGCAAAATACATCAAATGCGTCCAACCTTCTCCCCAACCCATGTTCCCTGAAAGTATGGTCAGGATCTCCTCCAGTTGACGTTCTGGGCGCTGAAAGAACTGTGTAACCAGCAGGTCATTGAAGCATTCCCCTACATCAGACGCTGAGCTTCCTGATCTCTTGGGCATAGTCGATGCCGTTGAGGTGCTTTTGTTGAAAAGCATTTGTACTTTTTGTCAAATGGCTTGTTTCATGTGAAAGAAGCAACCCTGGTTGTCGGTCTCATGAAACACTTTGTGAAGGCTTTAAAAGCCGCCATCTCGAAGTCAGTCATGATGGAGTCTGGTTTCGGGTCGGGCCTTAGGCTCTTCAGGGCCCCTACCGCACGAGCGTATGTCCCCTAAAAATATAAAATATATCATGTTCGACTCCATGTTTAGGCCTAGATTTTGTACTGTTTTTAGTTTTTTTATGAACACTTCAATATGTCCATGTCAATAGTAATTGTTGGTACATACCTCAGTCTTATTGGGCAGCAACATGAAGACCCGTGAATGGTGTACACCTGGCTGAACAAAGGACGGGTTGTCTTGAATGTTCCATTTGCAATCCAGTCCTTTGAGTCACACAAGTACTCCAAGTTGCATGTGGTTGTAAAGATCAGAATTCTGTCTGCTGGAGGAACAGCTCCCTGTTGTAGCCCTTATAGCTGTCAGTGACGACGAGTTCGGCGACGGATGTAGATACAGGGGGTGCTGCGTTGTTCACCAACTTCATGTTCTTCAGAGGGCATTTCTCCCCAAATAGACGCAGGCAAGCCAACCACTGTCCACAACCTGGTCGGTTTCTTTCTTGGTCTCCAGGCTTCTCTCCTTCAGGCCATTCATCAACTTTTGGATCCGAATCCGAGCATTGTCTGGGATTTGGTTGTATTCTCCAGATAACTAGGAAAGCTTCAAATTCGGTGCACTTCCAGAAGGACTTATTTGCCATCTGTCGTTCACGTCTGTAGGTGTAGCCTTCATGCGGCAGGATACTTTTTCCCACGCACAGAGAGGATAAATTCAGATTACGAGTGTTTAATAGTCACATGTACAGGGCTGCAGGTGTGATTGCAGGGTACAGTGACAATCTTAGGCTTTGAGCTCCAACAAAATTATAATAAAAAAACTATAGAAATAGCACTATATACATAATAACTTTGGCAGTGATGAATAAATACATGTCCATTGGGGTGGAGGCAGAGAAAAGACTGTTGAGGGGGTGGGATGTAGCGGGGGGGGGGAGAGGGGAGCAGGTAGCTGACTAGTGGTGGCTATTCAGCAGTCTGATGGTCTGAGGATTCCATTGCTTTTTCTGACCTCTAAGAATAATGAATGCTGAGGGTGCCAGTGCAAGATGTTTTTAAGCAAGATATTTGGATGATTAGCATATTAACGACTTATAATTGAAGCCATCCATCCAACCCATTTATTCAGATTCGGTATTTCAAAGAGGATAGTTTCAAAGGTAATCAATTGGTCATAGTTCTTGTTCATTAGTAGCGTACTTTAGTTTGTGTGCCAAATAATTTTTTTACATTTAAGTACCTGTATGAGCTCCTTAAACTAGAACCGTATTTTGATATTCTAATAACTTTTTACAAAACCGTGTAACGTTACACTTTTCATTCCCTGTATTAATGGCAGTGTTGTTTGCCTATCAATATGATAAGCATTTATCTGTGACATTGAACATGAACCCTGTTTCAACAATAATCAGAAAATAATTCAGAATTTTTTTTCCTGGATGACTGTAAAGTGAACAGCTGTTGTGATTGCGCGCAAGGTTTTTCTAGAATGTTGTCTCATACGTTACGAAAAGGATAGTCTATACAGGCTGAAAATGTAGGCCTATAGCATTTTTACAACCGGTTCAAAGGTTAAAAAGCTTTAATTTTATTCAATGGCTTCACTTGTGTCCTTGCCAGCCAGAGTAGGGTGGCATTCCAATGTTATAGTCTTGTGAATGGGTACGATGAGAGGTGAGTGTCCAGCCAGGACAGGGCAGCATGTTACAACATTCAAATGTTATAGGACAAATACTGATTTCAAAACAAAATGGAATGCATTCTGATTCATTTAGTAAAGACATGAGGTGAGTATCAAAATAGTTTTAAAAGATGCCCTTGCCTCAAAGTTGAACCTCGAGCTTCACAATTTCCCTGCCAAATAGGCCTACAAGGAAACATATCTCAGTGATGTTGATTACGCGAGGGGGTCTGTGTGCTGCGTAGTACCTTGCACAAAACGTTTTGCTTGACAAAAATATACGTATGCCTCTATCACATTTTCCCACCCCGACAACCCGCTACGTGAGGTCTCTCTCTCTCCCCTCCGATTAACACTCAGCACTCATGTATTGAAAGGCACTTTACATTTTCCTGCGTAAGCACCGCACGTACACACGCACGCACGCACGCACGCACGCACGCACGCACGCACGCACGCACGCACACACACACACACACACACAAAAACGGGTGTGCTCCTCTTTATGTGGGGAATGATTGCTTGTGAGATATCCTCCCAGGATGAAAACAAACTAATAATGTCAACATTTCCCTTTTGGGCTTTGGAAATGTCTTTTGCGGGAGATTGGCGGGGAAAGTTTGTATTTTGACAGGAGTATTTGACGTGGCTGGGTTGAATGAATGAACAAGTACTGTGTGTGTGTACACGTTTTACTATAATTTTGAGTACCAAAAGCCCTCACAGGAATAGTAAACCAACTAAAATTCAGAGAAGTGAGTACATTTTGCCGATCCTCACTTGTAAAAAGGCTATTCTAGGCTTAGAGGACAGGGTTAGGGTTAGGGTTAAGGTTAGGAAAAATAGGATTTTTAATGTTAATCAATTGTTTGTCCCCAAAAAGTCCTCGGAAGAATACTAAGACGTGTGCGTGCGTGCGTGTGTGCGTCCATAGCTTTGACAGTGGTTTTTCTGTGTTAGTTTAGCTATGATCTGAACTCTGTTTCAATTGGGCAATTAGAAGTCCAGTTTCACCTAGAGGTGTGTGTTCTGCCTGTGTGTATCAACTGACATAACTTATCAGTATGCACTGGTCAGCCACATCCAAACAGTTTGATTGCTGTCATCAGAGCATGTTAAATGGTCATTTCCACACCTTCACTCACGGGCTGTTGTTGTTTTAACAGAGAAGGACAGAACAAGTCTATGTGGAGGTGAGGTGTGTGTGTGGTTTGGTGTGTGATTTCACGCCTGTGGAGCAGATTCGTCTGCTCCTGTAATTTGCGGCCATCACTGCAGACAGTCTCACTCCGATGGACCAACAAAACAAAGGCGCACACACACACACACACACACACACACACTGTTTGGAGGAGAGATACAGGAAGCAGCAGACTGTGTGTGATGGGACTATGAAAGGAGATTGCTTTGATTACCACATTTTAATTAACCTAGCCTCTCCTGCCTTCTCCCCTGTGGAGCTGCAAAGTATGCCATGTCTATGTGCTTCTGTTATGGTTATATGTGTGTGTGTGTGTGTGTGTGTGTGTGTCTGTGTAGGTTTGTCCTTGTCTTTCTGCACTAAACATTCAGGAACCTGTGTTTCTGTGTTGGCCCCTCAAAGCTCTTATTGAAGGATTCTCAGCGAACATGTATAAAATGCCACTGAAGACTGTAGTAATAGATTTTACCATGCTGCAGTGCACCTACTGTGAAAGTGAAACATTTTCAAGAGAAAAGGGATTTCTGACAGCTGTTACCTACATGTTAGTCTCTACTTCATTACACATAAAGAAAGGCCTGTTGTGAAAAAGACTGAAAAAGGATGCATATATTATTTAGACAGCTTCCCCTGTTTAACACTTACATCTGAGCTGGAGGAATCACAGCTAAAGACAGGCACACATTCACGGACGTACGTAACACTCACACGCGCACACAGAAAAACGACATAGTTGGGAGTAACTGTTTAGTTTGGAACTCTCCTCCCATTAGGTAAAGTCTCTCTCCCTCTCCATCTCTCTCGAAGTTGTCCAGAATCAAGTCAATAATTGTCCGATTATCTGACAACACCAACGTAAATATAGCAGTGCTTAGGTACACTTGACGTAATATATGTTGTACTTGTGCTGACCGTAAGTTGAAGTGTTGTACCTGATTAAGTGGTTTATGGTTATGATAATGAAGGTTGAGCAACAGAGCCCTGACCTCAAGCCCATCAAACACCTTTGGGATGAATTTGAACAAAAAATAAAAAATGAATATATAAATAAAAATACATTTCTTGCCGTAATATGGACTTGGTCCTTTACCAAATAAGCCTATCTTCTGTATATCACCCCTACCTTGTCACAACACAATTGATTGTCTCAAACGCATTAAGAAGGCCTTGTTAACTTTTAACAAGGCACACCTGTTAATTGAAATGCATTCCAGGGGACTACCTTTTGAAGCTGGTTGAGAGAAGGCCAAGAGTGTGCAAAGCCGTCATCAAGGCAAGGGGGTGGCTACTTTGAAGAATCTCAAATATAAAATATATTTTGATTTGTTTAACACTTTTTTTGGTTACTACATTTGTTATTTCATAGTGTTGATGTCTTTACTATTATTATACAAAAATAAAGAAAACCCCTTGAATGAGTAGGTATGTCCAAACTTTTGACTGGTACTGTAAGTATTCAGACATTTTATGGAGTGGTTTCCGTCTGGCCTGATTGGTGGAGTGCTGCAGAGATGGTTGTCCTTCTGGAAGTTTCTCCCATCTCCATAGAGGAACTCTGGAGCTCTGTCAGAGTGCCATCGGGTTCTTGGTCACCTCCCTGACCACGGACCTTGTACCCTGATTGGTCGGTCGGCCAGCTCTAGGAAGAGACTGGGAGGTTACAAACCTCTTTCATTTAAGAATGATGGAGCGCACTGTGTTCTTGGGGACATTAAACGCTGCAGACATTTTTTGGTACCCTTCCCCAGATCTGTGCCTCAACACAGTCCTGTCTCTGAGCTCTTTACGGACAATTCCTTCAACCTCATGGCTTATTTTTTGCTCTGACATGCACTGTCAACTCTGGGACCTTATATAGACATGTGTGCGCCTTTCCAAATCATGTCCAATCAATTGAATTTACCACAGGTGGACTCAAGGATGATCAATGGAAACAGGATGCATCTGAGCTCAATTTCGAGTCTCATAGCAAAGGGTTTGGATACTTATGCAAAAAATTCTAAAAACCTGTTTTCGCTTTGTCAATATGGGGTGTTTTGTGTATATTGATAAGGAAAAAAATGAATGTAATACACTTTTGAAAAGTACAAATGTGGAAAAATACTTTCCGAATACCCTCTATGGTGTAGCGTTAAGATTTCCCTTCACTGAAACTAATGGGCCTAGCCCTCCTGGCGCCGTTGTTGCCCCTAGAAGTTTCCACTTCACAATAACAGCACTTACAGTTGACCGTGGCAGCTCTAACAGGGCAGAAATTTGAGGAACTGACTTGTTGGAAAGGTGGTATCCTATGACGGTGCCACGATGAAAGTCACTGAGCTCTTCAGTAAGGCCATTCTTCTGCCAATGTTTGTCTGTGGAGATTGCATGACTGTGTGCTCAATTTTCTACACCTGTCAACAACAGGTGTGGCTGAAATAGCTGAATACACTAATTTGAAGGGGTGTCCACTTACTTTTGTATATATAGTGTACTTATACTGTAAAATTACAATAACTTACTCACTACTTAGTTTCTGTAAAAATACAGAAAATATCATAATTAACAAGAGTGTACTGTAATCAGAATACAGCTGTATATTGTCATTTTACAGCAATAACTAATTCAGTTGTAAAAATACATTAAGTTGTATATTTACTGTAAAAATAAAAAAAAGCAGTGTGTGCCATAAGCACATCTGAAATATCGTATATGAATAACTGTAATTGCAAGTGAGGCGTGATGAAAATTTACAGGACAATCCAAAAAGTATCAAATTGCGTTGCGATTGATAGTAAATATACAGCAAAACAGTATTTATTTACCGTAAAATTTGAATTTTACCAGTATCATAAAATATACAGCAATTGCATAGTGTCGCTTTGTAAGCACACCTTAAAGCATCAGTTGAAGCATATTGATTTGACTAAAAGTATCAAGTTCACTATACTAAGTTGAAGTAACTTTAGATTGGACTTGACTTAAAATCTTAAGTCAGCAGAATAACGCACTTGTTTGTTGACTCAATTACCAATTTCAGCATGTTTCAGTTAAGTTGACTTTGGAAAATGAGCTGAAACAACCTAAAGGCTAAATACGTTTTTACGCATGCACACTTAGCCATTCACTGTGTCTTCGATGTTTTATTATTAAGACCCTATTGCCGTGACAGGGAACAGAAATCCAAGTGGAAGAAAAACTCTGAGCTGAGGTAAATTGGGAATGTACTGTCAGCAGTTTTACTGACAAAGGCATTTTGTGTGTGTGTGTGTGTATGTGTGTGAGGGGATATACAGGCTATTGGTAGTGAAAGATAAGCCTTAGGATTGCTGTGGCAGAGAGCTCTGTTCTGCTGGCTGGGGTGATAATGACCCTATCACGCCTGTTGACTCTCTGGATGACTGGGTGGTAAATCTTCTCAATGATTGTGTGTGTAGTGGGGATAATATTTTGAAACTTTCTTGCTGTTCTAGCCCAACTTTTTATACTACAAGTCTGCGCATTCTGCATAGATGTAGACTGGTGTAGACTCGGGAGGTGTGTATGCGTGCGTGTTGAAAGGGTTGATTTAACTTTATCCTCCTTGTCCTCCTCCTATCAGGGCTGTATCCTCCTTGTCCTCCTCCTATCAGGGCTGTATCCTCCTTGTCCTCCTCCCATCAGGGCTGTGTCCTCCTCCCATCAGGGCTGTATCCTCCTTCTCCTCCCATCAGGGCTGTATCCTCCTTGTCCTCCTCCCATCAGGGCTGTATCCTCCTTGTCCTCCTCCCATCAGGGCTGTATCCTCCTTGTCCTCCTCCCATCAGGACTGTATCCTCCTTGTCCTCCTCCCATCAGGACTGTATCCTCCTTGTCCTCCTCCCATCAGGGCTGTATCCTCCTTGTCCTCCTCCCATCAGGGCTGTATCCTCCTTGTCCTCCTCCCATCAGGGCTGTATCCTCCTTGTCCTCCTCCCATCAGGGCTGTATCCTCCTTGTCCTCCTCCCATCAGGGCTGTATCCTCCTTGTCCTCCTCCCATCAGGGCTGTATCCTCCTTGTCCTCCTCCCATCAGGGCTGTATCCTCCTTGTCCTCCTCCCATCAGGGCTGTATCCTCCTTGTCCTCCTCCCATCAGGGCTGTATCCTCCTTGTCCTCCTCCCATCAGGGCTGTATCCTCCTTGTCCTCCTCCCATCAGGGCTGTATCCTCCTTGTCCTCCTCCCATCAGGGCTGTATCCTCCTTGTCCTCCTCCCATCAGGGCTGTATCCTCCTTGTCCTCCTCCCATCAGGGCTGTATCCTCCTTGTCCTCCTCCCATCAGGGCTGTATCCTCCTTGTCCTCCTCCCATCAGGGCTGTGTCCTCCTTGTCCTCCTCCCATCAGGGCTGTGTCCTCCTTGTCCTCCTCCCATCAGGGCTGTGTCCTCCTCCCATCAGGGCTGTATCCTCCTTGTCCTCCTCCCATCAGGGCTGTATCCTCCTTGTCCTCCTCCCATCAGGGCTGTATCCCTCAGATTCTCAGCAGCAGGCTGTGCTTTTGTCTCCTCTGGACCAGCAATCATCCTCCTAAATCAATATCTGCCCTGTAAGACCAGACACACACTGCCCTTTATCACTATTAGGACTGAGAGATTTGGACAGTTTCTCTTCAAATTCAACCAAAACCCACATCTGTTGTTTTTAAGTAGGTTATTATTCTCTATTTTCTTAGATGTTTGTGCGTTTGTGTATCGGGCACTCGTGTGTGTGTGTGTGTGTGTGTGTGTGCTTTAGTTTGAGTTTGAGGAGAGAGGTTTCTCTCCGTCTTTGTCCCCTCAGGGCTTTGTGTGCATGTGTGCGTTTCTGCCATCATTTTGAATAGATAGATAGATAGGTAGGTACTTTATTGATCCCTGAGGGAAAATTTATACATTTCTGTGTGTTTGTGTGTGTGTGTTATCTAACCTAATGTGGGACCTTATATATATATATATATATAAAGGTATTAATCCAGTTTGCGGTGGGAAGAAGTTATCCATCTCTCCCTGTATTAGCCACAGCCCCACCGCCACCGCTCCTCCAAGTCCCTCTAGTCTGACTTCTGTTGTTCTCCGTCCTATAACTAGATTGCACCCTGTTTATAGCTGATATGGAACCGCTGTAGGCCTGTATTGATGACATTAGCTAGCTAGAACTAGTAGTGATGAACCACTGTTTTGGGAGTGTGTGGGGAGAGCCAAGCAGTGTGTCAGTTTGATAGAATAGTCTGAAGTTGTAAGAAACAATATTATTTAAAAGTGAATCTCAGTGCAAAAAGACACTAATTAGAGTTGTCATAACAACAATGTTTACTTGTTTACATCCCCTGGTACATACAGCGGGTTTGGTACCTTAGAGAGGATGCTGTTTTAAAGCTTTCCAGGAAGTAACCGCTCTGCTCTCTGACCCATGCCTCCAACAGACAATTAGAGCTGTGTGAAAAAAAAAACGGCTCATCGAACAGTTGTTGGTTCTTACTTTAACTACCGACAAGACAATACTGCTCTGCATAATATTCCAGTGATAATGGTGAGTGTGTTTGTTTATTGTTGCCCCAGGCATATCAAACACTTCTTATTATTAATATTGCTCATTATGTTGGGTGGCAGGTAGCATAGTGGTTAGAGCGTTTAGCCAGGAACCAAAAGGTAGCTAGCTCGAATCCCTGAGCCGACAAGGTGAACAAACTTTAATGTGCCCTTGAACAAGGCACCTAATCCAAATTGCTCCAGGGTCGCCATTGATAATGGCTGACCCTGGCCGTGACCCTTCTTTCCGGGGATGTCTCAAAGGGAGTTAGGATTTGTGCAAAAAACACATTTCCATTTCATACAATGTGTGAAACAGGACAAAATAATATAAACCATCAAATTATTGTTCTTATTCCCCAAGTAATTGTTTGCCTCTCTCCCCCCGCTCTCTCCAGCTCTCCCCATGGTGAGGAACTGTGATGATCCTATTCCGACCCCTCAGAGCAGGTCTATGGGGGAAGTGGAGGAGCTGGCTGCCAGCTATGAACGCAAACTCATAGAGGTGGGTACTACTACTACTGTTGCTGTCTTGCTCAGTCTTACCCCTACCAGTACTTAGGCAGCTGAGATGGCTGCATTTCATTCCAGAAAGTTGCTTTCTTCCTTCTACCCCAATTCACTCCCTTTGATGGAGCTGATGGATAAGTCATGGATCTCTATGCATAGGGCAGGACCTAGTTGGAGCTTAAAGGTTTATTCTATTCTACTGAGCCATTTACTTTATGTTTGCATTCTTATCTTGTATTATTTCTCATTGTTGTTGCATTTCAAGAAGGAACCTGCAAGTAAGCATTTAGTTGGAAGGTGTATACCATGTGTATCCTGTACATACGACTAATACAACTTGAAACTATCTACCCAGTCATCACAGATCAGTGAAGGGAATTGCTTTCACCAATCCAGCCTGGTCAGATCACTCAGTGATTACTTCATGAAGGGATTTCTAAAGTATTCAAACAGTCATGGAGTTTGTAGGCAGCTGATGCACAGTTCCAATTCTGTTTTTACACATGATGATGATGCAGCCTCACAGTCACTCAGAGACAGAGCCAGGGAGTGGGTGGTTCAGGGAGTTGTTGGCATGCTGGGTAACTAATGACCAATCGACGGTGTGAAACTCTGTGCTGAGAGACAATGACATCACCAAACCCCAGGAACACCGCCCGCCTCTATTTTAATGAGGTTGCAGTCAATTATTCATAAGTGTTTTATATTTCTTTAATAAGAAATAATTCTGTTTGTGTTTGGGGAAACTATCTTTTCACTAATTTATGCATTTATGTATGTCTTTTTTATCGTATTTACTTATTGATGCGTTCATTTGCTTGCCTGTCAGTCTCAATAGGGCTTTTCTAAACATGCTGGGACGGGGACTGCTGTTTTCTCTTTAAATCCCAGTTCAACACTGTGATAACTTTATTTAAATGGCCTGGGATACAGTGAACATTTTTCTTTTGTCCTCCACATTATGTTACTAACTGGCTTGCCTGTTTATGTTTTGTCATGGAAACATGCAAATGGTTAGACTACAGCTGCTTGGCTAGTACTGTTGGCTGTTGCTATTGACTATGGGTTTTACTGGTGGCCACAGTGAAATGGTTGGAAAGTGTAGGAGATTTGCTTTCATTAGAAATATGTAATAACCACATGTATAACAAAAAGTCTTTATAACCAAGTTCAGAGGTGTAATATAAGATACTATAATATTGTAAGATACTATTATGGGAAGTAGTAGTCTTTTTGTGGAGGAGAGATGGATGTGTTTGAGGGTGTATGTTCTACAGTGAGATATGTGTGTGAGATAGTGTGTGTGTGTGTGTGTGTGGTATAACAGTGAGATGTGTGTGTGTGTGTGTGTGTGGTATAACAGTGAGATGTGTGTGTGTGTGTGTGTGTGGTATAACAGTGAGAGTGTGTGTGTGTGTGTGTGTGTGTGGTATAACAGTGAGATGTGTGTGTGTGTGTGTGTGTGTGTGTGGTATAACAGTGAGATGTGTGTGTGTGTGTGTGTGTGTGGTATAACAGTGAGATGTGTGTGTGTGTGTGGTATAACAGTGAGATGTGTGTGTGTGTGTGGTATAACAGTGAGATATGTGTGTGTGTGTGTGGTATAACAGTGAGATATGTGTGTGTGTGTGTGGTATAACAGTGAGATATGTGTGTGTGTGTGTGGTATAACAGTGAGATAGTGTGTGTGTGTGTGTGGTATAACAGTGAGATATGGGTGTGTGTGGTATAACAGTGAGATATGGGTGTGTGTGTGGTATAACAGTGAGATATGGGTGGGTGTGTGTGTGTGGTATAACAGTGAGATATGTGTGTGTGTGTGTGGTATAACAGTGAGGTGTGTGTGTGTGTGTGTGTGTGTGTGTGGTATAACAGTGAGATGTGTGTGTGTGTGTGTGTGTGTGGTATAACAGTGAGATGTGTGTGTGTGTGTGTGTGGTATAACAGTGAGATGTGTGTGTGTGTGTGTGGTATAACAGTGAGATGTGTGTGTGTGTGTGTGGTATAACAGTGAGATGTGTGTGTGTGTGTGTGGTATAACAGTGAGATATGTGTGTGCGTGGTATAACAGTGAGATGTGTGCGTGGTATAACAGTGAGATGTGTGTGTGTGTGTGTGTGTGTGTGCGTGGTATAACAGTGAGATTGTGTGTGTGTGGTATAACAGTGAGATGTGTGTGTGTGGTATAACAGTGAGATATGTGTGTGTGTGGTATAACAGTGAGATATGTGTGTGTGTGGTATAACAGTGAGATATGTGTGTGTGTGGTATAACAGTGAGATATGTGTGTGAGATAGTGTGTGTGTGTGTGGTATAACAGTGAGAGTGTGTGTGTGTGTGGTATAACAGTGAGAGTGTGTGTGTGTGTGTGGTATAACAGTGAGAGTGTGTGTGTGTGTGTGGTATAACAGTGAGAGTGTGTGTGTGTGTGTGGTATAACAGTGAGATAGTGTGTGTGTGTGTGGTATAACAGTGAGATAGTGTGTGTGTGTGGTATAACAGTGAGATATGTGTGTGTGTGTGGTATAACAGTGAGATATGTGTGTGAGATAGTGTGTGTGTGTGTGGTATAACAGTGAGATAGTGTGTGTGTGTGGTATAACAGTGAGAGTGTGTGTGTGTGTGTGGTATAACAGTGAGAGTGTGTGTGTGTGTGGTATAACAGTGAGAGTGTGTGTGTGTGTGGTATAACAGTGAGAGTGTGTGTGGTATAATAGTGTGTGTGTGTGGTATAATAGTGTGTGTGTGTGGTATAATAGTGTGTGTGTGTGTGGTATAACAGTGAGATAGTGTGTGTGTGTGGTATAACAGTGAGATAGTGTGTGTGTGTGTGTGTGTGTGGTATAACAGTGAGATAGTGTGTGTGGTATAACAGTGAGATAGTGTGTGTGTGGTATAACAGTGAGATAGTGTGTGTGTGTGTGTGTGTGGTATAACAGTGAGATAGTGTGTGTGTGTGTGTGTGGTATAACAGTGAGATAGTGTGTGTGGTATAACAGTGAGATAGTGTGTGTGTGTGTGTGTGGTATAACAGTGAGATAGTGTGTGTGTGTGTGTGGTATAACAGTGAGATGTATGTGTGTGCGTGGTATAACAGTGAGATGTATGTGTGTGCGTGGTATAACAGTGAGATGTATGTGTGTGCGTGGTATAACAGTGAGATACGTGTGTGTGTGGTATAACAGTGAGATATGTGTGTGAGATAGTGTGTGTGTGTGTGGTATAACAGTGAGAGAGTGTGTGTGTGTGGTATAACAGTGAGATAGTGTGTGTGTGTGGTATAACAGTGAGATAGTGTGTGTGTGTGGTATAACAGTGAGATATGTGTGTGAGATAGTGTGTGTGTGTGTGGTATAACAGTGAGAGTGTGTGTGTGTGTGGTATAACAGTGAGAGTGTGTGTGTGTGTGGTATAACAGTGAGAGTGTGTGTGTGTGTGTGGTATAACAGTGAGAGTGTGTGTGTGTGTGTGGTATAACAGTGAGATAGTGTGTGTGTGTGGTATAACAGTGAGATAGTGTGTGTGTGTGTGGTATAACAGTGAGATAGTGTGTGTGTGTGTGGTATAACAGTGAGATAGTGTGTGTGTGTGTGGTATAACAGTGAGATAGTGTGTGTGTGTGTGTGTGTGGTATAAC